>CM060937.1:896461875-897086875 GCA_030765085.1 Allium cepa | reverse complement strand
TGCGATTTGACGAGATCTATGTGAATAAATAAGCACTTGAGTTTTATTATCAATTTAAATTGACTCCGACTCAACTTACACTTAATTCTATTCCATTTCAGATCTATTCACAATCCGTATATTCTCATTTTCATTGCATTTAAAGTTGAATACATTCACTTACATTTTACTTTATTAACCAGACTAGTTCATTCAAAACCATTAACAAGGGTGGTTCATCTTCCTTACAAATTAAATTTCTTGTTATTTTAATTCATTCACGACCATTTATTTAGCTCGACCCATTCCAAGCTTGCTCATTTCTAACCATTCCCGAATTAATCCAAACTAAGCTTTAATTGTAATGGTCTTCCAATTTTACTCATAGTCGAGCTTCTAATTATTCTCAATTTAAGTTAATGTACTCAATTTATTTCACTTTAAACTTAAGTTCACTTCCATTTGATTCTTATTTATTCCATCCATTTATTTATCCAATATCATTAGTTTATCCACTCAATCCATTTTGAATTTACATTTCCTTAAATATTTGTTATAACCCACCAAATTCTATTTCGATTCAAATTTACTTTCACTTGATTTAAATCCAACCCAATATCATTACACTTAGTTTTAAGTTAAATTCAATTCAACTCTCTTCCTTCATTTTGCAAATAAATTTCTCTTTTCAATTTAACTTGATTCTATTTTAGTCCAATCCCACTTCAAATTACCAATTTATTTGATTAGTTATTATACATTTTAACTTTTAGATTCAGCACATTTAATTGATTACATGGCCATTTCCAATTTATTTAATTTGTTAACACTTCAAGTTAAATTTTAATTTATAACTCAAGTTCTGAATCCATCATTTATTTCCAATTTACTAATCACAATTAATTATATTTTCTTCATCAACAATTTAAGTCGAATTTAATTATAACTTGAGTTTTATTTCCAAACTTCATCATAAACTCACAATTCAATTTCATTAACTAATTTATTATCTAATTTGTTCTTTCCTCGGTTAAAATTCAATACTTGTTTTTAATTCCAAATATCACTTCATTTGATTTCTTAAGTTCAATGTGTTTTATAATTCAAGTTTGGATTTTCGTTTTATTTCCCAAAACATCAAACTATATTTATTTTGGGATTTTGTATCTCACCTCTCAAATTTTAGAATTCACCACATATGATTTTCACAATTCCATTCATTCTAGGTTTGAATATATCCATCTTTTATTTTTAACTCGAGCCTTCTATTTATTTATAGTCCAAGCATATTTTTATTACCCTGGATTTTTAATTCTTTTATAAATTATTTTGATTTATTCATTCCAATCCAATTCTTATCCAACTTATTTCCATTTATTCAGGTAAGAATCTAATTCCATTTGATAACTCAATTGAATTTTTATTCAAATTCAATTTTATTTTAACTCAAGTTTATTTAACTCAATTCGATTTCAATTTAATTCAAATACAACTAGATATTATTTCTAACTTATTCAATCAATTTCAATCCAGTTAAATTTTTATTTCCCAATCCAAGTTAATTTCATTTTTAACTTGTCTCTCTAAATTTAAATTTCCAACATTCAAAGCTTATATTTTCTTCCTGATTTAAAAATCATCTCAATTTATAAGCTTACAACCTATCTCATCAGGATTTTTAAACACCCAGATTTGGTTTCAAATTATTTTGAAATCTCCAACATCTCAAATCACATTTCTCAAAAATTTTAAACCAATCCTGGCTTTTATTTTCAACAAATTTCCTTTGAAAATTTCAAAAACAACTTGCTTTTCTAAACAAATCAATTGGTAGCAATTCTTCACTTAGAAATTCGAAAATGAATACTGATGATGCGGCCGTCACCATCAGAATTATTTTCCAATAATCCAAGTGATTTCAAAGCTGTATCACCTCCAAAATTCATTTAAAACAAATTCTTTTCAGCAATACCGCCAAGATAATAATGCTATTATTTATCTTCAAATTACTTCGAAAATCTCCAGGATTTAAATTTTCAAATCCTGCTTAAATCAATTTTAACTATAATTCATTTGCATAGTTTATGCTCATACAAATTTCCATTTGATTATATTTAAATTTATAATTTTCATTTATAATTCATATTTATAAATTTCATTTTATAATGAATTTGTTCCCTTAAACTTTGGTCGTATTTTCAATTTCAAGTTAAATTTTCACTCAACAATGATAATAATTCAATATTATTCTTCTTAACATCCAAACAACCATATATTAGATAAATAGTTTAAGAAAAACTTTTCCTTATATCAAAATATATTTTTGGGTAAAATTATTTCATCCACCCACATTTAAAAACAATACCATGTCGATTGTTCTATTCAAGTGTTTAGAAACCCCTTCGATACAGTTGTCTAGACTGTGCCGACGAAGGTTCATATACCACTCAATAAACCAATCAACCCAATATTAAAAAATAGTTTATATTCACTAACAAATACGCACTCATATCTATTAATGCGCTCAAACTCATTCTAGAGTACTATAGACTCTATTTTATGAGTAATTCCCACTAGAGCCAAGGTTATCACCAACCTGCTCTGATACCAACTGTAACAGCCCGCAAATCCGTACCCCTTGAATCAACACTATTCTACAACAATCAACTCAAGTTATACAGAAATACGAACCATTTGGGTTAAAGAAGATGAAGTAGAAGAAGAAAATAGAAAACAACAACAGAATCTAACCATCACAACGGAATAAAATATAATAGACAATAAATGATCTTTACTCAAATCAAATATATCTGTTTATATATTACATCATCAGAGTACATCAATCACAGTTCAGCATCAATATTCATACAAATGGATACACAACAACTCAGCACAGCGGAATATATATAAACAAGTACGAATATGCGTATCGTCGTCCAGCTCGTCCCCTGAGCTCCACAGTATCATATCCTTTATGCTATAATACTCGATCTGACCCGAGCATTACAGTTAAATAACACCCAAGTTAGTCTGGAATACCAGCGTGAGAAAATCACACCCAATTTATTATTAAAGTTTCAAAAATCCTTTTGAAAACAAAAGCAACTCGTAAGACCACGCCACAAATAAACATGTCGGATTTTTAGCTTACGATAGCTAAAACATTTTTATTAAAATCCTATGATATTATAATAGTGTCTATAGAAAGTAAAATAGAATCTAGCAGAAATGCTTGCATCTCACGTTTCAGCAATAGTTAGGCACAATCAAAACCGTACGGGCGCGTAGGGAAAATGGATTCCAACTAATGGCTAGGCACTGGGGTACCACCTGTCACAGTACCTGGTCTAGATCAGCATACCGAGGAGCCACCCTAACTCCCCTGCAACATAAGACCGGAACCATCCCTTACTGGACAGTCCGGAGCAAGATCACCCCGCGGTTGGTATCAGCAACCGCCCATTAAGCCGAAATAAAGGGACATCTTGACAGGGATGACCTCACCCTCCAGTGGGGGCTACCCACGAAGCCTTGCTGCATAACCCCTGATTTTCAGCCATTCCCATTTGATGAGGCTTGAGGCTAATACCTTTTTAGAATATATCCCTTAGAATGCCCATCGTCCACCTGACGATGTTTCGCAAGCATTCATCCATATAAGTCCGTCCCGGGTTCGAATGGAACCGAAGGCACTATTCCTACTACATCCATTTTAGAAATATCCTCAGGATTTGTAGCGACTAGCCATTGCACTTCACTATTCCATCTTCGAATCCAAAATCGTTTTCACGAAACGTACAAACCGGATCGAAGTGGTTTTGGAGAAATAAATCTCGATCCCGGTCTCTTCGAAACGATCAACGCATTTGGCCAATATTGATAGTCGGTTATTTAACTATCAATTAATATTCACAACATCCATCACACAATAAATAATTTTCCAAATTATTTATTAACTTCAAAAATATCTTCACAAGATATATTTTCACTTTTCAAACTCCTTGAAAACAGTTTTCAAAACTATCTGCCTTCTCAGAATAAATTCCGAGTATTTCATTTCCACTGGAATCACCAAGCACAAACTTTAGATTTTTAAAATGATTTAAAAACACTTTATTGTAAAATATATTTAACATTTAATTTTAGAAAAATTTACTTTAATACTTAATTTATAATAATACTTTAGAGATAACAAAAATAAGGTTATAGATAACTATACATTAGATTTCTTCTTTAATTAAAATATCAAATCATTCTTTATATAATTATTACGAAAATAGACTAAACAAAATGCTTGTTTTGGAATTTATTTTAAAACATTTAAGTTAAAACTACTTCAATAATTGGTAAAAATTTTGTACTATATAAACACTTGAAAATAAAGTTACTTAATAAAATATAAAACTAGATTTCTACTTTTAAAAACAAAATACTAAGTTACTTCTTAATAATTATTGCTAGAATATATTAAAGAAAACACTTACTTTAGACTTTAAATAATAGAAAAAAAATAAATCTTACGAAATATGCTTTCTTTAAAAACAACAACTATAAAACATTTAATTTATATTAAAAAATTTATTTTAAAAACGTACTTGATTATCCAGAGAAAATTCCAACTTTAATCACTTAAATCAATTTCCCAAATTGATTTCCAATTTATTTTATTTGAAACAAATTCTTTTACTTATCAGTTTATTTCCAAATTCAGTAGTTATGGACTTTATTATTATCTTTCCAATTTCTTCTTTACCTTTTCAATAACTCAAATCTTAACTTCTAAATAAATGTTTGTTCTTTTTAATTAATAATACTGCATTTTAAAATTCATTAACTTTCTATTTCTTCAAATTTTCCTTTCCATTCTCAGGATTCATTTATTAGAATTTTAAAGTCGCTTTATTTCTTTTCCAAGTCACTCTTAAACTTATTCTATAATTATTTCCTTACATTTTAACTTCTTTTATTTTCATTTCAAAAATCAAATTTATATTTTTGGTAATTAGTTATACCCAATTATATCAACCAAGCCATAGTATTCAATACTTTCACATAATTCATCATACAATATCAAATAATCAGAACAGAGAATATTAAATAATTTAAATAAAAGTTAAGGGGTCCAGCTGGGTCCCTCCAACCAGATTTCCCTGCATCCACAGATGTTAGCACAATATAATATGCCAATTTCAAATTATACCACACTATATCACATCAATCAATTCAATTATACAATCAATTATTTAAATTTAATCATTTAAATTTAAATTTAAATCTAACTGAGTGAGATTAACTCACCTTGGATTTTGTTTTGCAATCCACTTCCATCTTGACTCGACTTTCTCTATTTGAGATCTTAAATAACAATTTTATGATTTTATTAATATTCGAACAATTTGAGCTAATGATTTAGTTTGAACTAAAAATTCCCTTTTAAAAATCTTTTTAGTAGCAAAAATAATTGAAACAAGTTAGTTAAACAGATTATATGATTTATTAATATTAGAAACAAATCGAACAATTCAATTATCATTTAATAATTTTATTTGGGACTAATACTTAATTATCATTTAATCCTCCTTTAATAAATTAATTAGTTAACAATTAAAATTTTACTAAATAAAAATTTATCTCCCTTCTTTTTGTTTGTTTTTGTTTTTAGAATTTAGATAAGTTCACTAAGCTAATTTATCCTTGAAAACTTCCTTGGTTAAGCAGCAGGTTAAGCTCTGAAATATACCCATTTCAGAGTACATCAAAAATCTGAAATACGGGCCCCTTAACTGAAATATACACATTTTCAAAATTAACCTGCTTACACATACCTAACTGATAAGTAGTGAAATATAAATCTTAGGAATAAATTTAAAAATCTTCCTTTAAATCACTGTGAAAATTTTCTGCATATTATTCACATACATTCTATTATTAATTTCACATAAAGAAAACAAAACCTACCCTTAAGACCTGCTCGTGAGCGCACTTCGACATGCCTGAAACCCACCATGCTTGAGCCCAGATCCATCCTCCGATCGTCATGCGACGAGCTCGGTCCATCTACGATCTGCCATAGCGACTTCATCACGACCTCTCCTCAATGCTGCCCTGTCACGAAGTCGACGACACCCCTTCGTAAACCCGCGAAATCGATCCAAACTTCCCAGACATTTCCATGACCTACGAGCATGAATAGAGGAGTCGTGGAAGAATTCACGAATGCTTAGGGTTAGGGGTTTGAGGAGGAACGAATAGATTTGTATAAGGGGGCGTTCTTCTTTTTTTTACGATCGGAAAGGAAATGGCAAGCGGCCATTATTTATTTTCTGATATACGTTCGAATAAATGAGGATAAGGGTTCGCAAATGATCTAGAGGGGCCTGATTTTTGGCTTTCAGAAGAAGGATACGAAATCGTGTTTGGTAAGCCAAAGGAAGCGTGCTTCAGAAGACGAAAGGAAATCATGATTTGATTTCTGTGCGTTGAAAATATTAACGTGCCTGAGACAATATGCTACAGTGACCATGAAATGAAAGCTTTAAAAATTCTGATGTGAAATTATTTCGGCTATGATTTGAATGGTATATTATTTAAATTCAAATCGTCTCAATAAAATTTTCAATGCGTTTATATCGTACGCTCACTCAACAACTCCAATCACTACGAAATTTGAAACCCGATAATAATTCAATATTACGGACCCAATGGAACTGGTTTCATCAAATTCCGAGACTCTGCCTCGTAAGGCTATTTTTTTAAATTCAGTTTAAACGATATAAAATTTTAAAACTGAAAAAAAATCACTGTTAAATTAAATTTTACCACTTTTATTATTCTCAGTATTATCAATATAAATTTTCCAAGCCTTCAGATTATTTTTAATAGGCTTAAAATTCCAGATTCAACATTTTACTCAGTTTCAAATTATTTAATTCGATAGTTAAATTATCAAATAAATCATGATATTTTAATAAAAGTTAAAATTAACTTTTAGATCTCTAAAATCAATTAAATATCCCAATTTTTGAATGCTCAAAAATTCCGGGTCGTCACAAAATCACTTTCAAATTCAATTTTAAAAGTCCTATTACCTTCAGTATTATCAACGTGAATTTTCTAAGCCTTTGAAATATTTTTCACAAGCATAAACTGAAGATTCAAATATTTTACCCAACTCCAATAATTAAATTCAATATTTAAATTATACAAATAAACAGTGATATCTGAAATCCAAGTAAAACATTAACTTTTAAATATTTAAAACCAATTTGAATATTCCAATTTTAGATATCCAAAATTCTGGATCGTCACAGTTCTATATTGTGTTTACTTATCCGTTGAGTTGTTTATGAATTCCGGTCGATGTGCGGGACGCCGTGTCATCGATAGGGGTTTCTAAACACTTAAACGAGGCAAGTCGACATAATATTTTTTTAAATCGTATAAATGGAATAATTTTTCCTAAATTATATTATATATATAAAAGGTTAATTATTTATGAAATTATTGTTGGGCAATAATAATATTTAATTATCATTGATTATTAGTTGAACTAAAAGATAACGAATACTTAATGAATTTTATTTTATGAAGCATTTGATAATTAAATTGAATTGAAATCTAAATAAAATAAAAAAATTATTTAGAATAACATATTTATAAATTAATGAAATATTTTCATAATGAAGTACTGAAATTGTACGAGTATATTTAAATATGGCATATAAATAGAAGTGATTTTAAAAAATTAAGAATTTTAGAATTTAAAATCCTTTTGTTTTCGGAGCCTTCCAAATTAATAAAAAGGGTTTTTAGTAGAATATATTTTTATAGGATTTTTGAAGAAAATAAAAGCATTAAACTCGATTGGTCATTGGAAAATAACTCCGGGAATGACTGCAACATCGCAGGTATTCATTTTCGGGTTTCTGGGTGAGAATTGCTACCGAAAGAAATCTATTTTCAATTAAAACAAGTTTTCATTGTGAAAGAAAAATATATTCCATGTATGATTTAATAAATATATGAAAATTGTTTGAACTTATATTTGAAAATAGTATGTAAGAAATAAGTTATAACTTATAAATTTGAACCAGAAAATAAAAAGCAAATTTAAAATGGTTAAATTTTTTGGTTATGAAAAATAATTGACTTAAGAAACATTAAATTGATTAAGTTAGTGAAACGAAATAAATAAAATATAGTTTACCTCGTGATAGCTTAAATAAAAATTGAATTGCATTTGAAATGAAGTTGATAAATTGACAAAATTGAATTTTGAATGAATAAATTGTATAACTTATAGATTTGAGAATGATAAGCTAAAAACAAATTTTTAAATTTGTAAAATGAGAATGATAAGAAATTTAACTTGAATAAAATTAAATAAAATGAGCAATGGATTAAAATGAAAAGAGTTTAACTTAATATTAAATAAATTGAATTGGATATTAAATAAAACTTGAGGAATCATTAAAGTGAATTAATTCCACTTAACTGTGAAATGAATCAAATGAATATGGGTTTTTAAAAAACGAAATGTAATTTAAATGTATAAGAAATCAAACAAAAATAAATGAATGTAAGTAAAAATTTAGTACGAGCAACTGGATTTGATGTAAAATGGGATAAATGGAAATTTAAATTGCAAGCGGAGTAGTTAAAAAATGAATGTTAAGTAATATAATATGGAACAAGTTATTGGAATAAATTATAAATTATAAATTGAACTTAACTTAAAGAAAGTTAAATTATTTGAACATGGAAGGAAATTATATATTTATTTATATGAATTGAATTATAAAATAAAAATTACTTTGGTAAATTAATAATATGAATTTGAATAAATGAAGTAGATCGATTAGTTAATAATAACCTAAAATATGAAGTTATAATAATAAACGTGATTGTGTTGTATAAAATACTTGTAATGAATTTAGATAATTTATAAATGATGTTGGTATAAAAAGAAAAGGAGGATATACTAGGTGGAAATATAATAGATTTAACTTAAGGATGGTTAAGTGGAATAATTTTTATAAATGATTCATAAAGAATTTATATGAAATAAATTAAACAAAAAAGTGAAACAATTGGAATTTCACAAAATAAATTGAATGTAAATGAAATACATTTGAATAAATTGAAAGAAAACAAAATTATGAGTGTGGTTATGCATTTGGATAAGCAAAAAAAAAGCAATCAATGGAATGTAAATTAAATTTAAATGTGGATGAAATAAATGAAAATAATTAGAACAGATCGATTGAATGTAAGTATATTGAATTGAAATAAATCAAATGTGAGTGCAATAAATACCGATTGGAAGAAAACAATTAATTGAAACCAAACTAGTTGAATGTAAATCAATTAAAAGTGAATGAACTGATTATAAATCCACTATATGATTAAAGAAATGAAAATTAATAAGTTAACGTGAATCAATTTTAAATATATAGAATGTGGTATGGAATTAAATTACTTCTTAAGTGCAACTAATTATATGAATGATTGAAATGAAATAATTGGATATAAGCTTAATAACATTTAAATGAATGAAAAAGAATTTGGAAACAAATGAGATTGAATATAAGTCAATCCAATGTTATGAATAAATGTAAATTGAGCAAATAAAATGTTAATAAAAATTTAATGTTAATAAAAATGAGAGTGTATAAATTAAATATTGACATTGAAATGTAAATTGAGATAGTTATGAATTGAATTTAATGAATATTGATTTATCGGATGATTTGTTTATTATAAATCCTTGTTTAATTGTTTTAAGTGCATATGATGGTTATATGGTTGCATATTTATGCTCATGCTTGAAATTTATATTCAGAATGCATGTTTTATACTTATTGGTCTACGTCTTATTATAAGTGACTAACATTCCAAATTGAGTTGAGATAGGTGCATACGAAGACCGTTGGATGTATACATGGATTATTATATGTTTCACTTGCTTAATACGATCGAACTTACTCGTATTATTAGTAATAAGGTACATATCTCGGATTACATATCACAGTTTTATATTTCTACCCTTTGGGATGCCTCATCATTTAGGTCAGATGTATATTTGATATCTTTTTGGTATATTTGTGATATATATTGATATTGTAAAAATTTTCGATCGAGTCGTGCAAAGTAGACTCTGCCGAAATTTTTGTAAATCAGAAGTTAGAAATATTTTAAAGTTTTAAAAATTTTATAACTTGTTTTTCTATATAAATTATATTTTCCGTAAAATCGATATCGGAATGGCGTAGTAGAAATGTAGTAATAGTTTTGCAACTAAGATGGTTATGTTTCATAAGTAGATTATTTCGAAAATATTGTACGTTAAATTCCGTACTTACACCTTTTCGAGGACGAAAAGTTTTAAGTGAGGGAGTATGTAACGACCTGTATTTCTAACTATTTTAAATTATATGATTTGATATAATTATTGAATAAAATTTTAAAAATAAAAATTTAACGATTTGTTAATATTAATTAATTGGATAATTTAGTTTGTTTAAATTTAATATAGGAGATTATTTGAATAATTGAATTATGGATTTAATATGATTAAAAATGATATCAGAAATTGATTCAAATTTGATATAAATATGAATGAAGATTGTTAATATTTAAAATTGGATTTAAATGTGAGTAATTTAAAATTTTATATTTTATATTTTATATTTTAATTGATGAGTAAAAAGAGCCATTTCGGTCACTATCTCGGATTTCGACGAAACCAGTTTCATTGGATCCGTGATAGTGAATTATTTTAGGATTTCAAGTTTCGTAGCGTTCGAATTTGTCGTTTGGCCGTGCGAGCTTGAAACACATAGAATTTAAATTTTGAATTTAAATAAATAATTGATTTTGAAAAGTTATCTTTCGCATGTGATCGAAATAGGCCTCGAAACTAGTTCCACTGCGTTTAGAATATGGGTAAAACGTTATGAATGCCAGGCGGCATGCGTTATTTGGAGTTCGAGAATTCTGTACATTAAACGTGAGATATTTTCGAATAAAATAATAATATATAACTTTCTCCCTCCTCCAAATCTATTGTATAGGAAGCTTCTTATTTTGGACAGTACACATCCCTCTCTAGTTTATCTTCAGACCCTCTGAACGAAAAAAAGTATCTTGATCTAAATAAAAAAAATATCAAAGAAAAATTCATGATCTAGAAGTCAGACTCGATCTCGAAGTTGAATTAGGGTTTGGGTCACGGCACGATGGAGGCCATGATAGGCGCTGGTGACGTCATGAGCGATTGGACGCTGGCAAGAGGGAAGAAGCGGCGTTGGAAGCTATGACGATTTTGGAGTTCAGCGGCGGCTACCGAGAAGAACGATCGATTTATATATAAAAGAAGGGAGAGTAAAGCAGGTCGCGTCCCTGAGAAGGTGATCATAGGGGAGGACTGTACGCGAGGTAGGAGAGAAGTGGGTAATGGTTTGTTAAATTTTTTTCTCATCAAATGTTAATTATGAATTGATTTTATCGATATTAATAAATTCGTATATCTCTCGTACGAGATCCGTTTCGGATGAAACAAGTTGCGATGGGATTGTTGCAACGAAGGCTATAGCATTGGATTATATTGGAATTTTATTTGAAGCTGGAATATTTTTCAGTTTCAAATAGAAGGTGAGTGTTTTATACGCTCACATTTAACAAAGTATTTTTATATTAGTAAAATTTAAAGTTATAATGTGATTTAAATTTATTGATTGTTGTCTGATAAATTTAATTGGCATTTAAATTGACATCCGAATTAATTGATAGAATTTGAATTGACAGATTAATTAAATTATTATATAACCGCTAGTAAAAACTCTCGATTTTTGAAAATAGATTAATTATTGTGAATTGTTGATTGTTTGGATGATTGATTGTGATGGATGAAAATTGGTTGATATTTGAATGATCGGATGTTATTTATTTTACCAATATCATGTTGTCATCCTGTATGTTGTTAGAGTGTATAAAAATGTAAATTAAGTTATTTAGATTAAATGAAGAAATAGGTTGAGGTGATATATACCTATGACATTAATTTGGACTGAAACAATATATATCCATCCCCGGAATGTAAATCGAAATAATTGATTCACCTGGCCATAAGATAGAGAATTATATACGAACACTAGATTGGTTAATTAAATGATTTTAAAATTTTCGTTTTGAAATTATTTAAATGATTTTTCAAAGGAATAAAATAGAAATCATGGAAATCAAATTATTTTTCGAATTTGAGCTCGAAATGATGAAATTTCAATTTGGTAAATGAAATTTTTAAATAATCGAATTTGAGATTTTTAAGTGGTAATCGAAATATGATGTGAATTTCAGGAATTGATTTGTTTCGAAAGATTGGACTTTTTATTCGGACTTTAAGTATTGCTAAGAAAAGATGATATAAAACGATATTTTGAAATTTAGCTCGGATTTGAATTATATTTAAAGATTTGGATTAAAGATTTGATATTGAAGAGCAATTTGATTTAATTGTCTTGAATATTGGAAATGGACTCGGAATTGATATAAAACAAAATGATTTAAAATTTGGGATTGGAGTTGAAATTCATTTGAAATTGGAATTTAAATTAATCTGAAATTGGAAGTGAAATTAATTTGGAATTGTAGTTTAAATTAACTTGGAATTGAATCGAGTAAATCGAAATGGAAATAGAATTGATTAGACTGGAAATTTTGGAATTGAATCGGTTTGGCTTGGAAACTATTTTTTAATAAACTATTTTAGTATAAACTATTTCAAATATATTTTCATTAAATATTCAAACTATTTTAATTTTCCAACTATTTTACTATATAAACCATTTTATTACTCAAACTATTTTCTATTAAAATATTTTAACAATTTAACTATTTTAAAACATTTTAAATTATTTTCTAAAATTCTAACTGGTTAAAGGGTGGGATGTTTATATTAAATCTTGGATTTAAATGCGAATTGGTTTAAAGTGAATTGTAACCCATATTGTAATTCGAATCATGTTTTGAAGTGAAATCGATATATCAGATTGAATTAACATTTGAAGTAAAAATTTGGGTTTTGAAGCGAATACGATGATTTTGAAATGAACTTGATTTTAAAGCGAATATGATATTTGATATTAAGTATAAACTGTTTTCAAAATTTAAATGAATCAACCGGTGTGTAAAATGATGTTTGTTTGTTAAAGAGACCGGGGCCTCTTATTGGCGTACTCTTTATGAACATTGGAACCACTTTGACAAATATGTACGCGGTTGATGATATCCAGAATGTAGTGGTTGAATTGGCGATGTTTACTGGAATAAAGTAAGAGAACGATGATGGACAGCCTTGACATTCGTGTCATAATTAAAATGACTAAAACATGAGCCTATGTCTAGCCAATGAGGTTAGCTACCTCTAGCGATGTTGATCCCTCGTATTACTATTGTGATTAAGTATTCGATGGGTGCACCTTTTTGTTATTCGAATTGATTGTCATAGTCGACCACGGATGGGTTACGACCATCCAGAAAGGGTAAACTGGTAGAATCATACCTTTGGAATTGCCTCATGTGCCTTGTCATATTTATCCCTATACGAGCCCATTACGACTTTGGTTTAAACTGTAAATTATGTTAAGGTGGATTAATGTAAAGCCTTAATGCTATTTTGATATTTATTTTACTGATAGACATTATATATTATAGAGTATACTATTACATATAAATAGTTTAACGGATCCTTAGGAAATGAAAAATCTCGTAACATCTCTTAAGTTATTGCATTCATATTTGTGATATTGATTTGACTTACATAAGAGTATTTTAGTCCCAACTCGAGTGTTTTGTCTTTTCATTACGCTCGGGTCTGTCTTGAGTTTTTTTAGCATATCGAAGACTATTCTTTGAAGGACGAAGACAGAGTATTGGTATATTACTACTGTTATTATCCCCTACATCTTGCTATTCTGCTGTATTGATAATTTATCCTTGATGTGCGTGTGTATATAAATATATATAACTCTGATAAATGTGTATGGATTATAATCAAATGTATAGTAAACAACTTTATGAATTGTTTATTTGATTATTATATTTTATCATTTTCGCTATGAGATTTTGTGTTTATTTTCTCCTTCTCTTCTTATTTTTCTTATTTTTCTTATTAAACCACCTTGATCATCTAAGTTCTGAATTGTTTAAGTCAGAAATGTGTAGATTATTGTCGATTTAAACATTTCGAATTGTGGGTCCTCACAATGATTGTGCAGGACCAACCCCCGCATTCATTATATATGAAGTTCGAATGCAATGAAAGATTGCTTTTCTACCTCAATCTCTGTTCCATTTAAATTTCCATACTTTACATTTTATTCCTGCTAATATACAACTACCTTCATATATAATATAACTGCTTATACTGCAATTTTATCATACTCTACATGCTTGCATTTATGCATTGCTTTACTACAACTCTGTACATATAAGTAAAATTCCTGCAATTGCTCAAGTTATATTCTAGCATCCAATTCCATTTACGCTTGCCAAAGGGTTTCCATTTGGCTAAATATAACTAATAGTTAACCAACTTCGTAGTTATCTAGGTTGAGTTTCCTTCGATAAATAATCAGTTAAAGATAAACTGAATTCTGTGTCGTTCCTTGTCTTTGAGGAACAGCAGATTGGACGTTAGTATCCAAATGTCTTCGATCTTGCCAATAACCAGGCATGATCGATATTATTTATTGATTTCCACCACCCAATCTTTTCCAAGCCATCCTACTAAACTATGAGTGTGATCTTACCTTTTGTGATTCGATTACACTCCTATTGAGACTTGGTGCTCTGGATGCCAGAATTCAAGCATCATTCCTTGATCTGGGCTGCCTTCAAGCATTGTCGAATGTTAATAGCATGAGGCAAATTATTTGATTGGCCCAGTCCTATTATACTCTCCCGGTCTCAATCTTGGACCGAAGGAGTTTAATAATACCTATTTCTGAGTCCTAGCTTTCAACCCTACCTGTTTCTAGGCATTGGTTGAAAGCATTCACTAACCATCATCAGTTGAGCATGTCCTGCTAGGCTGAAAGCATGGGCGTGAAAATTTTGGCCATACGCCAGTTCTTATATCCAAAAATCGATACTTTGGACGCTTACCTTTAGGCTTCCTCCCTCTGTCTCACCTATCTTTGGGTGTTGACCAAGAGTATCTGTAGATCATCCTTGCTTATCTTTGGCCAGACATATCCCACCAGGCCAAAAGCATGTTCATCAAATTTCCTTTCGTGCACCAGATATCTCCAGAAAGTGGTGCTTTTAGCTACCTAGCTTGGATATTCGTTACCAAACTTCCCTAATTTTTGGGCGACAGTCAATACTAGAGGGATATGGTTGAATTATTTGATTGAACCTGATGATTATACATCTTTGTCTTAATCCTGGACTAAAGGAGTCGGTACTTGCCTCCACGTACCTGATTATACTACTAATCATGTAGCATAGGGTTTTTCTTACAGAAACATGGTTCCACTGCTCCAAGAAGCTAATTTTTATTGATAAACAAAAAAATATGGCAAGGCCTACCTTATTAGTTGCCCCTAATATCCTTAATGGCTTATTTGCGAAAAATAAATTAAATAAAACTAAGTAAAATAGCATCGTAATACATCACAATTCCATGCCCTTGGAATCGGGATTCCATCAACAATATCTAGCTTAGAAGTTGCATCTTCAAGCTTTTGTTCGATCACATAAGGACCTTCCTAATTCAAACTAAGTGCCCTTGTACCTAAGAGAACTCATTTCGAAGGAGATCCCCTATCTAAAAGGTATGGTTTTGGGACTTGGTTTTGAATGCCCTACTACTCTTCTTTGGAGAGCAGCTACCCTTAATTGGACCTCTTCTTGCTTTTCATCAATCAAATCGAGGAACTCTAGCAAGAGTTCCTTATTGACCTTGAGGTCGTAATGTCTTTTTTGGTGAGAAGGGTCTTCTAATTCAATCAGAATCATGGTCTCTGATCCGTAGACCAAAATGAATGGTGTATATCCCAAAGCGAATGTATGTGTTGTCCTATAAGCGCACAATACTAGTGGAAGCACATAGCCCTATTACACTTTTCTTTAGCCAATCGTTTCTTCAAGATATACTTGATGATTTTATTCATCGCCTACACTTGTCCATTTGCATATGGGTGCTATTACCAAAAAGTTTTCTCAATCCTGTACCGGTTGTAGAAATAGTAAAACTTGGTACTTACAAACTGAGTTCCATTATCCGCTATAATTTTATAATTCACTACAAACATGCTGATAATATTCTTCGTTACAAGCTTGAGCATCTTTTTCATTATGATCACGGCGAGTGGTTCCACTTCAATCCAATTTGTAAAGTAATCCCTTGTAGTGATTGCATATTTAGCTCCTATTTCGACATCAATAGCACATCAATTATATTAATCTTCCAAACCACGAATGACCACCAGCTAACAATTTGCGTAAGCTTTGTAAACGAGACTCTTGGAATTTTTCTAAACCTCTGGCATTAGTCACAACATTTAGTGCATTCAGTAGCAGCGTGGTTTATTATTCGCCTTAAGTATCCGTAGGGAAGTATCTCCTTCACCAATGTCTACCTCCCAGTGTGATTACCACAGCTACCCATATGGACATTACAATCCTTCTCCTCTTCGGCCTTTAAAACCTAATCGACATCCATATGGTCAATACTTAAAGCTGAATAAACCTCCACTGGAATGAATCCCAACAGTTGTACATCTCCAGACTAGCTAACTTGGCTAGTGAACCGTCCTTGGCATTCTTTTTCTAGGGATGTGTACAACTATGTAATGTTCTGTATCATTTAATGGTTCCAATGTTTTTGTCAGGTAAGAGGCAAGTCATGCACCCTTAGCCTGGAATTCCTTCTGTAATTGGAAAACCACTAATTGGAAGTAACAGAATATATACATCGTCCTTACCCAAAGCTCTTTCGCTATCCTTAGTCCCACAATTAATGCTTCATACATAGCCTTGTTATTCATTATGGGGAACTCCAGCTTTAGTTCATAATAGATCAATCGTCCCGCAGGACTTAGCGTACCATACCTACCTTTGAACTGCATTCATTTGAAGCTACATCAACAAACAGTTTCCATTGAGAATATGTGACAATATCGTCTTCCACTTCACCATTCTATATAGTATGAAGATGAAATCCTCCAACGCCTGTCCATTTATTGACCTCCTAAGATGGTATGCGATATAATACTAGCTTAGTTCAGTATTCCACTTCAATAACCATCCCCAAGTCCTAGGTCGGTAGAATACCTACTTCAAAGGTTAATCCGAGTACCATAATCGAATGAGCCTGAAAATATGAGTGCAGCTTTCTCATTGCAATCAGCAAACAATAAGCAAATTTCTCCAACTTTAGGTAATTATTTTTAGCTTCGGTAAGTCACCTGTTGATATGGTAAACTTGCCTTTGAGTCCTTGTCTCCTTATGTACTAATGTTGGGCTTAAAGTGTGAGTAGACACTGCCAAATAAATGAACAAATCCTCTCCATCCAGCAGTTTGGATAGAACCACTGGTGTTTCATTGTGCCTTAATAATTCCTCGTAGACATCCTAACATTTCTTCATTCATTCGAAATTCTTATTTCCCTTTTTGAGAGCATTAAAGAACTGTATATGTTTATTCATTGACTTTAAGATAAATGGACTCAATGCAGCAACCTTCCCATTCAAGCTTTGTAACTCTTTTTTCATGGTTGGGTAGTTACATTTGTCAAGGCATTAATCTGCTATGGGTTAGCTTCAATGCCTCTCAAAATCACAATAAATCCTTAAAACTTCCTGATGCAACTCCAAAAGAACATTCCAATAGATTCAACTTCATACGTACTCCCGCAATACTTCGAATATCTCTGAAAGGTCATCCATGTTATTCCTTGATAGTCGTAACTTCAAGAGCCTATCGTCACCATATACTTCCATCGTCTGTCCAATCTGATCCCTGAACATCAAATTCATCAATCTCTAGTAAGTAGCTCCTGTATACTTCAGACCGAATGGCATCGCTCATTAACAGTACAATCTCAAATATGTTATAACTTTTAGGTGCTTCTAATCTGGAACATGCATCGGTATTTGGTAATAGCCAGCATATACATTCATGAATGAGAGTAACTCGTGTCTAGTGGTCCCGTCACCAACTGGTCAATCCTAAGCAAGGGAAAGCAATCCTTAGGCACTCTTTATTCAGGCCTGAATAATTAAAACACATATGTCGTTTTTCATTTGCTTTTGATCAGCACGAGGTTCATTGCCTAATCAGGTTGCAAAGCATTGCAAATAAATCCGTTCTCTTTTAGCTTATCTACTTCCACCTTCAATGCAACGGATGGCTCTGAACCAAAAATATGTTTATTCTACTTTACTGTTAATATTTCAGGTCCACATTCAATGTGCGGCACACTACATCGGGTGATATCCCGCACATATTCGAATGTTTCCAAGCAAACACATCCAAGTTTGCTCGTAGAAAACTAACCAATTCCTTCATCAGTCCTGCACTGATTCGAAACCCAATCTTAAGTTAGGGTTAGCCATATCGATTGAACCATTGATCGTCAGCTCAAAATTAGTACTTCCTGCACTTCATTTGACTTCATCCTAGGACACGTAGACTTATCGAACATGCTACAGTTCCTAAGCCAAGGTTAGGCTTTAAATGCTATGCTTTCGAGATTTGAATGTGGAGAGATTTATCTACAATCTTCCCTTTATCCCATGCTTTGACTCTAAAAGCTTGATAACACAACATTCTCAACCAGTGCTCCGGTCTCCTCTAATCGATCCAACCCCATTCTTTGTTAAGAAATTCATCATCAAGCACCATGGTACTAATGTTATCTTGAAATCATCAAGGTCTAGACGACCCAGAAAAGCATTGTGCGTCAAATACTCATCCATAGTTACAAACTTTAAAACCTACACAACCTTGCAAAGTCACCATCTCCTAGTTCCATGGACAAATCAGTTCAAATAGTTTGCTTTGCCTTACCGGTAAATCCTTGAATCCTAGATTTAAATGGCTTAACATCCTTCATATTATCCTCATTTGATCAAATGTACTTTGATTACAATATTCATCGATCTTCCACTATCCACCAAGATACAGTGCACCATATTTGGGCTCACAACAACAATAATCACTACAAGATCGATTTTTGGTACTTCAACCCCATTAGAATCCCTATACCAAAACACAATATTATTAGTCATCAACTCTGCTACTTAGCCTGAGCTTCGTCCTTGATGGTAAAGTATCTTTCATGCGATACATGCCTTAGAAAACTCGCATATCGTTCCATTTCATTCCAGCTTTTCTCTACTACATGAGGTCCTCCAATTATGTCTTTACAGCTATCCTTCCATCAATACGCTTGTGCCCCTCTCCAATGGATTCAGGTTGATTCCTTGGTACTTGGCCCTTGGGGTCTAGCATTTTTGTGCCATCATACGGCTCTCTCACATGCTGCTGTAATTTATTCTTTCTTATTAACTCCTCAATGAAATCTCTTATATGCCTACACTCATTTGTGCCTAATCAAGAACCCCACCCATGACTCCTAAGATCCTTGTGAAAGGCTCAACAATGACACAGATCGAGCAATGTGGAGCCTGAACTTCTCTATTAACTTTTTCGCTAACCTACTAAAAGTCGAGATGGATTTTGGCACAAGTCGAGTAAACCACATCGATGCAATGCCATCTACAAAAATAGAGAAACATTTGCATCAAACTGCATATGTTGCCTTTAGCACCATCATGTGCTATCCGCAATTAAATAAATAGTGCCTAGGATCAATGGTCCTATTATACGATAGCAATGTTGATATCATAAACTTCCTAGAATACTACTCCTTAGAATATCCTACGTTAATGGAGTTCCACTAGGTGTAGAACCTCGGTTCTCATTCTTTCTCCACCTATTTTCCTTTGTCAACTACTTGATCATATCTGATATATGTGAAAGAACTGCTAAGGATCATAATATGGAATAGTAACTAAAGTTATCTACTAGTGCAGAATAAAATATAAATGTAAATACTAAAGTAAATGACACCAGGGATTTTGTAACAACCCAATTTTCTATACCCTTTGAATCGACAATAAACTGCGCATGTCCAACTCAAATTGCACGATTAAATGGATCATTAAGGTTAGAAAGAAAAACAAAGATAGAACGAAATAGAAAATCAGAATCTCACACGAACGGAACAACATATATTATTTCAACAATAATCTTTATATTGGAAAATTTTAAAACATATATCAAAGTCTAACCTAGATTTAGCCTGGGCAGTTATAACACCTACCATTACAAATGCTGACAAAAAACAAAACAAATGCAATAGATGTAGCGGATAATAGAATGCGTCCATATGACGATGAAGATCTCCAGCTCTCCTTTGGAAACTCCAAGTGTCTAGGCTAATCCTAAAACTACTCGGATCTAACCTGAGTATTTATAATACATGGATCAAGTTGAGAAACCAGCGTGAGATACTCGAAAATTAAAATGTATAACTCATGACAATGCTATCAAAAACTTTGAAAAGAAGAGTATCTCATAAGAACTGCCTACACATAAATACGGACGGGTTTTTTCCTTATGATAACCAAAACAATTTTATTAACAAAATAATTTGATATTAGCTTTAAATGACGTTCTTTTGAAAACATTTTTCATATAAACTTATTCAAATAAGGTATCAATACCAAGACTAAGTCTAAGGGAATATATTTAGACTTGGTCAACAGAATATACCAGACGGAACATATGACACCAAAAGGGACAGTTGAAATGTTTGCAAAGCACTACATCTATTTTGGAAATACAATCAAAACTATAAAGCTTGTATTGGAATTGGATTTTCCAACAAATAGGGAACCTCGATAACCACGCATAACAACGAGAACCCGATGGTTTTTCGTGTAAGGACTCGCACACCATTATTCCTGATATTGCCACACTTCTTGATATCCGGTGGCTTCTCATGCAAGGACTCACACACCATTATACCATAAAATAAGGGTCCCGTTTGGACACCTTTGTGACCTAGATCATACGGCTTCGGTCTCCTTAAGGGATCGTACGCCACCCTCATCATACTAAGCTTGAAATATAAAATATAGTTCCCATATCATTTTCGAGATGTGAGGCTTGGGGGTGAGGTTACGCTTAGCTTTAACAAAGCCACGCTTTTCATATAAAACCACGCTTTGATCATAACAGGTTTCATTTTGAATGCCACATTGCTATTCCTCAACCACGCAACTGATTTCTACAAATGTATAACTCCTAAGCTCATACGTTTTAGGAAATGGTGTTAAGCTAAGAGAAGTTGTCTTCTCCACCACCAGACAGATGATACGTTGATAGAGATCAATTAATATGATCAGAAATGCAATGTCAAACGTTCGTCCATATAAGTTCGTTTTGGGACTGAACAAAATTGAAGGTACTCCTCCTACTACCATTAGTAGCGAGTAGTCCTTGCAGTCCGAAGATTTCAAAACACGATAGGACCATTGTTGTAATAAATATCTCGACATTAGGAGCGACCCAAAGAATGGCAACAAGCAGTACTTTCGCTAATGAAGATCTTCGGTCTTCAATAATCATCATCTTCAACATGTCATCACATTTGAATGTATACATTTGTTCGAAGTGGTTTTCGGATAGGAATCACCCAAACCTGATACCGGACCTTCGAATTAATTATCAATAAAATGGCATTTAGGTATATAGGTAATTATCAAACATCAATCAATAACTTCATCTTTTATTTAAATTAAATATGTTTCTTAGACATATTCTTTTCAATTTATTCCATTTTCTTTTCAATAGTATATGGAATCATTAAGCCTCATTTATCAAATAATTTGGTATATTTAAACCTTTCTTAAATCCTGGAATAATTCCAAATCATTTTCTCTTTTACTTAGAAAAATCTTTCCAAATCATTTTTTATATTAATCAAAGATTTCTTATATTTAAGTTATAACTTTTGAAAAATATTCCTAAATCATTCATTAAATCTTAATCAAAAATTTCTTTCTCAACTTCAAATTATATTCTTGCAAATCAAAGATTTTCATAACAGAGCACTGCTGTCGCCCAAGATATGGTAAATTTTACCTCGAGGGACTAATGGAAAGTAGTCCTATATCATGAAGATCTTCGTCATCAATGATCACTGTGTAGCGACCCAACTTCCACACTCCAGGAAGTCGCATCGCTAATAAGAAAGAAAGGGATAGAAAAGAGAAAGAAAGAGAAGAAGAAGAAACAACACATCAGAATCTAAACAGCGGAACGAATAAATTATATTAATAACATAAAATATTACATAGTTTACAATCACTATCAGAGTACACAGATAATACAACACATACTAGACAGTTATAACACATGTCTAGTATTTACAACATAATACAACCTCAGAGGAAATCACAGAACACAAGCGGAATACTAATATCTAACGCAGAAGCCTCCTGCTCCATTGCTCCTCCAATATTCGTCAAAGCTAAACTGATTCCCTTGGCTACTCATAAAAATTTGAGTACCCAAGAGTTTATGAAAAACAAAAAAATAAACTCCGGGTCAGACATGAGTCTGGTGTGAGTAACAGGTTAAAGTTGCTTAACTTTCAAAAACCTTTTGAAAAGAAAGGTATCACGTAAGAATTCCCACACATAAACATGGAAAAGTTTTTACCTTACGCTAACCAAAACATTTGATAGGAAATCCAGTGACATTATAATAGGTCTAGGGTTTTCAAGTAAATATGAAATAGCCAAAATTGTTACATCTATTAAATTCCAGCTACTAGCCACAAAAGTGGGTAATACAATCAAAACCGTTGGCACTTACGTCACAGTACGTGGCCTAGATCAACGTACCGAGGAGTACTCCCACTCCCCTGCAACACAAGGCCGGACCCATTCCTTACTGAATAGTTCCGAACAGGACAACCCCGCAGTTGGTGCGCAATTCCAACTGCCCACTAAGCCGAATAAAAAGGGACCTCTAGACAGGGATAAGTCTTGCTCTCCAGTGGGTGCTACCCACGAAGCCTTACTGCACTTCCCCTGTTTTAGCCATTCTCGGTTGATGAGGCTTGAGGCTACGATTACCTTTAAAGGACACATTATCTTAGAATGCTCATCATCCACCTGACGATGTGTTGAAAGCATTCAATCCATACAAGTTCGTTCCGGGTTCGAACGAAACCGAAGGCATTATCCCGTTACACTCGTTTTGGAATCACCCTCAGAGTTAACGACGATAACACTTGCACTCTGAATCTCCATCTCGAATCTATAAGTACTATTCCGTCAAACTCATTACGGAATCACCCACAGAGTTATACTGACGTATAGCCCTTACACCTCGAGTCTTCACTCGCTCCACTTGGATTAACGACCTAACGTTTAATTGGAATCGATGTGGTTTTCGGATATCCAAATATGGAAACCCGATCCCGGTCTCATCGAAATCCAAAGCGTGTCTTTTAGGTCCAAGTTTGTTTAAAGTTTAAAACAATTCAATTATATTATCTATATACACACAGATAGATAATTAATAGATTCACAACAGATAATTATCATTATCAAACCACAGATAATCCACATTATCACTATTATAAGATAATCCATATCAATATCACAATGCATCCATATCAATCAACATTACTAATCTCATCTCTGAGATTCAAACCATTCAAAGTATCAATAACAATCATCTATAAGCAATGACTTATAATCATACCATCTATAATCAATTTAAAATGAATTAAATTAATTACATCATCTTTAATTAATTTAAACTGAATTAAGTTAATTACTTACACAATATAAATCTTGCTTATATTATCATTAATTAATTACAAATTAATTAATTGATTAACCTCTAATTTATCATCTTAATTAATCAATCCTGATTAATTATACTTTAATTAATTCCACAAAATTAATTACCCTAAACCAAATACAGTAATTAACCTTTAATTACTTCATTAATTAATTAACTATAATTATTTATATTTAACCTTAATTAATTACAATTAAATAATTATCCTTAATTACTTAAGATTGATTAATTAATATTAATTAATCAATCTTAATTACACCATTAATTATATTAATTAATGATTCTTAATTAATCACTCAGTATTAATTACTTTCAGTAATTAATATCACTTAAACTATAATATTAAATCACCTTGATTAATCTCATTTATAATTAACTACCATTGATTACTTATCAAATCAATTTACCCTTCATTAATTCCTTAATTAACCCCTTGATTAATTATACAAAATAATTTAATCCAAATATTTCGCCATTCCATCATTATTCACTAATTACATTCAGTAATTACCTTTAATTACTTTACTGAGCAATCCCATTAATTACATCAAGTAATTATTATCAAATCTCATGTTTAAAATTAATTAAACTTAATTAATTAATTTAAACCAACCTTAATAAACTCCATTAATTACATTAAGTAATTAGTGTCTTAATTACTTTTATTTAAGTAATTAAACTTAAATAAATTTCACAATTTATTAACATTAATTAATTAATTAAATTAATTATTGAAAATTAATCATATTAATTAATTACTAAATAAACTTTAGTTAATGACCATCATTAACTATTATTTATTCTTTAATTACTTCTTAATTAACTCTAATTTAAATTAATCCAAATTATTAATTAAATAAATTAAATAAATAAGTTATTCCTTAATTAACCAATTTATTTAATTATATTTAATATCTTAATAATTTCTAAGATAATCTATTTCTTATTATAAATTTTATTAATATTGTGTACTTAGAACATTCCAATATTAAAATTAAATTCAATTTCCATTTTGAATCTAAAATTCAAAATGATATTTATTTAAGCATAAACCAAATTAAATTCCATTTATATTCTTTCTAAAATAAATGTAAATAACATTTATTACTTATAATTAAAACTTATATAAGATAAGTCTTAATTTGCTTAATTTAATTAAAAACTAAGTTTTTAAAATACATTTAAATTTCAAGTTAAAGTTAACAATCATTTAACTTTCTATTATAAATCTTTTATAATGACTTCATTCAAAAAGAAAAATAAGTTAAAATATTTGTTTGAAAACAAATTAACTTCTAATAAACAATTTAAATTTAAACTTGTTTGAAAACCTTCAAATTTTAAAACATATTCAAATATCAGATTTTCAATTCAATATATTTGAACTGTTCCCTATTTAAATCATTTGAATTTAAACTTGAAATTGAACTCTTGCTTTATACCTTGATTTTAAAACTCTTAATTAAAAATACAAATTCATTTTAAAAAAAACTGAAGATTTAAAAGTCTTAAGTGAAATTGAACTTAAAATTTAAATTCAAACTGCTGTTATAAATTAGCTTTCATATTTCAAAAAAAATGAAATTTTAATTTTCAGAAAACTGTCAGGTATTCTTCCTCCTATTTTTTTTTAGAAAATTGAAAACCTCTTTCAAATTTTAAAAACTTATGAGATTACAAAATCTTTTTAAAACTATAATTCATACTGCAGCTTATTCATTTTAGATTTGTTTTAAATTCAAAACCTTCAAACAGTTCTTTACAGAAAACTGTAATACCAATAAATACCCAAGCTAAAAGAATTTTACTTCGAGTCAACTGGCCAAACTCTTCGAGCCAAACTCAGAACTACCCGAGAAAATTCCGAGACCCCACCTCTGTTTCTACCCAGCTACCATCAGTAATTAAAAATTTGCACGGTGCCCATGCACCGTGCCTACGATCATCACCAGCCTCCTCCGGCGTTTTCCCAACGTCGACAACCAACCCCACAATCAACTACCACACTTAGATTCTCCTTCGAATTCACGAAATCGAAATCACGTTTCCATTCCAAAACCTGGAAACCCAACAGAAATCAATTTCCAAAACCTGTCATTGCCTAGATCACGGCCTTCCGACCACCGAAAATCCAACAACCCCGGCTGCGACTTCAACTATGGCTAAGCTTCCATCTTCCCAATTTCCATGCAACTCGATCATCTCTACAGGTAGTACTGACCCAATCAAACTACCTAGCTTAAACTAGAGCTACAGGTGACAATTCATCACTACTGTCTCCATGTTGATTTGCATCAACAACGTTTATTTTTTCCAATCATTAATGGTTACTCCTCTACCCACAACATGAATCCCGACCCTTCCATTTGTAGAGATCACCCTAAAATCCCCTATTTCCATTTTCTGTTCAACACAGAACTATACCCTTATTTCATATTTAAAAATTATGATTCTAGTGTTAAAAATCATGACTTGGTTTCTGAATTCGTCCCATAATACTGAACTTTTAAATTTCACAGTTTGAAATTTATGTTTTTAGGGCATGCACTAATATTTAGTTTTACAGGGATACACAGTCTTAATTTAACTTGATTAACTTTTTTTAAAAAAAAACTTAGAATATGATGAATTAAACAACATTGGTTTGTAAATCAAAACCTAACAAAACTAGATCAAGTGGCAAGAAACAAAAGTAAAATCTTGAGCCTGGAAATAATATAAGAACAGAGCAGACAATTCAATACACATCCATACATCCATACAGATATTCAGAGATATATTTATAGATGCATTCACAAACATGTTTGTTTTCAGTGATAAAGCATGCAACATAATTATACTTTAAACCATTTATATTATGAAGTTACTCACCTGATTTATGAGGGAAGAACAGAGCTTCCAGATCTGAAACAGTTTGAACACCTTATAACCGAAATCCTTTGTTTTAAAAACTTTGAGTTGCTTTTTAGAAACTGAGTTGCTTGAGCTTACTTCTTAAATTTTGAAATAGCATGCATGCAACTTGAATCCAGATTTTAAAAAGAAATGCAGGTCTGAAACAGTTTGGCTTGCATGCTTATAGATTTGTTTGCTTTCCAGAGAATATGCAGGCATGATGAAGTTTTCAAACAGAGATACAAAGATCTTCAATTGCATGTAGGTTTGGATGTTGCAAAATTGCTTCAGGTTAATGTATTTGAAAGGCTACTGGTTTTATTTGATTTGCAAAATAAATTTCAGGTTTATTAGCATTTCAGTTTGAAGATGATTTTGGGTTTTGAAGAGAAATTTATAGATTTTTGTTTCCAGATTTGTTTTGAAAATTACAGGTTAAAGATTTCTTGATGAAGATAGAAAAGAAAATAGAAGAGAAGGAGAAATGTTTTAAATAGGCTGAATTTTGATTTTAATTAAAATAAAAGAAAAACTAAAATATATTGACACTTGTCATCTTGAATTAGTATTTACTTAACACTTGTTATTAGATGTCTTAAGGAATTAACATTTGTCTTTGAGAGTTAAATTAGTTATAATTAGGTTAATTTGTATTTTATTAAATGTTAATACAAATAAATGTAAACCTATGTTTATATAAATTAGTTAATCATGTATTTATTTACATGTACATAAATTTTAAAATGAATAAATATTTAACTTATACAAATATTTCAAAATCAAAACAAATAATAAATATTTATACTTTAAATTTTAAAACTTTGAATTCAAGCTCAAAATAAATTTTGAAATCCATTTTATTTTACAAATACACTACAAATTTGAATTTTTGAAAAACAATTATTTTTATTTGTTGAAACAATGTATTCTTATATTTTTAGAAATAACAATACTTAATAACCATAAATAACTTATAAAAGAAATTATCTTCTTTATTAATAAATTATTTATTTTATACAATTATATTTAAAAGAAAATCATAATAACCTTATTGCTATTTATTTAAATTTTAAACTTGAGTTACACATATTTTAAATCATTTAATATTTATCTTAAGTATTTAAAAACATATTTTATTTATTAAACAACCTTTTTAAATTTTAACTTTTAAATCAAATCATAATTTCCAATTTTATTAAAGATATAAATTTTATAGAAAACATGATTCATTTAAAACAATACCTATTTACCATATAAACAATATTCTATATATTATAAATATAAAACAAATATTAGATTTAAAAAGATAAAATCTATCAATTTACTATTTATTTGTTGAATTATTAAATTAATTCAAATCTCATTACAAAGATTATCATATCAATTTAATTTTTATTATAGATTATTAAATTGATATTGCTTTAAAATTCAGGGTCATCACATTCCTCCCCCCTTAAAAGAATTTCGTCCCCAAAATTTAAAACAAAGGTAATTTAATAATCTATTTAAAGATTAAATTTTAAAACACAAGCATATACCAATGATATGCTAATAACCATAGCAGTCAATTCACCCAATCAAACAAATCTAATAAATCAAATATAGTTATCCAGAAAAATTCTGGATAAAACTTTCACGAGTTTCCCCGGTATAAAAATATCGGGATACTCGCTCTATAGATTCCAAATAATCAATACTATTAAACTATAGAGCTCCTATTCATCTATATCTACAGAACTAGACAACATATCAGACTACAGATGAGTCTGATTCAACAACCAAACTCCAACCAAAACACAAAGAAGAGATCCAAACATCACTGAGCTAGCTTCTTCAGTCTTACCAAAACTTATAGCTCCTTTGACCAGAGTAAATTCCAACAACAACGAAGTCTCCGACTTCGAATTCCAAATTCCTTCGTCCCTTATCCACAAAAGTCTTCAGACAATCCAGGCTGCTAACATCCAAACTGATCAGCTCAACCCCTTGCTGATTCCTCCAGAAACAATCAGAACTAAAAACAACCTAACACAATGATCTCCTCAAGATCAATCCAAACCAAAACACAATTCTACTCCATAACCAGCAGAAGACTATAAACTTCTCCCGATCTGGTAAAGAAAATCAGAAACACTATCAAACTGCTTCCGCTGCACAACTCTGATCCATAGTAGATAAGAAAATACTGACAAGGAACACAAGCACCAACTGGACATCACCTCCAGAAATATAGTTCTATAGATCCATAATGAAAACTCTGAAATTCCTTCAAAACTGAGTTGCTACATCAAACTCCAATTAAACAGAACTATCAGTTCCACTCCTGGAATACTAGTCGATAAGAAAACTCAATCTCTAGATGCTGACGAACCTCTGTCTTCCTAGAAGAAATCCAAAACAATCTTCAACAATCCAAGAGAACACTCAAACAATCGCAAGTCACTTTTGCGATCAACCCAAATAAATTTCCAAATAAAACCGTTCTCTCTTTACCAACAGAACAACTTACACTGGTCTAGTCAATTCATTGAAGAAACGGATTCACTCTGCAGCTTTCTGAACTCCATTCTCGGAAAAACTACTCAGCTAAGACCTCCCTGTCAGCTCACAAAATCCTCCGAGCTGCACTGCTGACACAATACCAAACTTCCTAATCCAAAGTCCTTCGAGAAACTCGGACTTCAAAGCTAACCAGAAAACACCACAACATCCTGCTGAATCCAGCCACAACTTTGGGACAGTCACACTTCCCAAACTTGTTCCAAAGAAAACATCTTCGGAAACAATCCATAGTCACTGCATCTCATCACGCAGTTACAACTTCCAGAGGTATCGAAATACTATTACTTGCTCCAGCTCAACCGAACAGATCCAAACCCTACTCACCAAACTCTGTACTTCAAAGATGTCTCCGAACCTTAACAGGTTTCCTTCAGAGATCGATGAAATACTTCAACACAACAAAGCTTACTCGAGACGGTATTAGGTCTACAGTCTCGACCGATAAACTTCCAACCTCAAACACACAAACACCAATCAAAGGTAGTAATCGTGTTACATACACTACTACCTCATCTACCTTTATAGCCTATATTGGAAAACCCGAACAGGTAACCCAACAAATAGGTAGAAATGGATAAATATATAATTATATTTAAAATTACAAATATGCTCTCTCAAAATAGACACCACTACAGAGCCTAGGTATTCACTCAACCTAACGCTCTGATACCACCTGTAGTGACCCAACTTCCACACTCTAGGAAGTCGCATCGCTAATAAGAAAGAAAGGGATAGAAAAGAGAAAGAAAGAGAAGAAGAAGAAACAACACATCAGAATCTAAACAGCGGAACGAATAAATTATATTAATAACATAAAATATTACATAGTTTACAATCACTATCAAAGTACACTGATAATACAACACATACTAGACAGTTATAACACATGTCTAGTATTTACAACATAATACAACCTCAGAGGAAATCACAGAACACACAGCGGAATACAAATATCTAACGCAGAAGCCTCCTGCTCTATTGCTCCTCCAATATTCGTCAAAGCTAACATGATTCCCTTGGCTACTCATAAAAATTTGAGTACCCAAGAGTTTATGAAAAACAAAAAAATAAACTCCGGGTCAGACATGGCTCTGGTGTGAGTAACAGGTTAAAGTTGCTTAACTTTCAAAAACCTTTTGAAAAGAAAGGTATCACGTAAGACTTCCCACACATAAACATGGAAAAGTTTTTACCTTACGCTAACCAAAACAATTGATAGGAAATCCAGTGATATTATAATAGGTATAGGGTTTTAAAGTAAATATGAAATAGTCGAAATTGTAACATCTATTAAATTCCAGTTACTAGCCACAAAAGTGGGTAATACAATCAAAACCGTTGGCACTTATTATATTTTGGATTTCATACAATGGCAGGGCTACTGGGGTATCGCCCGTCACAGTACGTGGCCTAGATCAACGTACCGAGGAGTACTCCCACTCCCCTGCAACACAAGGCCGGACCCATTCCTTACCGAATAGTTCCGAATAGGACAACCCCGCGGTTGGTGCGCAATTCCAACTGCCCACTAAGCCGAATAAAAAGGGACCTCTAGACAGGGATAAATCTTGCTCTCCAGTGGGTGCTACCCACGAAGCCTTGCTGCACCTCCCCTGTTTTAGCCATTCCCGGTTGATGAGGCTTGAGGCTACGATTACCTTTAAAGGACACATTATCTTAGAATGCTCATCATCCACCTGACGATGTGCTGAAAGCATTCAATCCATACAAGTTCGTTTCGGGTTCGAACGAAACCGAAGGCATTATCTCGTTACACTCGTTTTGGAATCACCCTCAGAGTTAATGACGATAACCCTTGCACTCTGAATCTCCATCTCGAATCTATAAGTACCATTCCGTCAAACTCATTACAGAATCACCCACAGAGTTATACTGACGTATAGCCCTTACACCTCGAGTCTTCACTCGCTCCACTTGGATTAACGACCTAACGTTTAATTAGAATCGATGTGGTTTTCAGATATCCAAATATGGAAACCCAATCCCGGTCTCATCGAAATCCAAAGCGTGTCTTTTAGGTCCAAGTTGTTTTAAAGTTTAAAACAATTCAATTATATTATCTATATACACACAGATAGATAATTAATAGATTCACAACAGATAATTATCATTATCAAACCACAGATAATCCACATTATCTCTATTAAAAGATAATCCATATCAATATCACAATGCATCCATATCAATCAACATTACTAATCTCATCTCTGAGATTCAAACCATTCAAAGTATCAATATCAATCATCTATAAGCAATGACTTATAATCATACCATCTATAATCAATTTAAAATGAATTAAATTAATTACATTATCTTTAATTAATTTAAATTGAATTAAATTAATTACTTACACAATATAAATCTTGCTTATATTATCATTAATTAATTACAAATTAATTAATTGATTAACCTCTAATTTGTCATCTTAATTAATCAATCCTGATTAATTATACTTTAATTAATTCCATAAAATTAATTACCCTAAACCAAATACAGTAATTAACCTTTAATTACTTCATTAATTAATTAACTATAATTAATTATATTTAATCTTAATTAATTAAAATTAATTAATTATCCTTAATTATTTATTATTGATTAATTAATATTAATTAATCAATCTTAATTACACCTTTAATTATATTAATTAATGATTCTTAATTAATCACTCAGTATTAATTACTTCCAGTAATTAATATCACTTAAACTATAATATTAAATCACCTTGATCAATCTCATTTATAATTAACTACCATCAATTACTTATCAAATCAATTACCCCTTCATTAATTCCTTAATTAACCCCTTGATTAATTATACAAAATAATTTAATCCAAATATTTCGCCATTCCATCATTATTCACTAATTATATCCAGTAATTACCTTTAATTACTTTACTGAGTAATCCCATCAATTACATCAAGTAATTATTATCAAATCTCATGTTTAAAATTAATTAAACGTAATTAACTAATTTAAACCAACCTTAATAAACTCCATTAATTACATTAAGTAATTAGTGTCTTAATTACTTTTATTTAAGTAATTAAACTTAAATAAATTTCACAATTTATTAACATTAATTAATTAATTTAATTAATTATTGAAAATTAATCATATTAATTAATTACTAAATAAACTTTAGTTAATGACCATCATTAACTATTATTTATTCTTTAATTACTTCTTAATTAACTCTAATTTAAATTAATCCAAATTATTAATTAAATAAATTAAATAAATAAGTTATTCCATAATTATCCAATTTATTTAATTATATTTAATATCTTAATAATTTCTAAGATAATCCATTTCTTATTATAAATTTTATTAATATTGTGTACTTAGAACATTCCAATATTAAAATTAAACTCAATTTCCATTTTGAATCTAAAATTCAAAATGATATTTATTTAAGCATAAACCAAATTAAATTCCATTTATATTCTTTCTAAAATAAATGTAAATAACATTTATTACTTATAATTAAAACTTATATAAGATAAGTCTTAATTTGCTTAATTTAATTAAAAACTAAGTTTTTAAAATACATTTAAATTTCAAGTTCAAGTTAACAATCATTTAACTTCCTATTATAAATCTTTTATAATGACTTCATTCAAAAAGAAAAACAAGTTAAAATATTTGTTTGAAAACAAATTAACTTCTAATAAACAATTTAAATTTAAACTTGTTTGAAAACCTTCAAATTTTAAAACATATTCAAATATCAGATTTTCAATTCAATATATTTGAACTGTTCCTATTTAAATCATTTGAATTTAAATTTAAAATTGAACTCTTGCTTTGTACCTTGATTTTAAAACTCTTAATTAAAAATACAAATTCATTTTTAAATAAACTGAAGGTTTAAAAGTCTTAAGTGAAATTGAACTTAAAATATAAATTCAAACTGCTGTTATAAATTAGCTTTCATATTTCAAAAAAAATGAAATTTTAATTTTCAGAAAACTGTCAGGTATTCTTCCTCTTATTATTTTTTTTTTAGAAAACTGAAAACCTCTTTCAAATTTTAAAAACTTATAAGATTACAAAATCTTTTTAAAACTATAATTCATACTGCAGCTTATTCATTTTAGATTTGTTTTAAATTCATAACCTTCAGACAGTTTTTTACAGAAAACTGTAATATCAATAAATACCCGAGCTAAAAGAATTTTACTTCGAGTCAACTGGCCAAACTCTTCGAGCCAACTCAGAACTACCCGAGAAAATTTCGAGACCCCACCTCTGTTTCTACCCAGCTACCATTAGTAATTAAAAATTTGCACGGTGCACGTGCACCGTGCCTACGTTCATCACCAGCTCCTCCTCCGGCGATTTCCCAACGACGACAACCAACCCCACAATCAACTACCACACTTAGATTCTCCTTCGAATTCACGAAATCGAAATCACGTTTCCATTCCAAAACCTGGAAACCCAACAGAAATCAATTTCCAAAACCTGTAATCGCCAAGATCACGGCCTTCCGACCACCGAAAATCCAACAACCCCGGCTGCGACTTCAACTATGGCTAAGTTTCCATCTTCCCAATTTACATGCAACTCGATCATCTCTACAGGTAGTACTGACCCAATCAAACTATCTAGCTTAAACTAGGGCTACAGGTGACAATTCATCACCACTGTCTCCCTGTTGATTTGCATCAACAACGTTTATTTTTTCCAATCATCAATGGTTACTCCTCTACCCACAAGATGAATCCCGACCCTTCCATTTGCAGAGATCACCCTAAAATCCCCTATTTCCATTTTCTGTTCAATACATAACTATACCCTTATTTCAAATTTAAAAATTATGATTCTAGTGTTAAAAATCATGACTTGGTTTCTGAATTTGTCCCATAATACTGAACTTTTAAATTTCACAGTTTGAAAATTTATGTTTTTAGGGCATGCACTGATATTTAGCTTTACAGGGATACACAGTCTTAATTTAACTTGATTAATTTTTTTTTAAAAAAAAACTTAGACTATGATGAATTAAACAACATTGGTTTGTAAATCAAGACCTAACAAAACTAAATCAGGTGGTAAGAAACAAAAGTAAAATCTTGAGCCTGGAAATAATATAAGAACAGAGCAGACAATTCAATACACAACCATACATCCATATAGATATTCAGAGATATATTTATAGATGCATTCACAAACATGTTTGTTTTCAGTGATAAAGCATGCAACATAATTATACTTTAAACCATTTATATTATGAAGTTACTCACCTGATTTATGAGGGAAGAACAGAGCTTCCAGATCTGAAACAGTTTGAACACCTTATAACTGAAATCCTTTGTTTTAAAAACTTTGAGTTGCTTTTTAGAAACTGAGTTGCTTGAGCTTACTTCTTAAATTTTGAAATTTCATGCATGCTACTTGAATCCAGATTTTAAAAAGAAATGCAGGTCTGAAACAGTTTGGCTTGCATGCTTATAGATTTGCTTGCTTTCTAGAGAATATGCAGGCATGATGAAGTTTTCAAACAGAGATACATAGATCTTCAATTGCATGTAGGTTTTGATGTTGCAAAAGAGCTTCAGGTTAATGTATTTGAAAGGCTACTGGTTTATATTTGATTTGCAAAATAAATTTCAAGTTTATTTGCATCTAAGTTTGAAGATGATTTTGGGTTTTGAAGAGAAATTTATAGATTTTTGTTTTCAGATTTGTTTTGAAAATTGCAGGTTGAAGATTTCTTGATGAAGATAGAAAAGAAAATAGAAGAGAAGGAGAAATGTTTTAAATAGGCTGAATTTTGATTTTAATTAAAATAGAAAGAAAAGCTAAAATATATTGACACTTGTCATCTTGAATTAGTATTTACTTAACACTTGTTATTAGATGTCTTAAGGAATTAACATTTGTCTTTGAGAGTTAAATTAGTTATAATTAGGTTAATTTGTATTTTATTAAATGTTAATACAAATAAATGTAAACCTATGTTTATATAAATTAGTTAATCATGTATTTATTTACATGTACATAAATTTTAAAATGAATAAATATTTAACTTATACAAATATTTCAAAATCAAAACAAATAAGAAATATTTATACTTTAAATTTTAAAACTTTGAATTCAAGCTCAAAATAAATTTTGAAATCCAGTTTATTTTGCAAATACACTACAAATTTGAATTTTTGTAAAACAATTATTTTTATTTGTTGAAACAATGTATTATTATATTTTTAGAAATAACAATACTTAATAACCATAAATAACTTATAAAAGAAATTATCTTCTTTATTAATAAATTATTATTTTATACAATTATATTTAAAAGAAAATCATAATAACCTTATTGCTATTTATTTAAATTTTAAACTTGAGTTACACGTATTTTAAATCGTTTAATATTTATCTTAAGTATTTAAAAACATATTTTATTTATTAAATAACCTTTTTAAATTTTAAATTTTAAATCAAATCATAATTTCCAATTTTATTAAAGATATAAATTTTATAGAAAACAGGATTCATTTAAAACAATACCTATTTACCATATATACAATATTCTATATATTATAAATATAAAAGAAATATTAGATTTAAAAAGATAAAATCTATCAATTTACTATTTATTTATTGAATTATTAAATTAATTCAAATCTCATTACAAAGATTATCAAATCAATTTAATTTTTATTACAGATTATTAAATTGATATTGCTTTAAAATTCCGGGTCATCACACACTGTCTTCCATATATTTTATTTCGAAAATTAGTTTGAAGGAATTTTCGGATTGGAATCACCCAAATCTGATCCCAGTTCCTTTATACCAATCATCTATAAAAAATGATTATTGAAAGATTTGATGATAGATTTATGCATTTCCTTTGATCAACTATCTTCGATATATATAAATCTTTATAAATATTCTTCTAGTGAATATGGAATCGTTAAAGCCTTTCTTTGAAATTTATTGAATCATTTGATTTATTTAAACCTTTTTGAACTTGGAATAATTCTTTTTTTTTTCCTTTTATTTAGGAAATCGTTAATATAAATTTTAGAGTATCTGGGCTTTCCCTTCGATCTGTGCCATACCTTGTCAAAAAGATAAAACGAAGGCTAGGTAAGTTCAAGGCACTGGTTGCTCCATTCCTAACTTTAGTTACACATCTTGTTTTACCGTTTAGCTCTCACGGGCAGGACAGATGACTAGTCATTTACGCAAACTCAATTATTAATCTTCATTTTAGAAATGATTCAATAAACTTCCAAATCATAATTTAAAATAGTATATTATTCTTTTAAAAACATTTGTAAAAGATTTGAAAGAGGATTTTTGAGTTTAAATCCAAAATTCATAAGTTATTAAAAAGCGTTGCAAAGGTGTTACAAAAAGTGCTTTTAAAGCCATATACTTTAAAACAACTTTTGTGTTATTTAGAAATCCATCTTTTTAACTTAAATCACTTTTAAAAGATTTCAAAACATTTAAAAATATCATTCATAAAGAATCCCTTCTTGGATTCCGAACTGCACAACCTCGATGTATTTAGAAAATAATTTTGGATATATTTCAAAATATACTTAATGAAATCTTGATTTTCATTCTTCATTGGAAAATTATGGATATAATAGTTCGGAAACTCTTATCTCGAAGGATTCCGAGCTATATTCTACTTTGGACACTTATTTAACTTTTATGGTGCGAAATCGCGAACTACCATTACGCGACGCCCCTAGTTTTGACTTATTTTTCAATTTCTCTTCAAAATACATGAAAACACTTTTAAATGTTTATAAAACATTTGTAAATCATTTCAAAATCATTTTAAACAATATTTTTATATTTCAAACTCATATTTCATTTCATATTATAATATTATATTAAGTACCATTTTCAAACTTTTTTTGATTATTTAAAATCGTTAAGAGGCTTAATAATTTACATACACATATTTATATGAATTTAATTCTCATTTAACTAACTTAGTTAATTATTACCCACTTCTCTCATCATTGTCAAACCACATTATCAATCACGTAAACAATCACATAATCAACCAATTTACAACTAAGTCATCAAACATTTAACCATCCAACATATTTAAACTTTCAAATCATTATACTTGAAATAATTTATGGATTATTTAGTAAATATGAGTACTCACGGTTAGTTCAACTCCACCAAACTTTTTTTGTAGACTTCTCTTTTGATTTCGGCAGCATTTCCTTCTCTTTTTCTTACTTTGGTGCTCCTCGAACTTCCTTCTTTCTTCATATAGGTTCGGCCTTGACTTGGGAGGTTGGAGGAGCTCGGCCTTAACTTGGGCAGGTGGTGGCCATGAGTTTAGAAGGTGGAGAGGAGGAGTTTGCACTTGATTTTGAGGTGGAATACTATATTTTACTTTACTTTTTTTTAGTATTTTTCCTTTATTTTCCTAAGGCATGGAAGCCATGAAAGTAAAGAGAAGAAGCTTGAAAATAGAGAAGAAGAAGTGTGGAAAAAGAAGTGGGTTGCTATTTATATAAAAAGTTTGGAACAAAATATTATTATGTAAAAAGACCAAAATACCCTAACTTCAACTTAAGGTAATCTAATTTTTTTCAACACTTGCCATTACCATTTCACATCACTCTTTATGTCTTAATCACTTAATAATTAAGTAAAATAAAGAAAGATTTTATTTAGATTCGATTTTAACACTTTTGTCATTTTGTGCTTACTTTTACTAATGGTACTGTAGAATTTTCTAATCATGATTAGTAAAAGTAATCTTATATAGTAAATTTGTTATTAATTACCTTATATAACTATGTGTTCATGTATATGAAAATAAAGGTGAAACAACATTGCGACCACTTTTATTCAACAAAACGTTGATTTTCGACAAAATATTATACGGTCACAATTTGACGTTTTTGTTAAACTATTTATTCATGTAAACCAAACTTGAAAATAAATTTCTTATCATTTTTAAATTATTAAAATGAGTATATTTGACTTATAAAATAATATAAAACAATATTAAAATTCATTTGCAAATATACGACATTAATTTTGGCAATGCATGACGAAATTTGTCAATCACTATAATATAAGTATATATACAGTTATCAAACATTTATCAACCAATTATTATCATTATATAATGATTTTAAAAGCAACAATTTATCCTTTAAAACAATTATAGGACCGTATATTTAATTTTACCGAAATCCAGCTTTTGTCAATTTTGTCAATGTCACGGTAAAAGTCCAAAATCTTTATTCAATTCTAAAAATAAGTTCACCATTCTTATTTGTTTTTTAAACATGATTATTTAAGTTTGAAAATTCTATATTTGAATATTTAAATACATTAAATATTTCAGTTTCAAAATGGTAAAATAATGGGTCATTCCAAACTTCCCTCCTTAAAAGAATTTGTCCTCGAAATTACCCAAAACAAAAGTTTGCCCAAAACATTTATCTTTAATCTTAATTCCATAAGATATACATAGTTCATCCGTATGCAATATTTGATTTGTTCTCCTATCTAGATTCAGAATTTATTTTCTAAACTAGTATCGATCTCTCGATCCACCACTGTGGAATCTAATCAGGCTTTGTGATCAGAGACCCGTGATTTCGTTGCATAGCTCTCAACTATGATAGAAAACTTAAGTACCTAACCATAAAACCTCATCAGTGTTCGCCATAAACGATCGACTGATAAATCCTTTTTTGGACCGGTGTAAACATCTCAAAGTTCTATACTCAAATCTTAAATCAAGTTCGTGCGACGAAATGATCTACATATAACGTATGTAATTATTAACTTCGCAAAAACTTTCATAAAACCTTTTATATTAAGTTCAAACATTTATAAAGATGTTTATTTATATAATATCTTTAATTATTTATTTCCAAATATTTATTCCAAAGAAATAATTTTCACTTAATAGATAAATTTTTCTTTTTTGTATTCACAATCATTTTTATTTGTATATTTCTTTAATACTAATATTATTTGTGAATCATTTCGTATAACTATTACATAAGTTTATTATATCTTACAACTTATGCCGATCAATCACTTTCAAGTTCAAATTCTTAATTTATGCTATAAAAAAATTTCTAGGTTATAATTATTTTTTAAAGAGTCGTTATTTTACTTAAGTGTATAAATAGTTCGTGACTTAAATCTACATTTGTGCGATATACCTTTACATCCTAAGAGTATATACAAATCCCAAATTTCAGTGCGATTTTACTCAAATCCGTCTGTTTAACAAATTTAAACATTGTTGTAATTTACTATTATCTTAAATTTATAAGTTATACAACTTTTTCCTTATTTAATATTATTATTATTTTCTAGCTTTGAGAAACAAATTTTAAAACTACATGTATTTAAATCATCAAATTCTCAGCTTTTGATTTTTTTATCTATAAATCACCATATTTATAAATTATACTAAACTAATCTCATTTAGTCAACATAGTTCACAATATTTTATCAAAACTTTTCATCAACTTCTTAGCTTTGAGTTAGGTATGAGTCAAAAAAATTCGACTGTCCAAAATCATTAAAAATTTCACTCTATCTTATCAATTGACGATCCCAATTTATCTTTAGTTCAAATATTTTTATAAAGACTACAAATCAATTTATCAATTAAAGATTCACATTATCTTTTTAAATTAAGAAAATTATATAGATCGAGTAACTCCAAAACCATAATAAGGAACTAGGTACTATCTATAGTTTCACATATCCCTTTGACAAGAAAAGTAATACTTAAGAGAAGTGTTTATCATCCGAGCACATCACTTGCCCATTTTTATTTTATTTGGAGCCGCTCAAACTAGTTATATATGAGAGTTTCTTACTTTTAAATTTCTTACTTGAAATTTTAAAAGGAATTTTTTTAAAAGGAAGTAAGTTAATATAAGATGATTTTATAAAAATGATTTATAAAATGGATAACTAATTAGAGATAGGATTCGTGAAACCCTAGAATGAGTTACGAGAGTATTATATATGAGCGTGTATTTGTTAGTGTTATATACGAAATGATTTTGATTTGAAAATTGGTGCATGAAATAATTTTACCTAGGTTTATATTTTAAGTATATAAAAAAACGAATATCTTAGAAAAAATATTAAGTTAGAAAAATAAACAGTTGTCTGAAATATATATTAATTGTAACGACCCGGAAATTTCGATCCAGAAATTTCCAGATAGTTAGTGAAAAGAAGGAACAGAAAGAAGAAGAAATAGAAAACCAAACCCTAAGTCTCACATACGCAGCGGATAAAATATAATATCACATAAATAATAGTTATACAAAGGAAACTGTACTTGTCAATTACATCGAAATTTCCGGGTCGTTACATTAATAAATAAGCAAATTGAATTGATTAAAGATATTTGTTCAGTATTATATATTATTCAATTCGTGTGAGATTATCTTCTGTCTACTTTTCTTTGTTACCCTTGATAATCCACATTTTTGTGCAATTTGGGTTGGACATGTGTGGTATATTGCAGCTCAAGGGATATGGAATTGTGGGTCATCAAGTTTGACAACCTGGATTTACGGACCAATCAGAATAGCCGAAAAAACCCATTCGTTTTAAAATTACGAATGAAATACCAACTTAATGCACAATATTTGATAAATATCTAATACTATTAAATGTATAAGATACGTTTTCAATTTCACTTTCGATTTAACTTCGGTTTCAAATCCCGTTTCACTTTTAAATTCAAATTCTATTTTATTTTAACTTTAATTTCAATTTCACTTAAAAAGAGACTTATTTTTCTAAAGTATCTCATACCACCGAAGTTGGGTCTATCTAACAAAAGGGTTATTTAATCAATAATGATAGTAATCTCTATCCATATTAACATAACAACCATACAACCAACCACATGTCATTAACATATACAATAATGGGTATAATACGATAAGAGTCATAATATTGAAATGGATCATCCAACATATTAAAACAATCAATCAAACATCCATATCATCAAATGGTGATCATCAAACATAATAATTAAACTTGATAATCAATATAATTCAAAAAGCGATGAGAATTTCTCACCTTCATATCCACTCCGTCTAACTTTACGCGAACTAGCATGCTCTTTCCCTAGTGTCTCGAATTTTCTAATTTAATTTAGTTTTGATAAAGTTATGGGGGTGAGAAGAGGAGGAAAAATATAAAGAAGAATGTGTTTGAATTTGAAGAGGATGGATATAGACTTTATTTGAATATTTTGTAAATATGTTGACATTATTTCTTTATAATTTTTTTATCTGGCATGGAAGTCATGAAAGAGGAAATGAAGAAGGTGAAGAAGCTTGAGAAAAGAGGAAGAAGAAGTATGGATGAAATGAGAGAAGGAGGTGGGCATTTATAGAAAAAGTAAGGAATGATATTTTACAAATTTAACCACTTATCAAATTATCAAAACCCTCTTACTTCAAACTAAAGTAAGCTACATTTTTTCATCCCTTAACATCATCCTTTCATTTCTTACTTTATGTCTTAGTCACTTAAAGATTAAATAAAGAAAAGTAATTATTTTGTTGGAGTTTGATGTGTTTTGGAATTGATGTTTACTTTTGACTTTTCTTAAACTTACTTACTTTTCTTACTGATGTTCTAGAATTTTCCAAATTATAATTAATAAAAATAAACATGTTTAGTTACTAAAATGTGTAATATATATGTTAAAATAAGTTAATAAAGGTGCAACAACGTTGCGACAACTTATTTTGAACAAAACGTTGATTTTCGACAAAACGTTTTCCAGCCACATTTTGACCTTTCTATTTAAACTATTTATTTATGTAAATCAAATTTAAAAATAAATTTTTATAATGTTATTTAAAAAAATAAACACTCATAAATTAATTAAAATAATTTATTTAACCATTGAAATTTTGCTTTGCTGAAATCAGGTTTTTGTTTCCTTTGTTGATATAAGCAATTATTCCTATTTTTGTGTATATTTCTCTTTGCAAATTCTGTCTAATATTATTTAAATCATAACATTTAATATATTTTATATTTAAATCACTTTAAATAGTATCTTTTAAAGTGGTCAAATTCTGGGTCGTTACAATCTCCCCTACCTAAAAGAATTTCGTCCTCGAAATTACAAAGACGAAAAAATATAACAAAAAAACAATTAACAAAATTTAAGCACACCAAAATATTAGTATCATCCATAACCCCGGTCGGTGATACGGTGCCTTATCATATCCACTTATTTATCAAATTAAGGTAGTTTCATTTTCAAAATTTCTAGGTTGAGCCGACAATACACCGCACATGTCCGACCCTAAATTACATGGAAGAATGGATTATCAAGGGTAATAAATAAAAATAGATAGAATAGAATCAAACACGAATGGAATAACATATATTATTGAAAATTATCTTTACAATGGAAAACCTTTAAAATACATATATCAGACTCTAACCTAAATTCAGCTTGGACAGTTATAAACATCTGTCCTTACAAAAGCTGACAAACATCAAACAACAATAGCGAATAATAGAATACGTCCATACGTATGTGAATATCTAACTCCCCTCTGGAAACTCTAATCACCTTCAACTAAACCTGAAACTACTTAGATGGTCATTACAGATTTTTATACTGATTCAAACACCCGTTCTACATCCAGTCCCAGAATTCTTCTGGAATTTAACTATCATCCCTCACTTAACCCATAGGAATAGGTATTACACCACCCGAGCAACCGAACATGACTTTTACCAACTAGACAATCGAATAGGACCTTTACCGCCTGAGCAACCGAACAGGACTTCAACAATATAAAAGTTTTCTTGACTGATTATGCTCTGTCGATAGCATGGATATGTCTTTAGAGTACACCCTTCCTATAATCTTTCCTTTGTGGTATAGTACGTGAAGATTGGAAGTAATTTTAATCAAAAATTGAATTATGCTTGAATGTGCAAGTGATTCGAATGCATTTATGAAAGAAAAAGGCAGAATTTAGATAGCAATGATATAAAATAGAATCAGAGAATTAAGTGATTGAAACAACTGAATTCAAGGATATATATAGAGTTATAAAGACGTAATCATTCGTGAAAAGTTTCGGCCAAGAGATACTGAAACAACTGTTGGATTAAAAGTTGTTTCTGTTCGTTGAAAGATGTGACCGTTCAGAAAATAGCCATTATGAATATTTAGTCGAATAATGAAAGAACTACAGTCATCTGAACATTCAAAAAAATTCAAAATTTAAATTTACCTTTAAAAGACACCTGGTTCAGTTGGCTGAATGGGGGCGTTTAGTCGATCCAACCTTCAAAATAATTTGTGCGTTTTGTCCTGTTCAGTCGACTGAAACCGGTGTTTTCTACGATATAAACTTCTAGTTCAAAGATTTTTGCTTAGTAACTTTTTATAATTAATTTCTAAGTTGTGTATATGATTTTGAAGGTAATTTTAAACCATGTGTGTGTGCATATACCACTTAGGAGAGATTTTAACAATTGTTAACTGCTAACTAGACTATAGACAAACCAATTATAAACTTTGAGACTTCTCTTTAAGTTCTTTGGTCTTCGATATCTTGAGTAGAAATGTGACGCCCTACCTCTATACCCACGCTAGCAAAGGACACTACGGTGTAATGCCGTCAACTAGCATGGAGAATAAGGCTGTTGAGGAGCGACCATCCGTGCAATTGCTTTGTGCGAGCACCGATATGTCAGATAGAATAACATGCAATTCATTTCGAGAGGAAATCCAACATACCGATACAAACTCAAAGCTACTACACAGTGGCTATAATATCTTCGGAAACAAATACAGAAATAAGCATAACATAAATCAATCACAGAAAATTCATATCACAAAAGCGGAAACCGATATGAATATTACACATAAAAGTGTATATCAGAGTAGTGGTCAAACAAGATCCACAATAACACAAAAGAATAGATACAAGTGCTAGAAAAAATAATATGTATACATTAAGGAGTCTATATCTCAAATGTATACAACAAAAACTACTAGACTAAAGTAGTTAAGCAAAAGTCAGAAGATGGTTCCAGATAGGAAGTCATGAGGAAGCACATACAATATCTCAGTCTGACCCGAGTATTATTTAAGAAGAAAATAATAAACGGATCAGTCTAGCTATAATTACCAGATAAAATGAGATATAAGAATAGATGCAATAAAAACGTATGATAACCAAAAATGTCATATCTCGACAAGTATACATTAGAAAATCAACAAAAGAAAATCATACAAATATCTCACGAATCTCATAGCATAAAAAGAATGTCATATTCTTTATTTAATTCACCAAGCCACAAAAAAATGACATACATATCAATGTCAATTGTAAAATTTGGTGAAACATAAATTCCAGAAATCAATAATTAGAAATCTAGAAATCACAAGAAAAGGATGGCCAATCCCATAAAAATGAGCCGGAGCTCCTCCTGGCAGGGTATAGCCCCCCATTGCGGACTTTGAGCCGAAGCTCCTCCTGGTGAGCCGAAGCTCCTCCTGACAGGGTATAGTCCCCCATTGCGGACTTTGAGCCGAAGCTCCTCCTGGTGAGCCGAAGCTCCTCGTGACAGGGTATAGTCCCCCATTGCGGACTTTGAGCCGAAGCTCTTCCTGGTGATCCGAAGTTCCTCATGACAGGGTATAGTCCCCCATTGCGGACTTTGAGCTGAAGCTCCACCCAGTGAGCCGAAGCTCAATAAAAATGAGGTACAGTCCTCCACGTGGACAAAGAGACATCACACAATGCTAGTCTAAACCATAAAATGATCATCATCGATCATCAAGAAGTGTCAATTACACTAAGCTAGTAAATATATGAGCTTAGCTTCATGTCCCATAACCACTAGCTTAACTTAAATATTTACGAACAAATTGTAGATCTCCACCAGAAAATTGTCACAAGAGTTTCAATCGAACGAGGCCAAGAATTAACTGACGAAGTAAACGCAAGCGTTTCATACCGCTTGTTTTACTAAACCGTTTAATTAGATTTCTCATACGAGCGAGGTAAAGGTTTGTATATACTAATAGGTTGGAAAACGGTTTTATAAAGGAGTTTGATATTGAAAATAGAGTTTAAATAATCTTCGATAAAGAGTTTTAATATTTACTACTGGTATAGAAACCTTTGATTTTTAAAGTGACAAACCATAAAAATGATTGTAGAAACAATCAATCATAAAAATCCACATACGAAGACGTGAATCAAATCCAAAGAAACGATAAAGAATCCATCGAAATAGATATTCAAAAATCCCTAAAAAGGAGTCATCAAAGTCATAATAAATGATAACAACAAATAGGATCATCACGAATCCATTCAAATTGGAAATTCAATCCAAAAAGGAAAAGTGGGCTGAAACAGCAAATTCAGTTGACTAAACAGATATTTCAGTTGACTAAAAAGCAAATTCAGTTGACTGAACAGAGATTTTCAGTTGACTGAATTCTGCCTGGAAACTTTCTGTTTCCAGGTTCAGTCGACTAAACAGAGAATTCACTCTACTGAATCATGCCTAGAAACATTTTGTTTCCAGGTTTAGTCGACTAAACAGAGAATTCAGCCGACTAAACCATGCCTGGGCTGTTTTTCAGCCTATCCAAATGAAGAGCAAACTGTTCCAAAATGCAACCGGACGAACATTGACTCTAAGGGTTTATGCCAATAGGCAACCCGGCCGTATATGCTCCTCGATGCATCACCAAAACATGATCAAAACATCAAAGTTAGGATTTTAAAGATTTGAACCCAAAACACTAAAAATTGGAATATTCACCAATTCAACCCAAACCAAAAGCAAATGCACATGAATAAGTGTTAGGAATTCATACCTAACAACCAAAGATAATTTTAGTTATAGATGTGAGATAAAAATCTCACCTTTGAACCCAAAAACAATGAATGAGAAGCTTGAAAACAAGGGAAGATCAACCACACTTCAATCTCAACACAAGAAGCTTGAATCTAAGCTTAAAAGAGAAATATTTCCCAAATTAGGTTTAGGAATTTTCTAAAATCAAAGAGAGAATGAGTTGGAGAAGAAGGAGATGATACTTACCAATGCTTCTCTTTGAATTTGGAGCTAGAACTTGATTTGCAAATGAAAACTAGGGCTTAGGATTTTAGTTCTTTTTCTTTTCCCCCATTATTCTCTTTAGAACTGAAAAGATAAGGAAGAGGGAATGAATGAAGAGAAGTGGTTCAGTTTGGGGTATTAAGTTGGCTAGTGGGCTAAACCCAAACCCATAGTGAAAAAGGTCAAATTTTTAGCTAGCTCCAAACATATCAATATTTATACTCAAAAAGGTTGCAAATGGCATTTTGAACTCAATGGAAGGGGTCTCGATAAATATGCGGGTTGTTACAAGAAAAGTATCTTCTCTTACAAATTTGATTAGTTCATATAATATATACTTATATAGTTGTCACGATCAAAACGTCAAAATTCAAGGTTCTATCATTCTTTCCCTTTTTGACGATGACAACTATGTAATAAAGAACAATTAAAAAACGCCTCTGAATCATTGAACTACCTGCTTGCTTATCTTCATATTTTCTCTCCCTTTGTCATCGACAAATAGGAACATCAATTGTATAAACATAAGAATATGGATGAATATGAATATTACTTAACAATGATAATATGGTAAACATGAATAATGTGAATCAAGAACATAAAATATTAAACATTGTATTACTTAAGAAATCATCAAGAGAACAATATTGATTCAAAACAAAACAACATAAAATAATTGTTCATGGATGCATCAAAAAACAGAAAAACATACATAAGCATAAGATAAAAAGTGGACTAAACTTCCTTTCTATTAGATTCTTCCTCTTCTTCCTCCTCGGATGTTGTCCAAGAGAAAGGAGCAGGAGGGTTTTCGGCAACATTTGTGGAAGTAGAGCCGGTGCAAGAGATTTTTTGTAAATTTTATTTAAGAATCTCTTGATAGAGTTGAGCTTCTTATTGGTCTTGATGGTGTTTTTCTCGACATTGATCAAACGTCGATTTAGCTTTCTTTGATTCCTAAAGAGAGTGATTAGTCCTTACTATGGAGGAAACTCACCGTGAAACTCCTAGATCTCGTCACCTTCTTCTTGTTCCTCGATTTGGCGAGAAGGTTGGGAGGAGCAAGAGCCGATATGAGTCTCATGGGGTTACAAAACCTCTTAAGACCGATTGGCCATTCATTGTTGGAAGCTTAATATTTCTTGAGGCGGTGGGTGTTTTGGCAAGCCCATAAGACTTAACGTCTAAGTGTTAAGCTCATCGATGGTAATGAGATCGACTTCGGGGTTGGTGACGCCGAAGTTCATGAGAATCTGCATAATGTAAGCTCCATAAAAGATTGTTTTGTAGCTTCTCTTGTGATTAAATGTGAGGAATTCATTGAGAATTATTCTAGCCCAATTGATGTTTTGAGAGGAGTAGATGGCATAGAAGGCTTGGAAATCGGGATTGTAGACTTTCTCGTAGCTTCTGATACGAGGTTGGATTGATCGGATGAGAGCACGATGAAGGATCCGTGCCTTTGGTCACGAGGCGATGGATTTGAGAATGGTCATATCACTGGAAAGGAATCGATCAGAGACCTTATCTCGGTTGTCCATGTTTACTTCAGCATCATTGATGTCAACGCCTTTGGAAAAACAATGGAGAATGTGACCAATACGTTGGAGAGGAAGGTAGATTAGGACACCGCAAACAAGTATATATATGTAATCATCCTTATTTCTTAGATCTTGGTGATCCAAGTTCATATTGGCTAAGAATAATTTGAATAGAAGGGGGTGGATCTTGACATTGTTGGCCGTATAACTGATCAAACTTTCAAGACCACTTGCTTCCACCATTTCTCGAATAGTGTAAACATTGATGTCTGGATAATTGACAATAGAGCCATCGAATATTCAGGAGCTTCTCATGGAATTGAAATAGGTGACGACAGTTTCATCATGAAGCCATGATCTAATTTGGCTTTCCAATGGTCTGACGGATGATTGGCGTGGTCTTTTTGTTCTTGGAGCCATTTGATTTGGGTGGATTTGAAATAGATAAATTTGATTGAAGAAAATGGGGGCTAGGTTTTGTTTGCTGAAAAAAAGTAGGGTTTTGTAATAGAGGAGATGTATTTACATGGTTGCTGAAAAGATGGATTTGTAGTTATGCCATACTATTTTTTAAAAACCAAAAATGAACAATTCAGTCGACTGAATCCTAGGGGTCAGTCGACTGAAATACCTAGTTTTTCAACCTGAAAGATTTTTCCAAAAGATCACCTAATTCAATCGATTAAAAATATAGAATCAGTAAAATTGAAATCTGGAAATTTTGAAGTGCCCAAGAATGTTCAATCGACTGAAATTAAAATTCAGTCGACTAATGTGCAAAAGAAAATATTCCCACAACAAATAGCCTAAAAAAGTTCAAATTTAATTGACAGAAATCTATAACGCAGTCGACTGAAATGCCTTATATATAAAAGTTGCATTGAACTTTCGGTCAACAAGATTCGTAGGTTGAGTCGACTTAAACTGCGCTTATTTGCCTTTTAAACCTATATGACTAAAGATTTTCTTATAAAAACAAAATATTATTAAAACTTTAGTAATCTTATAATTGTTAAATACTGTAAACGTTATTTTAAGGGTACTTTTGGCATAGGTCCTTATTAACTTTCAAAATTCACGAAAAGTTCTTCACTAAATTTCAATGTAAATTAGATCCATGTTTTTTATTCACGATTATTGCAGAGCATGATGCAACTTTTCATAAAAGTTGTTAACATTTCCTTAACTTTTCTGTACACTACGAACATAGTGTATGAAAGTTGCTGAAATATCAGCACTTATTTATTAAATTTGCTGACAATTCAGCAATATTTATGTACACTGTAAACACAGTTTATGAAACTTACTGAAATATCAGCACTTATTTATAAAAGTTGCTGACATTTCAGCAATAATTTTACTTTGTTTCAGAAAATAGGGACCGGATTTACAATGAAACTTTGACAGGGAAAGTTGCTGAAATACCAGTACTTATTTATAAAACTTGCTGACGTTTCAGCAATATTTTTTCTTCGTTTTCAAAAAACAGGGACTGGCTTACAATGAAACTTAGACAGGGACCCGCTTTACAATATGAAAGTATGATAGGGATGCCTCCCTACTTTTCACTTATTTTAAAATGTATAAAACATAAAAATACAACACTTATTCAAAAACAATATACATAAAAATCTAATTTCTTAAGGAGCAAGATTCGTTAGAGTGCGGTTTTCATTCTTGTAATGGCTGGATTGGTGATCAAACACTACGGTGTTCCCAGCAGTTCGATGAAACTTGAGGATGTTGTTGGCTTTGTTCCCAAGAATTTGGTGGAGTTTGAGAATGGTTTGGCGAAGGTGATGTACACTCGCTTTTGATGAAGACCCGCAAAACTTTAACGCAACTTGTTCCAAAAAACTTAAACACTTAGGTTTATTTTCTGTTCATAGTATAGTTCACGCTGAAGTTCCAGAGTCTCCCTCTGGTAATGATGCATCAATTTTATCCTTCGTTGATGGTGAACCAAAATGTAAAGTACGTTTAATTCTTTTTCCTTGAGGAGTATATCCAATATAACAAGTAGGAGGTGGTGTGATTTTAACTGGAATATTAACAAGTGTGGATTAGTTGGAGTGCTTTGACGATTCTGAGGAAGGTGTCCTTAAAATGATAGATGAGTGGTTTGATTCATCTTGTGAAGACATGTTGATGTTTGTAGAAAGAAATAACAACAATAACTTAATCTTAGAAAAATTATATTGAGAAACATTGATGTGAAAAAAATGAGTTATGAGCCTTTATATATAGAAGTGAAGACTATTTTTAGATAAATAAGGTTTGAGAATGGAAATTACTGAACAATTATGGCCAAAAAGATACATGAAGTAGGAAAAGGTTAAGTGATAAGTACCATTTGGGTAATATAAGGAAGATAGTGGTTAGTGTAACAAGAAATACTATAGCATAATGTAAAAACATGCAACTCCCTTACCAGTTTAAAATTTTATTTATCTCAAAAAAAAAAAAATTATAAATCATGTAAGGATACAATACCCAATTCTCGACATAGTTTTATAAATATATTTTCAATTAAAGGTTTTGTAAATATGTCAGCTACCTAACTTTTTAAAGATACAAATTCTAATGAAATAATGCCTTTTTCTATAGTATCTCTAAGAAAGTTATGTCTTATATTTATGTGTTTAGTTCTAGGATTATTTATTCGCCTTTTTGATAAATTGGTTGCAATTGTATTATTATAATAAATTGTTGAATTTGTAAGAGTAACTCCAAAATCTTGCAGTGTTTGCTGCATGTAGATTACTTGAGCACATGCTAAAGCAGTAGAGATGTAATCTACTTCACAATTCGAAAGTGAAACACAATTTTGTTTCTTACTAAACCAGATACTAAAGATTGTCCAATAAAGTGACAAGTACCACTAGCACTCTTTCGATCCATTCGACGTCCTTCGAAATCAGCATCACTACACGAAACTAATTGAAAAGGACATTCTTTTGGATAAAAGAGACCGTAGTATTTAGTTTTGCTTAAATATCGAAAATTGGCTTCACTACCCGCAAATGTGATTCTTTGGGATTATCTTGAAATCGTGCACACTAGCAGACACTCATCATTATACCGGTCTACTAGCAGTTAAATATAGTAATGAACCAATCATACTACGATATAGTTTTCGATAAACACTTTTGCCATTTTCATCTCTATCAAGATGTAATGTACTACTCATAGAAGTAGATTTAGCAGAAGTATTTTAATACCAAGTCATTTTATGAAATTATTACACTATTTTTCTAGATTAATAAAAATTCCATTTTTTTAATTATTAATTTGTAAGCCAAGAAAATGTGAAAGTTCTCCCATGCAAGACATTTCAAATTCTCTTGTCATAATTTATGAAAATTCTTAAAAAAAATAATTCGTTAGTGGAACCAAAAATAATATCATCTACATAAATTTTAATTATTAAAATATCTTATTTATCTTATTTTATAAAAGAATTTGATCCACTTTTCCAATTTTAAAACCAGGATTTATTAAATAACTTTTAAGACGGTCATACCAAGCACGAGGTGCCTGTTTTAAACTGTATAAATCCTTTTCTAATTTGTAAACATGATTCAAATATTTTTCATGTATGAATAAAGGAGGTTGTCCAACATAGACATTTTCTTTTATAAAACCATTTAAGAAAGCACACTTTATATCCATTTTATAAAGTTTAACATTATTAAAACATGCAAATGCTAATAAAATACGTACAGCTTCTAGACGAGCTACAGGTGCAAATGTTTCATCATAGTCAATTCCTTCTTCTTGATTATAACCTTGAGCAACTAGTCTAGCTTTATTTCTAACAATATTTCCTTGCTCATCGGCTTTATTTTTATAAACCCAATTTGTACTGGTAACCTCTTGATTACTTGGTCTAAGAACTAAGTCCCAAACTTCATTATGTTCAAATTGATTTAATTCTTCTTGCATAGCTATAATCCAGTAGTCATCAGTTGAAGCTTCTTTAGGATTTTTAGGTTCAATATTTGAAAGAAAAGCTATATGACCCATTCGATTTAGTTGATTTCAAGTTTTTACATTGGTGTGAATTTCTCTAATTATATTTTTAGTAAGGCGATTTCTTCAAAGACTTGGTGAGGATCTAGTATCATTATTATTTTGTAAATTGTTGTCACTATTATTTTCAGTATTATCAAGATCATCATCTGATTCATTTGATTTAGAAATAATTTCTTTATTTTCTATTTGATGGTTAACACTAAAATTTTCGTCGAATGACACATGTAGTGTTTCTTCGATTACTTTAGTGCTTTTATTATAAATTCTGTAAGCTTTGATTCGTTTCGAATAACAAATGAATATTCCTTCATCAGATTTTGGATCGAATTTGTCAAGCTTATCTTTAGTATTTAATAAAAAAATGTTTTGAACCAAAAATTATGAAATACGATATACTAGGTTTTCTTCTATTAAAAAGTTCATATGATGTATGTTTAGCTATTGGTCTAATGGAAACTCTATTTAAAACATAATACGTAATTGCTACAGCTTTTGACCAAAAATATTTTGCTAGAGTACTTCCACTTAACAATGTTCTAGCATATTCTTGAAGAGTTCTATTTTTCCTTTCTACTACTCCATTTTGTTGTGGAGTTCTAGGAAATGAAAAATTGTGAACAATTCCTTTCTTATTACAATAATTTTCCAAAGATTCATTTGTGAATTCACCACCATGATCACCTTGGATATTTTTAATTTTTAAAGTCTTAACATTTTGAATTCTTTTAGTAAATATTTTAAAGTTTTTGAAAGTACCACTTTTATTTTTCAAAAATATTGTCCAGGTATATCTTGAAAAATCATCTACTATTATAAAAACATATCTATTATAGTTAATAGATTGAGTTTAAATTGGTCCAAAAAGGTCAAAATGTAATATCTCATGTGGTTGTAATGTAGAAATCATTTTCTTTGATTTAAAAGAAGACGTAGTTAATTTTTCTAATTGACACGCATCACAAATATCTTTTACTTTAAATTTCATCTTTGGTAAACCACTAACTAAATAATTCTTAGATAATTTGTTAATAGCTTTAAAATTCAAGTGACAAAATCTTTTGTTCCACAACCAAGAATCATTATCTTTTGCTATTAGGCACATATTTGTGTTATGATTGACTTTCATATTTAAGATATAAATATTTCTTTCCCTGGTTCCTTCAAATATAAGGTTATTATTTTGATGAAAAATGTTGCATTTATTTCCAGAAAATGTTATATTAAAGCCTTTATCACATAGCTGACTTATACTTAGTGAATTGTGTTTTAAGTTTTTAACTAGTAAAACACTTGTAATAAGAGGTAAGTTAGATATAACATCATTGCTCACATCGCCTTTGTCGATGATATAGCCTTTAGAGTTATCTCTAAATGGTGCAGATCCTCCATCCGAGTAGATAATGTTTGTCAGCGTATCTTTATTTCCTATCATATGTTTTGAGCAACCACTGTCTAGTATGCACTTTCCTCTTTTCTTAGTTGGTACTGTTGAATATGCGCTTATATGATTTTTGTTTGATGATAATAAACATATATACATTCGTTTAAATGTATTTGATAATATACTATTTTATTTTTCACAGATTAAATAAATATTTGCTGAATAAAATAAATAACACAGAATTTGAATTCAAACGAATATTTTATTCAAACAAATATTTATTACAATTTTGAATAGTACAAATTCAAGCTCTCACTATTCACTATACAATTTTGATTACATCACAATTACGTTTACATTAATAACCTCACTACATAACACTCACACTCGTATTTTGTCTTCAACTGCATTCCAGTTTGAATCCAGCATCTGAGCAATCTGCAAAAATATACACTAAAGCAGTAAAATTGAAAAAAAAAATTTTTGCAATATAAAATAAAAGATGAATTTTGAAAATAATATTTGCCTAAGTTATTTGGGTTGTTCGTCATCATTCATATTTGAATTCGTCATACACGAACAACTTGTGACATACACAGTGTATCACTGTATATGCCACAAGGCCGTGCACGCCGATATACACTTGATTGATTTACAGGGACAGGTGAGCACAGGTCAAACCCAAATACAGGATTCAACTCAGGTGCAACATAAATTAAATCACGACATGAGCACAAGGTCAAATCCGAGTTTTGAAACTGGACTCAACACAAGGCAACAATCATGTATGCAGATCAGGTCCAGTGCCAACAAACAACAAGTCTCGACCAAGCCAGTTGTAACATGGATATCAAAAGCAATGAACAGAGAACATGCAATGAAGTACACAGCATGCATTGATGAACATGTGTTACAGTGGTGATGCAAGTGCTAACCAGAATAAAGTCCAACACAGTTACAACTGACTACATGCAGGAGAACAAACACAACACTGCAGCCAACATATACACTATGAATCAGAGATTACAAACTCGAGTGTGCAAGTGAACATGACAGGAAACATTTCAATATGAACTGATGAAGCAGTACCAATGAACATGCAGTCAAACTCAGTAACAACATCGAGCCAGAGCTGTCAAATATCACAAAAGTCAAGGCTGCAAATGAAATGCAACACACATGCACGACTTATGGCAGTGAAACTCAAGCAAGTGATGATAACACAGCAACAATGAAACTAAAACAATGAAACTGACTCAAAGCACAAAAGTGCACAGCAACCATCAAGTACACAGTGAACAAATGCATAGCCTCAACAATGCAGAGCTACTCGAGATAGAGATGTTCAATATGATAACACATATATACACATGACAGTAAAACAGGCCAGAGGAACTCGACAGGCACACATGAATATAAAGTACACACGTGCAACAGTTCATGTATGCATCAGTGACCAACCACAGAACAACAAGGCTCACAAATGCAATGTTCAAGTGGAGACCAGAGAAGATGCCACTGGACTACAGCATAACCAAACCAACATGTTATACACAACAACAACAAGTTCAAGTGAGTCAAGTTCAGGCCAGAAGCTCAAGAAACATCAATGATACAAGAGAGGTGAAGAAAAATCAGTACAGTATGCAAACATGAAGTGAACAATATCACAACAAACATGAACTGCAACGCAAACCAGGCATAAGTTCAACAGAGAAGCAAATTCAAAGTGGAAGCACCACCAAAGACTCAACAGGGAACATGGATGTCACAAGCAAAGACCAAGTGAACAACTACATGTTGAACAAATGAAAACAGTATGCAAGCTCGAGCACAAATTATGAATATTGCAGTACAAAATCGAGAGCTAATGAACAAGCATATGAATTCACAAATGAATTTCACGTTGAAAAAATCATGACCGAAGTCATATAATGAACAAGTCAAAATCGAGGTAGCAAAGGTAATTGACCTAGTTAAAAATCAAGTCGTGGTCATCACAATATCAAATCAACGCCGTGACCATCAAGTAACAAATATACGTTTTTGAACAAGTCAGAAAACATCTCAATCATCGAAGCATAATCAAGCGGCCAGAGATGAAGAATTTGACAAATTCAAATATAATTGTACGAACGCAAATCTAGGGTTACAAACCCTATATAATCAAATTCACATCATCGGCATCATCATCGAGTTCAAGCAAGCCAAAATTGCAAAACAAAAAACAAAAGCATAAAATTACATACCGAAGCAAGGGACGAACTTGATCAACGAAGCAGCCGAAGTGAGCAACAATGAGTACGATCGATCAAGGCTAAAAGTAAATAATCACTGAATCGATCAACATCAAAGTCGGCACTTCGAATAACCCTAGTTTGGATCGAAGAAAACGAAGCCCTAATTTTCACAGACAAAGAACAAGTCGCCATTATCTCAAAGAGGAACGAGCCGATAAAAGATAAAGGAAAAGAAAGCGTGGGCCGACCTTTTGTTGTAGATTGGGGGTTTTAAAAATTATAATAAGGGTTTTATTTTAAAATTAGGGTTATTTTAATTTTACATTGCTTTTAATTTGTATTTCATTTTTAAACCGTTTATTTTTCTAGTCGTGTGACTAGGGGACAAGCTACGTGGCGTAGCTTGAGAATTCGCAACTCGGTGGTTGAGTTGGGGCAAGGTTTTGAGCGTAGAGTTAGATTAGTCAATAGCGGGTATAGCGAGTTTACGTGTGTAAGCGAGGGACTATCTAATTTCTAGTAGAAACCTTGGGGGCAGCACGTAGGCAGAGTTTTGCCGAAGCTGGGTAAATTCTGTGTTGTTCTGTTTTTTTCTGTTATCTATATTCTGCGATATCTGTGCCGCTATTCTGTGATCTGAATTGAATATTTTATAAGCTTCCGCAATTAATTTTTATAATTAACACTATCACCCTATTCACCCCCCTTTAGGGTGAAATCGATCCTACAAGTGGTATCGGAGCAAGGTCTAGAAGTCAACATTTGTTTTAAAAATTCGATTTTTTTTGAAAAAATCAGTTTTGTTTTAAAAATTTGAATTTTTAAAATGGCTTCTTTTAATAATGCTTTTGCAGAAGGTCAATCCATAGTTAGACCACCAATGTTCAATGGTGAATATGCTTACTGGAAAAATAGAATGCAAATTTTTCTGAAAACCATTGACGCTTGGAATATTGTTGAGACAGGTTATAGAATACCAACTATAACTGTAGATAATCAGGAAATAGAGAAACCAAAGGAACAATGGACAGAACTAGAAAATAAATTACAGAATACTAATGCCAAAGCTATGAATTCTATTATCTGTTCATTGGATCAATTTGAATTTAATCGTGTCTCACATTGTCTAACTGCGCAGGAAATATGGCACATACTAGAAGTGACTCACGAAGGAACATCTCAAGTCAAAGAATCTCGCCTTGCCATGCTAAGCAGCGAATACGAGAACTTTACAATGGCGAAGGAAGAAAATGTCGAAGAGATGTACGGACGACTTTCCAATATCGTATACAAATCAAAAGCTCTCGGAAAAACATACACCGAATTGGAAATAGTCCGGAAAATCCTCAGAGTCCTTCCACGAAGCTTTGAAGCGAAAGTAACAGCCATTCAAGAATCGAAAGATTTAAAACAACTCAAAGTCGAAGAACTCATCGGAAATCTCACCACTTATGAGCTAGAAATGAAATTCAAGGAAGAGCGTGAAGGAGGAGATGCTCGAAAGAAATCAATAGCGCTCAAAGGAACAACCGAAAGTGATGATGATAATGATGATGATGATGGAGCAGAAGAGCTAGAGTTGTTAATAAGGAAATTCAAAAAATGGAATCGCAAACACGGAAATCCAGCTCGAAATCAGGAATTGAAAAGCAGAATAGGCAAAGCATTTGACCACTCAGAAGAACAGAAGATCATTTGTTATAATTGCAACAAGCCCGGCCATATCAAGCCCGATTGTCCACAAATTAAATTCAGCCATGGAAAGAAACAGAAAAAGAAAAGTTTTGCAGCCACTTGGGATGAAATAGACGAGAATGATCAAAGCTGTGGCAGTGAAAGCGAAAAGGCAGAATTGTGTCTACGAGGTGATACAACTGACGAGCCAAGTGAGGTATCAAAACTTACCCATTCTGAGTTGCTTATATATTTTCATGAAGTAAACGGCTGTTTTGAACGACTTAGGGAAAAATACGCCAAACTTGAATCTCAAAAGGATACTTTGATAGAATGCAATAAACAACTTGATCAATTAGTTAAGAACTATCAATGTAGAATCCCTAAGTGTGATAAGTGTCCAACATTCGAAAAGGAAATTAAAAAATCAGAAATCAATATAAAATCACTTGAAAATGAAATTCTGATTTTAAAAGAGAATGAAAATACTAGGAGAGAGAATTCTATTAAAAAGTGCACACAATTGTTAAACGAATATGAATCTCTCAAAACACAAGTCCAACAATTGTCAACGACTTTGGATAAATTTTCAAAAAGTGAAAAATCGTTGAATATGCTATTAGGAAAGCAAACTGTTAATTCGGTTAGACAAGGACTTGGATATAATAGTTCGAAAATTGTTGAAAGCAATATTAGTCAAGTTAATTCCATGTGCACGATTTGTAGAAAATATGGACACAGTCACAATAATTGTTGGTATAGACCCAGACATGTGAAAACTATACCGATTTGGGTTCCAAAAGGCACAAATATAAAATCTCTCAAAGTTAAACAAATTTAGGTGCCGAAGGGAACAATTATAAATAGTTTTGGGTCTTTACAAAATTGTTTTTCAAAATATTCTGCCACTAACAACCATGGACCTATAAAAACAAATAGGTCACATAAATATTTTCCCGTGTAGGTGTGGTGGCAGGCTAAGGAACAACAATAGTGTTCTCTGGATTTTTTGGCTGTTCCAGAAACACAACGGGCGACAAAGCAAAGTTGATTAGCCTAGTATAAAGGTGACAGAATCACAACGGAAAACAACGACAAATATCGTAAAGGTAAAATAGGTAATGGTATGTTTTAAACGATATATTAAATGTGATAATCTGCACCGTATTCTGAATTAAAATCAGCCAATATTGAGACGATGAAAAGATGATGATTCTGACTTGTTCAAAATAGTTGGCCGATTATATTCTTATGCCAAAAACACTATAAAATTCTCTAGATTCTTTGAATTACTTCATATATATCAGTTTGGATTAAAAATAGTGTTTTGTTGGATATTACAATTGGTTATAATATGGCTGACTCTATATTCACGGTTTTCTGATTATTTACACGACTTCAATTCAATTTCAAAAGAATGTCATTTAAATTGCTGTAAAAATTGAGTTTGAAATTTTTGGTGCTCACTTCATGTTTTGGTCTATAAAATTCAATTAATAATAATTTTTGAGTGAAAGAGAAATTCAGATGCAGATTACACTGGTAATCTAGTTGATAGAAAAATTACTAGTTGAACGTGATTTTTGAGACATTTAGTAACTGCATCGTGTTTCAAAGAAAATATCTGCATATTCTTCATTTCAAATAATTTTCAAATAGCAGAAAATTTTCTTTTAAAAACCCCCTGGAGAAAATCTTTTTTGACCATAGTTTCAGATTTGTCATTTTTGAAAAATTAATTTCATAATTAGTTTTGAATTTGATTTTAAATGACTATTTTGACTAATCTGACTCCCTAATGTTTATCGAAAAGAAAAATAGTGATTGAAAAAGTGATGAGTGTTAATGTTGATCAAATATTATGACTTGAGATGGTATAATTAATAAATTTCTTTAGAAATTTAAACAAGAGTTATAAAATTTTTTGTTGGTAAAAAATTCCATAACCATCTCTATATCTATCATATTTCTAACAACCATCACTCATCAAAATTCTATATAGTTTGTCGATATGTGGTACGTTAAACAGAAATCGTTCGTTTTTCATTTTCACATTTTTTAAAAATAATAATAATAATAATAATAATAATAATAATAATAAATACCAAAGTATTCACTCTAATTTGAAAGTCCTCACGGTTATGCATGGGTGAATTACTTGGAATTTGTTATGTGCTTCCATGCTCATTTAAAAGTCCTCGCGGTTATGCATGTATGGAACACATATCAAAAGTTGATTTTCAAAATAAACAAGTTGATTCTAATCCCATTTAAAAGTCCTCACGGTTATGCGTGGTTAGAAGATACTTGAATTCATTTTTTTTAAAGTAAAATTGGAATACTACTAATCTCATTTAAAAGTCCTAACGGTTATGCATGGTTAGTAGATATTCAAATTCCTGATATAAATATACCACAAATAGACATAACTATATGGTTTTATATGATGACATCATTTCCATCATTCTAAAAGTGGAATATGCGCCTAACAAAATATTTATGATTTTTGTTTGATTCTTTATTGAAATTTAATATTTATATTCAATTGAGTTTTAATGTTGGATTAATATCGATCACTTTATCTCTATTTTCTCTAACACTATTATTCTTTTGCTGATAACAAAAGGAGGAGAGAAAAGTTAAGATTTTGTCAAATAAAATCAAGCAAAGGTCAAATAATTTTCTATTTGCATCTAGGCTCATTTGCATATTTTTATTTGTATGCATATATGTAGGGGGAGTTTTGTGTAGACAGGAAGCATTTAAATAGGGGGAGCAATTAGAGCATATCAATGATCAAATACATTTAACACATTCAAAATCTTAAATATATGTTTGTTATCATCAAAAGGGGGAGATTATTGAATATGCGCTTATATGATTTTTGTTTGATGATAATAAACATATATACATTCGTTTAAATGTATTTGATAATATACTATTTTATTTTTCACAGATTAAATAAATATTTGCTGAATAAAATAAATAACACGGAATTTGAATTCAAACGAATATTTTATTCAAACAAATATTTATTACAATTTTGAATAGTACAAATTCAAGCTCTCACTATTCACTATGCAATTTTGATTACATCACAATTACATCACAACTACGTTTACATTAATAACCTCACTACATAACACTCACACTCGTATGTTGTCTTCAACTGCATTCCAGTTTGAATCCAGCATCTGAGCAATCTGCAAAAATATACACTAACGCAGTAAAATTGAAAAAGAAATATTTTTGCAATGTAAAATAAAAGATAAATTTTGAAAATAATATTTGCCTCAGTTATTTGGGTTGTTCGTCATCATTCATATTTGAATTCGTCATACACGAACAACTTGTGACATACACAGTGTATCACTGTATATGCCACAAGGCCGTGCATACCGATATACACTTGATTGATTTACAGGGACAGGTGAGCACAGGTCAAACCCAAATACAGGATTCAACTCAGGTGCAACATAAATTAAATCACGACATGAGCACAAGGTCAAATCCGAGTTTTGAAACTGGACTCAACACAAGGCAACAATCATGTATGCAGATCAGGTCCAGTGCCAACAAACAACAAGTCTCGACCAAACCAGTTGTAACATGGATATCAAAAGCAATGAACAGAGAACATGCAATGAAGTACACAGCATGCATTGATGAACATGTGTTACAGTGGTGATGCAAGTGCTAACCAGAATAAAGTCCAACACAGTTACAACTGACTACATGCAGGAGAACATACACAACACTGCAGCCAAAATATACACTATGAATCAGAGATTACAAACTCGAGTGTGCAAGTGAACATGACAGGAAACAGTTCAATATGAACTGATGAAGCAGTACCAATGAACATGCAGTCAAACTCAGTAACAACATCGAGCCAGAGCTGTCAAATAACAAAAGTCAAGGCTGCAAATGAAATGCAACACACATGCACGACTTATGGCAGTGAAACTCAAGCAAGTGATGATAACACAGCAACAATGAAACTAAAACAATGAAACTGACTCAAAGCACAATAGTGCACAACAACCATCAAGTACACAGTGAACAAATGCATAGCCTCAACAATGCACAGCTACTCGAGACAGAGATGTTCAATATGATAACACATATATACACATGACAGTAAAACAGGCCAGAGGAACTCGACAGGCACACATGAATATAAAGTACACACGTGCAACAGTTCATGTATGCATCAGTGACCAGCCACAGAACAACAAGGCTCACGAATGCAATGTTCAAGTGGAGACCAGAGAAAATGGCACTGGACTACAGCATAACCAAACCAACATGTTATACACAGCAACAACAAGTTCAAGTGAGTCAAGTTCAGGCCAGAAGTTCAAGAAACATCAATGATACAAGAGAGGTGAAGAACAATCAGTACAGTATGCAAACATGAAGTGAACAATGTCACAACAAACATGGACTGCAACGCAAACCAGGCATAAGTTCAACAGAGAAGCAAATTCAAAGTGGAAGCACCACCAAAGACTCAACAGGGAACATGGATGTCACAAGCAAAGACCAAGTGAACAACTACATGTTGAACAAATGAAAACAGTATGCAAGCTCGAGCACAAATTATGAATACTGCAGTACAAAATCGAGAGCTAATGAACAAGCACATGAATTCACAAATGAATTTCACGTTGAAAAAATCATGACCGAAGTCATATAATGAACAAGTCAAAATCGAGGTAGAAAAGGTAATTGACCCAGTTAAAAATCAAGCCGTGGTCATCACAATATCAAATCAACGCCGTGACCATCAAGTAACAAATATACGTTTTGAACAAGTCAGAAAACATCTCAATCATCGAAGCATAATCAAGCGGCCAGAGATGAAGAATTTGACAAATTCAAATATAATTGTACGAACGCAAATCTAGGGTTACAAACCCTATATAATCAAATTCACATCATCGGCATCATCGTCGAGTTCGAGCAAGCCAAAATTGCAAAAAAAACAAAAGCATAAAATTACATAACGAAGCAAGGGACGAACTTGATCAACGAAGCAGCCGAAGTGAGCAACAAGGAGTACAATCGATCAAGGCTAAAAGAAAATAATCACCGAATCGATCAACATCAAAGTCGGCACTTCGAATAACCCTAGTTTGGATCGAAGAAAACGAAGCCCTAATTTGCACAGACAAAGAACAAGTCGCCATTATCTCAAAGAGGAACGAGCCGATAAAAGATAAAGGAAAAGAAAGCGTGGGCCGACCTTTTGTTGTAGATTGGGGGTTTTAAAAATTATAATAAGGGTTTTATTTTAAAATTAGGGTTATTTTAATTTTACATTGCTTTTAATTTGTATTTCATTTTTAAACCGTTTATTTTTCTAGTCGTGTGACTAGGGGACAAGCTACGTGGCGTAGCTTGAGAATTCGCAACTCGGTGGTTGAGTTGAAAAGAAATATTAGACAAAGATTCTTATGTATTAACAAGTTCCTCTACTAAAAACTGATTTTTTCATCTCTTAGCGTATATAAACTTCTATGTTAACAAATGAAGTAGAGGAACAAGGTCTAGAAGTCAACATTTGTTAGCATAGTGAGTTGAAAAGAAATATTAGACAAAGATTCTTATGTATTAACAAGTTCCTCTACTAAAATTAACTTTTCATCTCTTAGCATATAAACTTCTATTTCGGTTCTGTTTAATTTTTTTAGTGCAATATTGTACTTTCTTTAAACTTCTTTGAGTTTATCTAATAGTTCTGAATTTATATCAATTATATCATCAAAAGATAAATCACTTACATCGTCGGTTGAAGTGCAACATTCCCAAAATTATATCATTTTAAAATTTAGTAATTAATGTGAATTTTGGAAAAAATTGTGAAATTAATTTGAATTTTTCAAAATAAATGAAATAAGTGTTGAATTATATTTACATATATAAAAAGGTTGTGAAGTTGCATTTGAATTTAAGAATTCAAAAATATAAATATTTTTAAAACTATTTGAATTTAAATATATGAGTACATATATGCATATAATTCAAATTTGAATTTAAATTTGAATTTAAATTTAAAATTTAAATGAATATCTTAGAAAAATAATTTGCATTTGAAATCATAAATATTTAATTTATTTAATGTAAAAATTTATTAAAACATTTCTTCTTTTAAAATTTGTGTATAAAAATAAATAGGAAATGTGATTATTAAATAAAGTAAATATGATATAAGATTTATTTAAAAATATTTAACTCATACAAAATACAAATATCAAGCATGTAATAAGAGATAAAACAAGTGTTGTCCATATAATGATTGTTCTTAACAAGTGTAATGATTTTGGACAAATGTCATTTTATTTCATCGTTGAAAAAAAATAGAAAACAAAATAATTATAAACCATTACCTCCTCTCTCTCTTTTCTCTTACCATCATCTTCAAAAGATAAAGTCTGTAAACATTCAAAAAAACCAAAAATCGAAAAGCAAGAAAAAAAAAAGAAAAAAAATCTGTAAACATTTTAAAACCAGAAAACAAAGGGCTGCACATTCTACACTCGAATCAGATTATCAAACCAGAAGGAAATCATCAACCAAACTAAGTATAAATCAAATTAGAAGATCAAAAGGAATTCAAACATTCTTTTTTTACAAATATGTAACTAGTAAATCATCTCAACCCAGAAGTCAAGCAAAAACAAGAGCAAGGAAGGATTCAAACTTCAACAATTAAAGGAGGATTCGGCTCTGTAATCAAGCAAATTAACATCAACTATAAGCAAGATCAAAGAAGAAAGGAAAAAAACTCGGCAATCAATTCAATTCCTAGCCTTCAAACCCAGATAGGTTCACCGTTCTCAAATTCAAGCGAGTAACTTCTGATCTAGATTTCTAGCTTGATTTTAGAGAAATCATGTTGAAGTATGATTGAAAACTTTATGTGTGAATGTATATTTATACATGAAGATAGAATTGTGCATGTCAGTAGACAAGGATATGAGTCCTATTCCAGGTCCAGGCATTCAAAATCCTGTACCAATTTCAATTTTCCTCTCTCTAATCATCATTAGGCCTTTGAATCTAAACAAGATTGCTTTGTTTAAACATGCTTTATGTTTTAAAAATAAAATAGAGCGAAAAAAAATCAAACCATTTCTGGAAAAATTGAAAAATACACGTGACTAATGTTTTCACTAGTTAACTTGGGGTTGGTCAAATTTGTGGTTTTTGCCGAATTCTGGTCATTGGCGTGATCAGGATGGTCGAGAATGTGGATGGAGATGGCTGAGGTGTTGGGGGTTCTAGGAAAAATGCTCAAAGAATTTTAATTCGTTTGAGATGGTTGTGCGACGTTCATCAAGGGTTATAACCCACAATTTGGTTGAAGTAGAAAGTAAGTTCACCACGGTTTCGTCAGACCACTGGAGTTGATCGCTCCGGTGGGGATAGCGGCGCGTGATCAAGACGAAGCTTCAGTTAAGTTTCATGGCCTCTGATGGCCAGAGGTGGGAGGGCGAAATGTTTTCTGGTGATTTGGTTTTGGTGCAATCTGGGTCGTGAAGCTCGATTTCGAATTCGACGTGGGTTCGCGTTTTTAGGTGGTTTGATGGATCGAAGGGGTAATCATCGACTGCACGGTGGTCGTATCCTCGACCAGAGGCGATTAGAACGGTGTGCAACATGCATATGTCCTTGTTTGTGTCAGTTGCTTGTTTATGGAAGGGGAGGTGCTCGACTCGAAGTCACACTCGGGGTTCAAGGATGATGGCTCGAAGCTAGGGTCGAGAAATTCTGGCTATACATCGAGTTTCTTTTTAAACTTAAACAAAATTTGAAAAACTGAAGCTATTGGGTTAATTTTGGGAAAAACTCGAAGCAAGTTAGAAAAGGTCTCGGGTTTCACTCGAAGCAGCTCTAGGGTGATAACGTTTTTCAGTTTTAAACTTTAAAGATCTAAGTCAAAATTGATTTCTAAAATTTTTGTTTTCAAATGAATGATTGTTGATAAGTTAAAAATGGTAATTAAAGGTTTTAAAGTAAACTATTTTGAAATTATTTAAGTTAAAAGTATTTTAAACTTATATTTTCAAGGTTTATTTTAAATAAAACTTACGAAGTAATTAAGGAAATAATTAAATGTTTTGCAATTTTAACTTAACTTAAAAATAAATAAATTAATATTGTTAATGATGATTAAATAATTGATGAATTATAATTATTTAGTAGTTAAAGAATAATTAATTAAAGGGTATTTAATTGTTAATTTAAGTTAATTAATTTATAATTAAAGATAAATTAGTTAAGGTAATTAATTAAGAAATAATTAATTAATGAAGGTGATTAAGATTTGATTAATTATTAATTAAGGGTTTAATTAACTAATAATTAATATAATTAATTTAAAAATTAAGGATTAATTAATTTAAAAATTAAGAATGAATTAATTTAAAAATTAAGGATAATTCATCATTACTTTAAGATAATTAATGGGAATAATTATGTAATTAATTGATTAAAATCACACTGTTAATTCATCTCATTGTTAGATAATTGATTATTATTGAAATGCTTTGAGCTGATTGATACCTCTGTTTGGGATTGTGATACTTTATGATGTGAATTTTTTTTTGCTAAACTGTGATTTGTGATTTGTTTCTGTGTGAATGTGAAAACCCATTGGCCCGTAAATAGGAAATTGAATTTCGATGCGACAGGGAGTCGGATTCCAGTTGGTTATCTGAAACCCACATCGAATTTGAATGTGAATCTTTCTGACTGATATATCCACGTGTTTTTAAATTGAGCGCTCACTATTCGGTTTAGCCGGGAGAGGACTTTTGTGGCATATAACCCATTTTGAATATGTGATATGACGAAATGGAAAGCATTTGAAGATAGTGGTGAAGACCGGGTGTCTTCGAGAACGATAAGATAACCTGTCAAATGACTCTGCACTGAGTTCCTCCGCTATAGAGATCTCCATATGTGATGGGGAGTCCAATCGGGATTGTGGGTGCCCTGATTGCAAGGGCTTCTTTGGAAGTGCCTTCGGTTATGTTCGAACCCGGAACATACTTGTATGGTTGTATGTCTGACATTACATTTTGAGATATAAAGCTGATTTCTTTCAAATACATTTCTTTGGTGGCGGAGAATTTATTCTCTTAGCTTAACACCCTTCTCTGAGATGTACGAGCTCATAGGTTATGTAGTTAAAGGTTATTAGTGATATACTCCCAATCTGGTAGTGTGGCATGCTGAGTGATGTTGATCATTTGTTGATCGAAGCATGACTTTTATGAAAAGCATAGCTTTGTGGACGAGACTTAGTTGAACCTCACAACCCGGTAGGTCGAAACAGGAATGTTGCGGCAAGTTTTTCAGGGGTCGCACCCTAGGGCATGTCCATTTTCTTCTGGATAAGAGGTGATATCATGGTATGGAGCCTAGATATTTATCTGTGTGGTTGTTGCTATCAATTGGTGAATCCCGGGATAAAGGTCGATAACGACCGGGGATCGCTTACTTGTAGGTGTTACCTAGTTACAGAGGTAACTCGGCCTTGTGTTGGTAATGAACCAGTTTGGTTCTTTGGGGGCGTCTCTCCAGAGGCGTTCCTTTTTTAAGGAAGTTCCTTAGCCTGACCATTTGTTGGAAATCCAAAGAAACAATACGGGCCCTATACGGTTTTAGTTGTATAACCTTCCATGTAGCGTGGCGGTAACCTACTACAAAACATGGTAGTTATAGTAGGCATACGACGAAATGTGGTATGCTGGCTAAGATTAATATTATACTTTTGAAATGATTTCTACACTATGCACTAATAATAATATCAAAAGAGTTTTCTCGTATCAAGCATATTTGACTATCATAAGAAGAAAGCTCCTCCAATTTTGCGATTGCATTATGTGTGTGGCGGGAGGTCTTATGGTAGTTTCATTTTCCAAAAGCATATCAAGTTTCTTTTATAAACATTTTTTGTTTCAAACAACTATTTTGTTTACTCATACCAGTCCCATGGCTGACTCAGAGTTTATTCTTCCCTTCCTGAACTATGGGTGCCCAAAATTTCCACACGGGCAGCCTAGAAGCAGGTTATCCGTGTATTGGAGCTAGCTTGGATTTGAAGTCTTTTCGGAAGCTATCAGATATTGGAAGCTTTGGAATTGAAAACCTTTTGGAGTGTTTGGAGTTCTTGGAGGATCTTCTCTAGTCGAAGTATGTTGGAACTCTCTTGAAGTTGAGATAAATTTGTCATCGATTTGTTGTTGTACATTGTATATAAACTCTAATGATTGTAATCCAAATATTATGTAGGTGTTGTATCTGTGATGTTGATTAATGATATTCATTTTGTTTCTACTGTTTATATTCATCTAATGTTGTTATAAGCTCCATCCGAACTGGAATTCGACGTTTGAATCTCCGACGGTCGAATACAAGTGAGGTTTTTGATGTCGATTTTCAATCGCTGGATTTCGGATCGTGACAAGTGGTATCAGAGCTAAAGGTTGAGCAAGAACTTTAGCTACGGAGTATAACACATTTGGTAGCTCATTAGAGATAGGGTGAAGTATACCCTAGAATGAGTATAAACTGAAAGACCGAAACCCTAAAATTTCGTGGTCTATCTCTTTTTAACTGTTGATATTCCCTAAGATATCTTGTCCATATACCTAAATCAAGTTTTCTTACTTATTACAGATAGTGAGAATGAGCCGACAAAGAGGATGAGGTAGGGGACGGGGAAATACCACTTCAATTGGTCAAGTCCTTGCGACAATAGCTATCTACTCAACCTCAACCGAATCTGACTGATCAACATAGAAGTTTTACCAGACTTGGTGGAGAGCCGTTCACTGGCAAGGAATCTGTTATCAAAGCCTAAGACTGGATTAGATCGTGTGAAAGGATTTTCAAGGGTTTGAGGTTAGAAGACGATTATAAGTGATTGATAGCTTCTTGGCAACTCCAAGAGGAAGCTTTAGCTTGGTGGGAGACTGTTACTGTGGAGGAGCCGGAAGATGAATTCACTTGGAGTCGATTCAAAGAGGTGTTTGGACAGCGATATATGCCATATGCTGCTATCTCCCAAATGTACCAGGAATGCATTGATTTGAAGTGGGGATGTTTATCGTTGGAGGAGTATTTGAATAAATTCAATGAACTATCTCGTTTTGGGATGGAGCTGGTGAATACACCTTTGAAGAAGAATGAGAGATTCATTCGAGGAATGAATAAGAAGTACCATGAAAGGATGATTGCTCATGTAAAAGAATCCTTTTCAGACTTGATCGATATGGGTTATCGATATGCAAGCCTGGATATGCAGGAAGTTCCGGAAGTGAAGGGAAGTTCAAGTAATCCAAATTTGAAGAAAAGGAAGTTTGAAGGAAAGAAACTGGATCAAGGCAAGGAAAAGAAAAGTAATAAGGAGAAAGACCATTATTCAAACGATTGTAAGAAGCCTAAGCAACCAGTAAAGGAAATTCAGCCTGTGAAGACAAGTCAAAGAACTAAGGGATGCTTTTATTGTCACAAGCCAGGTCATGAAGCTAAACATTGCCTAAAAAAGAAGCAAGCACAAAAAGCAAAAATGTACGCAATAAAAGATGAACCCTCAACTTTAAAGATGGATGAAGAAAAAGGAGTTTTAGAAGGTAACCTTATCATTTATGATAGAGCTTTAGAGTAATATTCGACATGGGCGCTACACATAGTTTCATCTGCTAATGAACCGTCAATGAATTAAAACTTAAACCTGAATTTGTTGATGAGCCTATTTGCGTAAAGAATCCAGTTGGTGGTCCGGCAAATCTTTGTTTGCGATGCAGAGACATTCCTATCTCGTATTCTTGTTATAGATTTTCTATCAACCTTTTCATCCTCGACTTTGATGAATTTGAATTCTTACTCGGAATGGACTGGCTAACAAAATACTAAGCCAAATTGGATTATAATAATCGAACAGTTTTGATCAGAACCAAATTTGGGAATTTCATTGAAATCTCTTGTGAAGACCCGAGTCCTAAAAGAGATAAATTAATGTATACTTTGGGATACCCCGGACCTAGTCTGGAGTCCATACCCATTGTCCGATAATTTCCAGATGTGTTCGAAGAAGTCAAATCTTTACCCCCACATAGAGAAATTGAACTCGAAATTGACTTAGTGCCAAATGCTCATCCTGTCGTTCACGCAAGTTGCAGGATGCTACCCAGGGAAAGGATTGAATTAGTCAAGCAAACTGGTGATTTGCTAGATAAAGGATTGATACGTCCTAGTATTTTTGAATGAGGTTCAGCTGTGGCATTCGTGGATAAATCATACGCATCTCTGAGATTGTGTGTGGATTACCGCGATCTCAATAAGCTGACTCTCAAGAACAAATTTCCTCTACCAAGAATTGATGATCTGTTTGATCAACTGCATGACACTCGTTTCTTTTCGAAGATGGATCTAGCCCAGGGATTCCATCAGTTTCGAATTGCCAAGGATTGCATTCATTTGACTGCTTTCAGGGGTCCTAACATGCTGTACGAATGGTTAATTACGCCTTTCGGACTAACCAATGCTCCAGCATACTTCGTAGATTTAATGACCCATGTGTTCCGAGAAGTGTTAAATAAATTTGTTCTTTCGTTTATTGATGATATTTTGGTCTATTCCAAGACTGAAGAGGAGCACTCTAAACATTTGAGAATTGTTCTGGGGATATTGAGGAAGAATGTCCTATTTGCAAAAAAATTCAAATGCCATTTTTGGCTCAAGGAAGTCATATTTCTCGGGCACATTGTTAATGAAGAGGGAATCTCTGTTGATCCGGGCAACATTTCTTCTATTCTAGACTGGAAGCAACCCATAACCCCGAAAGAAGTTCGAAGTTTTCTGGGTTTAGCAGGATATTACCGAAAGTTTGTTTAGGACTTTTCGAAGATAGCTAGTCCATTGACCAAGCTAACAATGAAGAATGCGAAATTTGATTGGACTCCGAAATATGATGAAGCTTTCCAGGAGTAAAAAATGAGATTGACTACTGCTCCTGTTCTCGCTATTATCAATGGGAACCAGAGTTTATCTGCCTATACTGATGCTTGTGGTGATGGTTTGGGTGTAGTATTAATGCAGAATGGGATGGTAATTGCCTACGCAGGTAGACAATTACGTCCGCATGAGAGAAACTACCCAACCCATGATCTGGAACTCTTAGTAGTTATTTTCGCTTTGAAGATCTGGCGACACTATCTTTTGGGAAAAATTTCTTCCAGCTTTTCTAAAAGGAAATTTAAAAGTTTAACTTAACTTAATAAATATACCTAATAAATCCTCTTTGTTTTTAGGTGAAAAATTCGAATTATTCACCGACCACAAATCTCTGAAATATCTCTTCACCCGGAAAGATTTGAATCTGCGACAACAACGTTGGTTGGAATTTATGGCATCTTTTGACCTAGATATTCAATATACACCTGGAAAAGCCAATGTAGTTACGATTGCTCTAAGTAGAAGACATGACGTTCTTGCATATCTAATTGTCACTCCTACACTCCTTGAAAAGATTGCTAGCGAACAGAAGGAAGACCAATTTCTTCGAAGAATTTGTAAGAGAATACTTCAAGGTGAAGGTTCCAGTTTTGGAATCGATGATAATGGAGTTATAAGGTTGAAAAACAGGATCTGTGTCCCAAACATTCCTGATCTGAAATGTGAAGTTTTAGATGAGGGTCACAAATCTAAAATTAGTATCCATCCAGGAGTTAATAAAATGTATAGAGATATTAAAAGAACTTTCTGGTGGAAGACAATAAAAAGAGATATATCTATATATGTGAGTCGTTGTGCTACCTACCAGCAAATTAAAAGCGATCAAATGAACGTAGCGGGTTGACTCCAACCTTTGGAGGTAGCCAAGTGGAAGTGGGATCAAGTATCGATGGATTTCATCGACGGTTGCCCCGCACTCGAAAGGGGAATGAAGCAATTTGGGTTATTGTGGACCGTTTGACTAAGATAACCCCCTTTATACTAGTAAAATTTACCCAGGTAGCAGCAAGTTAGCTGAGATATATATCAAAGAAATTGTCCGTCTCCACGATATACCCAGCAGTATAGTAAGTGATCGTGATCCGATCTTCAATAGTAGATTTTGGGAGGCGTTTCAAGCCGCACTTGGAACCAAACTGAACTTCAGCACTGGTCATCACCCGTAGTCTGATGGGCAGACTGAAAGGATTAATCGAATATTAGAAGACCTTTTGCACACTTGTATTCTCGACTTTGGTGGTTCTTGGGAGGACCATTTACATATGGTTGAATTCTCATATAACAATAGCTACCAAGCCAGTATTGAGATGGCTCCTTTTGAGGTTTTATATGGTGGTCCATGTCGATCACCTGCATGTTGGATTGAGTCAGGTGATTGACTCGTTCTTGGACCAGATACAATTAAAGAAGCCACTGAAAAAGTTGAATTTATTCGAAAGAAGTTGATAACTGCACAAAGTCGTCAAAAGAGTTATTATGACTGTAGAAGAAGAGATTTGGAATTTCAAGTTGGAGATTCTGTATTTCTCAAAGTTTCTCCAATGCAGGGTGTGTTGAGATTTGGGAAAACTGGAAAGCTGGCACCACGTTATATTGGTCCTTTTCCTATTCTGGAGAGGATCGGTCTTTTAGCTTACCGAGTGCAATTATCTAGCTGGCTATCTGGCGTGCACAATGTGTTTCATATTTCTAACCTTCGAAAATATGTGCACGATCCAAATAGTATTATTGAAGAGGCAGCTCAACAGGATCTTGAAATCACTCCCAACTTTGCAGTTAAAAGAGATCCATTGAAACTAACCGATCGTGATGAAAAACAATCGAGGAACAAAATTGTGAAACTAGTCCAAGTGCGATGGAGTGGTGATCCAAAGAGCTGTAGTTAGAAAACAGAGGACAACATGCAGAAGTCTTATCCCAACTGTAGAGTGGATATGTCGGCTTAATCTAGTAAGCCATTTTCTATCTTTTTCTGTATTCGTATATTCTTCATTTGTCTTTCTCTCTCTTCCAAATTTCGAGGACGAAATTTTCTTAAGGAAGGAACCTGTAACATTCCTAAAATTATATCTGTTTAAAATTTAGTAATTAATGTGAATTTTGGAATAAATTGTGAAACTAATTTTAATTTTTCAAAATAAATGAAATAAGTGTTGAATTATATTTATATATTTAAAAAAGGTTGTGAAGTTGCATTTGAATTTAAGAATTCAAAAATACAAATATTTTAAAAACTATTTGAATTTAAATATATGAGTCCACACATACAAATAAATGGATTATAACTCAAATTTGAAATAGAATTTGAATTTGAAATTTAAATAAATGACTTAGAAAAATAATTTGCATTTGAAATCATAAATATGTAACTTATTTAATGTAAAAATTTGTTAAAACATTTCTTCTTTTAAAATTTGTATATAAAATTAAATAGGAAGTGTGATTATTAAATAAAGTAAATATGTATAAGATTTATTTAAAAATATTTAACTCATATAAAATACAAATGTCAAGCATGTAATAAGAGATAAAACAAGTGTTTTTCATATAATGAGTGTTCTTAACAAGTGTAATGATTTTGGACAAATGTCATTTTATTTCATCTTTGAAAAAAATAGAAAACAAAATAATTATAAACCATTACCTCCTCTTTCTCTCTCTCTTCTTTTGCCATCATCTTCAAAAGATAAAGTCTGTAAACATTCAAAAAACCAAAAATCGGAAAAGCAAGAAATGAAAAAATGAAAAAACTCTGTAAACATTTTAAAACTAGAAAACAAAGGGTTGCACGTTCTAAACTCGAATCAAGTTATCAAACCTGAAGGAAATCATTGATACAAATCAAACTAGAAGATCAAAAGGAATTCAAACTTTCTTTTTTTTACAAACCTGTAACCAATAAATCATCTCAACCTAGAAGTCAAGCAAAAACAAGAGCAAGGCAGGATTCAAACTTCAATAATTAAAAGAGGATTCAGCTCTGTAATCAAGAAAATTAACATCAACTATAAGCAAGATCAAAGAAGAAATGAAAAAAATAATCAACAATCAATTCAATTTCTAGCCTTCAAACCCAGACAGGTTCTGTGTTCTCAAATTCAAGGTGTGTAAACTTCTGATCTAGATTTCTAGCTTGATTGTTAGAGAAATCATGTTGAAGTATGATTGAAAACTTTGTGTGTGCATGTATATTTATACATGAAGATAGAATTATGCATATCTGTAGATAAGGACATGAGTCCTGTTCTAGGTTCAGGCATTCAAAATCATGTACCAAGTTCAATTTTCCTCCCTCTGATCACCATTAGGCCTTTGAATCTAAACAAGATTGATTTTTTTCAACATGCTTTATATATTAAAAATAAATTAGAGAAAAAAAATTAAAGCATTTTTGGAAAAATTGAAAAATACATGTAACTACATTACTTGTTAAAAATTCGATCGTCATGGTTCCTAATTTGAATTTTATCATCGTGATCGTCTTTGAAAATAATGAATTTTAAAAGTAAAATCATATTTCTTAATTACGTTTTCACTGATTAACTTGGAGTTGATCAAATTTGGGGGTTTTGCCGAATTCTAGTCATCGGCGTGATGAGGATGGTCGAGGTTGTGGATGGAGATGGCTGAAGTGTTAGGGGTTCAAGGAAAAATACTCAAAGAATTTTAATTGGTTTGAGATTACCATGCGACGTTCATCTAGGGTTTTAACCCACAATTTGGTTAAGGTGGAAAATAAGTTCGCCGCGGTTTCGTCAGACCATCGGAGTTGATCGTTCCAGTGGGGATAGCGGCGTGTGATCAAGAAGAAGCTTCAGTTAAATTTTTGTAGCCTCTGATGGCCAGAGGCTGGAGGATGAAACATTTTCTGTTGGTCTGGTTTTGGTACAGTCTGGGTCGTGAAGCTCGATTTCGAATTGGACGTGGGTTCGCGTTTCTGGGTGATTTGATGGATCAAGGGGGGGTAATCGTCGACTGGACGACGGTCGTAGCCTCGACCAAAGGCGATCAGAATGGTGTGCAACGTGCACACGTCCTTGTTTGTGTCAGTTGCTTGTTTATGGAAGGGGAGGTGTTCGACTCGAAGTCACACTCGGGGTTCAGGGATGATGGCTCGAAGCTAGGGTCAAGATATTCTGGCTATACATCAGGTTGCTTTTTAAAATTAAACAAAAATTTAAAAACCGAAGCTATCGGATTGATTTTTGGGAAAAACTCGAAGCAAGTTGGAAAAGGTCTTGGGTGTCACTCGAAGCAGCTCTAAGGTGATAATGTTTTTCAGTTTTAAACTTTAAAAATCTAAGTCAAAATTGATTTCTAAAATTTTTCTTTTCAAATGAATGATTGTTGATAAGTTGAAAATGGAAATTAAAGGTTTTAAAATAAAATATTTTAAAATTATTTAAGTTAAGAGTATTTTAAACTCATATTTTCACAGGTTTATTTTAAATAAAACTTAACAAAGTAATTAAGGAAATAATTAAATGTTTTGCAATTTTAACTTAACTTAAAAATAAATCTATTAATATTGTTAATGATGATTAAACAATTGATGAATTATAATTACTTAATAGTTAAATAATAATTAATTAAAGGGTAATTAATTATTAATTTAAGCTAATTAATTTATAATTAAAGATAAATTAACTAAGATAATTAATTAAGAAATAATTAATTAATGAAGGTGATTAAGATTTAATTAATTAATAATAGAGGGTTTAATTAACTAATAATTTGTATCTAATTAATTTAAAAATTAAGGATTAATTAATTTAAAAATTAAGGATGAACTAATTTAAAAATTAAGTATAATTCATCCTTAATTTAAGATAATTAATGAGAATAATTTTGTAATTACTTGATTAAAATCACACTGTTAATTCATCTCATTGTTAGATAATTGATTATTATTGAAATACTTTGAGCTGATTGATACCTCTATTTGCGATTGTGATACTTTGTGATGTGAATTTGTTTGTGTTGAACTGTGGTTTGTGATTTGTTTCTGTGTGAATGTGAAAACCCAATGGCCTGTAAAGCGGAAATTGAATTTCAATGCAATAGGGAGTCGGATTCCATTTGGTTATCTGAAACCTACATCAAATCTTGAATGTGAACCTTTGTAACTGATATATCCACATGTTTTTAAATTGAGCGCTCACTATTCGGTTTAGCCGGGAGAGGACCTTTGTGTCATACAACCCATTCCGAATATTTGATACGACGAAATGGAAAGCATTTAAAGATGGTGGTGAAGGTCAGATGTCTTCGAGCACGATAGGATAACCTGTCGAATGACTCTACACTGAGTTGCTCCGATATAGAAATCTCCATATGTGATGGGGAGTCCGATCAGGATTGTGGATGCCCAGATTGCAAGGGCTTCTTTGGAAGTGCCTTCGGTTCTGTTCGAACCTGGAATAGACTTGTATGGTTGTATGTCTGACATTACATTTTGAGATATAAAGCTGATTTCTTTTAAATACATTCCTGTTGGTGGCGGAGAATTTATTCTCTTAGCTTAACACCCTTCTCTGAGATGTACGAGCTCAGCGGTTATGTAGTTGAAGGTTATTAGTGATATACTCCTAATCTGGTTGTGTGGCATGTTGAGTGTTGCTGATCATTTGTTGATCGAAGCATGGCTTTTGTGAAAAGCGTAGCTTTGTGGATGAGACTTCGTCGAACTTCACAACCCGGTAATGGTCGAAACAGGAATGTTGCGGCAAGGTTTTTAGGGGTCGCACCCCTAGGGTATGTCCATTTTCTTCTGGATAAGTAGTTATATCATGGTATGGATCCCGGATATTTATCTGTGCGGTTGTTGCTATCAATTGGTGAATCCCGAGACAAAGGTCGGTAACGATCGGTGATGGCTTATTTGTAGGTGTTACCTAGTTACAGAGGTAACCCGGCCTTGTGTTGGTAGGGAACCAATTTGGTTCTTGGGGGCATCCCTCCAGAGGCGTTCCATTTTTAAGGAAGTTTCTTAGCCTGACCATTTGTTGGAAATCCAAAGAAACAATACAAGCCCTGTATGGTTTTAGTTGTATAACCTGCCATGCAGCGTGGCAGTAACCTGCTACAAAACATGATAGCTATAGTAGGCATACGACGAAATGTGGTATGCTGGCTAAGATTAATATTATACTTTCAAAAAGATTTTCTACACTATACACTAATAATGATATCAAAAGAGCTTTCTCGCATCAAGCATATTTGACTATCATAAGAAGAAATCTCCTCCAATTCTGCGATTGCATTGTGTGTGTGGTGGGAGGTCTTATGGTAGTTTCATTTTCCAAAAGCATATCGAGTTTCTTCAGTAAACTATTTTTGTATCAAACAACTGTTTTGTTTACTCATACTAGTCCCATGACTGACCCGAAGTTTTTTGTTCCCTTCCTAAACTCTAGGTGCCCATAATTTCCACAAGGGCAGCCTAGAAGTAGGTTATTCGTGTTTTGGAGCTAGCTTGGATTTGAAGTCTTTTCAGAAGCTATCGGATTTTGGAAGCTTTGAATTTGAAAACCTTTTGGAGTGTTTATAGTTATTGGAGGATCTTCTCTAGTCGAAGTATGTTGGAACTCTCTTAAAGTTGAGATTAATTTGTTATCGATTTGTTGTTGTACATTGTATATAAACTCTGATGATTGTAATCCAAATATTGTTTTGGTGTTGTATCTGTGATGTTGATTAATGATATTCATTTTCTTTCCGTTGTTTATATTCATCTAATGTTGTTATAAGCTCCATCCGAACTGGAATTCGACATTTGAATCTCTAGAAGTCAAATACAAGTGAGGTATTTAATGTCGATTTTCAATCGCTGGATTTCGGGTCGTGACATGAAGCCATAAAGCAGACATTAGCTTGTTTAAAATCGCTATCTCCGTCACTACAAGATGATGAAGGCGATTCCGAATCATTCCATATAACTGAGAATGCCTTCTTCTTGTTATATTTTTCCTTCTTATTCTTGAATCTATCTTTCTTTTTATCAGGACAATCTTTCTTCATATGACCTTTCTTATAACATTCGTAGCATTCGAGATTTGAGAATGGCAGTTTGCTGGAGTTGTCACTCCTATTGTTTCCACATTTCTTACTCTTTCTGAATTTTAGAATTTTTTTATGATCAATCCTATGTCATCTGAATCCAAATCCTCTTGTTCAGCTTTGAATGCAATATTCTTTTTTTCATGTGCTTGATCTCTCTTAGCTTGCAAATTCACTTCATATGACATAAGATTTCCAATTAACTCTCAGGTTTGATGGTAGAAATATCATTAGCTTCTTCAATAGCTAAGACTTTTCATTCCCATTCCTTAAAAAGTTTAAAATTTTAGAGACACTGTCAAAATCTTAAAATATTTCTCCTAATGCCAATGGTGAATGATGTATGTCTTGAAATCTTGAATACATGTAATTTATAGTTTCGTCTGGTCTCATTCTGCAGTTTTTGAAATGGTTTTTAGACATATAAAAATTGCTTTGTTTAACCTTGTTAGTTCCTCCATGTGTGAATTAAAAGTACTCTAAATTTCATATGCAGTTGTGCACATTCTAACTTTATTAAATTCATTTTTGTCCAATGCATAAAATAATACAATCTTAGCTTCTGCATTTGATGTAGCAATCTTTTGTATATTTGATCATTCCTCAAATGCTGTAGTGGGTATAGTGTATTCATTTTGAGTGATATTCCAAGTATCATATCCATTTTCTTACATGAAATTTCTCATTCCAGTTGACTAGTAATTATAGTTCAAACCATTAAATAGTGATGGTCGTGTGGTGGATTGTCCTTCAACAAAACTTGTGTTAAGTGTTATTTTTCATATTTACTGTGTATCAAATAGCGGTGTTATGGTTATATGATGACCTTGCTCTGATACCAAATGAAAGAACTGCTAAGGATCATAATATGGAGTAGTAAAGTTATCTACTAGTGCAGAATAAAATATAAATGTAAATAGTAAAGTAAATGACACCAGGTATAAAAATACTGGCTCAAACTCCCGTTCTATGTCCAGTCCCAAACTCCTTTTGAAATTTAACTATCACCCCTCACTTAACCCGGAGGAATAGGTATTACACCACCTGAGCAACCAAATAGAACTTCTGCCTCCTAGACAATCGAATAGACTTTTACTGCCCGAGCAACCAAACAGATTTCAACAATACAAAAGTTTTCTTGACTGATTATGCTATGTAGATAGCATGGGTATGTCTTTAGAGTACACCCTTCCTATAATCTTCTCGTTTGTTGTTTATAGTGTAGTACGTGAAGATTGGAATCAATTTTAATCACAAAGAGAATTATGCTTGAATGTGCAAGTGATTCGAATGCGTTTATAAAGGTAAATGGTAGAATTTAGATAGTAATGATATAGAATAGAATCAGAGAATTAAGTTACTGAAACAACCGAATTTAGATAGTAATGATATAGATTTAAAAAGATGTAATCATTCGTGAAATTTTTTGGCCAAGAGATACGGAAACAACGTTGGATTAAAAGTTGTTTCTATTCCTTGAAAGATGGTGACCATCCAAAAAATAGCCGTTATGCATATTCAGTCGACCGAGGAAAGAACTCCTGTCATCTGAACAATCAAAAAATTTCAAAATCTAAATTTATTTTTAAAAGACATTTGGTTCAATCTACTGAATGGGGGTGTTTAGTCGACCAAACCATCAAAACAATTTGTGCACCTGTGCATGTTTCAGTTGACTGCACACGCCTGTTTAATCGATTAAAACAAGTGTTTTCTACTATATAAACTTTTGGTTGAAAGATTTTTGCTTAGTAACTTTTTATAATTAATTTCTCATTTGTGTACATGATTTTGAAGGTAATTTAAACCATGTATGTATGCATATACCACTTAGAAGATATTTTAACAATTATTAACTACTAACTAGACTATAGACAAACTAATTATAATGAGACTTCTCTATAAATTCTTTGGTCTTCGATCTATTGTCGAGTAGAAAAGCATCTTCTCCTGCAAATTTGATTAGTTCATATAATATATACTTATATAGTTGTCATGATCAAAAAAATCAAAATACAAGGTTCTAACAATATGTTCATCAATAGCCTGGTACTCTAAAGGACGACCATTAAGAGTTGTGCATAGTCTTTAACTCTATAATAGGTCTTGGTTTTCTCGTTGACATCTTGGTTTCTAGTCTTTGGAAGAACCACTCCTTTAGCTTTTTTGATGTTTAATTAGTTCAATAGCATTTGTTTGAACACCAACATCTTGAACTTCAACATCCAATCCATACTCATCACCAATATGTTGCAAACCTTAGAATCATATAAGTTGAAGGCATCGGCTTCCTGGCCCATTATAGGCCTTAGATTCAGGTATGTATCGATGTAAATCCTCTTGGCAACGGATCTTCTAGTTCCTCTAGAGCATATCCCTACTTCTCCAATAGATGGTTCCTTTCATTTTTACTTTGCATCTCGTCTATGTTGACCAGAAGCAGATGAATTCTCCTCTTTAGATCCAACAGGTGATGCCTCTCTCCTGCTCCTCCGGATCCTCTATGACTGATGTTAGCAAAGTTGCGCCCGTTTTTTCCAATAGAGCCTTTTGACCATCTTCCATCATCTAATTTAACTCCGCCATCATCTTGTCAAATTACACTCTTGTGAGCATCTCATAAGGGTCAAATGGTCCTGGAAACGCTGCTGCTAGTTGGTTAGTAACTTACATATGATGAGAAGCTCCTTCATCTGCACAAGCTACCGCTCCAGATATACCAGACTTCTTTGATTGTATCATTGATCCCAATATGAAATTACTTCAAGCTTTAAATAGAAAACCTTCTAGATCCAAACTCTAGAAACTCCAATCCATAATAGATAACTATATCTATGCCTAAGAAATACCTCTTTCAATGGAAGCACCAAAGATGTTGAACCAAAAATTGAAACAACACCCCAGAACAATTTAAAATAGAGAGATCTAGAAAAATAAAGTAAGAAAGACAAAAAAATTATAGTGGCTTGGCAAATTTGAGGCCTATGTCAAAACATAATATTATTGCTTATAGATTTTATTTATGAGTACAAGGGATTTCGAGTTCCAACAACCTAGAATGGCAAAAAGTAGCTTCCTTTGTGACTAAGGTTATATAGAGAAATAAAGCGAAGAAGATGAAGTACCAAAAGTCCTCTTTCAAATGCTATAAGTTTTGTTTTTATAGAGAAATCATTCAACAGAAACGCTAGATCTCGATATATCGAATCTAATTTTAGACCTGAGAATGTAGCGCGAAAACAAGGTCTTCCATCCAATAAAATCATCTTGGTACTGATCTGATCTCTTGATCGCAATGTGTGCCACTTCCTTCTTTTGGTCTTCTATCTTCGATCGATTGAACGCCGAACTTTTCCATAGAAATTAAGTCACTACTGAGAGGTCTTGGTATCTTCCGCATTTATGCTCTTCCTTCTGTGCTTTCTGGGAGTTGTCCACTTACTCTTTTATAAATGGACCCCAAAATAGTCAACCTCACTAGTAGTATATGAGCCATAGCTCTAAAAGTCACCAGGGTGCATAAAAAGTGCTTGGTGCCGACCTAAAAGAGGTCGAGACCAATCTACGATCTTGGCTCCAATTGCTTTCTAATTTCTTGAGAACTTCCATTGCTCTTCCAAACATGTTCTCAAGTCCTTGAACCGTTTTGATTTCATCTTGACATCCATATTCGATTGAATGCTGCTTGGTTTAAAAGCTAGATAACAAGAAGAGAAAAGGAAACGTGTCATTCAAAAAAGTGATTTTAAGATTTTAAACGGGATAACTAACCAAGTATGTATAGTTAATATTGGGTGTCCATTCAAATTTGCTAATTCGGCACAATTTAGAAGTTTGAATTTTCAAAAAACAAAAACTAGAATATCTCTCACATTAGACTCTGATTCAAAAAGATGAATATACGGTGCACGTCAGAAAAACGAGATTATTGTAAAGGCTCCAATTTAAATTTCAAATTTGAAATTTTGAAAAATGATGGTTTTACCCTTTGGTCAAAATAATTTAATTTAGTACATAATTTCAAATTATTGAGAAATACGGGTTATTATAAGTAATATTCTAAAGTCGAGAAATTGTGTAATATCATCATTTTGATATTCCAAGTTTAACCTTAGTTATTATCAACCAATAGGAAACTCTTTCGTGAGTCATTCTATAGTTATCCAATAACCATCAGCACCAAATACCTTGGTGCCTCCAACAGCTATGTGTAATAGATTCCCTAATACTTGGAGAGCGTTATGTACTCTGGTCTCAGTGGATGTATCGATATTCTTTCTAGAAACATCTTGACCAAGACCATTGAGAATAATATGTTATTTAATATTATATAATCTTCTCATGATTACACCTCCTTGTAATTATTACTACATGATATATCATTTACGAATTTTAAACATTAATATACTTTAAATAATTACATAATTAATGTATCACAATATAACAAGTATATAATAAAAAATTAATCACATTTATTATGAACAAGATTAGTTATAGAGTTAGGTATACGAAAAAAATTACATAATTACCCTAAGGGCATAACCCTAACTCTCTAAGTCTCCCATCTACACTTGGATCAATTATGAAATCTCAATCCCAATCCATTGATTGGTTTTCTTAAAACGATCAAGCTAGTCCTTGTGAATGAATATGCTATATTGTCTTAATTATAAACTCTGTCAATGTTCTCATAAAACAAAGTTGAAGGATTCTCAACATTTTGAATCACTCCTAGATCTTTATACAGTTTTGTTGCATTGTTATTCATGGAGATGTACTTATTCTTTTAGTTCAGTTGGCCATAAATTTTGTTTGGAATATTTCTAACTTAAAATTCTTAGACTAGTTTGAACATGAATTCGGGATTGATGTAACAACCCGCTATTTCAATCCTCAGAAGTCAACACGAATACTTCGATGGTATTCACGTGGCGAGCACTCGAATGTCGAAAAGACAAATTGTTGGGGTAAAAGAAAAGAAAAGACAGATTAGAATCTCACAACATGACGAGTATTATATAATATACCAATGATCTTTATAAAATAAAACTATAATATACATACATAAATCGGATTAAATAACCTATCATCAACCTGTATAGTTTTAACAGCTTGTCCTTGCAATTGCTGATAAATACAAATGAGAAAATGTAGTGGAAATAAAATATGTGATTATATCTCAAAGCCATCCTACTTGTCTCCTTAAGATCCAAAGCATTCAAAACTAAATTGAAAATATGCTTGTGCTGGCCCGAGCATTATAAGAAAATAAAGCTCGAACCAGTCTACTAAACCAGCAAAAGAAATACAATCAAACGAATTTCTAATATTATAAAAATATTTCAAAAATAAAGATATCTCGTAAGATTAAGCTGCACATAAACAAGGATGGGTTTTTACCCGACGATAACCAAACAATTTTTGTGTGAAATCTGTTGACACTATAATAATGTCTAGGGTTTAAAATTAATATTTACTCATAGCCGAAATTGATACATTAATTACATTCCAGCATAATAGGTATACAACTATGTCCGTAACATATGTATTGGAAATTGGATTCCCTCAATAACAAGGTAAGGGACTACTTTCGGTACAGTACACCTCTAAATAAAATTTACCGTGGTTGCAAACCTTGCTTCTCCACCAACACAGAGCCAGTTGTCTTGTTAACATAGCATTCTGGATTACATCATTCCTTGGGCATCGAGGCTGCAAACATCGCCCACCGATCGACCCACGCATACATTCCAAATCTGTAATCTCGACCTAGATTGAGAAATGATGCTCCTAATGGTAGCGAACCACATAGCTCTACTGCATCAACTTTGTTTTAGCAATTACCGATTTATAAGGCTTAAGAGATTACATATTTAGCATTTTCCTCTCTTAGAAAATCTCACTTGGAATGCAAACACTGCCCTTTAAGCAACAACGCAATGCCAGCATTCATCCATATAAGTTGTTCAGGATATGAGCAAGGCGAAGGCACTACTTCTACAAAATCCTTTTTGGAATCACCCTCGAGATTAGTAGCAATTAGTAACAAGCAGCCCTTAAACATTAAAGAACTTCGTCTTTGATTCCATTATCCTGAAAAAATCACGAACCTCTTTCAAAGAATAGAACACGTGTATAATTTTGGAGTGGTTATGATTTCGAGACATCTGATATAAGTATACCCCTTTCCCCTCCCTTCCACTTACTGATCGCTCCAAAACCTATCGATAAATTCCAGTAGACTTTGTTATCGTTCTTTTGGAAATAAGTAGACAGTACATAAGAGCGGAAATCACCTCCTAACCGTTTAAGCAGACAGATCTCCTTATCATTTGTCCTAGAAGATCACAACGAGTTTATACCTCTAATATTCACTATCGAACTATATAATCCCTATTCTTCTTTTAGATATTTCTAGAGTTATGTTTGATCAAAACTTGATAGTCGGTTATTTAACTATCAAACAGTGGTTATTAACTGTCAAATAAAAATAATAATTAAATCATGGATTTAATTTTATAAGAAACTAAGCATGATTTAAGCATACAAGCAACCAATAAGCCTCTTTAATTGTGATAACCCAGATTTTAGATATGTGTTAATTGGAAATTAACAGGATTTAATTTACTAAACACTGATTTATAAGTTGAAAGAGATTCCCGGAATTTCAAGCAATTAGAATGTGATAATCTCTTTTATAAATTGGCAATATTGTTATTTTCAAAATGTAAGAATAATGAGTTGTTTATATATAATATATAAATAGATTTTAAATGGAATTATTATTTTCAAATTAAATATGCATTTATTTAAATATATATATATGAGTTGATTTTAAATTGGATTTTTAAATTAAATTTGAATTTGAAATTCAAAGGATAGATCTCTTAAAATATTTTAGATTTGAAATAATATATTATATATGATTTTATTAAGAATATAATTGGTTTTATATCATTTTCTTTTAGAGGATTTTATTAATACAAATTAAGATAATGTATTTACTTAATACTATATATATATATATATATATATATAAGTTTTATAAATATCATTTAAATACATATTAACACGTGGAATTACAAATGCAAGTTAAATGTTTACATAATTACAAATGGAAGCCTAAGAATATATCTAATGACAAGTGTAAGCCAAAATTTACAAGTGTCTTAATTTTTATTTTTATTTTTATTTTTAATAAAGGATAAAACTAAGTTATATAATCCTCTCCACTTCTCTCTCTCATTTTCTTTATCAGCCCATTTTCAAAAAACAAATCAAAGGAAAAAAGAGAAAAAAATCTGTAACAAAAACTAGAGAGAATTTTACAAAGAAAAAAAAAGTCTGTAACATAAGGAATCAAAGAAAATTCAATAAAAATCAAAACCTGGTAATCAAACTAGAATCAAACACAAGTTTCAGCTCATAACAATCAAATAAATTAAGGCAAACTGCAGTTTCAAATCCAAGCATGCAGTTTCAAGATCAAACCAAATTTTAGATTTTCAAAAAATATAATCAAGCCTGTCCTCTGTTCAAACAATTGCAGGTGAGTATACAATCATTTTTTATATAATTTGTGCTTGTAATTAACAATTGAAGTTATGTTGCATAGATAAATTAAGTATTTGTGTGTGTGTATATAGATATGTTTTAATCAATGCATGCCTGTCTAAATGTACATATAAGACTCTGTTTGAATAACAGACACATATACACTCAAAATAATTTGATTCCTCCCCATATGTTCAATTTTAGGTTATGATCCTTAAAGATGAATTGTTAGCAACAGAAAAATTTGATTTTTAAGAATATTCTTAAGTTAATTAACGAATAATTTTTCCGAAATCAGTAAAATCACTGTGGAAATCAATTCCAATCAGAAAATCAAGGGTTTAGTTTCAAGTTTTGAGTGGGTATCTAGATTCGAGCTTCAAATTGATGAATTTTAGTGATGGTTTCTAGATTTTTAAGTGGGTGGTTGATGAGAATTCTTGAGTTGAACGAAGATGATATACTGATCAAATTCTAGCGATCGGTAATGTGTTGGATGTCGGAGCTGGTACTGGAGGTGGCTGATAGTCTGGTGGTCTTTGGAAAAATACTAGGTGATATTCTCGATTGTCGTGGTGGTGAAGCGACGGAGAACTAGGGTTTTAGTTTAGGTCTGGGTCGAGGGTCTTTGTGTGGCATTTTCGAGTACGTTGACGCATCGGACATGATCGAGGTATATGGAATAGGAGCACAAGTCGACGGCGAATCTCTGGAAAAGGTGTCGCGATTTATGGTGATCAATGGTGGCGTCGCGAAGAGAATCTTGGGGGATGGTTTATTCCAGGTTGGGTTTGTTTGAACACGCTTTGTTTTTCGTATTCAGTCTTTCGATCTAGTGGTCAGGATTGAAGGTGAAGGTCGTAGGCAACTTGTCGATAGTGGCTTTAGTGGTCGGAGCGATGCTGATGATCTGCGCATGTGCACATGTATCTGATGTATCAGGTGGTCGTGGTTGTGTGTTTGAGCTTCGGGTGCATTGAGGTTTTTCTTCGAGTCGGTTTCGAGCTTTCGTGAGGGAGCATTAAATAGGAAGGGAAGAAGAGAGGGATCAGTTTTTGCTTTGGGTTTTTTTGAGTTTTGTTCAGGCCTGTACCGAAGTGATTGAGCATGGTTATAAGTAGATGGTTTTACAAGTTTTAAAAAGCAAAGAAATGAAGGTTATCAAAGTAAAGTATTGTCAGCAAGGTTTCAAGGTAAAATATTTGAACAAGTTTCAAGTATAAAATTATAAATCAAATGTTTTTTGAATGATCTAAAATAATTATATAATAAGTTAATTATTTCAATATATTTCTATGTGATTTTCTAACGATATTTAATAATGATTAAGTAGTTAATTAAGATAACGGATTATCTTAAGTTAATTCAAATGATAAATCAAGGGTAGTTAGTGTAAGTAATTAATAAATAATAATTACTTAATTATGGAGGGTAATTTATGGGAATTGCTAAATATGATTTATTAAATGATATGGAAGTAATTAAGGATTAATTACTTAGTGTAATTAGTTAAAGGATTGATTAACTAAGGAATCCAATTAAAGGGTTAGTTAATTAATGAATGTGATTGATTAAGGATAATTAATTAATGTAAGTTATTATAGAATAATTAATTAGAGTAATTAATTAAGGATTAATGTAATAAATCATTATTAATTAATTTATAAGAGTAATTAAAGATTAATTTATGTGAATGGTTGAAGGTTAATTAATTTGTGAAACTAATAAAAGGCCGATTAATTAATGTAATTAAAGATGATAATTAAATGATGATTAATTAATTAATTTGTAATTAATTAATGTTAAGTAAACAGGATTAAAAGTGACCGAAGTAATTAATTTAATTTATTAACTGGGAATGGTATGACCAATTAATCTTGCTTATGAATGATCGAATGATATTGAATGCCTTAAATTGGTTGATATCTCTGATATGAAATATTTTGTGATATGATATGTTTGAGTTGAACAGTGATAATGTGGTTATCTATCGATGATGAATTGCTGTGTTAAAGTGACATCCTGTACTGTAAATGGAAGTATTCACTTGAATAACTTGGGTTAAGATAACATTGGGTTCGAAGAGACCAAGGTCGGGTATCAGTAAATACCTGAAGCCACTTCGATTTGGAATCTATGCTAATTCTTATAGATTTGATATGTGAAATTAATAGGCTGGGATGAAATAATATGGACCATTGAAACTAAGTAAGGTACTCAGGGATTGACTTATGAATTAAGTGTTGACTTTAACAAGTTAAGAACTAGTAGTAGGGTACGAGTTACCCCGTGTTTTTAAATAAGTTTTATACATTAGTATCTCATGTTAGATGGGTTTACTCACGCTGGTTTCTAGCCTGACCCGGGTGTTACTATGATGTAATGCTCGAGTCAAACCGAGTATTACAGAGTTATAGGTAAGCACGTTCTGGAGCTCAGGAGGCGAGTCGCATGGTAGGAACATATGGAGTACCGCTGAGTATTATTGTTTGAATCTGGGCAAGTTAATTTAAACTGTCTAGTCTATGTGTGTATGATTGTAAAACTCTGATGTATTGTTGTAATAGTAACAATTATAGTTTTCTACGTAAATGCTATTATTTGATATTATATTTTGTTCTGCTGCGAAATGTGAGATTATGTGTTTTGTTTTCTTTTTCTACCTCCTTCTTCTTCTTTTCTCTTACAATCTGAGATTTCTGGCGTTCGATTGCTCGACACTTCTACAGTGAATGTATTAGTGTCGAATTTTCGAGGTCGAAATTTTGGATTGTTACATTTTATTATCAGAGCAGAAGGTTAAGCGAGAACCTTGGCTCTGTTGGGTTTACTCATTAAGGATAGGGTAAGTAGTACCCTAAAATGAGTTGATTGTAATCTATATGAGAGCGTATTTGTTATTTTCTTACAAGATTTTAAAACGGTTTTAAAAAATTAGTTTTTGTACAAGTTTATATTTTGATATATAAAGCAATAGTTTTTCTAATATATAAAGGTAATTGGTTGTTCACTATTGAATTGAATATAATAATAAGAATTAAGTGGTAGTAGAAATACAACTAATTGGGAATTGGATAATATGAACTTTTTAAATAAGGTGAGCTAGAAACAGATTCAAAACTAGAAAATAAAATCTTGAATTTGTAGAAGTGTTTTCAAAAGATTGAATTAGGTGACCTTGATTTTATTTTCAAGTAAATTATGAGATAATATATAATGAAATGTGTGTTAATGATTAAGCAAAAATGAAATGTTCTAAGGAAGTAAACATTTAGGTGAGTATGACTTATAAACTGGAATTAAAGATAATTTAGATTGTGAAGTTTTAAATCTAAGTCCAGGAAACTGGGAATTTGTTTTAAGTGTTTAAAGAAATAATGATAGTATTATTTACAATGTAATTGAACGAAAAGGGCCTGTTTCAAACAAGAGTTGTTTGGAAATTTTAAAGAAAATTTGTTTTAAGTTAAAACCAAAAGTGGTTTAAAATTTAAGGAATAACTTGGTATGTAAAGGAAAAAAATATGTACATATGTGGAATATACATAACAGTAAAAATGATTAGAAATAAACTCTAAGGTTGAGTTTTGAATTTTTCCTTGGAATGTGATGTGAAAACTAGAAGTGAAATAAGTTTTTAAACTTGAGCGGGAAGATTATTAATAAGAAGTTTAAAATTTGAAATGGAAATTCAAATTTGATAAAGTTGACTAGATTAAGTAAATTGAATTTCACTTAGCGAAAGTTAAATAAGTTGAACAAACAACCTGAATTGGAAATTTCAAGATGAAATTGAGATTTAACTTGAGAAGTTAAATGGTTGATTTGAATTGGGGGTATGTGTGATCTCACAATGGGTTTGAGATCTGAATATTGGAATTGGATGCTATGGATGGATGTTTTAAATAATTTGGGTGTTTATCCTAATACCAATCCTGTTGTATTTAATAATCCATGAAACTAAGAAATGGATTAAGGTAATATACATCCACTACTGAAATAAAATAGAAATATGATTGAACTTATAAAAGGGAAATTGCTGTGAACTTAAAGATTTAAATATTAGAAATGAGCTTGCTGAAAATTTGTTAAGGATTGGTTTTGAAGTTAAAATTGGGTAATAAATTGGATTTTGAAGATTAAGGCATATAAAAAGTTTTGAACTCTAATTTGAACTTTGAAATAAGTTTAATAAAGGTAATTTAAAATGGAATTTTGAAATTTGGACTCAGAAATAAATGGTTCAAAAATTTAAGCTCTTAATTTGAAAGTAAAGGATAATTTGATTTAAGGAGTAAATCAACATTCAAATATTTAACTCGAATTTATGAAATTCGAGATGGTTTTAAGTTGAGATTTGAATAGAATTAGTTCAAATTGAATTTGATTTGAATTAATTGAAATTTTGATTGAATATGGATAAGTATAAAATTCAAATGGAAAATTTGAATTTGAAGTAATTTGAAGTGAATTTGAAGTTGAATAAGTTTAAATTCAATTGGGAATTGACAATTTTTGCTCTGAACCATTTTTTTAAATAATTATTTTAATATAACTATTTTTAATCTATTTTCCTAGGTATTTACTATACAACTTTTCTTTCTAAAATCCAAAATATCTTATACTTATTTTACAACTACTTCTGAAACTATTTAACTATTTTACAACAATTTTACAACTGTTTTATAAACTAATTACTATTTTACAACTATTTAACTATTTTATAATTACTTAACTATTTTTCAGCTATTTTACAACTAATAACTATTTTTCAATAAATTATCTATTTTAAAAAAAAATCCCAAAATGGCAGCTCCCGCCCATCCCTTTGACCATCCCATTACCCACTCCCTGTCCTATCAATCTGCCCCTCCCTTAACGGCCACTGTTCTGCCTCCTCCTACCCCTATGGCCCCCCTTCCGAACTCCCCTTTGAATCTGCCCCCACCGGTCTCACCGCCACTTGTCCCGATCCCAGCTCCTGTCACTTCCTCCTCCTCGTGGTCCTTGCTGTTCAAGTCCAGGCCTCCCAATGCTGGAAATATTCTCCAGTTGAAATCCCTCTTGAATTCGTTGGTACCGCTCTTGTTCCTCCGAGTTCGGTCATTCAAGCAGGAAATGACGTATGGGGCGACTGGTTGGTTGGTTTTTTTTCTTGACAAACCGCTTTCATACTTAACTGTAATCAACTATTTGAAGAAGTTTTGGAAGCTCAAAGGGGAAATCACAGTTAAATCTGATGGAAACCTGTTCCTTTTCAATCTGTCTTGCGCTAAGGATAGAAGGAAGATAATTGAATCAGACCCAATATTCATTAGGGACAAGATTTTCATAGCTAAGGCTTGGGATCCAAATATAGGTAACAGTTGCAGTACGATAAAAACTGTCCCGGTTTGGTTAAAATTATCCAACATTCCAATTTTTGCTTGGTCTCTGTTGGGTATTAACTGGCTTGCCTCGAGAATTGGCAAGCTCTTATGCATGGATTCATCAGAAAGAATGAAAGGATTGGGTATGCTAAATGCTTAGTAGACGTCTCAACCAAAGCTGATTTGATAGATGAATTTCCAGTCCAACTGCTTGATGGTTCAACGCATATGGTGCGGGTTAGTTATCTATGGAGACCTGAAATATGCACAGTTTGTACCGAATGTGGCCATTCCACTAGTCACTGCTTGTTACTTTTTGTGGATAAAGAGGGGAGTAAGGATAATGATGTATCTCTTGTGAAGGAACAAAAGGGGAAGGAAATAAACCATGGGATGCCAAATCAAAGCATGAGAAGTAAACAAGTGTGGAAGAAAGTATCTCAAAAGAAAGTTAAATTTGTGGAAAAAGAGGCACTGTTGAATCTAGTACCCGTGGATTTTGGTATGAGAGATGAGGGGGTTGGGGCAGCAACTGATGTGCAGCATCTTGTTGAGATTTCAAGTACTGCTGATATCAGTGGTGAAGAGAATAATGAGACTAACGGGGCAATAACATATGAGCAGCAACATCTTGAAAATGGAAGTACTTTTGACAAACTATGCAGTGAAAATGTAAATGAAGTGAATGAACGAGTTGAAATCATGCAGGAGTGCATTCTGACACATAATAAGTTTGATGTTTTGAAGTTTTTGAGTACTGTTGATGAAGAGGATAATGTTTTTAGCAATAGTGATGTTGTTGAAGTTGGGGAGGAAGTTGAAGAAGAGAGAAATGAACCAATTTTAAGTAAAAGGACTGAACAACAGATAGTAGCAGTCCAAAATGTAACTCGAAGTGGAGTAACAGGGGTAAAGAAGTGTCAAAATTTTGAAAATGGAAGTGCTTTTGATAAGCAACGCAATGAAAATGAAAATGAAGTGAATGAACGAGCTGAGTGTATTCTGACACACAATAAACTTGATGTTTTAAATTTTTTGAGTATTGTTGAAGAAGAAAATAATGTTACTAGTATTAGTATGTTGTTGAAGTTGGGGAGGAAGTTGAAGTAGAGAGTAATGCGTCAACCATAAGGAAAAGCATTGAACAGCAAAATGACGCAGTACAAAATGCAACTCGAAGTGGTATGTCAGGGGTAAAGTAGTGTCAAAATTTGGACAAAGCAAAAATGCAAATGCCTGATGCAACTCAAAGTGGTTTATCAGGGGTAAAGCAGTGTCAATTTTTGGACAAAGCAAATATGCAGATGCCTGATGCACTTAATCTCCTGAAGCAGGACTGTCGTGTTGTCCAACAGAGTGCACTTGTGGCTGTTACTGCACCAACCATGCACAGGCATGCACAAATATCACTTGCAACACACCATCCAAATATCCAAACCTAACTAAAATCTGATGAGAATTTTTTTAGTACGCTACAACGTCAAATTTCTGACATAATTTTCTCCTCCCATCAACCATCCCAATCTCCAATCACTTCTACTCCTTCACCATCTTCTTCACAATCAAAATCTCTTTCTACACATATGTATACCTTCTCAGGTACCATTCTAGGTTGGATTTCACCGCCTGAATCTTCAATTTCAACACAAGGCACTAGTGCATCATCTAAGAATGGTCAGCATAACAAAAGTAATAAAGCTAAGAACCAAAAATCACAACAAACCAGGTTTCAATCTCCTGTAACGAGGAGCGTGTCAGAAGCTGCCATACATCCTACTGTTTAATCCATGGTACACAGTATTGGTGCATGGAATACTCGAGGAGCGCATGACTTCCTCAAACTTGACCAAGTAAAGATATTAATATCCACTCATGAACTTTCAATCTTTTCCATCCTTGAAACTAAGCTCAACCTTCCCCTCACAATTTCAGCAGCTAAATACATCAATCCTTCTTGGTCCCTTGCTCATAATCTTTCTGAAGCGAACTATGGACATATAATGGTGATTCATAACCCAGCCGATCTCTCTCTTCAACTCATTCATGCAACTCCTCAAATTATGCACTTTCATGCTACGTTTTTTGATTCGTCCTCATCCTGCTACATATCTTTTGTTTATGCTTCCAACTCAATCACCACAAGGTAATCTCTCTTTGACTTTATTCCTGCCCTTCGGCAAGAATCTCGTCCATGGATCATTTTGGGGGTTTTAAATAGCTGCATTAATTTGACTGACAAATATGGAGGAATTCCACTTATGCCAAGAGATATTCGACCATTGAATAATGTTATATCTGATTCCTCTTTAATCTCTGTTCCCATATCTGGTGCTACCTTCTCATGGAACAATAGGTCCAGGAGCGGGGTTCGAATTTTTTCTACAATTGATCATTCGTTTGTCAACTTTAAAGCCCTATCTACTTGGCCCTACGTATCCACCCTTCTTCCTACTCCTATTCTATCTGACCACTCCCCCTTAATCTTAACCACTGGGAAGCTGCCACAAAGAATCAAAAGAGGCTTTAAAATTTTTAACTCATGGGTTAACGATCCAAAATACAAACAAGTTTTACTGTCAACTTGGAAGAATAATATATATTATGGAAATCCTATGTATATTTTTTGCAGGAAACTAATAGCAACAGAGGAAGCTTTAAGGAATTGGGCTAGGATCAAGTATGGCAATGGCACTCTCAGATCGAACATCCTATTAGAGTAGCTAAAGGAGGCACAAGAGTTGATGATGGCTGAACCTAATAATGTTAACGTTGCTGAAAAAGAGGCTGCTCTATTTGATGAACTCAACAATGCTCTGCAACCGAGTGTGATATGAAAAGATAGCAACTTCGAAATAAGTGGGCTGCTGAAGGGGATAGGAATTCAAATTTTTTTCATGCATCCCTGAAGGAAAAACACACAAAAAATAATATCACTTCCATCTTGGATGATACAGGTACCCTTCATACTTCCCCTGATTTGGTTGAAGATACCTTCCTTAACCACTTCTCTGCTCTTCTTGGAAATGATATTAACTTCTTTCCTGAGCTTGAACATCTATCTACTATAAATCTTCCACGTGTCAAGAACGAGGAAGCCTTAAAGCTGGTTGATAGGGTCACAAATGAAGAAATTAAGAGCACTCTATTCGCTATGAACAACAACTCGTGTGGCGGGCCTGATGGCTTTAATGTGGTCTTTTTCACAACTGGTTGGGACATAGTTGGTGAGGAATTCTGCAGAGCAGTCCACAATTTCTTTGACAAAGTAAAGCTTCTAAAATCTGTTAACGTAACGAACACTGTTTTAATCCTGAAATGTGCACCGGCTGAAACCGTCTCATCATTTCGACCTATCTCCTGCTGCAACGTTGTATACAAATGCATTTCCAAGATTATTGCCTCAAGACTCGTTGCTATGCTCGAACGTGTTATATCTACGAACCAGACCGCATTCCTTCCTAACAGAAATATTCAGGACAATATCATGCTTGCCCATGAATTATTGAATGGCTATAAACGTGCAAATGCAACCCCTAGTGCTATGTTGAAGCTTGACCTAACGAAGGCCTTTGACACCGTGCAGTGGAAAGCTATTGTGCGAATCATGGCTCTTATGGGTTTCCCAAAAGTCTTTGTAGCATGGATATATGAATGCATATCAACACCATCTTTCTCCCTCCTCTTGAATGGGTCAAACACTGGGTATTTTCGTTCAGCTCAAGGAATAAGGCGGGGGACCCTCTTTCTTCCTATGTTTTTCTCTTGGTTATGGAGTTTTTAACTTGCCTTCTGAAGCCTTTATTTGATAATAAGCAGATTCATTACCACACCAAGTGCAAAGGTCTTCATATCACTACTCTTTTATTTGCTGATGACATCATGATCTTCACAAAACCAAATCAGCAATCTATTGTCAATATTATGGGAGCTCTTCATAAGTTCTATCAAATGACAGGGCTAAGAATAAATCATAATAAATCGAGCATATTGTTTGCGGGGATTAATCCTATGCAACAGCAATTCCTGACATCCACTACTGGATTGCAGGCCATGGACCGAGACATGACTTATCGTGGACTGCCGTTGTGTACTTCTAGAGTGACCTATGCTGACTGTTTGCCCCTGTATCAAAAAATAATAGCTGTCATGGGAAATTGGGCGAATAGATTCTTAAGTCAGGTTGGGAGATTGGTCCTCGTCAAGTAAGTATGCATTTCTATGATAGTTTATTGGGCTAGAACCTTTATACTTCCAATCAAGCTAATGAAAATGGTGAGAAGTGCCATAATGAGATTCTTTTGGTTCGGGTCCATTCATAGCAAAAAACATTTCCTTGTTCTTTTTCTAATATAGAGAAGCCTAAGTCAAAAGGTAGTTTGGGATTGTGCAACATTGAAGTTTGGAACAAGGCGGCTTTCAGTGGTCACATTGACGCTCTGCTGCAGAGGAAAAATAGCTTATGGGTAAAGTGAGTCCTTATGTATAATGTTGGAGCTAAAACTTTTTGGCTAATGGTGTCTCCACAGTCTTGTAGTTGGATTTGGAGAAACATTTTGAAGTTGCGATCCACTTTTCTTCCCTATGTTCAGATTGAACTATCAGCTAGGAGTTTATGTAGTTTCTGGAATGAGCCTTGGATCAGTAAAGGAATCATTCTTAATCTGTTATTCACGTCTCAACAAAAATTTCAATCTTCTATTAGCCTGAATGCCTTAGCTACTGACCATATTGTTAACGGCCACCTTCACTTGCCTTTCTCCAGCAACCAAACTGTCAGAGCAATATGGAGACGTTATGATGCCAGTAACTTTGTTGCGCGTGAGCATGACACTGTCCTTTGGAATGGTAAGGAACATACAATCTCTCGAATATACAAGCAATGCTTAGCATGGATTCTGTGCCTCATTGCAAGTGGAGCAAGCCTATTTGGACAGCCTGCTCTCCAAATACTGACAACATGATGCTTTGGAAGGTGATCAATAAAGCACTGTTTACCAGAGATAGGTTGATTCGGATAGGTATGGATGTCCCTTCCTCATGTGTTATGTGTCTCACTCATGATGAGAATTTGCAGCATTTGTTTTTCGAGTGTGAGTATGTAATGCATCTTTGGAACAATATTATGAACAAACTGGATAGGTTGGTTGCTTTTTCTTTAGCGGCTGATCCTTGGGAATACAGTGAGCAGGTAATTATGCAAAGGGATGAGGGCAATTATACCTTATTGTTTTCACTTAAGAAGTTATTGAAGAAAATATGGGAAGAAAGAAATAGAAGAGTCTTCAACGGGATCAACAGAAGACATGAGATTTTATGGATTACTCTCAAGAATGAAATACTGTTGGGGTTGAGGGGTAGTGTACATACATTCCTCAATCACCAAATTGAACCGTGGATCAGCTAGTCCTCCCTTGTTTTTTTTCTCTTTGCTCTCTTCCTTGTTGTCCTTGTATGTTCATTTCTTCTTGTCTTTCTATCTTTGTAATCTCTTTTTTATGTTTAATAAATCTGGTAGGGGACTAGTTTTAACCCCGCTTGCTCTGCAAAAAAAAAAAACTTCAAGCTATTTTCCTCATACAAGTTGGTCAGAGTGCAAACTGTCTATAATTGAATACGAACGGAGATAAGAATTGAAGTATTAACCCAAATGGAAATTTGGAGCAATTGTGGATGAGTGAATAGAATCAAAATGAAGGTGAATTGAAAAGAGAATTGATCTAACTAATAATCAATGAATATAAATATGTAGAATGTACGCATATTATTCTATTCGCATAGTGATTTGATCTGGATTCGAGCATAGAATTTCGAGATAGTATATCGATCCGAGTTTGGATTTTTCACTCGATTTTCGACGGCAAACCCCGGATATGGATTTTTGATTGATTCTTGAAATACTCTATCATAGTTAAGCTATGTAAGAAGAATGACGGTTTCTGATCAAGAAACCAGATCTGAGTCCGCACTAGGAAGTTGGGTAAACGATACTAGTTCGGAAGTGAAATTATATGATCGAGTGAGCGATCAGATTTGAAATTGCGCACGGATGGTATATGTACATTGTACGTGCTTAAATGAAATTGATATTGAAATTTTGAAAGGAATGGAAATGAATTTTGAAATATGTTTTGGAAAATATATATGATAAAGGTGGAAGTGGGATATCTTTTGAAATTCACTTTTTGAAAAGTAAGTGATATGTAAGTAACTTTATAAAAGAAAATCAAATTTGAATGATTTGGCATAGTAACGTTTTATATATTTGATAAATTCCCCTCGTTGAATCTATAGCCAAAAGAATAGATTTTTGAAAGATTTGAAGTATAAAGGGGAATCTATATAAGCGATCCAAAGATTATTTTCAAGTTGGAAAGGATAAGTTGTATATATATGTATATATCTATATAAAGGATTTTATGAAAATGATTTAGGGAAAGGTTTTGAAACCTATGGATTTGGAAAAGGCTTTTGATTTTCGGGAAAATCAAAATTTGGGAGTTTCGAAAGCCAAGTTTGGAACTATCTATTTGAGATATCGATTTTATGTAAAGGAGATTTTGATGTAAACCATAAAGGGTACGGTTTGAAAGATACTATAAGTATAAAATGTTTTTGAGATTGGCTCTGGGGAAAAAGGTGCTACCATTGAAATGAACTTCATAGGAGAACCACGGGGTGGTTCTGCCTTGATCCCTAAAGGGGAGGCTCTAAATTTAATCCTGGAAGGAAGTCTGATCAAATTGAAGTTCCTGAGGATTTTGTGTTGTGGGTAGCGAATGTCGAGGGTGCTGATGCCTACAGAGACATTTAGGTTATGCTGTGACGACAGTGTAACTCGATGTCACTGCAATCTACTGTGGACCATAGCGGAAGTCGTATGTGCTGTGAGAGCCAACAGTCTACGTTTGATTTTTTCGGGATGGCAACATAGCATCGGTAGACTGTGACCCATGGAGACATAGCGAAAGCCGAGAGGCCGTGAGATCCTAAGGCTACATTGGGACTTGACCGATGTAGTCTACGACCTATGTGGGAGTGGTGAAGTTTCATTTGGCAGCGAAAATCGAGGGCGCTGATGCCTACAGTTATATGCACTTTTCCATGATGGCAACCTAACCCGGGATGTAACTGCGATCTGTGGCGGGTTCCATAGCGTAATCGAGGGGTGCGGAGTGCCTACAGTTATGTATGGATTTTGCCGAGATGGCAACTTAACCATCAGGTTAACTGCGACCATGGAGGGGGTGATGATTTCCAGAGCATTCTCACCATAGATATTTCATCTATTTCAAAAATGTTTTCTTTCATAAAGTTTTCAAAAATGTTTTTCGAATATTTTAACTGGGTGTTGAAAATGGGTCTGCTAATTACTTGTAGATTTTCAGTTCTACGCTTGATCAACGTATGACCGAATTTCTATGAGAACAAGGGTGGACTGGTTGAGACATCGAGTTATAAAAAGTATATTTTATAAAAACTATTTTATAATATTATATGGATTTTAAAAGTGTTGTAAAAATGATCAAAGAATAAAATATTTGATTTTAAGTTATTGAATAAATTCTGGTTTCGTTCCTTTTCGAGGGCGAAAAGATTCAAAGGGGGGAGGAATGTGATAACCTGGACTTTTAGAAATCTATTAATAGGAAATTAACAGGATTTAATTTATTAAACACTGATTTATAAGTTGAATGTGATATTCTAGAATTTCAAGTAATTAGAATGTGAGTATCTCCTTTATAAATTGGAAAAATTATTATTTTCAAACAATAAAAATAATGAGTTCTTTATATATAATATATAAGTAGATTTTAAATGGAATTATTATTTTCAAATTAAATATGTGTTTATTTAAATATATATATATATCACATTAATTAATGTTCTCATTAATTAAGTCTCTTTCCAATTATTTGAAAAATATTTATATAATTATCTCAATGGTATAAGTATATTTACAAACCATTTCACTTTCAATACATATAGAATGTGCCATTTACTTATCTCTACAGTATAAGCATATTCACAAATCATAAGTAAAAATTCATTTCCAGTACCATACTTAATTGGGCTAAAAACAAATGTCGTTTAAAATATAATAACGATAAAACCCAAACCACTTTTCATTCGGTATATGTATGGAAAGAATGCTTCCATACCACTATAATTAAGAAGGATTATTTATCAAAATTGAGTCTCGTTCCTCTTATAAAATTCACTTTTATAAATGCATTCCATATTTACATGTCCTTTTATAAATCTTCAATTTAGTTTATAAAACTTCTTTTCCTTTTATAAGTGTCTAAAATATTTATTTATAAAACTTCTTTACTTCAGGATATTTTGACATACACTATCCCTCGTCCATAGACACTAGTTTTAGATCTCGTAGTTAGGGGGTCAGGCTTCTCATCGGCTTTTAGCACCAAGTACTGGACTACTAAATTTCAATTAATAACAAAATTTGAAAATAAAAATAAGACTTCAAAAATTTAACATCAATCTTCGATTTCAAACAAAAACTATCCTTAAGATAACAAGGAAGATGTTCAAGTTAGAATACTGGGTTACTCTCAAACCTTGATTAGACAACATTCTTATCTTTAGGATAGGTAGAAGCAAACCTACCTCGAAGTTTAATACCAAGTATAAAACTCCTTAGTTCAAAATATTATTCATTTGAAACAAAGTGTTATAAACCAGCTTTCTTTTCACATTTCAAAATATTTTACTATAATTAAAATATTATAGCGTTTATAAAATTCCACTTAAAATTCCTTAAAGTACTGCTTAAATTTCCATATCAAATCCCACTTAAAAGTCCATGTTTAAAAACCACATTTGATTTATAAAGAATATATATATTTCCTTTATGTTAAAGCAAACATTTACTTTATTATCTCAAATAATTCCTTTAACTCTTTTATTAAATTTCAAACCTCCCTTAAAATACTTTTAAGCAAAGTTTAAAACTCCATTTAAATCCTAGCTTAAAACCATCACCTTTTTAAAATGAATTCGACTTTGAAAAGTAAACTGATTTCCTCTAAATAAACCACTTGTTTAAATATCTCAAAATAAATCTTTTATATCACAAACGTCTTTTTAAATTACTTATGCAATCTTTATAAACTGTATTTGAAAAGAATTTACAAAATACTTTAAATAGATAACCATTTATATAAAAATCCAAGACTTCCAAACTGCATCCATAGCAACTATCACTTTACGAACCATAACTTTCAAAACTCGATTTTATAAATGAAATAACTTTTAACCGCAGCCTCTTTCTATATTTGGTACTATTATAAGTATAGATAAATCATTCATTTTAAAATAAAATTTGGTGACAAATAAAATCCCAAATAGAACTTTTAGAATCTGAAGAGAAGCTTAGCGACTATCATAGCACATTATCAAGTGCAATTTACTTCTACATCAAAGGAGTTAACTTTCAAGTCAAATAATGATTCTCAACTTCACATCAAATCACAAGAAGAATATAAATCATACATACCACATATACCTATGTCATTGCTTTCCAAAGAGAGAATCAACAATTATCACCCTATATTCAAGCAACATATATATATATATAAACATTAACAATATCATACTATTTTACAATATATATATATATATATATATATATATATATATATAAACATTAACAATATCATACTATTTTACAATATATATATATATATATATAATATCCACCATAACATAGGGAGTCGCAAATAAAACCAAAATCCATATTTCAGAGATTAAATAAACTTAATCATGGTTAAAGAATAGAAATATTCATCTAGGAAACAAATTCTAATCACGGAACCTTTGAAAACAATTTGCAACAAGGAAACACCCTACTATTCGTAGGAATAAAACGAAATACTTTTAAATGAAATTTTTAGCAGTTGTTCTAAAAGGAGTTAGGTATAACATTTCAAAATTTTGAATTTATAGGATTTCCATAATTTATTATGATTTTCAAACCAACATGCGTTTCCTAAATGAATTTTCAGAATAGCTTTCGAAAATGACCACAATTAACCCAACCAAACTAAGGAAAATTGATGAAAATTGGAAAATATATGCTGGGACATGTCAGAAATAACATATCAAAAATTAGGCATTTTTAATCTTCATATGGATTAAATAAGAATTTTATAGCAAAGAGGGTTTAAAATCACCAAATTTGTTACAACATTACCACATCAAAAGATATCATCACCAATCATGTTTACACCATATAAACACAAGATTTTCATAATGAATAAAGATAAGAGTTATGTAACTCATAAGAAAATTTTCAAACCAAAATAATTTGATTTAGCACTCGAAATCACACTTTGAACATCCCTCTTCTTTATTATTTATAGACCAAAAAATAAGCCATATTTCAACAACTCTTTAACCATCCAAACTTAATCAAAATTAGATTTTGAAAACTTTTAGTGATGTACGTAAGTGTTTTGAAGCTCTATTTAACGTTTCTTGATTATTGGATATTTATTTTATTGTTTATGACTTTTGGAAGGGAGGAATGAACAAAAAGAAAGGAAGAATGAGCTATTTTAAGTTCTTTTACTTTGAAAGCTTTTGAAATGTTTTTTTAAGAAATGAAAATAATGATACCAAAGGACATGTGAAAGGTATAATAACCGTTATGCATCCATGTGATATGATACATGAAGTATAATTTGATTTGATGTGTTAAAAATCATGTACTTTCATTTTATTAATGAACTCATTTAATTACTTTTTAAGTGCCTCTAGAATTTAGTTAAGGAAAGTAAGTAACTATTTTTGCTTAATTTGTACATATATGACTTGTTACTTGATATGAGCATATGACAGTAACATTCTATAACTTTTCGTTTGATAAAATGTCGAAAATCTGAAAAGCGGCTTTCAGTCACAATTACTTTTTTTATTGAACTTTATTTTTTAAACAAAATTTCAAAACAAGTTTACCTTTATTATCTATTAATTAAAATTATATTATTTGACTATTAAAGACCATAAATCAAATATTTAAAATTTATCAAATATCCACAAATGAAAGTGATAAAATTATAGATCATTACAGTTGACATAATATACTAGAAATTATTTATGAACGTCGAGTCAGAATACTCCTTCATAAGGAGTCATTTGTAACGATGCGTACTTTTATCACTTTGAATTAGAATATTTGATTAGTTTTTAGTATTCAAATATAAGATTATTTTGACAAATAGCTTTGTTTTGTATAATAAATAATAATGGTGAATTAAATTTTGAAATTCATTTAAGAAAATACATATTTTAGTTTTTCGTTAGAAAAGCGACAAAAATCGATTTTCGTTAAAAATGTTTTTTTCTTAAAATAATTGTTTTAAATATTAAATAATCTATTTTAAATTTTATATAATGGTAATAATTATCTTATATAGTTTTATAAATATATATATATATATATATATACTTGTTTTATAAAATATACAAACTTCGTCGCATTTTGTCATATCGAAGTCGTATTTTTACAATTTGATTTTAATATTAGTTACAATGGTTTTATAGCTCAAATAAAATTGTTTCAATTATTTAGAGATGATAGTAAATTAATTTTCATGTTTTGTTTACATAAATAAATAGTTTGATTAAAAATTGAATATTTGAGCAGAAAATGTTTTGTAAAAATTTTTACCTTTTATCAAACGAAAATTGCCACGTTGTTCACCTTTGTTAACATGTTTACGTACATATATAAACATGACATATAAGACAAATATCTAAACAAGTTTACTTTTACTAAGCATGGTTAGAAAATACATGAATATAATTCATAAAAGTAAGTAAGGAAGTTATTTTTTATAAAAAGCAAACATCAAATCATGTCATTTCGTGTCATGACATAATCATTAAGAAGAGAGGCAAAGGACAATGTGATGTGGTGATGGCAAGTGTTGAAAATTGTGATGTGAATTTTAAAAGAAATATCTAAGGGTGTTTTGGAAATTTGGTGAGCAATTTATTTGGAAAATTACCATTTTTACTTTGCCTGTAAATACAAGGCCTTATTTTCTCATTTCTTCACACCATTATCTGCTTCGTTTTCTCCTTCTTAAGCTACTCTAATAGCTTCTCTCCTTAGAAAAATAATTGAAGAAAAATATAAAAAAAATAAATAAAAATGTACATACATAATATTACATCATTAGAGAATCAAAACAAGTCCATGTTCCTGCACATCCCTTCTAAAACCAACGGTAGACCATATTTCAACCATCAAGGCCGAGCACCACCTTTATAAAAGTCAAGTCCGAGTTCCATCGGAACCAATTCAAGGAGCTTTGAGGTAGAGTGAAAACCAAAAGTGAATACTTGCAAATTGTAATTATTAAATAACATTTATAATTATTTCAAATATAATAATATGACCATTTAATATCTTAGACGATTTAATGGATGTTTGAAATTGGTTGATTATATGGTTGATAAATTGATTGTGATAAATATAACCAATAATGGAAAAATCATAATTATCCGAAAAAAGAAATAGTTAATTATTTAACAATAGTTAACTCATGGAAAAAAAATCCCCATAAATATGTGTATGTGTGTGATGATCCACATTTCAGAAGGTTTAAATCGATAATAATCCACACATATCCAACTTAAACAATCCGAAACATAGATAGTCAATGGGGTTAATTAAGAAAAATAAGAAAAGAAGAAGAAAAACACAGAATCTCACAGCGAAATGACAAAATATAATAATCAAATAAACAGTTCATGAAGCTGATTACTATACATTTGATTATAATTTATACAACATTTATCAGAGTTATATATACAACAGAATTATAGAGTAATGTAGTAGAACAAAATGATGCGGGAATAATATAATATGCCAAATCTTCATCTTCATCCTCCAGAGAATAATTTTCAGTATGCTGAAAACTCAAAACTGACTAAAGCGTAATGAAAAGATAAAACACACGAGTCAAGACTAGAATATTCTTATGTGATCAAATCATTATCACTTACAACATGAGTGTAATGGTGTCAGAGATGTTTACAGGGTTTCACATCACCTATCTAGTGTATAACGTGCGTGCAAGAACTAAAGAGATGTTATGTCATTTTCCATCTCGTAAGGATCTGTTAGAATATTATATATAGTGGAATATGCTATATATATAATGTCTAATCAGTAAAATAAATATTTTTCTTAGCGTTAAGGCTTTACATTGATCCCCCTTAATGCAATTAAGAATTGTCTTACAGTTTGCATATAACACCCTAGTAGCACGTCGCAGGATAGGGATGCGCCATGATATGGCAACACTAAAATAAAATCTTAAGGGTCTCGTATAGGGATAAAAGTATGATAATGCATGTGAGGCTATGCCCATGGTAAGATACTAACAGTTTGGGTTGCAGGGTTGGTGGTAACGCATCGTAGCCACGATTGTCCGCCGCATGCATCCATCCCATATCGAGTCGAAGGGAGGTTACCCAAAAATCAAGGTGCACCAATCGAAACCAACGACTTGAGTAATAATATGGACCAAGTCTAAGAAATACAAAGAACGGATGTCCGCGAGGGTTAGACCGCCAGTTTGGCCCTATCAAGCCTTCCAGTTTTAGACATTTCAAATTGGTACAAGTGCTGGGGTCTATCCATCATCGTTCTCTTTCTTTAAATCCAGCAAATGACGCCAAACCCAACCACTTCATTCTGGAGTCTCCTTCACGTACACAGTTGTTAGTTCCAATATTGATAGAGAGTATACCAATAAGTGGCTCCAGTCTCTTTAACAATCAAACATCGTTTTACACACCGGTTGGTCCTTTTTCATTTTGAAAAACGATTCATACTTGATATCAAAATACAATATTCGCTTCAAAAAACCATTCATTTCAAAATCATCATACTTACTCAAAATATTCTATTTCACTTCAAAAATCTTTTTCGCATCAATATCTTGATTTACTCCAAAATTATTTCGAATTTCAATTTAGGTTATAACTTCATTTTAACCCAATTCGCATTTAAATCAATGGTTTAAATATAAACATTTCAACCTTGACTAGTTTGAATTTTTAGAAAATAACTTGAAAATAATTTTATATAGTTTAAATAGTTAAAAATTTTGATATTGAATGATTTAAGTGTTGAAAATGTTTCATATAGCAAAGTAGTTAGGGAAAATCAAAATAATTTAAATATTTGAAAAGATAGATTTTAAACAATTTATACTAAAAATAATTTATTTAAAATAGTTTCAAATTCAAATTGATTCAATTCTGAATCTTCAAATTCAAATTACGTCGATCTCAATTTAATTCGAATTGATAAAATTTCGATTTCAATTTCAATTTCAATTTGAATAATTTTCAGTAACGATTTCAATTCCAATTAATTTCAATTTCAATTTTCATTGACTCAATTCAAATGGTTTGAATTTCAATTCGATTTCTAATTTTAAATCATTTCAATTTATATAAAATTCTAGTTCAATTTTACAATATCGATTTAAATCTGGTATTTCAAATTAAACTTCAATGTTTGAATTTTGATTCAAATCTTTAGAATAATTCAATTCCAAGCTCAAATTTGAAGCATCGATTTTAAATTATCTTTCCTTAAATAACTTAGAAGTTTTGGTAAAATTCAAATCTTTTTAAACAATTCAATTTCGATAACTCAAATCATATTTCCATCATGACTTCAAATTCCAAATAAATTCTTTAAATCAATTCCTTATAACCAAATTTAATTTCAACATTTCAAACTCGAATTCATAATTAAGTCAATCTTCATAGTTTTGATTTTTTATTTCTTTAAATAAAAATCATTCAAATATTCAAAACCAAGGCTTTTAAAAATATTTAATTAACCAATCCGATATCCATATATAATTTTCTATCCTATAGCCAAGTGAATAAATTATTTGAATTTTAATTTCAGGGATGGATATATATCATTTCAATCCAAAATAAATGTCATAGGTATATATCATTTCAACATATTTCCAAATTTATTTGAAATAATTCAATTAATAGTTTTATATACTATCAAATAATTTACATGTGAAACTTGATATATAAAATAAATAACAGGCAACCAAAACATCAATCAATTGGCATCCATCATAATTAATCATCCAAACAGTTATATATCACAACAGTTTCCAATAATCAATAACTGGAAATTTCACCAGCAATTTAATTCATATTTCCATTTAACTGTTAATTCAAAATTTCTACTATATAAATTTCTATATCGATTTCCATGTCAGTTAAATTTACCGAACAACAATCAATAAATTTAAATCACTTTAGGATCACAATCTAACTAACATAAAAATAATTTAGTCATTCGTGAGTGTTAAAAGCACTCACTTTTTTTATTTGAAATAGAAAATATTTTAGCTTCAAATAAATTCAAGATCCACTCCATGCTGTAGACAACATCGATACGGTCGCGATGGGACTTGTTTCACTCGAAACAGATCTCGTACGAAAATATTAAATGATAACTAATATACGATATAATTTGAAACTTAATTAGCTAAAATTAATATAAAATAAACACGTTACCTTCCTCCAGCCTCTTGTTCAACCCAGGCTACACGTACACATAAAAACCCATCCACATGAATACAACCTCTCACGTGCACTTACCCTAGACTAGACGTTTTTTGACCACCGCCTCACACCGCCTCCTGAGGCTGCCGTCGTGCCTCCAAGCCATTGCGCATGCATGTGCAAAGCTTTCGCGTCGAACCCCACACGTACATGAAACTTTAGTTGTGCCACGAACGAGAGTCGCGACCTGCCTCCAACGCCGTTGTGCCTTGCCCTCTCTCACTCGCGCTTTGACCGAGGAACAAATCACGACTTCGTTTTTTATTCCTTTTTTTGGTGATCTGCTATTTCAAAATGAGAGAGAAGAGCGAGATATGGGGATAGACATAAAGGTGGCTGAGTGTACGAATGGTTGGATATGAGAAGTAAATATATATAATTTAATTAGAAAATATCTTGCCCGATCGACCCGTGAAATTCCAAACTCCAAATAAAGCGTGTCGCTTGGCATTCTACATGATCCGAACGCAATGGAACTAGCCTCGAGGCCTAGTTCGATCGTATGCCAAAGTTGGCTTCCAAAATCAAATTATTTTAATTAAATTCATTTAATTGATTTCTATGCGTTTCAGGCTGTCACGGCCAAACGATAAGTCCGATCGACATGTAACTTGAAATCCTGTAATAATTAACTATTACGAATCCGATGAAACAAGTTTCGTCAAAATTTGAGATAGTGGCGAAAATGGCTATTTTTACTCGTTAAATAAAATATAAAATTTCAAATTTCTATTTATTCACTTTTAAATTCAATTTTACAAGCAAACAATTTTCATTCTTGTCTAAATAAAGTTTAAATTAACTTTTGACAACATTTTCAATCACATTAAATTCAGGGTTCAATTATTTAAATAATTTCCAAAATTAATTTAAGTAGTTTAATTATTAAAATAAATCACTTTAATAAATCATAAAATTTCAAATAAATTTCAATTATCAACAATTGTTTTATTTTCATCTAAGTAATTCAACGTTGATTATTCTATTCCAGCTATTAATTATACATGGAATTTATTTCGATACAAATAATTCGTTAATTCTTATCGAAATTGCCATTTCAAAAGTTTTATGTAAATTACTTTAATAAATCATTCATTTCTATTTCTCAACATTTTTATTCGGTAATCATAAAAAATTTAATAATCTAAAATAGTTAAAAATACAGGTCGTTACATTCTCCTCCACTCAAAACTTTTTGTCCTCTAAAGAGGTTAAGTAAGGAATTTAACATTTGGCATATTTTTGTTCAAAATAATCTACATATGAAATTTTAAATCTTATTTAAAAAACTTTTACCACACTTCCGCTATGTCACTTAGATCAGTTTTACGGAAACTAAAACTTATAGATTAAATAAATTACAAAAATTTTAAAATCTTCAATTTTTTCTAACACTCGGATTTATGGAAAATTTCGATACAGTCTCCTTTACATGGCTCGACAAGAATTTTTTTACAGTATAATATATAACACACATATATACCAAATATATATCAAATATACATGTCATCTCAATAATGAGGCATCCCGTAAGGAAAAAATATAAAAGCGCGGTACGTAATCTGAGGTATGTACCTTGTTATTATTAATACGAGCGAGTTCGCTCATATTAAGAAAGAAAAAACAAAACAAATCCACGTATACATCCAAATGATCTTCACATGTACCTATCTCAACTCAAATTTGAATGTTATTCATTTGTAAAAGATATAGAACTATATAACATGAAATTTGCATCCAAATCATAAGCACAAGCACAAATACACAACATACAACAATCATATGCAATCAAAAACGGTAATAACAATGGTTTGCAACAAAAGAAACACTTCAACCATCAATGTACATCCAACTAACCAAAACTATGTGAATTTACATTATTCAATGTCAATATTTAATTTATACGCTTCATTTCTTATTAACATCCCATTTTTATTAACATTTAATCAGTTTGCTTCAAATTTATTTACATCTATGATATTCACATTCAATTTATTCAATTAAATTTGTTAAGTTCCAATTGTTTCACTTTTTTTAACATATTTCGTATAAATTCATTTATGAACCATTTTATAAAATTATTCCATTTAACCTTGTTTGAGTTAAATTTTATTTTGATTATCACTTAGTATATTCTCTTTAATATTTATATCATTTATAAACCATTTAACATTTTAACTTTTTAAACATTTCTGGTAAATTTTAAATATGTTTTTAGAATATAATTGAATGTTATACAAATTTATCTTATTTATTTTAGTTAACAAGAATGTTCAATAATTTGCACAAGTTTAATTTTCCATTGCCTTGAAATTTAAGAGTTATAATTTAACTTCTCATATTTTATTTAAACACTTAGCTTATATTTCTTATTTCTCATTTTAGAAGTTTCCAATTATTCAAAAATTCACTTTATTTATGTAATTGGAAATCATTAATTAAGAAGAACTTAAGGATTCAAATACCGGGTTCATTTCAAATCATTTTGCAATAATATCTACCCATATCTTATATATATATATATATATATATATACATATATATCAAATCATATTTAGAAATTTCAAACCAAAATCGGTGTATTGAATTAAATGCGTAGGAAAGCTACTAAGTGGCCTCCCCCACTTTGAGACTCAAAAATGAATGTCGATGATGCGGTTATCATCACCGAAATTATTTTTCTGTGAGAGAAGAGGGGGGTACAAGATTTATTTCCTTTTAATTCCTTTTAAAACAATTTCTATTCGTAAATATTTTTAAATAACATTCATATTATTTTCAAAAACTAAGGAACAATTTCAAATGCAATAGAATTTAAATTCTCAAATCTCAAATTAAATTTATTCTTTTAACTTAAACTAAGGTTATATTTTTATTTCATAACTCATTACTCAAGTTTATAAACATCCATAACTCAAATTAGTTAGGTTATTATTTCCAAACTTGGTTTTACAACCTATTCATTTCATATTCAATTTGTTTTATAAATTTATTCATTTCATAATTTAAACTTATATTTTTTACCTCTTATACTTAAGTGTGTCAATTTTCTTTATTTAACAGCCCCTTATATCATTAACATTCAATCCATTTACCATCCAATTTAAATTAAATTCAGTTACTCACATTAATTTCACTTTCTCATTTATTTTCGTACAATTTCATCTTATATATAATATATTATTTAAGTAAAATACTTTCATTACCCTATCTTCGAAAAATATTATGTTGACTTGCCTCATTTAAGTGTTTAGATACCCCTATCTATAACATGGCATCCAACGCACCGACTATAATTTATAAACAACTCAACGGATAAGTAAACACAATATAAAATATTTTATAACACTAACAAGTACTCTCTCATACACACACACACACACACACACTCAAACAACTCATTCTAGGTTATTACTACCCTATCTATAATGACTCAAACCCCACAAAGCTAAGGTTATTGCTAAACCAAAGCTCTGGTACCAGCTGTGACAACCCACATTCAGAAGGTTTAAATTGACAAAAATCTATACATGTCCAACTTAAACAATCCGAAACATAGGTAATCAATGAGGTTAATTGAGAAAAATAAGAAAAGAAGAGGAAAAACCAAGAATCTCGCAGGGTAGTGACAAAATATAATACTCTAATTAAAAATTCATGAAACAGTTTACTATGCATTTGATTATAATTTATACAACATTTATCAGAGTTATATATACAACAGAATTATAAAGTAAGGCAGCAGAACAACATGATGTGGAATAACTTTAGTAATAATAATATACCAAATCATTGTCTTCATCCATCAAAGGATAATCTTCAATACGCTGAAAACTCAGGAAAGAGACAAGCGTAATGAAAAGACATAACACTCGAGTCAAGGCTAAAATATTACTAAATCAGTAAAATCGATATCATGTATAACATGAGTGTAATGGTGTAAGAGATATTTACGGGGTTTCACATCTCTTATTTAGTGTATAACGTGCATGCAATAACTAAAGAGATGTTACGGGATTTTCCTTCTCTTAAAGAACCATTAAAATATTATATATATAGCTATAGATATAATGTCTAATCAGTAAAATAAATATTTTTCTTATAGTTAAGGCTTTACATTAATCCCCCTTAACGGTTTTTTAAGCATTGTCGTACAGTTTGCATATAATGCCCCACTAGCACTTCGGGGGATAGGGATGTGCCATAATACAACAACACTAAACAAAAATCGTAGGTGTCACATATAAGGATAAAACATGATATGGCATGTGAGGCAATGCCCAACGTAGGATATTACAACTTTGGGTCGCAGGGTTGGTGGTAATGCATTGTAACCACGATCGTCCACCGCGTACATCCATCCCATACTGAGTAAAAGGGAGGTTATCCAAAAATCAAGAAGCAATAATCAAAACCAACAGTAAGAGTAATAATATGGACAATGTCTAAGAAAATAAAAGAACGGATGTCCGCTAGGGGTAGCTAACCCGCTTGGCCCTGTCAAGCCGTCCTATTTTAGTCATTTCAAATTGGCACAAGTGTAAGGGTATATCCTTCATCGTTTTCTCACTTCAAACCCAACAAATGACGCTAAATCCAATCACTTCATTCTGAGGTCTCCTCTGCGTATGTAGTTTTTAAAGTGGTTCCAATGTGCATAGAGAGTATGCCAATAAGAGGCCCTGGTCTCTTTAACAACCAAGCATCAGTTTACACACCGGTTGGTTCTTTTGGTTCATTCTTGATATCAAAATATCATCAAAATACCAATCATTTCAAAATCATCGTATTTACTCAAAATATGATATTTCACTTCAAAAATCATTTCACCTGAATACCTCAATTTACTTCCAAAATTGTTTTGAATTTCAATTTAGGTTATACCTTCATTTTAACCTAATTCGCATTAAATCAACGATTTAAATATAAACATTCCAACCTTGACTGGTTTGAATTTTTAAAAAATAATTTGAAAATAATTTTAAATAGTTTAAAAATAGTTTAAATAGTTAAAATAGTTTGACATAAAATGATTTAAGTATTGAAAATGTTTTATATAGTAAAATATTTTAGGAAAATCAAAATAATTTTAATATTTGAAAAAATAAATTTTAAACAATATGTATTAAAATAATTTATTTAAAATAGTTTCAAAGTCAAACTGATTCAATTCTAAATCTTCCGGTAAAAATTACTTCGAGCATAATTCAATTCGAATTCATTTCGATTTCGATTTCAATTCCAATTAATTTCAATTTCAATTTTCATTGATTCAATTTAAACATTTTAAATTTCAACTTGATATCCAATTTAAACCATTTCGATTTATATAAAACTCAAGTTCAATTTCAGAATATCGATTTAAATCATTTAATTCAAATTAAACTTCAATGTTTGAATTTTAGATTCAAATCTTTAGAATAATTCAATTCTAAGCTCAAATTTGAAATATCGATTTTAAACTACCTTTACTTAAGTAACTTCGAAGTTCAAGATATATTCAAATCTTTTTAAAAAATTCAATTTCGATAATTCAAATCAAATTTCCATCACGACTTCAAATTCTAATTAAATTCTTTAAATTAATTCCTTTTAACCAAATTTAATTTCAACATTTCAAAATCGAATTCGCAATCAATTCAATCTTCATATGTTCGATTATTTTATTTCTTTAAATCAAAATCATTTAAATAATTTCAAAACGAAGACTTTTAAAATTATTTAATTTAACCAATTCGATGTCCGTATATAATTTTCTACTCTATGGCCAAGTGAATCAATTATTTGGATTTCAATTTCAGGGATGGATATATATCATTTCAATCCAAAATAAATGTCATATTTATATATGAACCTGTTTCTTAATTTATTTGAAATAATTCAATTAACAGCTTTATGTACTGTCAAATAATTTACATGGCGAAAAAAGATATATAAAATAAATAACATCCAATCAAACAAAACATCAATCAATTGGCATCCATCACAATCAATGATCCAAATAGTTATATATCACAACAGTTGCTAGCTATCGATAACCGAAAATTTTACAAGCAATTTAATTCAAATTTCCATTTAACTGTTATTTCAAAATTTCTAACATATAAATTTCTATATCGATTTCCATGTCAGTTAAATTTACTAAACAACAATCAACGAATTTAAATCACTTTAGGATTGCAATCTAACCAACATAAAAATAATTTAGTATTTTGTGAGCGTTCAAAACACCAACATTTTTATTTGAAACCAAAAATATTTCAGCTTCAAATAAATTCCAGATCCACTCCACGCTATGGACGACGTCGACGCGGTTGCAACGCGACCTGTTTCACTCGAAGCAGACCTCGTATGCAAAAATTATACTATATAACTTAAAACTTAATAAACTAAAATTAATATAAAACAAAATAAAAATAAACACATTACCTTCCTCCGGCCTCTCGTTCATCCTAGGCTACACGCGCATACAAAAACCCATCGACGCAAATACAACATCACGCACGCCCCTGCCCCAAACCAGACGTTGATCGACCACAACCTCGCACCTCCCCTAAGGCTGCCACCGCTACGTCTCCAGGCCATTATGTGCACGTGTGCAAAGCTTCCTCGTCGAACCCTATGCGAACAAAAAACCCTAGTCGCGTTGTGAACGAGGTTCGCGCACTGCCTCCAGCGCCGCTGCACCTCGCCTTCTCTCGTGCGTTGACTGGAGAACCAATCGTGACTTCGTTTTTTCTCCTTTTTTTGGGTCTGCTACTTGAAAATGAGAGAGAAGAGGGGTTATGGGGATAGGCATAATGATCGCTAAGCGTACGAATGGTTGGATATGAGAAGTAAATATATAGTTTAATTAGAAAATATCTCGCCCGATCGACCCGTGAAATTCCCAACTTCAAACGAAGCGTGCCGCCTGGTTTTCTTTATGTTATACCCCTATTCTAAACCTAATGGAACTAGCCTCGAGGTCTAATTCGATATGCCAAAGATGGTTTTCAAAATCAAGTTATTTTAATTAAATTCATTTAATTGATATCTACATGTTTCAAGCTTGCACGACCTAATGATATGTCCGATCGATATGAAACTTAAAATCCAACAATAATTCACTATTACGGATACGATGAAACTGATTTCATCAAAATCTGAGACAGTTTGGCCAAAATGGCTATTTTACTCGTTAAATAAAATATAAAATTTTGAATTTCTATTCATTCACTTTTAAATTCAATTTTAAGAGTAACAATTTTCATTCTTGTCTAAATAAAGTTTAAATTAACTTTTGACAACATTTTCATTCACATTAAATTCAGGATTCAATTATTTAAATAACTTCCAATATTAATTTAAATAGTTTAATTATTATATAAATTACATTAATAAATCATAAAATTTCAAATGAATTTCAGTTATCAACACTTTATTTTATTTTTATCTAAATAATTTAGCGTTTATTATTAAATTCTAACTATTGATTATAAACATATTCAATACATGGAATTTATTTCAATACAAATAATTCCTTAATTCTTATTGGAATTGCCATTTCAAAAGTTTATTCAAGTTCATATTAAATAAACTACCTTAATAAATCTTTAAATTTTTATTTCTAAACATTTTTATTCAATAATTATAAATTATTTAGTAATTTAAAATAGTTCAAAATACGGGTCGTTACAACGTGAGTTACTAAGTGTTTGCAACAAAATTGGTCACAAACACCCAAGAACAGGTTCTTGTAGAGAAATTAGTGAAGAAATTAAAATTAAAATAAGGAAATCAAGATAACATCAAATAAAAAGCAATGACCAGAAGCACGGAGATTTATAATGGTTAAGCGTTGTATTCCAACGTCCACTTTGTAGATTATCTTTATTGATCACTTATAAATCTGATTACAATAGCAAGGAGTAGAGAAGACTTGGTCATAATAAAGACTAAATTAACAAGCATCGTAAAAGATCCTCAGAATGACCCATTAGGCCAGTATTTATGGGTGAAGATAACCACCAATCTCTTTGAAACTTCAGCTATAGGACCTTCTAACCCACATGGGACCACTAGAGGGTTTGCTAGGCCCAAATCTTCATGAAGAGGGATCTATGCTGATCCCTTTATTATTTGACTTTTGGGCAGCGATCCCTATAATGGCTCTATATGCTTAAACATGTTAGCCTTTCAAATCTTATGCCATTTGGACAGCTCAAGTTATTGCATTGTCTTTGATTCAGGATTGTTTATGTACTGTCTTCTACCGATCTCTCTCACAGCATGTATACCAATCCCTCCATCTTTGGGACGACTCACAATTCTATACCCTTTGAGCCTAAAATAAGCCACACATGTCCATCCCAAGTTGCATGGAAGCATGGATGATCAAGGGTAATATAAAAAATAAGACAGAACAGAATCTCACACGAATAGAATAATATATAATATTTAACAATATATTTACAGTGGAAAACTTATAAATACGTATATCAGAGTCTAACCTAAATTTAGTTAGAATAACATCTGTCCTTATAATTGCTGACAACATCAAACTAAAACTAACAAACCACGGCGGATAATAAAATATGTCCGCACGTAGACGAACATCTCCAGCTCTCCTCTGGAAACTTCAACCGTCTTCAACTAAACCTGAAACTACTAGGATCTGACCCGAGTATTAAAAATACCCGGATCAGACTTGATAAACCAGCGTGAGAAAAACTCAATAATAAATAACAGTATCATATATCAGCCTTTAAATAAAATCTTTTGAAAGGAAATAGTATCTCATAAGACCACGCCCACATATAAACACGAACAGATTTTTACCATGTGATAACTAAACATTTTTATATCAAAAAATTTGATGTTATTTCCAATGATATTCTTTGAAAACATTTGTAAATAAACTTATTAATCTTAGCCGAAATTGTTACCATAATTAAATTCCAGTATACTAAGCTCTACAAACAAAATCGTAAGTTTTTTTGGAGGATGGATTTCCATACAAATGACCAGGTGGTACACCTCTAGACGGATGTCCCGAGGCATAGAACATCTGCCCTCTACCAACACAAAAGCGACCTATCTCTGTAACTAGATAGTACCATATTCCATCCCCCTGTCGTTACCGACCTTAAAACCGGGTACCCAGCGTACAAACCACATTAATTTACATCCCACACGTCATAGAGGAAAGAAATATATCTAGAAGGGGAAGATCATACCCTAATTGGGAATGACCCATTTTTCCGTGCTCCATCTAACCCTATTTCGGTCATTTCTGGTTAATGAGGCTCGAGGCTACGATTACCTTTTCATATAGCACATATCACATCTCTGAATGTCACATTGCCATTTTCGTTGACTACTAATTGCCTTTCACATGAATACAACCCTTGAGCTCATACGTCTCAAGGAGGGTGTCAAGGTAGGAGAAGTTCCCTTCTCTGCCGCCACCTATGTACGTTTGTAAAATCCAATGCACATAATCTTTAGAAATCCAATGTCAGACAAACGTCCATGCAAGTTGTTCGGGAACAGGACAAAAACAAAGGCACTCTCCTACGACCATTAGTAGCGAGAAGTCCTTGCAATTTGAAAAATATACACAATGAGGAGACCATTCTTATAAATAACTCCATAATAGGAGCTACACAGAGCATGTCAACAAGTAGTCCTCATGCTATGAAGATCCACAGTCTTTAATAATCATCATCTTCAACATGTCTTCACATTCGAACGTATTCGTAGGTTCGAAGTGGTTTTCGGATAGGAATTACCCAAATCCGACCTCGGTTCCTTCGAAGCCAATTATCAATTTAAAAAAATGTTAAGTTCATATGTGGATATCAATCATCAGTCAATTACTTCATCTTTTATAAAATACCTTTCTTAGGTATATTCTTTTCAATTTATTCCATTTTCTTTTCAAGAGTTTATGGAATCATTAAGCCTTATTTATCAAATCACTTGGTTATTTAAACCTTTCTTAAATCCAGGAATAATTCCAAATCATTTTCTCTTTTACTTAGGAATTTTTTTCCAAATCATTCATTAAATCTTAATCAAAGATTTCTTATATTCAAGCTATAACTTTAGACTTAGGGAAAATATTCCCAAATCGTTTATTAAATTTTACTAAAAGATTTCTTTCTTAACTTCAAATCGTGTTCTTCCAAACCGAAGATTTTCATAACAGACTACTATTGCCACTTTAAATATGGTAAATTTCAACTCCATAGACAAATGGCAAGTAATCCTACATCATGAATATCTTTGTCTTCAACGATCTTTGTCTTTAATATGTTTTATTTTGAAAATTAATTTGAAGGGGTTTTTGGATGATTTTAAAATCTCTTTATTGTCTTCGAGTAATTCTAAGCAATTCATTCTTTTTCTTTGGATAATATTTCAATTTCCCTCACTTAACTCTCGATCCAAATTCCTCAACTTTTAGGCGGGTCAAAAACAATGTTATTTAAGACATAGATTATGATAAACCCTAAAATCAATCTTAGCAAACATTATTAAGTGAATAGGATCATAGAAATCATTCTAATTTTACACAACATTAATTTCTGTAAACAAGTGCTATGGGAGGAATAACTGTGAAATCACCTTTTAAATTACACGAGTAGGACGAGTTCTCTCTTTGGATTTTAATACCAAATATAAGAAGATTATCTCCATGCAATGCAAGACGTAATTAATTCATTTTGGAGATTGCTTAAATTTTTGGATAATATTAATCATCTACTATTTCGAAAACTTAACACAATCTTTTTATTTCAGAGCATCCGGGCTTTCCATTTGATCTGTTCCACCCCTCTCATGAGAAAAGGAAACATAGGCCAGGTAAGTTCAAGGCACTAGTTGCTCCATCACTAACCTTAATTAAACACCTTGTTTTATTTTCTCAGATCTCACAAGAGGGAAAAATGTACTAGTCGTTTCCGCATACTCAGTTTATTATTATATTCAATCTTCTTCACTTTATGTTTAAGTGGTATAAACATTTCCTCTAAACCATTTATTCAAACTCTTGTTAAAACTCCCAAATCATCTTTAAATGACTTAATTATTCTTTCAAAATCATTCACAAAATATATAGGAAAGAGTTGTTAAGTTTAAAACTATGTTTCAAAAGTTATTAAAACTACTGCGAAAAGTGTTGTAAATAGTGTTTTAAAAGCTATATTCGTCAAAACGACTTTTGTATTATGATATCCATATTTTTAGCTTAAATTACTTTTGAAACATTTTAATATATTTTTGAAATTTATATCAAAACTTTAACATATAAAATATTAATTTTAAACTTTGGTCACTTTAATACAAAAAGCCAAATTTTTTAGAACATTATTTTGGACATATTTATAATGTACAAGACGAAACCTTGATTTTCTTCCTTTATTTATTTAAACATATTTAAATGTTTATAAAACATTTCTATCTCACTTTAAAACCATTTCCACAAGGTTCAAACATTCCATATACACCATTTCATTTTCAAAACGAAAGTGATTTCCTTTGTGCTTATCGACGTGTATTAAGGTGACTTGGTAAAACAATTTAACAATCATATCAAAAAATAAATACTTGGCGATCAACGCATGTATAAGCATCCATAGCAATCATAACACATCATTAAACATGTATATGTATAAATAGAGATGCTAAATAGAGTTTTTCACAATAAACAAAGGGATCAACTTCCTACCAACATTCTAATCAACCAACACTTCACTCATTAATCCATACTCCATTCAAACACTAGCAAACAACTTTCCCTTCCTTTGAACTGCTCGTCCAAGGCTTGATATGGAGGTGGGCTGAAAGTATAGAGAAGAAGAGGTAGAGCTTTGACCTTGAATTCTCAAAATTAGATCCCAAAAATAGGTCATCTTATCTCTTATTTTTGACCCTCTTGCTCTAAAAATTTTGAAAAACTTATTAACTGAAAAGTTTTTTAAAATTCTTTTTTATTGAATTTGAAAAAAATATTCACTTGATTTTGATTATTTTTGTGATATGATAGAATTAAGAAAAGATTTTGTCGGATTAACAAAAATGAAGCCCAAAAATGCACTTCAAAGAATTGAGTTTCTGGTATAGCAAACCTCAAAACTGAAAAAGTGATCAACATAAAAGTTATAGCCACTGGAATTTCATATGGTTTAAAAAAAATATTCCTTAATGTATAACTGTTATGATCAAGTTATGATCAAAATAAAATGGCCTATTTTCTGGCTTAAAAACTAGGCCAGAAAATGCACTGGAAAGAAGTGTATTTTTGACATAATTAACTTTAGAACGAGATAAAGTGTTCAACATGAAAGTTGTAGCCACTATAAAAATACATGATTGGAAAAATGAATTTTTAATTTGATTCTGCTTTGAAGAAGTTATGGCCTAGAGAAGAAGAGGTAAAATATGGAGAAAAGATGAGTTTGATTTGAAGAGAATGAACATTGATTTCTTTTGAATATTTTGTAATTATTTTAACATTATTTCTTTCTAATTTTTTTCTTTGGCTTGGAAGCCATTGAAGAAAAGAGGAAGAAGTTGAAGAAGCTTAGGAAAAGAAGAAGAAAAAATGTGAATGGAAGTGAAGAAGGAGGTGGGTATTTATTAAAAAAGAAAGAAGTGGTAAATTTATCAAAATAACCTCTTACCAAATTACCAAACTGACCTTACTTCAACCTAAATCAATCTCCACTTCTTCAATACTTTAGATCATATTTCATACCCTTAATTTTTATCTTAGTCACTTAAAGATTAAGTAATGTATATCACAATTATGTTGCCTTTGATTTGATGTGATTTGATGTTTACTTTTTCTTATTTTTGTTAATTCTTACTTGCTTTACTAATGACTTCTACAATTTTTCTAATCCTATTTAGTAAAAGTAAACATTTAATATAAATGTTAAAACATGTTATCAAAGGTGTGATAACGTTGCGGCAATTTATTTTGAACAAAACTTAGATTTTCGACAAAACGTTTCACGGTCTTATTTTGACGTTTTTGTTAAACTATTTATCTATGTAAACCAAACTTAAAATTAAATTTATCATTATATTTAAATAACTAAAAAGGTATATTTTACATATAAATTAATATAAAACAATATCCAAGTCTGTTTATACAAACACGACATTGATTTATCGGTATGCGATGAAATTTGTAAACTTTATAAAACAAGTTTTATATATTTATCGAACCATTATAAATTAAATTACTTTTATTATAAAATGACATAGATTTCGATTATATATATATTTAAAAGGAATTATTTATTCTTCAAAAAAATTTAATGAATATTTATCCTACTTTATTGGAAACTGACTTTTGTCAATTTTACAATGGAAATCCAAAATCTTTATTTAACATTGAAAATAAGTTTTCCATTCTTATTTATCGTATAAAACATAATTGTTTAAGTTTGAAAATTCTACATTTGAATATTTAAAATAAATTAAATATTCCATTTCAAAGTAGTAAATTTACGGGTAGTTACAATCTTTGTTTATTTGATATGCGATCCCTAAGGTATGTTCCCTAGGGTCCATAGGCCTTGCTCTTCAAATTCCATATGCTTTGGACTTACAAATATTGAGATGTTGATTGCTAAATGTATGAAGGAACTTGAAAATCATTAGACGCTGATCTTTGTTCAACAGAGCCTGTTAATCCATATCATTTAGCAAAGAATATCGAACCATCTTCATTCAACAATGCCGAGTCCTCCTTTGTGAACTGAAGTATGTCAATCCAATCTAAGTAAAGCGTGATGGTCCCTCCTTTCTCCAATGAAGTATACCAAACCCTCTATAGAAGCCGACCTATGCCGATCCCTTCCTAGGAGCTAAACTATAATTTAAGGATTCTACATTGCTAATCCACCAATTCCATTCAATTCTAACTTGATATAACCGTCTGTACTTGACTTTCTGGTCTCACAATAATCATTCTGGAATCATCAGCCTTGACGATAAATGGGACTAACTCGTGCAACCAGTTCAATATAGTTGGGCTAGAATGTCAGGTAACACTTGCCCTTCAAAGTACATCTTGAGATTAACATGGCGTGATTTGAGTCGAAGCAAGTATGGATTGTTGAAAAGATGTCCATCTAGCATCCTGAATGATTGTTATTCCTTTGTTGAATTTTTTTCCAAGGCATTGAATTTCACATTAATAGCCATGAAGCTTGGTCGATTTCCAATAACATAAATCCAGCTTTATTCTGTTAATATGTTTAAGTTCGGTTCTGTGAGACTAACAAGCTTTAGTTATCTAGCCTAGCCCTGACTTAAAGGTTTTTGGTTTGACTTCAATTTCTATCGATTTCAAGAATTGGACTTTTAGGTCATTCACGTGCACATTCTATACATGTTTTTGCTGTCGGTTCCTAGATGTGTTCGAATACTTACGAGTCGTTGCCAATTTCTATCGTATTGTGTATGTTTATGTTCATAGGCAATCCTCTATAACCACTTTTTATTTTTCCTTCTTCTTTCTTTTTTCTTGTAAAGATGTATATGGGTTGACATGCTTTATGTTGATCGCTCTTTTGAGCCTTGCTAATGAGGGTCGGCTAACTTATATGCCGATCCCTCTCTCCGCAATGCACGCTCAACATTTTGGGCCGATCCCTCTACCATATATATCAGCCCTCCTTCCCTTCCTTTTTTCACTTATCATATTTATTTACTTTCGCACCGAGCCCACATCACAAAACCAAAGTATCCAACCTTTGTCCTTAAATCCATCCACAATTCCGACTAACCCATAAACTCGCCACTTCTTCATTTTTAACTTGATCATCTCTAAACACTCACCTTAATCTTAATTTGATCATCCATATTTTCATATAGGTAAGATTTTGAAACACTTCTTTAATTATACGATGAGATCCTCGGCTCGAAGTTGTTAGTGATTACGATGGCTTTCGAGGCCATAATTACCAGCGGCCTGGGTGAGGTAAACATTAGTGAATAGGTTTTGGTAGATTAAATTAGGAGAAGAAAGAGCGGAGGAAGAGAAAAGATTAGGGTTTGGCTTGGGTCTTCGATGGAAGGAAGGTTAGGAGTAGAAGAAGGAAAAGGTCGATATTTGAGAACATTGCAGAGGCAAAGATCGACTAGATAGAGGCCGGTGGTGTTGGGTTAGGAAGGAAGAGATCGATCTTAGTGATCATGGCTAAGGGATCGGTATGGAATGTTTGTTGAAGGGATCAATGGTTTAAGGGGTGAAGGCTTTATTGTGAAGGCATAAGAAATGGATCGACTTATCCATGGGGATTGGCCTTTCCATAGGGTTCGGCTGGTCTTGGTCGAGGAGAGGGATAAGTATAGGATCTTTGGGGTAAGGATCGACAATCTCATTAGGATCGGCATAAAGTCAAGAATTAGCTCTTTGTACTTATAGACTAATTCAACCTAACTTGCGTGAACAATCACCATTAATTTATCTCAACGATTTTGGACATATGATGACGATGAACAATAAAACGTGCATATTCACTACGAACTTAAGATTGAACATTCAAACCCCTGGAACTTTCAACATGGACTAAAAACTTGTATATGGACTTAAATGAAAATTTTCACATTGCAATATGATAATTGATCCCAAAGCTTTTGTAACCAATCAATCTTCTTGCCAGTTGAGACGGTCGGTGATAACGATCTCCCTGGTTGAATCCCAAGTCTCGTCGTTTTATTTTGTTTTTTCTGATGTTACACTGTTTATATCTATTACGCTGCACTACACTAGCTCATACTTAGCACGGGAGAAATAGGTTAACATTTCTAACCTTGATTATCTACTGAGTATAGCTAATATGGATTCCAAATACTCATAGCATTTAGTTGGTATGTCTTTTGATCCAATGATGCAACACATCGATTCTTAAGCGAAATCGAGTTCTGCAACTATATCCGGTAGGCTTTTTCCCCGCCCTTAAGTAGAACAAACATGATTTTTCGGCCAACCGTTCGATCTTTTCTTGGATGTTACAGTCCCAATGGAGGATATAAATCCTATTCCTGATGCAGTAGTGGGTGTTATTCTTCTAAATAACCCAGTAGACTCACAGGCCTCCCGAATTGGTGAGACTGCTCTTCGATAGCTATGTTCTATTCTTGGAATTCCATTCGTAGATGTCCTGGTCCCTTCAATAAATGATAAGCCTCACTTGCTCCCAAATGGGTACACAATGCGTAATAAATTTATGTGCTAGGCCGTATTCGTATCGCCTTTTAACTTATTTATTTGAGAAATGCTGAGATACCTTAGAATATCTCCCACTTAACTTCATCCAAATAGTTATGCCTTTATACATGGAACCTTCTTACTTTTTATGAGCCTTTTATTCCATCCGCTAACTCCTGAAGACATAAGATTCATTTACAACTTCAAACGGCGATCGAGAAGTCCTCTTATGTTTTTCTTGAACCATCGCTAAATTGCCAAGTCTTGACAGGAACTTGGAATAAACTTTCTTTGTTTAAGCACTGGCAGTTTTATATACTATATCCTCCCGGCTTTGTGAGGCGATGGTTAGAAGGATGCAAGTATTACCTTTATTTCTTTCTTAGTCGCTAATCCAAGTCATAAATTTTCTTTTGAATCTTCTAATATTTGGGATTCTTTCAGGTGTTCGCCCGAGTCCTGAAGGTGTCGATTTTTCAAGAGCAGTCGCTACCATTCGTACTACCCCTTTGAAGACAGGGACATCAAACTTCTTATAACTAACAAGTTACCATCTTTATTTGGTCTATGAGAGGAAGGCCATAGTATCGGGCTCCCTGGAAGTGCAGCTGAGGAATGCCTCAGAGCAAGGATACTATTAATCCCATCATGCCCCCAACCGAAAGGACTTGGGACGACACTAAAGAGGGTGAGATTAGGGATTTTCAAGTTGATAAACCTGGCGACGCTGATGCAGGCCTAGGGAAGGTGCCTATGGTCAAACCATTGCAAGGCATGAAATCCTGGACACCCATAAAGAGAAAGAAAAGGCTAGCAAACAAAATTCATAGAAGACGGGCTGCCACCGATCCAAAGGATGTCATTACTTTTGTTGAGGAGGAATCATCTTCCCGAAATTTTGAAAGTTCATTAAAGGGATTTTCAAATCTCCAAATTCCAAATGATATCATGACCTATGAATTTTCGAATATCAACGTCAAAGGGCTTAATCTCCTAACAAGAGCGGTGAATGCATTCATCCTTTTGATAAAGGAGAGAAAATGAGGATGAGCGAGGCTATAGCTCCCGGTCTATCAAGGGGAATGCTAGCACACTCATGACCACACGCACTTCACTGCATGCTCTTCATTAATCTTTAGCACAATAATTGCCCACATGTTCTCATTTCGCACAATAATCTTTCGCATAATATTATCGATCTAGCCGGGGTTTGGAATCTGGCCGGCGCAGGGAGAAAGATGAGGGACGGTATAAATGCTATCATTCAAGGGAATCCTCTTCTTTTAAACGCAAGACCTAAACCCAAACATCACGTCAAGGAGAACAGTTCAATTTTCCTACTTATAGGGAGACTAGCCTCCTTATCATAGCCCTCAAACCGCCACATCCCATGAGCAACATTCTGGCTCCTTAAGCTCTAAACAATCTCATGAATATAGAACAAACAAACCTCCAATTTCCTCTTCTGATCCGTCTTTGCCGACTACTGATCCCGATGTTTCTACAGTAGATAAATTTGCCGAGCTCAAGGCCACATTCCCATAAATTTGCTTCGATGGACTTAAATTCCTTCCTACAATATATACGATTCTAAGGCACACCAAAGCGAGTTCTCTTGCAGTGTCAATGATATGTTTATGCAGCATGAATCGTTTCGACGTCTGGTGGAAAAATCTATAAAGTGTCCATTGAATGACAGTATGAAATGGACCACCTCAATTTAGAAGCGATTCATGACAAAGACATGATCAAACATTAGGATGCCAAATTATTAGAACTGAGAACGCAACTTGCTGAAGTAGAGAAAAATGCTAAGGAAATGGCAGAGGAAGTGAACCGACTAGAAACTTCTCATAAAAAGGAACTCGACGCTACCTTAAATCGCAGTGGGGCACTTTCTTTAGAAAATGATTCCTTACAAAAGGAAAAGGACTTTCGGGCCACCGCATCGAGGAACTTGAAGTGCTTCTCAAAAAAGAAAGGGAGGGGAAAAGTAAGCCCAAGAAGAATCGTAGAAGTGTCGCGAGGAAGTTGTCAAGGCCAAAAGCCTAAAATTAAACTTTGTGAGCAGTTGGTTAAAATTGAAGCTCTTAAAGAGGAAGCGTGGGAAGAAGGCCGAAAATAAATGCTTGAACAAATTGAATCCCAAGTGGAAGCCGCTAAAGAGTCCGGTAGGAATGAAATAAAGGATTTTGTTCGATCCATTGACCATTGAGTATAATGCCAAAGTCCTTATCTGTTGAATATGCGCTTTGCGCTATATGATTTTTGTTTGATGATAATAAACATATATACATTCATTTAAATGTATTTGGTAATGTACTATTTTGTTTAAATAAATATTTGTTGAATAAAATAAAATTACACAAAATTCGAATTTGAATTCAAACAGAACAAGTTAAACAGATTTTGAATTCAAACAGAAATTTTATTCAAACAAATATTTTGAATAGTATGTATTTGGTTAGATAAATATTTGTTGAATAAAATTAAATTACACAGAATTCGAATTTGAATTCAAACAGAACAAGTTAAACAGATTTTGAATTCAAACAGAAATTTTTATTCAAACAAATATTTATTACAATTTTTGAATAGTACAATTTCAATCTCTCACTATACATATACATTTTTGATTACATCACGATCACATCACATTTCACATTTACAATTCACCTCACTACATATCACTCACACTCGTATTTTGTCTTCAACTGCATTCCGGTTTGAATCCAGCATCTGAGTAATCTGCAAAAATATTTTCAAACGCAGTAAAATTGAAAGAGAAATATTTTTGAAATTTGAAAGAAACGATGATTTTGAAAACATTGTTTGCCTCAGTTATTTGGGTTGTTCGTCATCATTTTTGACCGTGCAATATCTGTGCATATCAGTATTTTTATCAGGGACAGGTAACTATAAGTGGCTGCAGTACACACGTGTACATTCGTATACGTGTGCACTGCCTCACCAACTTATGTGAAAAAAATCAAACAAAAGCACAGAAATCAAAAACAAGGTCAAACCCAAGATAGGTTCAACTTAAGGCAAATAGACAAAGCAATTGACTACAAACAGTTCCAGCACAAGCCTGTAGAATGCAAATGGACTCGACCAAGTATACAAATGCAACAGTCAGACCAAAAGGCTACATGAAGAACCAGAATACAAGTACAGGAGGTAGTTCAATATAAACATGCTCAGGTCAAAGATAACAAGTACAACACTGTACAAGTGCCACAAGCAACATCAACAAGCAGTGCAGACTCAAAGCACCACTGACCAGAATACAATGCAACACCACAGTCAACAAGGCAACAATGCAAATGAACATCACAATGAACCAACAGGTCAGAGGTGAAACTCAAGCAAGCTAGACCAACACTGCCACATGGAATACTAAAACAATGAAACTGTCTCAAAGCACAAAAGTGCACAGCAACCATCAAGTACACAGTGAACAAAGCAAGGTGAACCATGAAATCAACTAAATCAGTAAATGATACAGGTTGACAATGAATCAAAGCATGGTTCAAACCAAAGGCATCAGAACTTCAACCAGCACACAAGAAATAATGCCCATACATGCAAACTGCCTCAAAAATGAATCAGAAGCAATCAAGTGCATCACTACAAAACAAGATCAAATGGCACAGTGCACCACTGATTTGAAGAACATATGAATAAAGAACACAAGTACAAGCAATGTGCAACTGCAGTGATACATAGGCAACATGAAGCAATGCACATGTCACCAGAACATAATGAAGACTGCATCATGATACAAGGCTTCAAATATGCAAATGCTCAAACTCAGATGAACAACAACAGGGATGAACACATGAGAATGGACAAGGCACAAATCAAGTCCAGTTACTAGTTGCAGACTCCAAGTTGCAGACTCAAAGCAAACATGACACCAAACTACAAAATCAAATGCAAACTCAGTATACACATATGTATAGGTACAAACAACAGTGAGCAGACTCATATGAACAAATGCAAAGAACAGTGAAGCATGCACATAGGCCACCAGTGAAACGAAGCAATATATACATGAACAAGTGTAGCATCTGTTACAGTGAAAAGCCTAAGTCAAGATGGAGTTACAACAATGCATCAGTGAGGAACACAACAACAATGAATACTGCAGCAACCAAATGGAGATGGCATCCCACAATATCCAGAAGTTTAGAAAATCAAATGGCCAAAGTAAACACTCAGTATCAAGGCCGAAGTGACAGTGAATCGCAAATTCAATGATGAACAAGTCAACAAAGTGAAAACTCACGAAATCAGTATTGTCAAAGTCAAACAAGTGTTCACCGTGGTAGCCAAGCAAAATTGATCACGAAATCAAAATCGAAGCCGTGTCAACCAAGCATCAAAATACGAAATTGAAAAAGTCAGAATCAATCTCAATCATTCAAGCATCATCAAGTGGCCAAGATAAAGAATTTGACAAATTCAATCAAATTTATACGAACGCAAATATAGGAATTCAACCTTTATAAATGCCCTAATCATCATCGGCAAAAAATTATCGAGTTCAAGTATCAATTTAGAAAAGCAAAAGGAGACAGTACATACCGAATTCACAAACAACGAACTCGATCGAGCAACTGCAAAACGAGCAATAGTCAACCATTAGAGAAGCAGCGAGCTAGGGCAACAAATCACAGATCAATTGAAGAAACCGAAGCACTAATTGGAACAAAGAGCCGAAGCCCTAACTGGAACAAAAGGGAACGAAGCCCTAATCAGAACGAAGCCGCCATTATTTCTCACGAACGAGACAAAAGAGGATCGGGTGAAATAAGGAAGTGGGCCGGTCTTAAAAATAAAAGGGGGTTTTGTTTACTTTTAAATTTAAGGCTTCTTTATATTGTTAATTATGTTTTTAAATTATTGTTTTTTTTATTTTACGAATCAAAGAGTTAGTAAATCACCACCTAGGTTTAGGTAGTGTCAGATTGTCTATTTTGAATTAGTTCAGTGAGAAGGGTGTGCGAGTTTGCAAAGCTCTATAGGCGGGAGCAGTGTTTGCGAGTGAGCGAAACTCTATAGGCGGGAGCAGGGTGTGCGAGTCTAGTAGAGTGTTTGTGAGCGGGAGCAAAAGGGTCTGCGAGTCTAGTAGAGTGTTTGTAAGCGTGATACTGTTTAATTCTAATAGAAATCTGTGAATGCAGCAGTAGGCAGGGGTTGCCGAAGCTGGGTAAATTCTGTGTGTGATTTACTTTTCAGTATATTTATTTCTGCTATTATATTTCTGTGTTTAATTCGAGAAAATTTGCTATAACCCTATTCACCCCCCCCCCTCTAGGGTTAATCTAGATCCTACAAGTGGTATCAGAGCCCGGTATATTTTTTATTTAACTCTAGAGTCATGAGTCTACAAAATAATGCTTTCTCTGAGGGGCAATCTATTGCTAGGCCACCCATGTTTAACGGGAACGATTATGCTTATTGGAAAGTTAGGATGAGTATTTATCTTAGTTCCGTTGATTATGATGTTTGGGATATTATTGAAACTGGCTATAAACCTCCCACTATAATCGTAGGTGGTACTGAGATTCCTAAACCTAAGGATAGGTGGGATGCAAACGATAAGAAATTGAAAACGACAAATGCTAAAGCCATGAATGCTTTGATATGTGCTCTTGATAAAAACGAATTTAATAGAATTTCTCATTGTACAACAGCACAGGAAATATGGCATACTTTGGAGGTGACACACGAAGGAACTTCTCAAGTCAAGGAGTCTCGGCTAGCCCTATTCAGCAACGAATATGAAAACTTTGTGATGGACAAAGGCGAGAGCATAAAGGATATGTTTGGACGCTTTTCAACCTTGGTATACAATGCTAGAGCGCTTGGGAAGGTATTCACTGAGGTAGAGCTTGTGCGGAAGATACTACGAGTCTTACCAATGAACTTTGAGGCAAAAGTCACAGCAATCCAAGAATCGAAAGATCTGAGCAAACTAAGCATGGAGGAGTTGATTGGTAACTTGATGACATACGAGCTTGAGCTAAAAGCAAAGGAAGAACGCAACAACTCCGAACCAAAGAAGAAGACGATTGCCTTAAAGAGCAAAGAAGAAAGCGATGAAGAAGATCCAATTGAAGAGCTTGCAATGGCTGTCAATAATCTTAGAAGATGGTCTAGATTCAAGCCACGCAAGAAGAAAACAAAGGGAAATAGGTCAAAAGATTCCGAAAATTCCGATAATGAACTGACATGTTATAACTGCAACAAGCCTGGCCACATCAAACCAAAATGCCCACTTCTCAAAAACAACAAAGAAAAGAAAAAGGCGAAGAAGGTATTTGCAGCGACTTGGGATGATGAAGAAGGAGAGGAAGCTTCGGATAGCAGCCCAGAGGAGGCTAACTTGTGTTGCATGGCAAAATCAGAATCAGAAGCAACCTCCGACGAATCTAGTGAGGCAGGTGAGTTTTCTTATAAAGAACTTGTTTTTATGTGTTCTGATCTTACTAAGGTAGTGGATACTCTTGAATCTAAAATTGAAAAACTGAAATCTGATAGGAGAGAATTTGCTCGTGAAAATTTTAGGTTAAAAACTGAACTTGAAAATATTCAAAACCTAGAATGTAAAAAATGTAAGATTTTAGATTCAGAATTATCAAAACTGAGGAATAACTTTGAGAATCTTGAAAAAGAAAACTTGAGTCTTAAAGAAAACATTGACACTAGAAAAAAGGATTTTATAAATCGATGCACCTCACTTGTCGCTGAAAATACAACACTAAAAACAAAGTCCAAAATCTTGAGAAATCTTTGAATAAATTTTCAAGAGGCGAAAAATCTTTCAACATGCTATTGGGAAATCAAATTTTTGCTAACAATAGAAAAGGACTAGGTTTTGGAAAATCACAAGATGATGGTAAAGGTAAAAGTGTTGCTCGATCTGAAATAATTGAAAATCATGTTGAAAATCATAGTCATAGGAACACAAAATTTAACCAAGTCAATTTAGTGAGCTCGTTTTGTAGAGAATTTGGACATAATCGAAATAATTGTTGGTATAGAGCCAAACACGTGAAAACTATACCAATTTGGGTTCCAAAAGGCACAAATATAAAATCTTTGAAAGTCAAACAAATTTGGGTGCCAAAAGGAACATATATAAATAGTTTTGAGTCTCCAAAAACATATTTTTCATATTCTGCCACTAACAACAATGGACCTATAAAAACAAATAGGTCACATAAATCTTTTATCGTGTAGGTGTGGTGGCAGGCTAAGGAACAACAACAGTGTTATCTGGATTTCGGCTGTTCCAGAAACACAACGGACGACAAAGCAAAGTTCCTTAGCCTAGTATAAAGGTGACAGAATCACAATGGGCAATCACGAAAAATTATCGTAAAGGTAAAACAGGTAATTGTTTTTTAAATGTGATTATCTGCACCATACTCTAAATTAAAATCAGCCAATATTGAGATGAACAAAAGATGATGATTTTGATGCTATGATTTTTTTTTAAAATATTGACTAACCATCTTTAAAGAGAATTACTTGGAGTAATTATGATGGTTGACTGATTCGGACTTAATTGATATGATTTTTTTGACTTGTTCTTATTTATGGCATTAATTTGTGCTTAATTGATGACCAATCAGATTTTCAATTTTGAACTAATTTATATAAATTTGTTCGGTCAAATGCTGGTTACTAATGCTACACGTAGATATATTGGTTCTGACATTTTGATCACTGCTTGTAAATTTGCACGATTTCAAATTCATGAGAAAAAGGATTATAAGAAATTGTTTTTGAAATAATTATGATGTTGATTGACTGTTGATTACTCATGAAAATAATTGTTTATCCTCTGGTTTCTGAAATTAACATCATGATATTTGTTTGAGTGTTAACACGGCTTGAATTCAAATTCAAAAGAATGATGTTTTGAAATTTTTGGTGCACATCTCATGGTTTGATTCAACAAGTGAATATTGAGTGAAATTTAAATTCAGATGCGGATTACACTGGTAATATAGTTGATAGAAAAATTATTAGTGTAACGTGATTAATTTTTGAAACATTCATTTGCTGCATCGTTTTTTTTTTCAAAGAAAATATCTGCATATTTTTCACTTGAAATAATTTTCAAATAGCAGAAAATTTTCTTATAAAACTCCCCTCAAGAAAATCATGTTTGACCATATTTACAGCTTAATCATTTTTTGAAAAAATTGATTTTATAATTTTTAATTTGATTTTAAATGACAAATTTGACTAATCTGACTCCCTTTGATTATCGAAAAGATAAATAGTGATTGAAAAAGAGATGAGTGTTGATATTTATCATATATTATAACTCGAGAAAGTATAATTAGAAAATTTCTTTAGAATTTCATAACAAGAGTTATAAAAACTTTTTGTTGGGTAATAATTCCATGACCATTTCTATTTCTGTCATCTTTCTATCGAACATCACTCATCAAGATCATATTTAGTATGTAAATTTGTGGTAGTTTACAAAGGAAATCATTTGTTCTTCAATATCTTTAAATCGGTGAAGGAAATTATTTGTGCTTCAACTTATTATATTCGGCAATTAAAAATAAATATCCAAAGTATTCACTCTCATTTAAAAGTCCTCACGGTGATGCATGGGTGAATTACTTGGATTTTTGATTATGTGCTTCCATGCTCATTTAAAAGTCCTCACGGTTATGCATGTATGGAACGCATATTAAAAATAATTGATTTAATAGACAAGTTGATTCTAATCCCATTTAAAAGTCCTCACGGTCATGCGTGGTTAGAAGATACTTGATTTCATTTTTTAAATTAAATTGGAATACTACTAATCTCATTTAAAAGTCCTAACGGTTATGCATGGTTAGTAGATATTCAAATTTCCAGAAATAAATATACCACAAATAGACATATCTATATGAATTTTTGATGATTCTATCTCCATCACTTCTGAAAGTGGAATATGCGCTTGACAAGGGTAATTATGATTTTTGTTTGAGTTTTATTGAAATTTGATATTTATATTTAATTGAGTTAAATGTTTGATTCATGTCTATCACTTCATCCCTATTTTATAACACTATTATTCTTTTGCTGATAACAAAAGGGGGAGAGAAAAGTTAAGATTTTGTCAAATAGAATCAAGCAAAGGTCAAATAACTTTCAATTTGCATATAGGCTCATTTACATATTTTTATGCATATATGTAGGGGGAGCCATATATGTAGGGGGAGTATCACATAAAAAGGAAGCATTCAAATAGGGGGAGCAAATGAAATTATCAAATACATTTAATATATTCAAAATCTTAAATATATGTTTGTTATCATCAAAAGGGGGAGATTGTTGAATATGCGCTTTGCGCTATATGATTTTTGTTTGATGATAATAAACATATATACATTCATTTAAATGTATTTGGTAATGTACTATTTTGTTTAAATAAATATTTGTTGAATAAAATTAAATTACACAAAATTCGAATTTGAATTCAAACAGAACAAGTTAAACAGATTTTGAATTCAAACAGAAATTTTATTCAAACAAATATTTTGAATAGTATGTATTTGGTTAGATAAATATTTGTTGAATAAAATTAAATTACACAGAATTCGAATTTGAATTCAAACAGAACAAGTTAAACAGATTTTGAATTCAAACAGAAATTTTTATTCAAACAAATATTTATTACAATTTTTGAATAGTACAATTTCAATCTCTCACTATACATATACATTTTTGATTACATCACGATCACATCACATTTCACATTTACAATTCACCTCACTACATATCACTCACACTCGTATTTTGTCTTCAACTGCATTCCGGTTTGAATCCAGCATCTGAGTAATCTGCAAAAATATTTTCAAACGCAGTAAAATTGAAAGAGAAATATTTTTGAAATTTGAAAGAAACGATGATTTTGAAAACATTGTTTGCCTCAGTTATTTGGGTTGTTCGTCATCATTTTTGACTGTGCAATATCTGTGCATATCAGTATTTTTATCAGGGACATGTAACTATAAGTGGCTGCAGTACACACGTGTACATTCGTATACGTGTGCACTGCCTCGCCAACTTGTGTGCAAAAAATCAAACAAAAGCACAGAAATCAAAAACAAGGTCAAACCCAAGATAGGTTCAACTCAAGGCAAATAGACAAAGCAATTGACTACAAACAGTTCCAGTACAAGCCTGCAGAATGCAAATGGACTCGACCAAGTATACAAATGCAACAGTCAGACCAAAAGGCTACATGAAGAACCAGAATACAAGTACAGGAGGTAGTTCAATATAAACATGCTCAGGTCAAAGACAACAAGTACAACACTGTACAAGTGCCACAAGCAACATCAACAAGCAGTGCAGACTCAAAGCACCATTGACCAGAATACAATGCAACAACACAGTCAACAAGGCAACAATGCAAATGAACATCACAATGAACCAACAGGTCAGAGGTGAAACTCAAGCAAGCTAGACCAACACTGCAACATGGAATACTAAAACAATGAAACTTTCTCAAAGCACAAAAGTGCACAGCAACCATCAAGTACACAGTGAACAAAGCAAGGTGAACCATGAAATCAACTAAATCAGTAAATGATACAGGTTGACAATGAATCAAAGCATGGTCCAAACCAAAGGCATCAGAACTTCAACCAGCACACAAGAAATAATGCCCATACATGCAAACTGCCTCAAAAATGAATCAGAAGCAATCAAGTGCATCACTACAAAACAAGATCAAATGGCACAGTGCACCACTGATTTGAAGAACATATGAATAAAGAACACAAGTACAAGCAATGTGCAACTGCAGTGATACATAGGCAACATGAAGCAATGCACATGTCACCAGAACATAATGAAGACTGCATCATGATACAAGGCTTCAAATATGCAAATGCTCAAACTCAGATGAACAACAACAGGGATGAACACATGAGAATGGACAAGGCACAAATCAAGTCCAGTTACTAGTTGCAGACTCCAAGTTGCAGACTCAAAGCAAACATGACACCAAACTACAAAATCAAATGCAAACTCAGTATACACATATGTACAGGTACAAACAACAGTGAGCAGACTCTTATGAACAAATGCAAAGAACAGTGAAGCATGCACATAGGCCACCAGTGAAACAAAGCAATATATACATGAACAAGTGTAGCATCTGTTACAGTGAAAAGCCTAAGTCAAGATGGAGTTACAACAATGCATCAGTGAGGAACACAACAACAATGAATACTACAACAACCAAATGGAGATGGCATCCCACAATATCCAGAAGTTTAGAAAATCAAATGGCCGAAGTAAACACTCAGTATCAAGGCCGAAGTGACAGTGAATCGCAAATTCAATGATGAACAAGTCAACAAAGTGAAAACTCACGAAATCAGTATTGTCAAAGTCAAACAAGTGTTCACCATGGTAGCCAAGCAAAATTGATCACGAAATCAAAATCGAAGCCGTGTCAACCAAGCATCAAAATACGAAATTGAAAAAGTCAGAATCGATCTCAATCATTCAAGCATCATCAAGTGGCCGAGATAAAGAATTTGACAAATTCAATCAAATTTATACGAACGCAAATATAGGAATTCAACCTATATAAATGCCCTAATCATCATCGGCAAAAAATTATCGAGTTCAAGTATCAATTTAGAAAAGCAAAAGGAGACGGTACATACCGAATTCACAAACAACGAACTCGATCAAGCAACTGCAAAACGAGCAATAGTCAACCATCAGAGAAGCAGCGAGCTAGGGCAACAAATCACAGATCAATTGAAGAAACCGAAGCACTAATTGGAACAAAGAGCCGAAGCCCTAACTGGAACAAAAGGGAACGAAGCCCTAATCAGAACGAAGCCGCCATTATTTCTCACGAACGAGACAAAAGAGGATCGGGTGAAATAAGGAAGTGGGCCGGTCTTAAAAATAAAAGGGGGTTTTGTTTACTTTTAAATTTAAGGCTTCTTTATATTGTTAATTAGTTTTAGGGTTATTGTCTATTGTTTTTAAATTATTGTTTTTTTTATTTTACGAATCAAAGAGTTAGTAAATCACCACCTAGGTTTAGGTAGTGTCAGATTGTCTATTTTGAATTAGTTCAGTGAGCAGGGTGTGCGAGTTTGCAAAGCTCTATAGGCGGGAGCAGTGTTTGCGAGTGAGCGAAACTCTATAGGCGGGAGCAGGGTGTGCGAGTCTAGTAGAGTGTTTGTGAGCGGGAGCAAAAGGGTCTGCGAGTCTAGTAGAGTGTTTGTAAGCGTGATACTGTTTAATTCTAATAGAAATCTGTGAATGCAGCAGTAGGCAGGGGTTGCCGAAGCTGGGTAAATTCTGTGTGTGATTTACTTTTCAGTATATTTATTTCTGCTATTATATTTCTGTGTTTAATTCGAGAAAATTTGCTATAACCCTATTCACCCCCCTCTAGGGTTAATCTAGATCCTACATTATCCACCACGGCTTAAGATTTCATGGCAAGGGTAACCTCTAATCACTTGCCGAAGCTTGGGAGCATGTTACTGCGATGAAGAAGAGAGAAATAGATGGAGCTGAGCTCAATGAAGAAGAAATTTTATGGGAAATTCTTCGTGGAAACGAACTTTTGGATTTGGTTGCCAAAAAACTCTGATACGTCAATGTTTCCGCACCTACCAAGGAAGGGGAACATATTGCTAGATCTTCAGGGGACGACCCTAAGGGTCCCACTTCTTCTCAAGCAGTTGGAGCATCAGTCTCCCTTGACACAGAGCAAGATTTAGGCTATAATCCAGACAATCCTGCTACCAATCCAAGGTGTTGTCCCCTATTTTAGAAGGAAGTATTTCTAGCAACCACGGAGAGACGACTAGATGCGGGTATTGCACTTTACTCCTAAGTTTGTGAAAAGTTTCGTTCTTTGCAGCAAAAGGTTTTAATCTTATCTCCATGTTTTACAAATTTTGCAGGTCTTCCTAGCATCGGTCAAAGACCCAAGAATGATGTTGCCATAGAGCATAGGAGAAAATGATTGAGGTTCTAGCAGCTGCTGATATACCGGGGCCCAATGCTCAAGTCATCAAAGCTCTTGATGATGATAAGGTCAAACACCTGCTTCCAGTAGATGAGTCTGACCATGTAATGATTACCGGTGCCTCCGAACACACCAACAAGATTAGCATGAAAGAGCGGATTGAAAAGGAGGAGTTGCTGAAAGGAAAGGTAAAACTGAGCCTATCGAGGTGGACAATTATAATCCACATCTTATACCACTACAAGTTTTTCCACCTAGCAGATCAATTCTTGGTGAACATCCTCCTACCTCTGTAAGCTCGCCTGCTAAAAAACGGTAAGGGATCTAGAAAAAGAAGCACAAGTGGCACTGCTCTTGACAAATCCAAAATAGAGAGAATTCAAAGAAATGGCTATCACTTCGGCTCAGTATGCGTGTAGTTTGAACAGTCATTTCTTATCAGTTATGATTGTACAGGCACGAGTCTCGGTTTTTTGAAATAACTTGTACTATGGCATTGAAACCTATTATGTGAATAAAAGTTTTTGTTTTTTTGTCAAGCTTTCATGTGAATTTTTATTTAAGCAGATGAACTATTACGTTCCATTCAATGTACTTGTAACTCATTGTTCATAAACTCTGGTAACAACCCACCAGCTTTATCCCAAGGCCTCTAACTGGTCGTGGCCTCGAGTCCTATCAAACACTCAGCTTGGGCCTTAGTGTTACGTTGTCGAATTCAGCGTTTTTGGAGAAACTAAGTTTTTCCCCTAATTTTAGGTTAGCGAGCTTAGATGTTGGATGGTCGAATTCCATCCTTGATGAATTTAAACTCCACCTGTCGCTTTTAGGCCGAAGTTCATGGAATAGTGAATGGTCAACTCCATTCATCTACCATTCATGTTCGTATCCTCCCTTTGGGGATAAGATTTACTTGATGGGCGGTCGGATCGCACCCAGTCTATATTTTTACTCTTGTTCACACTCTAGATGCTCAAAGTTATCTTGCGGGCAGTCGATTCATGCTGGATTTACGTTTATAGTTCAGTCTAAACACCGAGGACTTAGAGTTATCTTGTGAGTGGATGATTTACACTCCATTTGTGTTTATACTTCATTCCACACTCTGGGGACTTAGAGTTCTGTTGCGGGTGGTCGGTTCACACTCGATTTATGTAAATACTCTAGTCTGCACTCTGGGGACTTAGAGTTATTTCGGAGAGCAGTCGGATCATACTTTCTTTGATTGATTAATTTTCCGCTAGGATTTGGGGTTTGATTTAGCGAGCGATCGGTCGTGTCACGGTCGCTCCGATTTTCTTTCAGTTCCACAGCTGGGTAGGAGTTATTCGATCATTAGATTGTCGGCCACATTTATGCCTTATTGTGTATCCTGTCCTTTGGATTGTGAATGAGAGTCGTTAGATGAACTAGTAGATTGAGCTTATCTTGTTTAATCCCATTGGGAGCTATCATGATTGATTGATTTCAAACTCGTAAAGCCTATTCATACATATTGACATCAATCGGTTTCGCCATGTAATTAGCAGATAATGGAATAGAAAACATAAATATAAAGGAACCTGAAACTTTATTCATTAATTGGAAAGGAATAACATAAACTATCTTATTACACATTTGGAAAATCAAATGCTAAAGAAAATTCTGAAAGTAAATATAACTAAAATGTAAAGGAAAATAAACTAAGTGAAGTAGCAACGAAGATGTTTGCTATTCCATGCCCTTGGAAGTGTGATGCCATCGATAGTTGCTAGCATGAAAATTTCTTCTCCATGCCTTTATTCATTGACATATGGTCCTTTCCACATTGAATTCATGTGGGAAGGGGTAGAAAAAACCATTTTAGGATGAGATCACTAATTTCGAAGGTTCTAGGTCGAGCTTAAGTGTTATAATACCGGGTGAATTGATGTCGATGTTTAGCTGCCCTCAGATTGGCTTCTTCGCGCTTCTTATCTATAAAGTCAAGAGATTCCAAGAGGAGACATTTATTCATTTTGGGATCGTAGTAAGTCACTCAAAGAGAAGGAACTTTGAGCAAAACAGGAATAATGGCTTTGAAACTGTAAGCGAGGATGAATGGAGTATGGCCCGTCACGGACTTATGGGTGGTCCTATAAGCCTACGGTGCCGTAGGGAGTTCATCCACCCCCTGCATATAGCCTTCTCCAAACGTTTTTCATAATGGACTTTATGATCTTATTTACAGCTTCAACCTGCCTATTTTCCTGAGGGTGAGTGATAGCTACAAATCTCTTTCCAATACGATATCTTCGGAAAAAGCCTTTGAATTTAGCACTATCGAATTTTGTCCCATTATCTGTTGTAATAATACGCGGAAGGCCGAAGCGGCATATGATGTTTTGGACAAAAAGTTGATTATTTTCTTGGTTTTGATTGTGTCTAAAGGTTCCATTTCGACCCATTTGGTGAAGTAATCAACTGCAACAATAGCTTATTTTGCGCACCTTTAGAGATCAGTAAGGAACCGATAATGTCTATACCCCACTTGGCGAACATCCATGGACTGACCATTTGCGTGTTTCTGTTGGTGGAGCTCTTTGAACTTTTACATATATCTGACAGATCGCATCATCTTACCTAATCAACGGCATCTCGATTCACGGTTGACCAATAATACTCATAACAGAGTATTTTCGTCGCGTTTTCCTCCCAGTGTGATCATCGCATTCCCCTTTATGAACTTCTTTTAGAACACATCTTATATTATCATGCGCGACAAACTAGAGTAGAGGGACTGAGAAACCTTTCGTGTACATAATTCCTCCTTGCACAATATAGCATGAAGCATTGCGATGGACTTGCCGCTTTTCATTTCTTTTATCTAGTAGGACTCCATGCAGTAAATATTCTTTTCTCGGGGTCATCCACGATTTCCTTTTAGACTCCACTTCCAATCTTTTTCCAATCTAATCCTTAAACATTATGTTGACCAAACACTGATAAGTAACTCTTACATTCTTTAATCCAAACAGCACTACTGCATAACAGTATAATCCAACATCGATAATGAAACTAGTATGCTCTTGATCGAGGATATGCATCAGGATTTGCTTATATCCTGAGTATGCGTCCATGAAAGATAGCAATTCGTGTCCTACAGTTGAATCCACCAGCTGGTTAATCCTCGTAAGGGGAAAACAGTCTTTTAGACACACCTTGTTCAAATCTGAATAATCGTTACACAATCTCGATTTCCCATTCGCCTTCTTCATACAGGATTGGACACTGATTCAAGGTAGAGGGCATTACAAATAAACCCTTTGACTTTTGGTTTATCCACCTCCTTTTTAATAGCGACATATCTCTCCGGATCCATACCATGCCTTTTTTTCTTCAATGGGATATACCTCAGGTCAATATTCAATACATGGCTCGTAATGGCAAGCGAGATTCCACACATGTCAGAGTGGGTCCAAGAAAACATATCTAGATTTGCTCGAGGAAATCTAGCAGGTACCTTCATCATTGAAGGGCGGAGCTGTGATCCAACCTTTAAGACTCACGGTGGATCATCGTGGCTGATGGTAATGTCAATTGTCAGCTCGGCTATTGCAGCCTTGGTCTCTTTAGGCTCTTCTTCGTCATCTCTTGGATCTATATCACTATAGAACCATCTGTGGCACCCGAGCCAAGGCTCGGGTGCTAGTTGTCAATATTTGGTAGCTTGGATGCGGAAAATCTTGTCCACACCCTTACCTTCTTCTTTGCACCGAGCTTCCCTCAACTCAGCTACATAACAGACATGTCCGGTCGCCAAATCGCCATGAACAACTCCTACACCATTTTCCATCAAAAATTTCAATGTCAAACACCACGAGCCAAGAGCTGCTTGGAATTCAGCTAGGGCCAGTCGACCCAGAAAAACATTGTATGGAGAGTCAACATCTGAAATAATAAACGACAAGATTTGTGTTCCCTTTCGTTCACCTTCTCCCAACTCAATAGGTAATTCCACATAACCAACAACTTCAGTTGCAACGCAATTAAAACCTTGTATACGAGCCTTAGATAGTTTTAAATCTTTGGCTTCCATCCTCATCTAATCATATGCTTTTTGAAGATTATATTTATCCAACTTCCACAATCAATAAAAATCCTTCTCACCAAAGTAGGACCAATATTGGCTCAAATAGCCATTGGGTCAATTGTCGGAGACTCCATCTTATCTGCATCTCTGTTTCTAAACACAATTTCATCTGCCATAGTGCGTTGCACTTCACTGGAGCTCCTGCTTTTGTATTCGAACAGCGTTCAAAGTCCACATGCCTAATCGCACTAGCATAGCACTCCATCCCTTGCCAACTATTATCTGCCAGGTGCGGTCCCCAGACGATCGTGTTTATCACCACCCTTCCACCAGTCCGTGCAGTCTCCTTAGCCTTATGCAGTGCTTGTCCTCGGTTGGGGTCAGAAGTCCCCTGCCTGTTAAGTCGTGGAGATTTCAAAAACTATAGTAACTTATTTTCTCAAATTATTTTTTCTTTAACATCCTAGAGATGGCTGCATTCATTTGTATTGTGCCTATAACACTTATGAAATCGGCAATATTTCCCGGTCTGGTTCTGCTTTCTGTTGACTCGTTTGGAGGCGGCTTTTCATATTGCATGGTAGTTCAAGTAGACAGATAGGTATTCTCTAGGGATGTATTCGATGGAGTATAATTATCATACATTGGAATCCTAAGCTTCAACCTTCCAGAATCCCTCTTTCTTTCTTGGTTTGTATCCCTGCCTCTCTTTTGCTGATTTGGCTTATTTTGAACGTTCACTTGGACTTTCTTAGAACTATCATCAGACTGTTCGATTGAAATGTTACTTTGTACTCCTTCTCTACGAGGTCCCACAAAATTCTTTTTCCTGGAGGACCTGGCTTCTTCCTTCCTCAAAAATTGTGCCGCGTTTGCGTAAAAGCGTTCCAACATTGCGGATGGCTTGCCGACTAACCAATCTCCAAACTCATACTCTGGATCAATTCCACTCGTCACGGGCATGCGCTTGGTTATTTAGATTATTGACCTCCCTAATAGCTATATGAAATCTCTCCAAATAATCTTTTAATGACTCTCCTGGAGCTTGATTCATGCTAGAAAGGGACGTCGCGTCTTTAGGACGTGACGTATGCAGCTAGAATTGCTCTGTAAACTTGGTTGCTAAATCATCGGGCCTAGAAATTAATCGTAAGGGTAGTCTTGTAAACCACATTGTCGTACTTTCGAAAGAGTTATGGGAATGCAACTACACTTAGATGCATCATCAGCTCACATGGAATCCATCAACCATTTACATCTCATGATGTGTTGCCTAGGGTCGGTTTTTTCCACATAGGCTGGCATCAATGGAATGTTGAACTTCCTTAGGTACAGTGCATGTAATATACTATCAATAAATATGGTATGACTTCTTGAGATTCCCTGGTTATCATTGGTTAAGCCTTGGCTTTCCCTCACTAATTGTCTAACCATTGCGATAAGTCCGGTGTTTGGATGGGTGGTCGCGCTTCACCTCATGTAAATGGCCCGGTCGATGTCTGCGAGCTATTTCATGCCTTCTTAGTTCATCATCTTCTCGACATGCATACTGTACATTCACTCCGTTATCATTTTAAGGAGGCAACTGGTCAACATTCAATCGAACTCCATAATCCAAACCTTCAGAAATAGTTCCATCGTGATTCCTCAAGTGTATGAGGAGAATCAACCTTCTAGATAAGGGATCAATACTGATCCCTAAGGAAGGATTGGAACCGATCGACCTTGGCAGACCGTGATGATCTACCAGGCAACACTCTGAATTTTCTGAGCAATTTTCTTCAATCCATCAATGTCTATGCCTGTGATATTCATCCGATAAGATAGAACTTTTCGATTTCGAATAAGGAGTGAGTTCTCTTCTAGTTTTCCCCCACTAATGTTGAGTAATTTGGTTCATCAAGTTGATAATAGTCTGGATTTGCTGATTTATTTGCCGACGGGTTTCCATTCACTCTCTCATCAAATTATGAAATTTAGTTCTGGTAATAGAATTAGTGGGATTCTAAACTTCAACTGGATCACATTCACATTTGTTGGTTGATTGCTTGGGTCACCTTGCTGAATGCTAGCAATCTCGTTTCCATCCACGTTTTGAGAAGTAGATCTAGTATGTCTCACCATTATCAATCTCCTTACTTTAGATTCCTCCAAATCTGAGTAGTATAAGAAACTTTATGAAGATAACTACGAATCACCTTTGAAGGATTTATCCAATCCATTAGCAACAAAAAGGATTCAAGCAAACTAAGAATCAGGTTCTCAGTGAAAGCACTAAAATGTTTACAACCAAATTGGTCTTAAACACCCAAGAACGGATTTTTGTAGAGAGTAAGTGAAAATATTAAAATTAAAATGAGGAATGGATCAAGATAACAACAATTAAAAAGCAATAACCAGAAAGAGATTTATAGTGGCTCGGCATTGCATGCCTACGTCCACTTTGAAGATTATCTATATTGATCATGTACGAATCTGATTACAGTAGAAGGAGTAGAGAGAACTTGATTATAATAAAAACTAAAGGAACAAGCAGCAAAAAATATCCTCAAAACGACCCACTGGGCCAATATTTATAGGTGAAGATGACCACCAATCTCTCTAAAACTTCGACTATAGGACCTTCTAACCTACATGGGCCCTAACAAAGGGGTTGCTTGGCCCAAATCTCAATGAAGAGGGATCGGTACCGATCCCTTTATTGTTTAATTTTTGGACAGCGGTCCTTATGGTGGCTTTTGCATGCTTAAATATGTTACCGTTTAAATCTTATGTCATTTAGACCAAAGAAGCTCAAGTTATTTCATGATCTTTGATTCAGGATTGTTTTTCTACTATCTTCCACCTATCCCTCTTATAGGGTGTATACGGATCCCTCCATCTTTGTCCATTTGATGTGTGATCCCTTGGGTATGTTCCTTAGGGTCCATATGTCTTTCTCTTCAAATCCCATATGCTTTAAACTTACAAATCTTCAGATATAGACTGTTGAATGTATGAAGGTACTTGAAACTGGTTAAATGTCGATACATCTTCAACAGAGCCCTCTTTTGGAAAAGCATGCCGATCCATCCTCATGCAACTATGCCGAGTCCTCGTTCGTGAACTGAAGTATGACAATCCAATCTCAATAAAGCTTGTCGGTCCCTCCTTTTTCAAATGAAGTATACCTAACCCTCTATAGAAGCTGACCCATGTCGATCCCTTCGTAGTTGCTAAGCTATATTTTAAGGATTCTACATTAATAATCTACCAATTCCATTCAATTCTAACTCGATATAACTATATGTACTTGATTTTTGGGTCCCACAATCATCATTCTAGAAAAAATGACCTTTTCGGTGACTGGGTCTAACTCATGCAACCACTTTAATACAGCCAGGCTGGAATGCCGAATAACAGTAGGCCTCTTTATGGTTTTGAATATAAAAAGTTGAAAAATATATAATAAAATATTATAATATGGACGAATTTTTAATGTAGTGAAAATAGTTTGAAATGGTTTAAAATGGTTTATTACAATGTTTTAAACACTTTAACAAGTTTTAACAAAGTTTAAAGAAGTTTGAAAAATAGAGCCAAATCGAGCTCATCGCATAGCGGCAATTCATCATTTTCCAACCTGAAAAGTTAAATCAATGTGTAAGGTTCAATAAAATTCGAAATTTTTTTAATTAATAATTTTACGAACCCATGTGGGCACAGTTTTAAAGAAAAGGAAGAAAATCAAGATTTCATTTCGTGAAGTTTGAAATATGTCCAAATCAAATTTTCAAAAACATCGCATTTTGGCAGTTTGGAAATCAAAGGGATAAATTCTTCGAAATGAATATTTTTAAATCTTTGAAAATATAAAATATTTACCATAAATATGATTAAATAATTTAAAATAATTTTTAATATAAAAATTGGATATATATGAGGTAGAATATACGTTTAGAGCTGAGAAGCTCTAAAAACACTATTTACAATGGTTTTTGCAACGGTTTTTAGTAACTTTTGCAAATCATGGTTTGACCTTAATTATTCTTCCCCAATCTTTTTATTAATCTTTTCAAATGAATATTTAAGTATTTTAAAGATGATTTGGAAGTTTTATAATTGTTTTAAAAGAGCTGAAAATGAATTGTTAAAGGAAAATTATTCTAAACAATATTTAGAATAATGTTAAATAAATGAAAATCACCTCTAAAAATATAAAAGATCATGTAAAGGATTTAGAGTTGATTAAATAATTTGATCGCCTTATGGGTGAAGAAAGATAGTCTCTAGACCCGAGCTTGGACAATCCGTGTTTGGGTTTCGCTCTAGCTATACGTATTGACACGACGGAGGGGATAATTAATTTGATCTACTCGTACTGCATTTGTGAATTTAAAGAAAAGAGATTTGGATTTTTTTTCCAAACTTAAACGAGATTTTAAAATATGATTTTGGTGGTATAGAGAATATCCTAGTTAAACTTCGTATTTATTCTGAGTCGGGAACTTGTACTATCCATGTGAATTTAAAAGGTTTCACCTTTAAACGACTAATAGTACAGGTTAAATACGGAAATTAATATTGAATGTAATTAATATAATCTCTATGGATCCTTTTCCACTTAATACTAAATGATTTAGGTTTATAGTAAATGATGTCTTAAATAACATCACTTTTGACCCATTTAAAAGTTATGATTTGAAAATAAGAAATCTTTGTTAAGATTTATATAAATGATTTGGAAATATTTTCCAAAGTAAAAGATGAAATTATTTGAAATTATTCCAAGATTAAAGAGGTTTAATCAACCAAAGAATTTTATAAATGAGGCTTAATGATTCCATATACTCTTAAAAGATAAAGGAACAGTTTAAAAGAATATATCTCCAAAAGATATATGATTTGATAAAAAGAAAAATTGATTAGATATTGTTTGATAATCACCTATATACTTGACGTCTTTTTATCGATGATTGGTTCAGAGAAACCTAGGTTTGATTTAGGTGGTTCGTATTTGAGAACCACTTCGAACAAATAGACATGTCTGACAGTGAAGATACGTTGAAGACAATGATTTGAAGATGGAGATCTTCATTTGGGGCTGCTTTCCACTAACCTCTGGGATAATCCGCATAAAATATATATGGTGGCGGTAGTGTCTTCATTCTGAAAATCTTTGATTTGCAAGGACTACTCCTACTAATCCTAGTGGTAATTTCCAAAGAGGAAATAATAGGAAGGATGCCTTTGGTTTGTCCTTCACCTGGAAAACTTGTATGGATGAGCGTCTGACATTGCATTTTTAAAACTGTACACTGTTCTCAACAAATATACATCTGTTTGGCGGCGTTGGAGATAACCCTCTTATACTTAACATCCTTTTCTTAGACGAACAATCTCAGGGTTGTAGTTCTGTGCAAATCAGTAATGTGTTGTTATAAATGGCAATTTGGCATTCTAAGTGGAATTTGCTTTGGGAAAAGTAATGCGTGGCTTTGTGAAAAGCAAAGCATGGGATTGTGGGAAAAAGTGCATAGCTTCAAGAGCCTCACATCCCAGGGAAGATACAGGATACCATGTAGTCTGCGGCTATCGGTTTTATTGATGATGGATGACTCCACTAGCGTCTGGACCCTCAATGGTTTAAATGGGAAGGCATTAGAGGCTCGATTGACAAAAGAGCAAAGCTACCGAAATATGTTGGTAGTATAACAATGTAGTACGATGGCTTGCTTGAGAAAAGTGAAATGTCGCCCAAGACTAAGATGTTATGCTTGGGTTTTGCATCAGAGAAAATGACCACTAGTTCCATATTATGTTGGAAATCCAATTCCAATACGAGATTTAAGGTTTTGGTTGTATACCAAAATAGTTGTATTGCTTTGCAAACATTTCAGCTACACCTTTGGAGTCATATACACAGTTTGACAATATTGGGAATTGGTACCTTCTTTATATATATATTTGAAAAGTGTTTTAAATCAATGTCATTAATGATAATATCAAATTAGTTTTGGTATAAAGTATTTTGGTTATTGTAAGGTAGAAACCTATCCATGTTTATATGCGGTGTGACTTCACGAGATACCCTTCTTTTCGAAAGTTATGATTGGCATCAATATGATATATGACACTGTCACATACATATAATTGGAATTTTTATGCTGGTTTATCAAGCCTAATCGAGGTATTTTTAATACTCTGGCCAAATCCCAGTAGTTTCAGGTTTAGCTAAAGATGCTTGGAGTTTCCAAAGGAAGGCTGGATGTCTTCATCAATGTATGGACGTAATCTATTTTTCACTACATTTTTTTGTGTTTTTCAACATTTGTAAGGACAAAGGATTTATAACCGTCCAGGCTGAATCTAGGTTAAACTCTGATATTGTATTCAAATTTTTTTGCTGTTAATAATACATGATTATTCCATTCATGTGAGATTATGTTTTCTATTCTGTTATTTTCTTTTTTCCCTTGATCAATATGCCTTTCTAGCACTTGAATTTGTGTCATGTGAAAATCGAGGATGTATTGGTGTCGATTTTTGAGAGTCCAAAAGGTGGGTCGTCGTTATTTGATATCATAGCTTAGGTTGAGTGAACATCTAGACTCGGTAGGGATAAAATTCATTATAGATAGGGTTAGTAATAAACTTGAATGAGTGACTCACTAGAGATATAGTTAGTAACACCCTAGAATGAGTTTGAGAGTATTATATATGAACACATATTTGTTATTGGATATAAAAATGTTTTATATTGTTTAATCTATTGAGTGGTCAATGAATTCTGGTCGGTGCATGAAGAGCTCCATATAATCGATAAGGATTTCCAAATACTTAAACGAGGTCGATTGGCACAATATTTTCAAAAGGATTATAATTTATATACAAAAAGAATATAGATATTTTTGTGATTTGAGAAATTTATAAGATGTGTTCCCTTTGGAAGGTTCAATGAATCTCGTCTTGATCTGTTTAGTGATGATTAGAATAATCTTCTAAGTATCGATTAGATGTTGGCTTAGGTGAGTGGTATCGTATGCTTAGTAAATTAGTCTTCCTATCATCAAAGGATCAAGGTAAGTTCAAATTCGAACAACTTTGAATCAAGTTATTTAGATAAAAAGGTATTTTAGTTAAGAAATAAATGATATAAAACTTCTGATGACGTTTTGGTGTATCACTTAGGGATAAACTGGCTTTTTATATGTCAGGTAATGAGTTATGGCTGAATCCAAAACAAGCACAAAGAGTATGTGCAAAAAGAGAAGAAGAAGAGAAATTAAGGCTAGGATCTTATGCGAACATCTACTGTTACAGTTGCGGTAAGGAAGGACATTATGTCGTTCATCATAAAAATAGGAAAATGAAGGAAAAGAAAAATCTTTTAAGTATTACATATTCTATTTGAAGTGTAAAAACAACGGCATTTTCTATGTTAATGACCTAAAACAAAGAAGAAACCCAAAAGTGGTCACGAAAGACAAAGAGTGTCTACCATTGTAAAGGACTAGGACATATAGCCCAAGAGTGTCCCAAACGAACTTATAGTTTGTGTTATGAGGAAAGATATTTAATGAAGGACTGTCCAAAGAAAAGGTGACTTGACTTATCTATCAAGAATAAAACATCATTTAACTCGGAAGGAGCCCAAGAATTATGTGTGTAGCAGTTCAAGTGTTTATATATATAACAGTGGTGTATGATAAACTGTATTCCCTAGGAGTTATCCCTAAAAACTTGTAATACTAGCTAGAGTTAGGAGTGGTTGTTTAAATATGTTGTTAATTAATAAATCGCTTTTGGGATTATTCTGTCTGTGCATTTCTTTTACCTTATATAAGATCAATTTTATTGACAAGAAATTTAGTCAACACCTTAAAGCTAACTTTATGAAGGAAACAATCCCATCAGAAGCCCTTTTTAGTGAGTCAAAAGTGTCATTATACCTTAAAGAAGAACCCTTTTGAAGGTATAGATTCTACTGTCGTGGAGATAGTTCCTTTGAAAGGATTTATATGTTTCGAAGTATTCAAGCACCTTTCGAAGGAGTCCTCTCAAAGGATATGACTTCAATGATCATATAATGTATCCCTTCGAAACCCCTTTCGAATGAATTGAGAGAGTCTTTATGCCTTTGAAGGGACTCGAAACACAACATATATAATAAATTAGAAGTAGATTAAATTTGCTATGGAATATTATCCTGAATAATTGATTCAAGTTCCATCGACTTAACAATATTGGATAGTCATTATCACATCTGTAACACCCTGCATTTTTAGATAATTAAATAACCAAATAACGATGAACAATGAAAACTAACATTTTGGTATTTTTAGAATACTGCCTCGAAACTCATACCATTGTGTTCGTGGTAATTTTCTGATCAGTTTTCATATATAACTTGTCGACATTCGAGTTAATACGAAGAAGTTAGGAGAGAAACAAAAATCAGAAGAATGAAAAGTAAATAAATAAGGCCCATGGGTCGACCCATAGAGCACAAGGGTCATTGCTAAAGCTGACCCCTTGTGAACCCAGGTCGACCTATAGGACGACCCGCGTTTTCCCCAGGACGTGAATTCGTCCAGTGATGTGCCGAGCCTATTTAATTCAATTTTTGTGTAATCTCAAACGTCGGTTTCTAAATCGAACGATCCACAGCAAGCGTGTGACGTGGTTATAGCAGATTCAACCATAAAATCTAATGGTTTGAGATCCCCAAACTCCACTATAAATAGAACCCTAGGCTTAGCTATTTTCTCACAATCAAATTTTCTCCCAATTGGGTTCATTGCCTGAGGCTGAACCCTAAATAGAAAATATTTCTAGGGAGAAGATCTTCTTAACAAAATATTAGATACCTTAGAAGGAGATCCAGGAAGGCCATGGAGCAAAAATAAGGAAGAGCAAAGCTAAGGACGACAAGTAAGTGGATTTAAATTTTATATCTTTTACGTTTATAATATATCATCGTTAAATTCCTGTTAAACAAGTATATTATAAAAGAATTAGAAGTAACAATTGCAAGTATAATAATAACATAGGTTATAATTAGAGATAACATAAAAGGCTTTTTTAAAAATTACACTAAGTTAATAAGAAAACATAGAAGAAAGGCCCACACCAATAGCATTCCCTTTCAGTCAGGAACAGATGGTCTCACGCTAGTTAGGTAAGGCTGGGACATGATTATGCTGATTAGGGTAAATAAGTAGCCAATAGAATTAGAAAAGTAAACTAAATGCATAATAAAAGATTAGACGTAGGCTCTAATAAAATATTAAGATGCGTTTGGAGTAGCCCAAAGGATGAAGAGCCTAACGAAGCAGTTTATCACATATTTTTAGCACAAAAATAACACATTCAACTTAGTTAATTTGGACTAAAAGGAAGTGTGAGACTTCAATGGGACGTGAGGGTAGTTGAAGATGGCCCTTTGGGGTATGCCTAACAAAGCTGCAACCCCGGAGGCGGGACTGTAGGTGTTCCATAAAGAGAATATGTCTTGACTGCTTTTTCATTGCATGCCTAACGAAGCGGACCTTTGTAGGCAGTCAAAATGTTGATGAATGGAGTAGGATATTCGTATGACACCGTACTTTGACTTGTAGTATGTTTTAGTAGGCAGGACGCAAAAGGATAGTCGCATGCGGAGATCAAGCCATCATCAATCAGGAATGAGTTCAGGAAGGACTAGAGTTCAGCCAGTGGGCCAATGATTCTTTCACTATCGAGACATTGGATGAGGGGCGCAGCCAATTGGACGTTTAGTTTGTTTGCAGTAGGGCACAACCACTTAGCTCTTTAGAGGTCTTTTGATTAGTTGAGGGGTGTCTGATTGGGGCCATAGCCACGATCAGAAAAGAGATAGACCAAGTAGAATATGTGTATTGCAGGCCTAACGAAGCTGTCCCTTATAGATATAGAAAATCCCCGACTGAGTTCGGTACAAGGTAGACCTTGTTGACGGGATTCAAGGAGTAGACGGAATGATTACGTATACTCCTCAGGGTACGCACTGGGTGGTTCATTGTGGATGGTCGAAAATTAATATAGGCTAGTGCGGATGCAGTTTTTTGTTTTCATAGCAGACGACGGAACATCTGTATTGTAGGCCTCACGAAGCTTCCCTTTATAGACGTAGTTATAGAACGCTCTAGGAGCAAGACGATGGAGTCCTTTTCGAGGAGGATACGAAAGGTACTTTGGGTAGTTCCTAGGACCGATGCCGTCATTGGGAATGTAGCTACATGTATATTTGTTATTAGGTTTTAATCTACTAGGGAGTAAATGGGTACGATTCACGTACAGAGGCGAGAGTATTATAAACCCAATAAACCTAATATAAGAGAAAATGGAAATAACACGGTATATGTAGAATTAGTCTTAAAAGTATATAAATTTTTCCATTCACCGGAACTTTAGTTCTCACCCCTTCCTTATATATCACACAGGTTAGGTAGATGGTAGAGACTTTCCAGCTTTGGGACACTTGTTTAGAAAGTGTTATTATCTTGATGAGTATTTACTTACTATTATATTTTAGTCAGTTCCGCTGTGAGATATTTACTTGAGCACTGATATATTTATCTTTGCCTATTTGCAGGATACCAGATACCCAACTTGGGCTTCAGTGGGCTTCGGTTTTAGCATTTTTTGAGAAAAATCCGGACCCACTAGAATTCAGGTTATTACATTTGGTATCAGAGCCTAGGTTTAGGGTTCCTAGGTAGATAGTGAGTGAACGTATTTGTATTTTTGAAAAAAATATAAAAATATTATAACTAAAAACCAAATATTCCCCAATTATAGATTTTAACATATGGAAATTTTTATAATTAAATTTGTGCATAGTTTGCTAGTTGGGTTTGGAATGACCCAAGAGTCTTGAGCCCTAAGTTATTACATATTTTTAAGCACAATAAGCTATGTTTTGAGAGAAGATTAGTATTGATATGTCATAAGAAGTGAGAAAGTTACCTAGGAATAATAGGGAGGGTATTTTTATTTTGGAAGGAATAAGAGATTTTAGTAAGGGAATGAGATTTCCAATGTTTAGGAACGATATTCCTTGGGTAGTAAAAAGAAAATCCACTTTATGTCTAGCCCAATAAAACGAAACCTTTTGGAATTGAAAAGTTTAAAAATATAATTGTTGATGTGTTTGAAGTAAATATAGGGTTTTGAAAAAAATGGTGATAAATTTAAATTGGTTTTTATATGATGTGAATTTTAATTCTTTTTGAAGAATTATAGAGCATATATAGCTTGCTCGTTTTCTTGTAGGTAAACAAAAATTTTAAAATATAAAAACCTAGAGTATTTTAAGCATCGAAAACGTAGGTTACAACATTTGTTGTTGTAATAGTTGTTTTCATGAAAAATAAAGGAAGCATAGACTATGACAGTGTTGTTATAGTTGGCGACTTCCAAAGGAAATGTTTTTATGTAGAATATGGGACTTATTAATGTTTATTTTAACTGAATACTAAACTTGTATTTTTGGGTTGTAGTAATAGTGTTTTATGCAACATCTGTTTTAACTCAGATTAAAATGTGTTTTGAAGATAATTTCTAAGTATAGAAATAAAGTGGTTTGTAAGCATACTTATTACTTAAATAAGTATATGGAAATTTTCTAGTTATTAAAATGTTAAAACAGTTTTAAAAATGAATTCTTTTGAGAAAGATGTAAGTCAAATATTAGGAAATTAATAAATTTCGTAGGAAATATCTATTGTAAGTGAATTAGAGTAAACATGCTTTCATTTATTGGAATGGAATAAAAAATGGTATAATTTTCTATGAAACCAAACCGGAAGTGAAGATGTTTTGTGCAAGTTATAAGGAATACGTGGAAGAGATGTAGAAGTTATGGAAAGCGCCATATTTTATATATCCTATTTCGATAAATTATAAAATAGGTTCATTGTAATTTCACATAAATATGAAATCCTCTTTTAAAAGATTCGTAGAAGGTTCTAGCGTCAATGATTTCTCATAAGAGAAAGTAGTTCCAATACACTAAGGTATAAAGCTATTAGGTATAATGGGAAGTGTAATAATTAGAGATAGTGTTAATTAGGCGGGATATCATAGAGAGCCTTAGTAGGAAAGCTAAGCAATGGAGATTTCAAATTTTTCCATCGATCATGCATATGGGTCATTGCCTTTGCAGAAAATCCCCATTTGTAGTAAACTAGAAACTCCTCCAAGGTTAGGTATTTGTAAGAGTAGGAAAAGTAAGAGATTTTTGATAAAATAATTGTTCTTATCTACTCCACTTTCTATAAATTTAAAAAATCTACGAAATGAAGATGTTTTGAAAAACATGTGAGGATATTTTTGGAAGTCAAGAAAAGAAAAATGTTTTAAAGACAAGTAAGGTATGTTGTAAAGAAAAATGGTTGGGTGAAAAAGAAAATAAGCTTTTGGTAGAGAAAAACTTAGTAAACAGTTAAATTTAAAATCCATTTTTTAATGAAAAGCTGTTAAGGTCTTTAAAAGAAAAACAGGAATAAGCTTTGAACTTAGAATTTGTATGTTTTCCCCTCTAGGTTTGGGGAGTACCTTTGAATTTAATAGAAACTTCCAAGTAACACTTTTTAAGGCAAGAATTTTGGGATTTGATATTTCAAAAATTTAGAAGCTTTAGATTTTGAAATGAAATGATAAATACCAAACTAAACTTTTAAATATGGAGTAGATAGGAATCATTTCCTAGATGTGAAGGGAAAAGTGAAAGACTATGTAGGAGATAGCAGTGATTACTTTTAGTGGTAATAATAAAAGTTCCCATAAAGTGTATAGGACACTAGTGAGAACCTAGGAATGTTGTTTTATGTGTGTAGATTATAGAAGAATTGTAAAGTGATATTAGTAAAACAGTAAGACAAACGTGATTGGGATTAATAGACCTTAGTTGGGGAAAATGAAAAGTGGAGGTAAAGAGAAATTTGCCCCATGCTTAGTTGCCTTTTTATATAGAGACTGCATAAATTAAAATTCTTATTCATTGTTATAAATGAGACTTGGTTATTCCATTTTGAGTATGAAAAGGAAGAGATGAACAGATCTTATTCATTGTGAGTAATACAACATAAGTTAGTAAAAAGTACTAGGCGGCAGGAGAAGCATGTGAGTTACTTGGATTCCTAGAGTAGGACCTTTCTGTGTCAGAGTGGACATCGTCCTAGGCCTCCTAGCCATAGAAGATAGTTGTGTTTAGCTGCTATATTAAAGAAAAGTAAAAGCAGATAAAAGTAACTAAAAGAAAAACAGTAAGATCTAAAAGCGATAGAAAACATCAATAGAAATAAACGATAATTGCAAAAGGAAAATTCATTTTTTCCATAAACTAAGCTTGGGAAAAGTTTGAAATGAAATTTTTTTTCTTATGTAAACAGAGCTTGGTAAAGAAAATAGAGATTTTCATGAATAGCGGCATATGTTTCAAGTACAGGGAAAGAGGTGCACAAAAGTAAAATGGTAAACGTAAAGTTTTCCGTTTTCTACATTCTTCCTGAAGTAAGAAGTTGAATTTCGAAAATTAGATTGTACAAAAATCGAATATTAAAAGTTGTATGGTAGGATTTGATGTAAAATTCACCAAACTATGCACCTATTCAGTAGAAGTGTGGGAAAAATTGGATGAAAAATGTTTTTGAGTTTTCAAAAGACTGCGTTCGTATAGAAATTGCAAGTATAATTAGGGTGTGTGCATCATATTTTAAATAAATTTTTAAAGAAGAAAAGCATTCATATAGGAGGTACCGCTTGGAAATTCATGTACCTGCATATATTTTATGTTGAATGACGCTTTGCATAAGGACACAGGTGGTCACAAAGTTGGATGTACATAAAATGGATGTGATTGATGCGAGGAATTACAAAATTTTACCCTTATCGAATTTTGGGGACGGAATTTCCTAAAGGATGGGAGAATATAACACCCCTCATTTTAAATAATTAAATAACCAAATAATGATGAACATTAAAAGTAAACATTTTGGAATTGTCAGAACATGGTCTCCGAAACTTATACCATTGTTTTCTGGCCATTTTCTGATCAATTTCCATATATAACTAGTTGAAATCCGAGTTAATGCGAAGAAGTTACGAGAGAAATGAAAATCGGAAGAACGAATAAATTAATAAATAAATAAGGCCCATGGGTCGGTCGATCCATGGTGCACAATGGTCGACCCTAAGACTGACCCCTGATAAACACAGGTCGACCAGCGTTATCCCTTGGACGTGAATTCATCCAGGGATGTGCCAAGCCTATTTAATTCAATTTTTGTGCAATTTCAATAGTTGGTTTCCAAATCCGACGATCCATGGCAAGCCTGTGACGTGGTTGCACCAGATTCAATCTTAAAATCTGATGGTTTGAGATCCCCAAACTCTGCTATAAATAGAATCCTAAGCCAAGCTATTTTCTCACAATCAGATTTTCTCCCAATTGGGCTCATTGCCTGAGACTGAACCCTAAAAAGAAAATATTTCTAGGGAGAAGATCTACTTAATAAAAATATTAGACACCTTAGAAGGGGATCCAGGAAAGCCATAGAGCAAAACTAAGGAATAGCAAAGCTAAGGATGACAAGTGAGTGGATTTAAATTATATATCTTTTATGTTTATGATATATTATCGTTAGATTCCTGTTAAATATTTTAATTCAGAATTTATTTCAGTAATTACTTCCGCTAATTAGTTATGTTGAAACTGTAAATTCTATAAGAGAGCTTATTTAATTATTATTTATATGGAAAAGAAAGAAATAAATCTAATAAAATATGAATAATATTAGGCTTAATAGTTATAGAGAAAGGCTTAAGCTTTAAAGCTGGAAATTTACAGTAAATTATGCTAAAACGGGAGAAATAAACTAAGAAGGCGAGAATCTAATAATTTGATTTGGAAATTAGTGATATATTAGTTGGTTGATTTAGAAAAGAGAATACATTTCCATAGTTTAATATTGCAAAAATAACGATAAACATAATTGTAAGAATAAAATAAAGAAAAAGGGAATTAGTGCAAAATAGAGACATTTCTGTATTTTGCAATAACCAATAGTTGAAGAAACAATAAAAGAAATATCTTGCAATTTCAAGTTATTTTTTATATCATTATTCTGTATCAAAATATGGATATGGATTTTTAGCATAGTTTTTATAACCAACCAAATAGAATAGATATACTTCCTAGAATATAAGAGATAAAGTGAAGAGTTGAAGATATTAAAGAAGAAAGCAAGTTAATTATTTGTCAAGATTAGAAGAAATGTGCCTAGATCTGCATTTACTATGCGGTAAGTAAAATAAAAGTAAAGCAATTATTATGATAAGTAATTTGTGACAATTGAACGTATTCCCAAGCTAAGATGTCATATAATATAAGAGAACTAAAAGGAATATAATATCATAATAAAAGAAGACATACTAGAATTGAAAAGAAACACTTGCAATTATATTTATAACATGTATATTATAAAAGAATATAGAAGTAACAATTGCACGTATAATAATAGCATAGGTTATAATTAGAGATAACAGAAAAGACTTATTTTAAAACTTACACTAAGTTAATAAGAAAACATTAAGAAAGGCCCACACCAACAGCATTCCCTTTCAATTAGGAACTGACGGTCTCACACTAGTTAGGTGAGGCTGGGACACACTAGTTAGGTGAGGCTGGGACACACTAGTTAGGTGAGGCTGGGACACACTTATGCTGATTAGGGTAAATAAGTAGTCAACATAATTAGAAAAGTAAACTAAATGAATAATAAATGATTAGACGCAGGGTCTAATAAAATGATAAGATGCATTTGGAGCAACCCAAAGGATTAAGAGCCTAACGAAGTAGTTTATCATAGATTTTTAGCATAGAAATAGCACGTCCAACTTAGTTAATTTGGGCTAGAAGGAAGTACGAGACTTCAATGGGACATGAGGATACTCGAAGATGACCCTTTGGGGTAAGGCCTAAAGAAGCTGCTACCCCGAAGGCAGGTCTGTAGGTGCTTCATTAAGAGAGTATGCCTTGACAGCTTTTTCATTGCATGCCTAATGAAGCGGACCTTCGTAGGCAGTCAAAATGTTGACGAATCTAGTAGGATGTTCGTATGACACCGTACTTTGACTTGTGAGTCAAATATACATTAGAAAGATAAGTGAGTATCATGTGCAGTTGGTCATTATTCAAGCTAATACCGAAACGATCTTCCTCATATTCGAAATCGATATCAGATCCACGCATCCTCTTCTTTTTATTTCTCAAAATTTGATTACAAGTAAGAGAATTTTTTTCAAATATGTCTAGGGTTACAAGAATTTGGTTTTGCTAAGAAGTGAGAAAGAAATTCAAGAATCCAAAATATGGTCACCAACTTGGACCCCTAGTGTTATATTTATAGATGTGGATTGACCCCTCCCACATCCATCCTATCGAAGCTGTCGAAAGGTCTATCTCCCAACCATTCACATCACTCCTTTCAACTTTGTCCTTTCGCTTCCATAGCTTCTAAGGCGGATATCTATGTCTCTTATTATGTTAGGATTACCCTTTCGCCTCCATCAAAAGTGCACTAACAATGGATATTGTTCCAACATTCTCCAACATTGCTTTCGAGAACTTTTAGAACTATCGGCGCCTTTAAAAGGCGTGCTTATTTTAGCGGTGAAAGGGTCAAGGTTCCCTATCGCGTTGTTTGGATGTAAGCTGAAGCACTTCCAACTCCTTCTTCTCCTTCGAAACCTCTCCTTAGTTGCTTCGGTCTGGTCTAATCATGATGAATGATTATTTGAGCTAGTGAGGAAGTGCTTTTGAATGGTTTCGAAAGGACTTGTAGATGATGAAACGATCGTTGCGAAAGGTTACATGGTCACATGTGAAGTTTACTTTATGCTTGCGGAAGGGCCCAACTATTTCGAAAGGTTTATCTTTGCAGGTACACTTTGGCAAAATGTCCATGTGTGGAAGATTAACAATGGCATAACCAATTATTTCAAAGGCTTTGGTTCTTGTATGCAAGCTTATTATTCGATACCTTCAAAAGGTGCTTCGAACTCATACGAGACTTCTTTATGTATGCTGAACTAAATGGTCAAAAGGATTAACTGAGGTGGATGGGTAGCTTTGCCTCCCTTTCAACTCCTTCGAAAGCTCTTGTTTCACTTAATACTTACATGAGCATCAGATGCTTACGGCATCAACCTGACCTCTTCGAAAGCTATTCAATGCCTTCGAAATGCTGCTTTTGAATCATGGCGAAACCCTTCTTTAAAATTATTGCGAAGCTTCTTCAACACTTTTATGGGCCTACTTTGTACCATTGCTCTTAAGTGAGTTTTATGGTTAACATTTTGCCTCCTCCCTTGAATGAATGAAACTTTTGTTCTTGAGGAAAAAAATCTAATAACTTTCCTTTTGTACTATTCCATCATTAACGACCACTTTTCTATGCAAAGTATAAAGTTGGTAACATTCTTTATTGTTAGTTCAAAATTTATGGAAGAATATGTTCACTGGTTTGTTCGTAATTGATTGAAAATAATATTAGCATTTTTATAATAGAATTCATGAATTCTAAATATTAAAATCATGGAAATTAATAGACTATCATATGGAGTTAACAAGTGATAAAAATCCACAGTGGGAGTGATTTAAGATCAAAAATTCTTGCATGGAAATAATAATAGAAGTTCCAACATCCAACTTCGGTAATAACGAAAGAAGTAAAGAAATTAAACCCTTGTTATATAAATAGAAGACCGGGCATCTAGCTTAGTTCCAGCATCAATAATTGAAGTTCAAAAGCCTTTTTATAGTGATAACAACGGTCTAGTAATAAAAGTTCAGAAATCATCTTCGGGAAATAAGTCATAGAAAACTATGAATCCTCATTTGGGGATAAATAATAGAAGTTTAGAAATCCTTGTCCAAAAGTAGCCTTGAAACACAGATTCGGGTGTTGACAACTGTAATTCAAAATTTAGTAATAGAAGACCAGTGACCTTGATTCGAGTATTAGTAAGATTAAACCAGAAGTTAATTGAAGACTAGGTGTCCATAATAGAGATCTCAATAAGAACAGTCTCAAAACCTAGATTCAGGCATTAATGAGTGAAGTCCAAAAATCAATAGCAAAAGACCCAAAACCTAGATTCAGGCATTAATAAGTGAAGGTTAATAGTGTAATGCCAGAAACTCAGATTCGGAACAAATTAGTGAAGCACAAAAACAATCCTTTGAAAATTATCCAACAGCTGTAAATGCTCAGTTAAGATTCTTGTCCTGCACCACTTTTTAGGGTTCAATTGTTCAAATGTTAATCTTTAAGTTACCACTTCTGGTTCTCGACATGTGTCACCTTTTAGGCTTTATATGTTGTTATTGTTTGGTTTGCCTCTTATCGGGCATGGACGTCTTAGTCAATTGTTGTCTGGTGCGCTTGGTTAGCTTATCCACAATCAAGATCTAAGGACTTACATGACCTCCCTCCAGGAGGTGTTCTAGTCAAGCCTTATAGGCGGGACTGAAGGCTTATTCGGTGCCTTTGCCAGCCCATAGCATGGCGGGACCTAGGGCTTACTTCATCCTCCCTCTAAGATGTGCTCCAGCCAGGCCTTATAGGCGAGACTGAAGACTAGTCGGTATCTTGGTCAGGCCATAGCATGGCGGGACCAAGGGCTTACTCCACACCCCTCTAAGGGGCACCTTGACCTAGCCATACTATGGCACGATCAAGGGCTTACAGATAATCTACCGTAGTCGTAGCATGGCGCAAATAAAGGATTACTCTATCCTCTCTTTAGGAGGAGCTTTGACCTGGCCGTCACGGCGTGGACAAAGCCTTTAACCGTTTAAGCTAGTTTCCGAGTTTAATGAGAATTTACTCCCAATCATATAGACTTTTCTTAGGAAAGTGGTGCTATATTCGTTCAATGTAAGAAAATATGGTTGCAAATGTTCCGCATTCCACAGTCTAGGAACCATATTGCCATCTGGTCAACATAATTTTAGGGGACCCTCCTAGTTTTGTCTTAGCAGTCCATCTGTGGGATTTCTTATGTTTTCCATCACCCTTCGAAGTACTAAATCTTCATCTTGAAATGATCTTGTCGTTACTTTCGAATTGTAGTATTCCGAGATTCTACTTTGACATTCTACAGTCCAAATAGTTGCTTCATCTCCAAGCTCATATATTAAATCCAATGATTCTTTCTTCAATTCTTGGTTTGGATCGAATGCATATGCAATTCTCCAATGTGAGGGTACCTCAATTTCAACAGGCAACATTGCTTCACACCTATATGTTAGAGAGTAAGGGGTATGACCCATTGTAGTTCCAGTGGATGTATGATAGGCCCAGAGTACAAGTGGCAGTTCTTCTACCAATTTTCTTTGCCTTTATTTAATCATTTTTCACGATAGTCTTGTTTGCCACCTCAACAGTTCCATTAGCCTTTGGATGTGCCATAAAAGAAGAGCTTTTGATAATCTCGCTCTTATGGAAAAATCGAGAATACTCTTCACTTTCAAATTGTGTTCCATGTCAGATGTAATCTCGTAAGGGATCCCGACTCTAGTAATGATGTTTTTAATGACGAATCAAATTACTTTCCCAAAAGTGATTTTGGGGAGTGGCTCCACTTCTATGCACTTAGTAAAGCAATAAATAGCTACTACAACATATTTTGCCCCTCCTTTGGAAGTCGGCAAAGGACCAATTAAGTCGATTTTCCGTATCACGAACGGACTAGAGATCAAAATTAATTGGTTTGGTGATAAATGGAGAATCTACGAATATTTCTTGCATCTTTCACATTTCTTTACATAGTCTATAGCTTGACTTATCATTTAAGGCTAATAAAAACTATCTGTCATTATTTTCTTAGCCAGCTTTATCCCATTGGTATGGTCTCCGCAAAATCCTTCATGCGCTTCCACCAATAATTTCATCCCATCCTCTAAAATCACACATCTTAAGTAAGGAAGGACATATCCTTTCCTATAAAGAATTCAACCCATCATTATGAAGGTCAAATCCTATCGTTTGATATTCCTAACTTCCATTTTGTCAAATGGTAATATTTCTGTTAGTAAGATGTTCTACAATAGGCGTCATCCAAGTGTTGCCATAACAATTTTCTGCATTTGGATGATTGCACTTCTCTGGAATTTCTTTATTAATTTCTCTTTCTTTTCTTTCTTTCGTCGTGGCTTCGGATCTAGTTAAAACCAGTAGTTCGTTCCCTAGTTCGGGCATTTCCACTTTGATGTTGTGATTTGCTTGATACTCTGCCGGTACGATACGGGTTTATAGGACACGTTTTAAGCTAGCAAATTTTGCAAATGAATCCGCTTGAGAGTTATTTCCCTTGGGACTTGGTGTATAGAAAAATCTTCAAATAAGGCAAGCATTTTTAGCACTTCTTAAAAAATAGGGCTAGTTTGGCATCTTCATTCCGACATATCTGCTATATCTAATTCACCATTAGTTAATTCATAATCGGCTACGTTATCTTTTGCAGCAAACCATAGCTTCATTGCATAGTGTAGGCAATGCCCACCGGGTGTGATTATGACATACCCTACTCCGGCTCCCTGCTCATTTTATTCCCCATCAATAAATAGTTGCCATATGGGCTTTAGATCTTTCTATGACTGTTCCTTAATGAAGCTCATACATTCATTGATAAATTCTATAACGCCTACCCTTTGATTGTTCTTCATGGATTAAATTCAATGTCATATTTGCTAAGTTAAATTCCCCATTTTGCTAGCATCCCTGAAGTCCTGGGTTTACTGAAAACTTGTTTGAGTGGAAAGTTAATCAATACTCTAATTTGATGGGCATGAAAGTATATCTAGAGTTTTTTGCTGTCAATATCAAACGGTAAGCTAACTTTTCTATGATCGGATATCGAACTTCGGCATCCTTCAATTATCTGCTTACATAAGAAATGCAAAGTTGAGTTTCATTCTTCTCTCTAATCAGCACCGAACTAACCACGTGTTCTGAAACCTCTATATACACACATAGGCTTTCTCCATCCATACGGCTAAATAATATTGGTGGACTTTCTAAATTATTTTTAATTCTTGGAAGGATTTCTTATAGTATTCCTCCCATTCAAAATTCTTTCTCTTCTTAACCACATTGAAGAAGGGGATGCATTTATTGGTTACCTTAGAGATGAATCTGCTTAGGGTTGCAATCCTACCATTCAAGCTCATTACATCTTTGCTGGTTTTAGGCTCTGCCATGTCTTTGATAGCCTGGATTTAGTCGGGACTGGATTTGACTCCTCGTGCGCTAATGATATAACCTAAGGCTTTTTCAAAATGAACTCCAAAAGAACATTTCTGAGGATTCATTCTCAATTGATACCTTCCTAACACTTTAAACATTTCTTCAAGATTCTTAAGGTGATTCTCAACTTCATGAGACTTTACTTACATGTCATCTACATAAACTTCCATATTTCGGACAATCTTTCCTTAAACATTTTGTTGACCAATCTCTAAGAAGTAGCTCCCTCATTCTTCAGCCTAAAAAGCAAGGATTTATAACAGAAAGGTTGGCAATGAAGCTTGTATGCTCTTCATCTGGTTTGGATATGGGTATTTTGTTACAACCTAAATAAGCATCCATCTAGTAAAATGGCTTATGACCACTAGTTGCATCAACTAACCGATCTATCCTAGGCAATGGATAATGATCCTTCTAGCATGCTTTGTTCAGATCAGTGTAATTGACGCATGTTCTCCGTTTGCCATTTTCCTTTTTTATCAACATTAGATTTGCCAACCATTTTGGCTAAAAAACCTTCTCGAACGAATCCATTTTCAAGCAGCCTTCTAACCTCTTCTTTCAAGGCATCAAATTGAACGTTATTAAATTGCCTCTTCTTTTGTTGAATAAGGTTCACATTTAGAACAATATTTAGTGCATGCACTAGTACAAAATGCGCATGTTGCTTCGCCTCATTTGCATCAGTTGTTACTACAACCGATGCAAATAGAAGTATTTGCATCGATTATGTTTTAACAACCGATGCATTTGGTATGTGAAAAGTAGTAGATAGTACAAAAATACCATTTGCATCGGTTATCGTCAACAACCGAAGAAAATAAACCGATGCAAATAGTGTTAGTTGCATCAGTTTTATTTACAACCGATGCAGCTACCTTTATTTGGATTAATTTTTTTGTTTGCCGCCCTCTTATTTTCGTTTCCCGCTTCCCACCTTTCCTTAAGCCTAAATTCCAAATCACAACCGCTAATCCACAGAACACCCAAATTCTCAACTTCTAGTCTTTCAAATCGAAAAATCACAGTTAAAAAAAATTCGCACCCATTTTTTCAACAACCACAATTGAATTAAGCGGTGAGTTTGATTGGAATCGAGTTCGACTTGGGATTCGAATTGAGTGGATTTAGGCTGAGGAGGATGATTCGAAGTCCAGTTCAAAGTCCAGTTCAAACCCAAAAAAAATTCGATGCTCAAGTGTTCACTAGTGATTTCTTATGATGTCGTGACTATGGATTTCGTAGTGGAGTAGTGGAATTGTGGAAGCGATGTGGATTTGAAGTTGTTGGTGGTTTTGGGTTTCGGTAGTGGTCGTGGTTCGTGATGGTTGCTGACGAAGTCTAGGTGCGAGGTCGTTACGACGGTGAATCTGCCACTAAAATTCAGAATAAAAATCGAAACTTGCTGTTATTTATGGGGTTACGGCGGTGAATTTATTTGCAGAGAAGGTCGAAGCTTTGGGGAATTGGGCAATTTAAGTAGAAAGATTCCTTTGTTTCAACATCTTGTAAGTTGAGAATAATAGTTCAGGATTCAAACTTTCTTATATTTTATTAGCTTTAGTATATGTTTTTTGAATGTCATTAAAAGTCGAAGAGGCGATTCATTTTTCTAGCACACAAATGAGAACTCCAGGCAGTTATGAAAAGTGAGAAATCTTTTCATGTATGATACATGTTTAAAGGAAATTGTGGAATTGTATTTGCTTCAAATAATATAGGATGTATTAGAGTATATAGAAGCTATCAACTTATAATCATACTGGGAAAGGAGTTGTGGTGAGTAGCCTTTAATGCATAATTCTTAATAGTAAGTAGCATGCGTTTTTGTTAGTCTATAAAATTTTTTAACCCAAAGTACTTATTGTGTATGCCTATTGTTTGCATAAGGTAACCTTTTACTTGTATGTCTAAATGTCAAAGACATAGGTGCTATAGTTTTTTAGTGTGAATAGAAGGATGAATTGCTATCTTGATTTTTTTGTTCATCCCTGTTATTTGGTCCAAAAAAATAAAACTTCTCAAAATCTAAAATCTGGTCAGTATGTTATATGAAAATAGTAAAATAGATGCATCCTACTATTTTATTTATTTTAGTACTGATTCACTAGAAAGCTCTCGGTGTCAGGTTTCAACACAGAAGGTCATGCTTTAAAGAACTCCAGTATATATGTGATGGAGATAAAAATGGTGTAATTTACTTTGCTGGGACATCTTATGGCAAACACCAGTGGATGAATCCTGTTTTAGCAATGGTGCGAAAGTTGTTCTCCTCATCAATTGTTTCAAAGGGAGGCAGTTGCGGAAGCTGTCGAATTAGACGAGGCTGTTTGAATTGGGTGATAGCTTCAGCTATAGATGGTTGCGAGTTGTAGAAGAAGTGGTTTTGTGAAGAAATCGTGGGTAATGATTGTTCAATTGGTGATGCTTCGGTCGCGATTGCTGGTGGGGTTCTGGTAATATCGATGACTGATGGTTGTCAAGCAGTGGAGTTGCAGTTTTTTCAGCGGGTTGTAGCAATGGAGTTAACAGAGACGACGGCAATATTCAGGGTTGTGGTCAGATTGTGGTATAGGCTTGTATATGTGGTGATATGCACTGATGGTGATGACCATCGGAAGTGGTTGCTCTGTTACAATGAGCACTGGTGATGCGAATGTGAGGTTGTTGTTGTACTTGATGGAAGAAGCTGAAGTATGTTGCAATGGTAGGATGTATGTATGGGTTTCATGATGAAATTTGAAGCAATTCGTGGGTAAAAGGTGGTCTATGGTGATGAATGAATGGGTAGAAGTGCTCAGAGAAGTGAGTTGCAATTGTATGTTAGGTAGTTTGAATTTGGTTATGAAGGTGGGGTTGAAATGAAATGTTGCTTGGTAGTGGGTAAGATGTTGTAGTCAATGAGTGAAATGAAGTAACCTGGCAGTGAGGAGTTGATGTTAAGTGGTGATGGAGTTGTTCAGGCAAGGTCAGGGGATGGTGAGCTGTCACAGTGATGGTGATGCTGTCAGGTGAATGGTGCTGGAAGTTGAAAGTTTGAATGTTGAAGTGTTGTAGTTACAGGAAGATAACTGGGTTGTGGGTTGGGTATGGTTGTGAATTGGAGATGGTTGAGTTATATTGGGCAGTGCAGTTGTGGTCTCTGTTTGAAGTGGTAGTGCGGTTTGGAATTTGGGTGGGTGATGAGGCTGGTTTCGTCAATGAAGACAGTGTAGATGTTGGTGTGAGTTTGTGGAGTACAGTTTCTTGATGTATGGTGGAAGATGGTATGTTGTTTGAAGGTTTGTGAGTGTTGAATGGGGAGAAGGAGGATGGCAGAGAAGTTTTTATAGGTGGATGTACACTGTTGAAGGGGCGCTGCAGTCTGCAGTAGTTTGTTCGAGGCAGGAAACAGTGATTCAGTGGTCACTGGTGGAGTTATTGTGGGTTTGTAGGGGGAGGCAGAAGATGATGAGCAGTAGTGTTGGTGGAAAGTGACGAATGGTGAGATGGTTGTTCTATGAATTCTGATGGTCAGTGATATGGAAATTTATTTTGTATGATAGTTTGGAAACGATCAAATAAGCAAGCAAACTACAGTTTGTTGTGGTTATGGCTAGATGATCAGGAAGTTACGTTGCTGACAGCAAGTTGAATGTTTGGTTGGGGTAGTTGTGTGTTCAAATTGGCAGGTTGCAAATGGGAATGTGGTGAATGCAGTCAAAGGGGATTGGGTGGATGCAAAAATGAACGTATGAATTATTATTTTGTATAGATTATTAACATTTTAATTGATATATTTTTATTTTGGTATTATGTTATCCAGTTTGTATTTTCCATCAAATTTAATTTTAAATGATTGTAATATTGCATGCAATAATTTTTTGTTATAATCAATAATAGAGGGATTAATTTGCATCGGTTTCCAACAAGAACCTATGCAACAAGTTCCTTTATTGCATAGGTTTTCATTACAACCGATGCAACATGTTCCTTTGTTGCAACCGTATTTTGCATCAGTTGTCAGTAACAATCGATGCAAAAAGGACCGTTTTGCATCGGTTTTAGAACTGATGCAAAACTGTTAAGCATGTTGCATCGGTTGCATGTGCATCGGTTGTAGAACTGATGCAACAGGGAGGTGAACAACCGATGCAAATGGCCTGTTTTGTAGTAGTGATGGTACTTAACTGATGGATCAATCCTGATCATATCCGAATGAGTCCTCACAAATACGTCTTTGTTAGCTTTGAGGAATTGAATAAAATCCGCTTTCAAGTTATCCTTCGGTTCCTTTCCCAATCTAACAATCTTGCCGAATCAGCTGGATCTATACATATCTTCTTGAGATCCTCTGTAGGCTTTATTTTTTTCGTTTCCCCTTAGCAATCTAATTCTGCAATGATCTCGCTTTATCCTATTGAGTTGGCATCAGCGCTTTTCCTTTTGCTTCCAGACGAGATGTAACTTCGTTTATTTATTTTATTAGATCTTATTTTTGCTTCAAATATTGGATTTAAAAATCCATCATCTAAAGGTTGAAAAATAGCAGAGTAATCATAATAAGAAAAGTACACTAGTTTATATTGATCAAGAGTGGCAAAATACATTTCGTGTGAGCTATATTATTCTCCTTGAATGATACCCCAACCTCTTTTAGTTAAGATTTCATAATCAGATACTTCGATGAAACAAATGCATCTACCTCATCCAATGTAGGGGGACCAAGGAATGCATTATAATATAATGGTTGATTGATGATCACAAAAAGTGTTTCAAAGAGTATTGAAATAAATAATTCTCTTTTAGGGAAATCCAATGTATCATTTATGTAAATATATATTATGATAGAATCTTTTAGTCAATTTAAAGTATAGAGAGACAAGTTTCTCTCATGTCATGTACAAAAAAATTATCATCGAAAAGAAATTCTACAACATGGTGGCATTCTCATTAGTACTAGCAGCTTTACCTGCCCCACCGGAGTTGACCCTTTGTTATTGAACCCAAAAATAGGTTCAAGACTAGGCTCTAGCTTATCTTCAAGAATTCCCATTAGATCAAAGGCATGCTTGAAGGTGACGTTGACTGCGCTTCCAGCATCAACCAGGATCTTAGACAATACAGAGAGCTAGATTTGAGCAGTGATCATAAGAGGGTCATTATGGAAAGAATTCCCTATTTGAAATATTAAGGAGTGATGAAAAAATGCAGCAATTGTATATTAAACTGTGGATTTTTAGCTGAGACTCTTCCTGGATAGAAAATACTCCTTCCTTAGCTTCCTTGATATATCAGTTTCCGGCTCCTTTACTAAATCCTGCTGCATGCGGTCTCCCATGAATCACATCAATTCAATTCAAGGGCGAACTTAGATTTAATGGATCTTCATCTTCTAAATTATTCATAGCAGTATTAAGGAACTTTCGCGGTCCATCGATGGTCCGCGGTGCTTTTTGTTGGCCCTAGATAAATTATTTTAGGTGTCCTTCATGAATTAGCTTTTGAATATTTCCATCAAGCACTTAGCATTCATCAGTATTATGGCCATTCACTTTATGATAAGCACAACAATCGTCCCCTTTTATCTTCTTAGGGTAGTTTCTGGCTTTGAATGAAGTTGGGAAGTTAAAATTTTCATTTATTGTGGCATAGATATAAGATAATGGCTTGTTCAAAGCGGTTGAATTAGTATTGGAATCCTCCACCTTAGCCTCTTGTGTCCTCGGTCAAACTTAAGTCTTCCACTCTCCTTCTTAGGGTTAGCTTTCTTCTTGGCATAGTACATTTCATCCATTCGAATGAATTTATCAGCTTGGAAGTGAAAGTCTTGTAAATCTTTACATCCACAAACAAAGAGATCTTTCCAAAATGGTGTATTTTCTATCGGTCTCGAATGCATTACAATTAGCTTATCCCTTTCGTTCATGCATTTGACTTTCAATGGCTTTGTATTGAAGCATCTAAGGTAGTTAACTAGTGATTCTCCCTGCCTTTGTTTGATGTTTTCTAAAACAATATTGTTAATAAGATTTCTTGTCAACGTCCCAAAGTGATGTCAAGAAAAATGGATATCCGTTTTTTATAATACTGATGTGATTCCCATAGTAACAGGCTTTAAACTTGGATTTATTTTGTTGAAGTCTTTGTTCCAAACCTTTCGATGTCATCGAAAAGGTATATACTAGGTTAAATAACCTTTCGATTTTGTTGAGTTAACTTGAAGTCTCCCTCAATGATTTACTCTTTCTTCGATTAAAATTTCCCATAGTTAAGCCCTTTATAGGTTGATTTTGATCCTTTCGAAAGGTTAAGGTGATGGCCTTCCTTGGGTTCAAGTAGGGAAGGATTTACTTTAGTGGTTATGGAACAGAATTTGACCTTGTTGAAAGGTTAGGCTACCAATAAAAGTTGTTTTTGACCTTGTTAAAAGGTTTAGATCTTGATGTTGATGGTTTCAAAAGGTTTCAAGGAATATTTGAACCAATTATGTTGATAACCATGTCAAAAGGTTCGACCCTCAAAATTGATAACTTTGAAAGGTTGAAATAGACGCTTGGCTAAGATGCATTGTCAACCTTGTCAAAAGGTTTAGATTTCAGATTTAATTGCTTCGATAGGTTGTGGTAATTTTTACCAGAAGAGATGTCGACCTTGTCGGCAAGAATCTTTCGATGAGATTGAACTTGGAAATTAGGAGTTAATCCAATAAAAGTTTAAGCAAACTATAAGTAATGAACTAAGTTTTAAACTTCCCTCTTTGTCCAAGAAAAAGATTCATTTTGTTAAATTTCCCAAATCAACACCCTATTAGGTTTATAATGTATTAATTAAGAAGATACAAGATTAGAATGGGAGAAATCGGATCCCCAAAACATGACCCCGTGGGTCTTATTTATAAATGCAAGTGGCCTTCCTTTCGACTTGATGCTATCAACCAGGTCGGAAGGTCCTCCTTTTATATGCAGCTATGAACCATTTGTCTTTGTCGAAAGGTTTGCCCCTTATAAGCCATAATGGAACTTTTGACATTGTCGAAAGGTTTGTCTTTCCGATGCCTTCGTGAACCATTCGACTTTGTTGGAACGTTGTCTTTCTGATGTCTTCATGAACCTTCCGACTCTATCGGAAGTTTACCTTATGATGTCTTCATGAACCTTACGACTTTATCAGAAGGTTTCGTTTCTGATGCTTTCATGGACCTTCTAGCTTTGTCGAAAGTTTTAACCTTCTTGTGTCTTCATGAGCCTTTCGACTTTGTCGAAAGGTTTGCCTACGATGTTCTGTTGTGAACATTTCAACCTTGTCGGAAGGTTGCTCTTCACTTGATTGCCTTAGAGAGCTATGCTTCCCTCCAATGTTGTCGAAAAGTTATCTTCCATTCTTTGCTGGCTTTTGAGTGTTGCCTTCTTCATAGAAACTTTTGACTTTATCGAAAGGTATCCTGATGAATCTTAACCAGTTCAAAAGGCTTGCTATGCTTTCGAAAAGGCGACCATGGGGTTGCTACACTTACTTTGACTCTCTCATCTTCTTAGAAAGGTAGGAACTTAATGCATGCTATGAGATGGAACCTTCTGACCCCTTCGAAAGGTTTGAGTTTGTAAACTTTGATGACCACATCCCTTCGACTCCTTCAAAATGTTTGATCTGAACTGTAAGATGGAACTTTTCAGCTCTTTTAAAAGGTTTAGAATGGATTGTGAATTGGAACCATTCAACCCCTTCGAAAGGTTTGGTCTAAACTCCTTTTCCTTGGTCTTTGTTGAAGAACACTTCGACTTAGTTGAAAGGTAAATTTTTGCTGTAACATTTGCCCCTCCCCATTCGTAGGGATGCTCTTGACTTTCCAAGTCATCTCTGTCGGTAGCTGAAAAACTTCCTGCCTTTGGCCTTCTCGCATTAATCTGGGACGTTCATTTAAATTTAATCCAACGGTCGAGAATTTTGGCGACTTTTCTTATATAGTATGCTTCTTCTCTTTCTTCCTCTTTTACCCGCCAACAAAATTATCGTGCTAAAGTAAAAGTATTCTCTGATTCTTTAATTTTGACTTACAATAACAAGGTAACTTTCCAACTTCAATTCATAATTCTTAGAATAACTTCTGCTCTTAACAACATTAAATCAATTTTCCAGTTTTCAAACCTCAAAGTTGAAATTCAATTTTAGCTTGTTTTTCTGAAAATTTCTCCTAAATTAGTTTTAAAACTAATAGAATTCATATTTGGCTTTAGATTTTGAGGTTGGTAGTGATTGTTGTTGAAAATCCCATCTTGGGTTTAACCCAAAATGTTTGATTTTTTCTTTTCATTTTACTTGGGTTTTTGATTTATTGAAAACCTTTATTCTTCTCTTGAAATCGGGTTGAAGCCATTTCAAATTAGATCTATTTTGTTAATCAGTTAGATTTACTTGTCCTTCAATAAAAATTTAAATATTGCATTTATAATCGGGTTTAGGTTTGGTTAAACCCGTTACGATAACCTGGAACCCTCTCTTTTACAATTTGGTAACACAAAATGACATTCCTACCCCTTTGAAAGAGATTGAGGTGACAATAATAGATTTTCCCTCTTTGTACCTTTCGATGGGGTCGGAAGGTATTGTGATGCCAACTTTACCGTTGTTGTTGAATGGTTAGATAATTAAATGGTGTAACCTTCTAACAACGAGCTCTCGACAAGGTAGAAGAGTTTCAAACCTTTGGACTACTAGCTTTTCACGAGGTTGAAATTCTTAAATCTTAAAGTTGCCTCTATCCATCTTTGTCGAATGTTTAAAGCACACATGAGTTAAACCTGTAACCTTTCGACTTGAATGGGTATCATATGTTTTGACAACTTTAACTATACCTTTAATAGTTTTAACTTAGGAGTTTTAAGGTCTTGGTTTCGACCGTGTCGAAAGGTCTTGCCATTTAACTTCATGTTACACTTGAGATATATCCAGACTTCCATAGAGCTTTTGTCCTTGTTGAAGGTGGTGAATGGGTTAATAATTCATCTCTTCCTTTCGGATTTGTCGGTAACTTAAAGAATTCATATTATTATTTGTTCATTTTCTAGGTTTTCAATAATTTCGAAGTATGATGGTTAAGACTGATGCCATAATCCTTCTGACATTTTTGAAAGCTAGAATTGCTAACCTTTCGACAATGTTAAAATCTTGGGATACAAACCTTTTGACATTGTCGAAGACTTTTTCTATAAACTTTTCGACATTGTCGGAAGCTTTTATTATAAATATTTCAACATTATCGAAAGCTTTTACTATAAACTTTTCGACATTGTCAAAAGCTTAGACTATCAAGTTTTTTTTGACTTAAACTTTTCACACCATTTTTAAAATTTTGCATATGTTTTCACACTTAGGCTATCTAAGAAAACTTGTTTGTTTTTTCAAACTTCATAAGTAGATAAGAGATTAACAAAAACATTTTCACCTAACAGAATCATGAGCTCTCCAAAGGTTGAAGCCATTGCTAAGCACTCCTTCATTGAAACTTAGAGTGAAGTTAATGATATTCTCATAGACTACGACATCACTGGGATCGAAGCCATTCCTCCAAAACCAACATATACCATTGACAACCCTCAAGAAGGGTATTTTTCTTACACGGCCATTCACATATGGCACGATCGATTCCTTCCATTCCTTGAGTCTCAACTCTCCTACTTGTCTCATATTGGAGTTGCTCCAACGCAACTATCTCCAAATGTTTACACCATCTTCTGTCTCTCAAAATGTTGGCGTTGGAATCTGGACTTCTTTCGCTTAATGTTACAGTCCTAAACTCCTTGACAAAGTTGGCAAGGTTAAGCAATCTCTAGAAGCAGATCTATAAGGTCAATGTATATAAGATCCTTTCACCAGATGGCATCAATAAGTTAAAGGACTGGAAAATTAATTTTTCTTTGTGAAGTGCTTTGTGGATGTTCACGGGACTTTTGCCTCGCCCGTAAGTCTATTTTAATGTTTTTTTTGCTTTACTCTACGATTTATATTAAATAATCTTTGACTTTTCAGGTGAATCTTCCAAGAAACTCAACATGCTGACAAGAAAACCATCGAATCTTTAACCACAGCTTACGAACAACTTAGAAGCAGGCTGAGGCTCCTAACCCCTTTGAATATAAGGAAACACTTTTTGTTGCTTCCTGGCCAAAGGATCCTAGGCACTCCGCCCACCATTATGCACACCTCTCATGGAAAATGTTTCTTTTCTATAGGCAATGCAGAGCATTTTACTTCAATCTCCCCGATATGTGTTGACACTTTTGGTATATTATTAGCTTGGTATTTTCCTTGTTGTCCCTGAAACTTTATAACTTTACTTTGACCGATTTTGTAACCTTTTGAAATTGTTTTAGCTTCCTTGAAGTCCATTGTATCTTCAAGTGGTGTTGTCCCTCCTCCATCATCTTCGAACATGACATCAGTTTGGGAGGCCTTTGTTAGATCTAAAGATCTCTCAAAAGAAAATTGATAGTGCCTTCTAAAGACGCTCCTCTAGCGAAAATTGCAAAAATTACAGATTTCGAGGAGGAAGAAAAATGCACATCTCCTGAGAAAGTTTCAAAGAGCCCCACTGTTGAAGTCTCCAAAGATAAAACGGAGCCAGCTCCACCTTATCCGGCACCCTTTCCTAATATTACTATCACTAACTCTCCAACTACACTTGTGCGATTGCAGCTTTCTCTAATGTTGACTCCTTCTAAGAGGCAAGTTTCTCCGGAGTCGTCATCTTAAGTTCCTCCGTCGACTAGTTTGATGAACTTGTCGAGCTTATCCTTCATTCAGAAACTTTCTGTTTCTTCTTCTCTACTGTTACTCAATACAGATTTGGCAGAAAATCATCGCTCTCTGATGGAGCAACATCTTTCGGTAAGTTCTCACCCAACTAGTTCTATTATCATTGGATCTTTCTAATTGCTAACTTGTGTTACATTTCTTCTTGTTGTAGATTTCCAAGAACTGGATTTTTTTAAATGAACATGTCTTCAGGCTCTTTGTGTGATCCTCCAAGCTACGAGAGGAAAATGTTGAACTCAAGAACCAAGTATCCTCTTTGAATACCACTCAAAATGACAGTTCCTCTGAGTTAGAGCGAGTCAAGGATTCCCTCACCAGGGCTAAAGCTGATCTAGAAGCGCAGGGGTAAGCTCACCATATCTCCACTGATGAAAAATTTACAATGAAGCTTTCTTTGAAAGACTGGGAAAAAGAGAAAGCTCGCTTGGTGGTTAAGAATACATTACTGAATGACAAATTCAAGAGGACTAGAGCTTCACTTAAGCTACATGTTCAAACCCATTCTGACGTCAAAGAGTAAGTTTCTGAGTTCGCTAATGTCAGCCTAAGGCCTATGATGTTGAAAAATTATGATGATGCCCTCATGCTTGCCTATGTTGGTAGTCATGAGATTTTGGCTTCCCCTCTCGCGACCTAAATTTAGCTACAAGATTAATGGACAAAATTAACCAGCTTAGGTAGGGTACCGAGGTTGAAGCCGAAGAGGAGATAGTTAATGTGTCTCAAGCTCTTTCTTTTGACATTCCCTCCTTTGACATTGAATTTGATTCTGAGGAGGATGATAACACTCATGATGTTGAAGAAGAAAAAGAGGATGATGATGACGAGGACAGTAACGATGACAATAATGATGGACCATCCAGAGATCAAGGTTATGGTGGAGATACAGGGGGGACTTTCGATGCTTCAAAGAAAAATGCTGGTGACAAAGCTGAATTTTCTGAAAAGGAGCCACCTTCTCATAAGGATATGCCACCTTCATCCCTTGGGCCCACTACTCCATTTGAGGATGAACCTGCTCCCATTCAAATTGAGGAGCCAAAAGAGAAGGAGTAGGTTTCCCAGGCTTCCATTCCAATTTCACAGGTATGGGCTTCTCTATTTAAATGTCTTAAACTACAAAGATAATAATTAGCGCAAATTATTTGTCATAGATAAAGATGAAATCTACTTTTCCTATAGAACAAAACATGACAGAAAACAGGTGAAAGTTAAGATGTTATATAGGAAGTTAGGCAAATTGGTAAAGGAGCATAATGTTTTATCTGAGAAATACCATAGACCTGACAAGAGTACAACCGTATTGGCTTCTTTTTAATATCAAATGGCCACCACTTTATTAAAGAAAGTGCGCCTTCGATATGATATTATCTTGGAGGAATATAGAGAGTTACTAACTTTATTCTGGATGATGATTGAGGAAAGAGATATTTTGGTTGACTTTTTGTATAAAGTTTATTGTAGACATTCTATAATAGATTTCCATACTTTGGTGAATTCAGTGGGGTTCTACTTAGGCACTTTCACAAAAGATATTAAGATGAACACGGATCTGACCTGCATCCCAGGACTTTCTAGAACTTACCGCGGGCCAGATAGATTCCATTAGAACTCCCCCCGAGAAACTTAGGTATTATAAAGATAAATTTGTTTCTGGGTTTTTCTGTGAATCTTTTTTTATGAACCAGATGATTAATTGTAAATATGTAAAAATTAATTGATTTTTAACTATTTGTTTTAGCTCTATTCCCTTTATGCTTAGCTTTTCTTTTCAATATTATTTTAGAATATCTGTTCTTTAGGTCGTCTCATCCCAAGAGATCGCTTAAGTCAATATGTTAAACTAAGAAGGTTTTATTCTGAAAACGCATTAATTTTAAGGACATCAAAACTAGCAATATATTGCTACCTTCGAGATTTACAAAAATAGTACTTGGAGTATCCTCGCCTTCATTTCAACTTCCTTAGCAATGAAAAGGAAAATTTTCTTAAGAGATCAGAACATTCCACTCTAAATTAATTTGTGGTCGTGATAGTCCCTAGCTGGGAAATGGGACTATAGCAAATGTCCACCCGTCATAATCTCGGAAGTAGGTACTAGCCTTTTGATTCGATAGTTATGCTCTCGGTTAAATCCCTATATATAGTTAGAAAAGTATTTTCCCGGCTTTAAATGTAATTAAATTGCTTGCCGTATATTTTTTAGACTTTGTTGCTATTTAGTTGTAATCCGTTGTGATAATAATAAAGATATATTTTTATTTCTGTCTTAATTTTTATTCCATTTCTTTTGTTTAAATAGGAGCCACAATCATCTATGACTCATCTTTCCCAAAACTTACTGTCACACATTGATGCGACTGGAGAGGGACTATTACAAAGAAGTGGAGGAATTTTGCTCAGCGACGAAGTCCTACTGGAGTGTTTTAGTGGCAACATTGAAGCCGTGAAATGGCATAAGAGATATTTTCCCCCAAAAACCATTGCCAGTGGTCATAAAGATCATATTGCCTCTCTTGAGGTTGATATTGAGAAGAAAGATGAAATGATCACCGCGCTTAAACGACAAGTGAAGACAAACCCCACGATCAACTTCGATCAAAAGATGTCTGAGCTTATCCAGCAAATAAGCGACTTGGAGCTGAATTAAAAGATAGTCAAACTCAGTGCGCCTCTCTATAGTTCATTTTGGGGAATAAGACTTCAAAGATCAAAGTTCCAACTCCTCAAGCTACCCCACGAGTTGCCAAGCCTACTTCTCGTGGCTTAGAAATTTCCTATCATGCTCAACCCTACCCTGGGTTCAGATGATAATGTGGTGGAGAATTAGTGTCGGAGGGTAAAATTTGAAATTTCCCAATATTTTGACGAGCAACAGAAATTGAAGTACACTCATACCATTAATGAATATGCTGCCATGAACCAGAAGCTGAAGCATACCAATTATTTGCTTAATGAGCGGGTTACAAGGTTAAAAAGGGAAACAAAACACTTAGGGCTGCAAATTAGGCCTTTAATCATGCCATGAAAACCAAAATTAATGCTATTGATGATGATAGTAGTGTAAGAAGGAAAGAAAAGAACCTTAAGGAAGTTCTCCACGTAGCAATCAATCATATCATAAATCCTTCAGTGGTGGAGACTCTTAATAAAGCAACTCAAGATTTGTAATTCATCTATGTATTTGAGCCATGTAAATCTATCTTGTGTGTAATTTTTTGTTTGTAAATGACTTCATAACTTATATAAATTATGAAAATTTTGTAAATATCACCTGATTTGTGATCTTTTTCTATAGTGTAACTTTTAATATGCCTTTGAATTGCTCGTTCAGCGATTTTTGTGCTTGCTGAATCTTTTATTACTCCTTGTCATTCTGACTTCCCTAAGAAGCATGTAGAAAACAATATTTTTAATTGTTAGCTTGAAATTGACATATTTATCTATGTATATCATTTACTTAGATTAGCAAACCATCATGTAAATTATACGAAAAATCGTTCATATTTTTATGAGAAAATGTCATCTTTAACCATGATGAGAGTTGATCAAGAATGTAATCCTTCCCACTTGGCTGGAAAGTTTGAAATTTACTAATAGTAAACATCACTTTACCATAGAAGTAAAAACATTAGAATATAACCTTTGTTTAATAAGGAACCTGATTCATAAATCAATTTTTAAGTAGCAATTCTTCAACCCATTCCTTAGTATTAACGGGATTTAAAAAACTAGAAAACCAAAGTTCCCTTTCGGAAACTTTTAACAGCGATCATTATGATGATATTCACTGGCCCAGATTTGGGGATTTAGGAAGAATAGAAACACCATGATCTTGCACCCAAATTAGGGTTTGCATAAGCAGTAGTCTTGATACCTAGATTCAGGTATAATAAGTCGGTGATTGATAAAGACCTTACCTTTTCCCGAGCCAGACCAGATAAAGACCGAAGTCCAGATTCGGGAGTTAGATGATGGAATTTATATGTGAAAGCCTTAAAATCCTCATTCGAGTATTAATAGCTAATATTTAGAAACAGAAGTCCTGAAACCCAAATTCGAGTAATAATAAGTGGAGTTTTGTCTCTCTTTTGCTTATTCCATCTTTGACGTGTATGAAGCCTTTAGGTTTTGAATTTAAATAATCTTATTGATTGCCCCTTGAGCTAGTATGTCTTAGTCCATGGTCGATATTTTTTTCTTGAGCTTGAATTTAGTTCATGATTTGATGAGCCTCTTTCCGGGCTTGGACATCTTATTCCATTGCTGATTGATCCCCTTTTTGGGCTTGGATATCTCAGTCCATTGCTTGTTAAGCTTCTTCTTGGGCTTGGACATCTTAGTCCATTGCTGATTGAGCCTCATCTTGGGCTTGGACATCTTAGTCCATTGCTGATTGAGCCTATTCTTGGGCCTAGACATCTTAGTCCATTATTGTCCGGTGCACTTGGTTAGCTCATCTTAGATGCTGGAACCAAGGACATACCCGACCTCCCTCGAGGAGGCACCTTGTCCGGGCCCTTTTGCAATGCAAACATGGGCTTGTTCGGTGCTCTACCCTAGCTATCTTATGGTACGGATAGAGGCTTACTCCTTACTCTCTCCAGGAGGTTCCTTAACCTAGTCATATTGTAGCATGGATAAGGACTTGTTCGGTGCTCTAACCTGGCCATCTTATGTTGCAGATAGAGGCTTACTCCATCTTTCCTCCAAGAGGCGCCTTGATCTGACCAGAGGCACGACAAACAGCTTGTTCGATGCTTTAACCTGGCCATCTCTTGATGCGGTTAAAGGCTTACCCACCCTCCCTCCAGGAGGTGCTCTGCCCTAGCCATCTCGGCATGGACAGAGGCTTTTCTACCATCCTAGGTAGACTACTATCTTAGGTAGTATCCAAATATAAGGAGCATTTCACTCCCAACCATGTAGATTTTCTCTTTTTAGAAAGTATCTCTTTATTAACCTTTTCTCAAATCCTTTTTTACAAATTCGTTGATCTTTCCTTATCTAAAGAAATTGATGATCATCCCCTCTGGGCTTTATAGTGGTTGGTTTCATGACCATTCATCACATGAAAATGAAAGAAGAACCGTCCCAAGTTCCTTTCGTGTTTTTGTTTTTGTTTTGTGACGGCCAATAGTTGAGTTCATCCTTACTAAGTAAGTAGACATTCTCCATAGATGTAGTTAAGTTGCATTTCCTTTGGAAGTTTTAAAACTCGATTCATGGGGATAACTCTTTGACTTTATATTTTTCAGCCTTATCATTTCATGCTCTTCAATTATTTTTCTTTTTGCTACCCTTTGAATCTCTTGAGTTGGAAGTGTTTTTGTTGCAGTTGATTGCCATCTGTATGCAAAGGCATTGTATTATCCCTTTCTTAAAGAGTGTGCCCTTGGAATAATGTTGGATTGTTCTTCTCATTTGATTAAAATATTGTTACTTCCATTTGTCTTCACTCCAAGTGCAAAGATTGGGGTAGGGCCAATATGAAAAGGATTTAGACTCTATTTCCCAGGATCATAAGATTCTGCTTTCTTTTTGTTTATAATCTTTAAGGCTTCGAGCCTTAGCCTTTGCTCTTCATCTTGGTTGGAGCTTTGATGTTTACTTGGGAGAGTCTTGTTGAATGTGGTTAAGAAGACCCTTGTTCAGACCTTTCAAATCTTCTTCCCATGATCAAATTAAAGTAGATGAGCTTGATGTAGGATTGATCCAAGGGGGTTGGAGAATAGTAGTATTAAGAGGCCAACCAAGTCGGAGGTTCGAGCCCTCTAACTACCACCAAAAATGTCAACAAGGTTTCTTATCAACACCGCAAAGTGATGTCAAGAAAAATGGTTATCCTTTTTTATAATAGTGATGTGATTCCCTTAGTAATAGCCATTAAACTTGGCTTTATTTTGTTGAAGTCTTTGTTCCAAATCTTTTGACATCGTCGAAAGGTATATACACTAGGTTAAATAACCTTTCGATCTTGTTGAGTTAACTTGAAGTCTCCCTCATTGATTTACTCTTATTTCGATTGAAATTTCCCTTAGTCAAGTCCTTAAAGGTTGATTTTGATCATTTCAAAAGGTTAAGGTGATGGCCTTCCTTAGGTTCAAGCAGGGAACGATTTATTTTAGTGGTTATGAAATGGATTTTGACCATGTCAAAAGGTTAGGCTACTGATAAAAGTTGGTTTCGACCTTGTCGAAAGGTTTAGATCTTTGCGCTGATGGTTTCAGAAGGTTTCAAGGAATATTTGATCCAATTATGTTGATAACCTTGTCTAAAGATTCGGCCCTCAAAATTGATAATTTAAAAAGGTTGAAGTAGACACTTGGTCCAAATGCGTTGCCAACCTTGTTGAAAGGTTTAGATTGTAGATTTAACTTTTCCAAAGTTTGTAGTAACTATTTTTCAAGAAGAGCTATCAATCTTGTCGGTAAGAACCTTTCGATGAGACTGAACCTGGAAATTAGGAGTTAATCCAACAAAAATTTGAGCAAACTATAAGTAATCAACATAGTTTTAAACTTTCATCTTTATCCAAGAAAAAGCTTCATGTTATTAAATTTCCCAAATCAACACCAATTTAGGGTTACAATGTTTTAATTAAGAAGATACAAGAATAGAATAGGAGAAATCGAATCCTCAAAACATGACTCCTTGGGTCATATTTATGGATGCAAGCGACCCCCCTTTCGACTCCATGCTCTCAACCGGGTCAGAAGGTCCTCCTTTTATATGCAGTTATGAACCTTCTGTCTTTGTCGAATGGTTTGCCCCTTATATGCAATATTGAACCATTCGACATTGTCGAAAGGTTTGCCTTTCTGATGCTTTATGAACCTTTTGACTTTGTCAGAAAGTTGCCTTTCTGATGTCTTCATGAACCTTTCGACTTTGTCGAAAGTTTGCCTTCCAATGTCTTCATGAACATTTTGACTTTGTCGGAAGGTTGCCTTTTTGATGCTTTCTTGGACTTTCGACTTTTTCGAATGGTTTACCCTTCTTATGTCTTCATGAAACTTTCGACTTTGTGGAAAGGTTTGCCTTCTATATTCTGTTGTGAACCTTTCGACCTTGTCTAAAGGTTGCTCTTCACTTGATTGTCGTCGTGAGTTGTACTTCCCTCCAATGTTGTCAAAAGGTTGTTTTCCATTCATTGTTGACTTTTGGGCATTGTGCTCTTCATAGAACCTTTCGAATTTGTCGAAAGGTATCCTAATGAACCTTAACCGGTTCAAAAAGCTTGCCATGCTTTCGAAAAAATCACCATGGGTTTGCTAACACTTGCTTTGACTTTTCATCTTCTTCAAAAGGTAGGAACTTCATGGATGCTATGAGATGGAACCTTTCGACCCCCTTGAAAGGTTGGAGGCTATTAAAATTTGATGACTACATCCCTTCAACTCCATCGAAATGTTCGATCTGAACTATGAGATGAAACTTTTCGACTCTTTCGAAAGGTTTGGTCTGGACTGTCAATTGAAACCTTTCGAATCCTTCGAAAGATTTGGTCTGAACTACTTTTCCTTGGTCTTTACTTCGATTTAGTCAAAAGGTAGATTTTTTTTGTGTAATAAGTATAATCAATTGTAGGATCTTGGAATATGTAGAACTAAGCGGAGAATTCATAGGAAAATTGTTTCCACATGTAAATAGTCTTCTCTTTATATTGATGGTAGCTCCTTGAAGGGTTACTGGGAATAGCCTGCATCGCACTACCCTAGAAGCATTTTATAGACCCATTTGGCTGTCAAAAGCCATCAAGTAGTCATAAGGATAGGTAGTGCCATGATATTTCATGGTTGGGATCTTGACATCAGATGGAATTACCGCCTACATGATTTCATCAGTAAATGGAGCTACTCATTTATTGTCATTCATTCGATCACCTAAAGTCCTTTTTCCTTTAGCATTTAGCATACCTTTGATAAAATTCTCTGTCACATCTTTCAAATAAGCTTCAACATCGTGATAGCTTTTTCGATTTGGGCTTTATTCCTTTGAAGTTGAGGTTCTAGATGATCGACTTTAGTTGCATGGCATTCTTTTTTCTTTGACGATTTGAGTCAACCTTGGTCTTACCTTCGAACGTATGAGCTTTCAAGTTTCTCCTTGAGGAAATCACCTCGTCTCCTATTGTAGCAATTTTGGAAAATTTGTATGATAGAGCTGCTTTTATGAGCTCTTGCATTTCTAGTAGTTGTTGCTCTAAATGCCTTACCTTGACTGCATTATCATCTAGTTGTGTGGGAGTTGATGGTTGCCCTGGCACCAACCATTCCAAGTTAAAAGTTAGTGTAATATTTTCTTCCCAAACTGTGGTGTGTATTGCCTCCACATCTATTCGATTAAGTCTTTTCGATTTCATTTTCCTACAACGAGTCAAATGTTCTATAATCAAAGCATAAGGAAACAACAAGGTTGGAGGTTCAAGCCCTCCTTCGAGCACCAAAAATGTTGACAAGAAATTTAGTCAACACCTCAAAGCAAAGTTTATGAAGAAAACAATCCCTTCGGGACAGCTTTTGAGTGAGTCAAAAGGGTCTGTATACCTAAAAAGGGAACCCTTTTGATGCTATAGATTCAACTGTCAAGCAGATGGTTCCTTCAAAAGGATTCATATGTTTTGAAGTATTCAAGCACCTTTCAAAGGAGTCCTCTTAACCGATATGATTTAAATTAGCGAATCCCTTCGAAACCCTTTTGAAACGAACCAAGAGAGTCGTTATGCCTTCGATGGGACTTGAAATATAATATATATAACAAATCAAAAGTAGATAAAATTTTCTATGGAATCTTATCTCAGATAAATGATTCAAGTCCTATCGACTTGAAAATATTGGATTATCATCACCATATCCATTTAGTATTATATGGGCTTCAGATTTGATGATAATATGTTTCCAAATCAAAATATCCAAGTAAACTCTATAGCTTTGCATATGTCAAATAAGGGTTAGGAAGATAAGAGAGTATAATGTGCAATTGGTCATTAGTTAAGCTAATGGCCGAAATGATCTTCCTCACATTCGAAATCGATATTAGATCCACGCATCCTCTCCTTTTTATTTCTTAAAATTGGATTACAAGTAAGAGAATTTTCCCAAATTGGTCTAGGGTTACAAGAATTTTGTTTTTCTAAGAAGTGAGAATGAAATTCAAGAATTCAAAATTCGGTCAACAACATGGACTCCTAGGGTCATATTTATAGATACAGATTGACCCCTCCAGCGTCCATCCTTTCGAAGCTGTCGAAAGGTCTTTCTTCCGACCTTTCACACCCATCCTTTTGCCTTTGTCCTTTTTCTTCCATGGCTTCAAAGGCGGATATATATGTCTCTTATTATGCTTGGATTAGACCTTTTGCCTCCATCAAAAGTGCACAAACAACGGATATTGTTCCAACATTCTCCAATGCTGCTTTTGTTTACTTTGGGAATTTTTTGACACCTTCGAAAGTCATGCTTCTTTTAGTGGAGAAAGTGTCAAGGTTCCCTATCGCGTTGTTTTGATATAAACAGAATCAGTTCCAACTCCTTCTACTCCTTCGAAACCTCTCCTAGGTTGCTTTCATCTGGTGCTAATCATGATGAGTGATTATTTGAGCGAGTGAGAAAGTGCTTTCGGATGGTTTTGAAAGGACTTATAAGTGATGAAAGTATCGTCGCAAAAGGTCAGTTGGTAAGATGTGAAGTTTCCTTTATGCTTGTGGAAGGACCTAACCATTTCGAAAAGCTTATTTTGCTTTCGAAAAGTACACTTTGGCAAAATGTCCTTGTGTGGAAGATTAATAGTGGCAAACAAACTATTTGAAAGAGTTTGGTTCTTATGTGCAAGCCTTTTATTTGATACCTTCGAAGGTGATTCGAACTCATATGAGATTCCTTCATGTATGTGGAACCAATGTGTCGAAAGGATTAATTGAGGTGGAAGGGTAACTTTGCCTCCCTTTCGACTCCTTCGAAAGCTCTTGTTTCACTTGATACTTATAGGAGCATTAGGTGCTTGCGAAATCAACCTAACCACTTCGAAAGCTACTTCAATGCCTTCGAAACGCTGCTTTTGAATCATGGTGAAACTCTTTTTTATAATTATTATGAAGCTTCTTCAACACTTTTATGGGCCTTCTTTCCTACCTTTGTTCTTAAGTGAGTTTTATGGCTAACAAAGTTAATAAGATATTTGGGAATAAAAGGTCTAAAGGAATGTTATAAAAAATGGCTTCATAAAGTGTTTAAACCGAAGTGAAAATTTTATGAAATATTTTCATAAATATTTCTTGAAAATCAATAAGTATGGCTTTGAGTTTAGAAGATAATATGAATCATTAATTAATTAACTAACTAGTCATCGCTAATTTTTATCATGGTGTTTGCACTTGATATTGGTTTAAGGAGTATATTATAATACAAGAGTTTATTATAATTTTAGAACTAAAAAGGATAATTTACCTTTTAAAATTGAGATGGTTTCTTTAGAAAGGAAATAAAAAAAAATTCATGAATAAATATTTTAAAGAAATAAAGTGTCTTATAAAAGTGTTTAAACAAGAAGATAAAAGTTTTATGAAATGTTTTCATAAAAGTTTTGGAAACTTATTTAGTACGTATGTTGTACGTAGATCGTTTCATTACATAGTTTTGATCTAAGGTTCGAGTATGAAACTTTTGGGGTGTTTACACCGGTCTGAAAAAAATTTATCATTCAATTCTTGACAACCAATATTAACGAGGGTTTTGGGGTTGAATACATGCGTTATTTATCATAGTTGAGAGCTATGCAAGGAAAATTAAAGTTTTAATCGAAAAGCTTGATCAGAGTCCTCATAAGATAATGGAGAATCGATATTTGATTGGAAGTAAGTTTGTTGATTCGAATAGGAGATCGAATCAGATATTGCATATCGATGATATGCGTATATCATACAAAATTGAGAATAAAAATACATGTTTGGGTTTTAGATTGTAAGGGGACGAAATTCTTTTAAGGGCGTGGAAGAATGTAACGATTCGTAATTTTATCACTTTGAATTAGAATATTTAATTATAATATTAAAATATAAGATAACTTTAGAAAATAATCATGTTTTGTATAATAAATGGTAATGGTGATCAAATTTCTGAAATTCATTTACAAAAATAAATATTTTAGATTTTCGTCGGAAAAGTGTCAAAAGCCGATTTTCGATAAAAATAAGTTTTTCTTGAAATAATTTATTTAAATGTTAATTAATGCATTTTAAATGTTATATAATGATAATAATTATTTTATAGTGGTTTTATAAAAATATAAACTTGTTTTATAAAAATATTCAAATTTCGTCGCAGGTTTGGCAAATCGACGTTGTATTTTTATGATTGGGTCTTAATATTATTTAAATTGGTTATGGCAAAAATAAAATTGTTTAATTATTAGGAGATGATAAAAAATTATTTTCATGTTTTGTTTACATAAATAATTAGTTTGACTAAAAGCTGAAAATGTGACTGGAAAATGATTTGCAAAAAATCGACTTTTTATTAATGAAAATCGTCGCAACATTGTTGCACCTTTGTTAATATGTATATGTACACAAATTGTTTGCATGAAAAATGGGCAAACATCTCCAAGACGTTGTAATGGGGTTACGAATATTGTTTGTAGTATAAAATTACCGTTTGGTGAATTTTAGTTGCGAGTGTATGTGGTAGGAAATCAATTGTTTGCAATAAAGAATTAATAAAGGACTGAAATGCAAAAAGACACCAAATTTATAGTGGTTCGGCCTTAATGTGCCTACATCTACTGTTCCTCTTTTATTACCTCTTTCATATCTGAATATAGACACAGACTTTGAATATGAATAAACTTGTCATTAGGACTAAGGATTTTCTCTCCCAAAGTTGTCTGCCATTGTAGATGGAAGCTTCACAATTTTCCCTCTATCCCTCTTTATAATGCCACATGCCTAGTATTTATAGAGTGAGGTTATGGAGAGAGGCAGCTGAGTACAGAACTTCTAGGCATTGTGAAACCTTTCTTCCCTTGAAATATGGTTCTGCTGTTGTTCCACTACTCTGGGATGCTTGTTGAATACTACTCTGCTAGCTCGCTATAGTTGTCCATTCTGACACTTAAATCTTGAATACCGGAACACTTAAGTTCATCCCTGCAAGTACAAAAAAATGATGGATCCACCCCCAGAAGTGTTGGACCAAATATGTCTGTTGGGTCCTACCCCTGAAGAGATGGACCAAGTGAGTCCGGTGGGTCTATCCCCGAAGGGAAAGACCAAGTGGAGGCGGCCCCTGACCAAGTAGGTCCGCGCTAGATAGGTCTGGCCTGGGGCTGGACCAATTGGGTCCAGCCCCAAGGTGCCGGACCTTGGGGCCGAACCAGTTGGTCCCTGGTCCGGCATTGTGCAGGACCGGGGACCACCTGGTACGGTGTTGCCAAACCAGAAAGCTAGCCCGTCAATGCCGGACCATGTGGGTCTGGCACTGTGCTCGACCATGTCTGGTCCGGCACTATGTCGGACCAGGAATCTGGTCTGGCATTTGCTGGATCAGGTGCTGGTCCGGCATTTGCCAGACCACTAGGTCCGCCCTGGGACCGGACCAGGTGTCCAATCCCAGAGGGCCGAACCTGTGTGGGTCCAGCCCTCCTCGGCCGGACCAGGATGTCCGGCCCTCCTGGGCTAGACCTGTGCAGGTCTGGTCCTATCAGGCTCGACTATGCCGGGTCTGGGCCTGCTAGGCCAGACGTAGATGGTCCGACCCTATTGGGCCGGAATCAGCTGGGCCGGACCCATGTTGGTCCGGCTTGGGCTGTCAGTCCTTATGGGGCCGGGCACGTGCGAGTCTTACTCTGCTAGCCTGATTTGGCGAGTCGGACCCTGTTGGGCCGGGATTTGCTAGGCCTCTACGGTCCTGATTTTGTAGGTCAGTTTCTTTGCTGGTTTAGGCGGGCTCGGGCCTTGGTGGAAAGTGGTCTTTGAGGCTTTATTTTCGAACCGTGTTAGGCAAATCTTTGAATGAGCATATCTTTCAAACAGTTATTCAGATTGAGACGTGGTTCAGACTGGTGCTCACATCTTGACCTTGCGATCATTTCTAAGCTGCTCTGAGTCTATTTCAAGACTTTAACAGTTTTTCCTCTGACTTTTCATATCCACTGTGCAGTACGCGAGAATGCCTACAGTGTTTGCTCCCCAAAGTATACTTTCGCCAATGTGAAGTATGCTTTGTTTAATCTAGGGTAGCCTCACTAGTATCATAGGTGTTATCCTGGTGTTTGACTATCCACATCTCATTATCTTCCCCAAGATGAGCTTCTTTCGTTAGCTGGAAGTGAAGCTTCATTTGTCTTGATAAGGACTTGCTGGTCACTCACCGCGGTTTTTAATTATCCTTCATTAGGCAGGGTGTATTTCTCGTTAGCCTTCCTGTTTTTGGCTTCAAGGCCTTGAGTAATATGTGGACCTGGTGATGTTCCCTCCATGGTATTTGACCTAGGACCCATGATGTGGAATTTTCTATTCCGACCATCGTATGGCCAGCTTGAGTGAGCACGACCTTACCATTTGATTGATGAGTTTGTATATTTCTTCATTAATTTTTTCATGCTTGGTCAAGGTCAATTATTGATGGAGTATTGATTTTCCATCGAAGGGTATTTGTATGTATAATATTATGCATAGCACTATTGAGTGGATGTTGGCTACATCTGACCAAGCCAGGCTAATAGGCTTATGTTCCATCTAATCTGGTTGAGTGATGACATTTGCAGTAATTCTGCGGTCCTATGTTAGCTCTTTCAGGACTTGTCCCCAGGCACATTTGTATAAGATTATCTTAGACAATTCCTTGGTAGTTTTCCTGCTGGAGTCTCATGTACCTACTTGGATTTGACTACTAGCAAGCGTTAATAGGGTGGGCGCTGGGTCTAAGCGAGCGGTCTTGACTCTTTTGAGCGGAGCTCAAGAAATTTGTCGGCATTGTGAATTAGGAGTCGGATTACCTATCCGGTTTATGCTGATTATCATATCCAGATGTCTCCGACGTGGGTTGTCTATTGGTGATATCAGCTTTCTTTCTCTACTTGATCAGGTGGAATCAACCTTTCAACATAAATGTCCCATTGGTTTTGGCAGTAGAGGGCCATCCTATTCTGTTGACTTTACCTACAAATTTAGGGTCCTTTCGGGCCTAGTGAGGTCATAGACTTTCATCCTTGCTATAGAATTAGTTACATACTATTAATACATTTCTATTTGGAATTTTACAATAGATATATGTTAGAGTCATCCCGCGTGCCCCCAGGATTGATTTATTAGGTAAAGGTATCAAGATATTTATGTTAAAATAGCTTTGATATGAATTAATTACATTCGATAGGTTAGAGATCGAATCATTTATGCTTTGAGTGGTCATCATCATTCGAAGTGATTCCCTATTACTAAGGTTTAAAGAGTAATTTGGAGGGGACATGGTAGCCCACAAATACTCATTACATCCTCCAGAGCTCCTTTTAGCGATGTTGTCAAAAGTCGGCTGGGAGGGCTCGTTATTTGTCTGGGTTTGTCCCCGGCCTGGTTCACTTGGTTGCTTCTCACAATATGCTGGCATATATCATGAATGGGCTTTAAACTTGGGAATTTAAGGTTATGATTCCAATGTGCTATTACCAAGCTGAGTAGTAGTGTGCGTGAATGATCAAAGGGTGAGGTGGTGCTATGCCCCCAAGTATTTTTTATCGAATTTAGCCTAGCTTACAAAAGTTAGTCCATTGTACTGACTTTTTCTCAGGTTCCATAAGTGTGCTTAGCTATGGGAGAATAATTACAATTTCTCAAACGAAGTTGGCTGCAAGGGATATTCTAATTCTTACGGCAATGTTGGATTGTAATTCCGCTATCCCTGGCAGAGTTGAGTCTATGTATTTTATCCTATTATACTTGCATTATCACTATTTAATATATATATATACACATTTTCTTGTATATTGTCATCCTATTACACACACACACACACACACACACACACACACACACATATATATGTATATGTATATGTATTCATATTATTCCCTCTCTACATATTTAGTATTTGGATATGCATTGCTTTTACACATATGTACATACTCATATATATTATCAACATCATAAGGCTTGTATATAGATACATATATACATTTATGGATATTTATCTTAATTTAAATGGTTGAGTTATATATATACATATGGTTTATTTTTTCCTATAAGATTTATCATATCTGGCAATTTTATAATTCAATATTTTATATAGTTTTTAAATCAATTCATATACATTCAGACATTTTAATTATCAGAAATTCATCAATATTAAAAATTTAAAATTCGTTAATAACCCAGTATTAGATAGCCAAAAAATATGGGTCGTTACATTCCTTCCCCTTTTGAACTTTTCATCCTCGAAAAGGAACAAAGCGAGAATTTTAATTTTGATGTATATTATCTAAATTAATCATCTTTAAACGTTTTAGCACTTTACTCTTTTTATTGTATAAAATTTTAAAACTCTTTTAAAATTATTTTTAAAATTACACAATATTACTAAACTAGCTTTATATAAAAATACTTTTCATAACTCGATGCCCAAACAAGTCCATCCTTGTTCTCACAGAAATTTAGTCATACGTTGATCAAATGTAGGACTGAAAATCTATAAGTACTTAGTAGATCCATTTTCAACACCCAGTGAAAGTACTTGGAAAACCTCTTTTCGAAAATGCTATGGAAATCATCACGCCCCATGGATCGCGGTTAGCCCAATGATTACGTCGCCACCCCGGCGAAATCCATAAGAAAACTGTAGGCATCCGCACCTCTGGACTTCTGCCATGAGAACTGCAACAGTTCGCAGCTACACCAAGGGTTGGGTTGCTATCACCGCAAACCCTTGTAACTGTAGGCATCAGCGCCACTTGAATTAGGTGCCAAATGAAACCTTACCACATACATTGCAGACTACACAAAGGTTGCATCACTATCTCAATGAAACCCAATGTAGACTGTAAGCACTCACTTCTACACAAATTCCGCTATGGAACCACATAGATCGCAATCTACCGATGTAACGTCGCTCTCCCAGCGAAATCAAACGCAGATTGTAGGCAATCACTGCCACTCGACTTACGCTATGGAATGCGGTAGATCGCAGTTACAACAAAGGTTACGTTGCCATCACAGCAAAACCCAAATGTAATAGTAGGCATCAGTGTCGCTCGACTTACGCTACCCAACAATCATCATCAAGAACTCGAGTTTTGTCCGGACATCCTCTAGGATCCCAATCTCATTGAACCCATCCTTAGGGTTCTAGGCAGAACCACCTAGTGGATCTCCTACTGTAAGTTTTGACTCTCAATGGGGGTGCCTTTTTTTCCATACCTTTCGCAAAACATATCATACTATATATAGTACCTTTCACATCATACTCTTTATGTGTATCACATATAAACCTCATTTACACAAAATCGATAATTCCCAAATTTGGTTTTACCAAATTTTCGAAGTTGCTTTTTGCTTAAATTAACAGCCCTTTTCAAAATCAATGAGTTCCCAAAACCTGTCCAATTTCATTCTCATATACGTATAAAATTATTCTCTCAACTCAAATAATTTTTGGATCAGTACTTTCTAAGCCCACTTCATACTTATATAAATTTATTTAGCATTCTATATATCTTTTAAAGATCATTTCTTCTGATTATAGATAAGGGAGGTTTGGATATAAAACAAATACATATAACCTCCTTAATGCCAAAAAAAATCTTTTTGAGTTCGATTACTTTTTTCAAAGTCATTTGTAACATTAATTACTCTTATAAAGTAAGTTTCAATTATAATACTATCCAACCATTTATTCAGAGTCATCATATTTACCCAAAATGTAGTCTTTCACATCAAAATCATTTTTTCCTCAATATCTGATTCAATTCCAATTCAAAATTGCTTCGATTTCCATATGGGTTAAAACTTCAATTTATCCCAATTCGTATTTAAATCTACGATTTAAATATAAATAATTTCCACTCTGACCAGCTTGAATTTAGAAAATAGCTTGAATAGTTGTAAAATAGTCAAATAGTCAATATAAGATAGTTTAAGTTTTAAAAGGGATGGTCGGTACGGTAAAATAGCTTGGAGAGATCAAAATAATTTAAATATTTAAGAAGATAGATTGGTAACAGTTAAAATCGTTTATTTGAAAATACTCTCAAGGTCAACTAATTCAATTCCCCATCTCCAATTCAAAATCAATTTCAATATCCATTCCCATTTAAATTGATTCAATCCCGATTCATTTCGAATTAACTTCGATTCCCGTTCTAATTCAAATAAATTCCTATTTCGATTTCAAATTGATTCGATTTCGATTCCGATTTCAATTAATTCCAACATTAATAATTAAGCCATTATAATTTTTTGGTTCATATTAATATAAAAAGTGATTTTATATCAGATCGTATCCCCACAAAATATTTCACACGTCGATGGACTACCACACTTATGAATTCTAAACATTACATCCATCTATCCATATAAAAATCTTACAAAAGGTCATAAATCTAGATGCCTTAATAACTATCTAGGTTTTAAGAAAAGAACAGAGTCTTAGCATCCTCAATAAAAACTTCCTTGAGGGCTTCCCTCCAACTTGCGAAAGCACGTTTAGGCAATCCGCAACAGAGTGTCCCCACTTAAAACTTTTGTCGCATCTCTACACTTCCATCTTCATGGATGACTTTCACGTCTTCCGTGGGGCGTTCCACCACTTTCCTTTTCTTCCGTCTCTTGGGGCAGTCCCCAGCGATGTGTTCCGCCATTTTAAAATGGTAGCAAATGGTTGACCCATTGACTGGTACTATGGTTTACGCTTCACCTTCCTCGGTTTAGGGCAATGGTTTAGGAAATGTCCTTTCTTTTGACACTTAAAGCATAAAATCTCAGAGCGAAATAGTTTGACTTCTTTATTCCTTTCCTTTCTTGGTTTACTACACTTAGTTGCATAATGCCCTTTATAATGACATCTATAGCAGGTGACGTCATCATAAGCACCTGGTCCATCCCTTTCCCTAAACCGTTTCTCATGTTCCACTATTGGTTCCTCCCGAGCCTTACCTGCAGCTGCTCTCCACTCCCTATGCATTCCCTTCCATTCTTCTCCTTTTGCCATCTCTTACCACTTGAGCTAAATTTTAGCAGGACTTCCGAACTTATAATTTAAAACTTCGATTAGTCGAATTTTTGCTTTATTCTTACTTTCAATTATTCTTTATTTGTTCCCGGTCATTTTTATAATTTAATCCACTAATTTGATAATATGGTTCATTATAATTTACAGAATCCAAAACCATTTTATTCCTTTTAAACTTACTCCAAATTTAAATTCTTTTCAATATCATTTCCACTTATGAGTTCAAAAACTTACTTTTCTTTGGGTTGTACTTCTCATTTTCAGGGGACTCCATAGTTCAAACATCAATATTTATTTCAAATCAACTTTGCAATCACATATATACATATTTATCCCATTTACACATCAAATCACACTTTAAATTTTAAACCATTCTTGGTTTTTAATCCAAAACGAATTCATCTTCAGACAATTCTTGTTTTAAAACAAAGATTACTATGTTAGAAAATATTCTAAATAATATTATTTATTCTTTCCGTCAACACTTAAGATCCATTTTCAGTTTATAAGTCATGCTTATATAATTTCACTTCCTTAAACATTTCACTCTGTTCACCATCATTATTCTATAATAAACCTCCTTTATTAAGACACAATACCCACTCTATGATAATTATCATATCTAGAAACCATATATTCCATAATAACTTTTTGGAAAATTCTCTAAATTATAATCAGGGTAACTTATTTTGTTTTAAAAACCTTGAAAAATACTTGTGAAATTTTCGGAATTTTAAATTATGGTTTTAGGCCTACTTTCTACTTAACGTATTTGTATAATTTTATCCTTAACCAAATTTATATTTGGTAATATATGTTTTACCACTTAAGTCTCATAATCTAACTTAATTTGAATAACAACATCCAATCAACTTAATATATTATAATAATCTACAAAATTATTTACTTTTATATAAAAATATAACCTTGTGTAAAATTAACTTTAAAATCATTTTGGAAATCATTGTATATGAAAATAACAAGTATGCACTTATATATACTCTGAACTCATTCTAGGTTACTATTGACCCTATCTTTAATGAGTAATCTTCATCGAAGCCAAGGTACTCACTTAATCCTCAGCTCTGATACCACGTGTAACGACCGGATGATTTTCGACCCCCAAAAATAGACACTACTACATCCACTGTATATAGTCTCGAGCAGTCAAGTGTCGGAAACACCAGGCTGTTTGGGAAAAGAAGAAGAAGAGATAGAAGAAGAACAGAAATAATAGCACAGATTCTCACAACCGCAACAGAAAAAATATAATACATTATAGCAGCATTTTATACAAGAAAAGCTATAACAGTCAATATACATACGAGATATAAAAGAACAAGTCTAGACAGTTATAATAACTTGTCCTCAACTGTTGTCGATATAGCCTACAATACAGAACGACATATGGTGAAATACGTGCAATACGTCTCTACCATCCAGCTCACCTCCTGAGCTCCAAAAGCGTCCTAACCTAAAATCTGTAATACTCGATTTGACCTAAACATTACAATAAAGTAACAGCCGAGTTAGGCTGGAAACCAGTATGAATAAACCCACTAAAATTGAAATATTTAAGTTATAGAACTCTGTGAAGACAAAGGTAACTCGTACAACACGACGGGTTATCATAGCATTATATCCCAAAATGTTTTACAAATATCCAATCATACTATAATAATGTCTAAGTACAATACTTCTTAAAACAGTTGGTTTTGTTAAATTAATCCAATTCCAGCATGTCAAACTCCGTAGTCAAACCCATAAGGGTTCATAGTGATTATCAAATTGAAGTGGCTCTGGATAATACAGATATCTGATTCCGTCTCTTCGAACTCGGATGATAATTTCCTCTGAAGGACCAAGTCATTAAATAGACCATTTTTATGATCAGGGAATTAATAATTTCATACCAAAATTTATTCCATAGGTTTTCTTTATCATGGCCGGCCCATCAGCATAAATTCACTTGCAATAATTCATTTTGAAATTTAGATTTATTTACATTTTTCACTTTTTTTTCTAATCAATTTCAGCCGATTTACTTGTCAATATACATGTTAACATCTTGCCCTTTTACTTTACCTTGTCTAGCAACTCAATGGCAAGACAATGGATAGTTGAAATTAATATATAAGACCTATATCGGTAAATAATGGGTCATACTCATTGAACGATGTATAATCAATATTAATCTCTTTTTTCCTCAAAATTGGTCGTTTCCAATAGATGGTCGTGTAATGTTTTAAAACCAGATTATTAGAAAAATTTAAATAAAATAATTTATATTATATAAACTTGGAATTAAACGATCAATTAAATAATTAATTAATTTATTAAAATCTAAATAATTTTAAAATATACATATTCATTTTACCCAAATTATTATGGACCACCATTATTATAAACCATCGTATAAGTCATCAATATAAACCATCATTATATACAAACTATTAAATTATGATAAACTATCATTTTTAACTATTATACCATAAAACCTCACTTTAATTTCTAACCCAACCACTAAGCATTCACGGACCAAACCTGTTAGTCCTTGAGATGATGGTTTTGATGACAACAACCTTAGAATAAGATCATAAAATATAAATCCTAACATTATAGCTTGGATATATATATATATATATATATATATATATATGCAGGATTTAACCATGCAGGTACCAATAATGAAGACTGTACAGTATAGAAATTCAAGATATCAAGATTGAAGACTCGTGAGTATCAAGAATATCAAGAGTTCAAGTTTTTAAGTAATTTAATTAGGAATTTTATTAAAACTTCTAGAAAAGCACTGGCATCTTAAAATCTAATTTATTCATGAAATGAATCCACTTTGAGCCCGTTAAAGGGATGGAACCCTAAGTAGGATGGAACCTACGAAAAATCTAGAGGAACATTGTTTTGTATCTGCTAACTTTTATACAAATGATTTTACCAAATTATCTTGTTTTCAAAATGATTTCAAAACCTTCCTTTTAAAAGAATCAAAAACATCTATCCTGATTTTAAATAATTTTAGCCTCAAAATAATCTTTAATTTCAAAATCAAATTATCCTTAGTTTTAAACTATCTTTTAATGATAATATATTTAACTTTTAATATTTATACTTAGATTTAAATATAAAATTATAGTAAAATTTTATATACCAAAATATTATTCTCTATATTTATTTGTGTATTTTAACTATAGCTAAGTATATTTATAAAAGTTTAAAATAGTTTTAATACAAGACAAACGTTATTTTCAAAGAAAAACACATCATCAAAATTTACTTTGGCATGTCAACATACCCAAGATACCCATGTCCTTTCAAAATAAGTTTCTATTCGTCATATCCTTTCAAGAACGTGGCTGTTGTTCTTCTATAAATTGGGGCTGTTTTCAACGAATTTCTAATCATATTTTTCTGGTTTTCACTCCTCTTCTTCTTCCACATTTCTTTATACACATTCTTACCATTACTCTGCCGAAATCACTATTGAATCTAACTAGATCATTTCTGGTTTGATTCTCTATCACTATCTCAACAAGATCCACAGTGCTATTCAGAGTTATAGACTTCTTTATAATCAATTTAGCGAGAAAAGGTGTGACTGTAGCCTTGGAAATCAATCAAGTGAGAAAATGCATGATCGTAGCCCTGCAAATCAATTGGGTGAACTTGTTGCCCGTGAAATCAAGTATCTCTACCCATGTAACAGCCCGCAAATCCGTACCCCTTGAGTCAACACTATTCTACCTAAAACAACTCAAGTTGTACAGAAATACGAACCATTTGGGTTTAAGAAGAAGAGGTAGAAGAAGAGAAAACAAAATCAACATCAGAATCTAACCATCGCAGCGAAATAAAATATAATAGATAATAAATAATCTTTACTCAAAATCAAATATATCTGTTTACATACATTTCATCATCAGAGTACATCAGTCACAGCTCACATCAATAACATACAATGAGTACACAATAACTCAACAGCGGAAATATATGTATATACAAGTACAAGAATACGTATCGTCATCCAGCTCGTCTCCTGAACTCCACAGCATCATATCCTGTATCCTATAATACTCGGTCTGACCCGAGCATTACAGTTAAATAATACCCGAGTCAGTCTGGAATACCAGCGTGAGAAAATCACACCCAATTGATTATTTAAAGTTTCAAAATCATTTGAAAACAAAAGCATCTCGTAAGACCACGCCACAAATAAACATGTCGGGTTTTTACCTTACGATAGCTAAAACAATTTTTATAGAAATCCTCTGATATTATACTAGGGTCTATATACAAATACTTATAAAATAGCCGAAATTGTTACATCTATTAAATTCCAGCTACTAGCCACAAAAGTGGGTAATACAAACAAAACTCGTACAAGGCTCGTAGGGAGAATGGATTTCCAACAATGACTAGGCACTGGGGTACCACCTGTCACAGTACGGGGCCTAGATCACCGTACCGAGGACTACTCCCTTCATCCCCTGCAACACAAGGCCGGAACCATTTCTTACTGAACAGTCCCGAACAAGATAAACCCCGTGGTTGGCGCGACCAACCACCCACTAAGCCGAAATATATAAGGGACATCTAGACAGGGGAATTACCTTGTCCTGCTTGGGCATGACCCACCTAACCTTGCTGCATATCCCCTGATTTTCAGTCATTCCCATTTGATGAGGCTTGAGGCTAAACGTTACCTTTAGAACGTTTTTACTTAGAATGCCCATCGTCCACCTGACGATGTTTCGCAAGCATTCATCCATACAAGTCCGTCCCGGGTTCGAACGGAACCGAAGGCACTATTCCTACTACATCCATTTTGGAAATATCCTCAGGATTAGTGGCGACTAGCCCTTGCACTTTACTGCTCCATCTTCGACTCCGAACACGTTTTTCGCACGAAACGTACAAACCGGATCGAAGTGGTTTTCGAGAAATAAATCTTGATCCCGGTCTCTTCGAAACGATCAGCGCAGTTGGCCAATATTGATAGTCGGTTATTTAACTATCAATTAATATTCACAAACAACCATCCAACAATAAATAATTTCCCAAATTATTTATTTACTTCAAAAATATTCTTTACAAGATATAATTCTCACTTTCAAATTCCTTTGAAAACATTTTCAAACCATCATTCTTTTCAGAATAAACTTTCCCAAATATTTTCTATCTCTTCTGGAATCACCAAGCACAAACCAGATTTTAAAATAATTTAAAACACTTTACGTTGAAATATACTTTTCAAACATTTAAATTAAAACTACTTTAATAATTTGTTAAAAATACATACTATATGAATATTTGAAAATAAGGTTACTTAATAAATATAAAACTAGAGTTTCACCTTTAAACCCAAATACTATGTCACTCTTTAAATAGTTACTACTATAATAGATTAAAAGAAAATTCTTACTTTAGAATTAAATATTTAGAAATAATAAATTTTCTAAAACATACTTTTAAAACAACATTAAAACCTTTATTTTATATTTAAAAATTTATTTTGAAAACATACTTGGCTATCCAGAGAAATATACTTCACCTCACATCCTTTTTTTAAATTTTCAAAATCCATTAATTTCAGGTTTTATTCCTTAATTATGATTTACAGTACTTTTAACTGAAAATACAAACTTTAGATTTCTTAGCTTACTTCTTAATCCCTTTAAATAAATTTACACTTTGGATTTTAAAATAATTCTTTATTCTTTTAAATTAATATCACTAAATTTTACAATTCATTAATTTTTCTGTTTATTCAAATCTTGTTTCTTTTGTACTTGAAGTTATATATTTGTATTTTAATATCACTACCAAATCCTTTCAATTCATTCTTAATTTATTTGCTATAATTATTTTACTTAAAACTCCATTCTTTTAACGTCTTTCCAAAACTCCCATTTTAATATTTTTGGTAACTCATTATGCCCAGATATGTTCAATCAAACCATAACATTCAACATTCCAATACAATTCATCATAGAATATCAAATAATCACAACAGAGAATATTCAATAATTTAAATAAATGTTGAGGGGTCCAGTTGGATCCCTCCAACCTGTTTTTCCTGCATCCACAGACGTTAGCACAACGTAAAATGCCAATTCCAAGATATATCATACTATAACACATCAATCAATTCAACCATTCAAAAAATTATTCAAATTAATCATTTAAATTTAAATTTAACTGAGTGAGATTAACTCACCTTTGATTTTTAGCTCGTAAATCCAATCCATCTCGACTCGTTTCTTCATGAATTTAAACCTTGTATAAATATTTCACAGTTTTGTTAATATTCGTACTAATCGTAATTAAATTATTTTTATAAATTTCATTCAAACCAATAATTAAATTTTATCAATTTTCTTAATTTCTTCTTGAAACTATATAAATACAAATAAAATAGCCTACTCAGGTTTTAAATCTATTTTTATAAATCCTTCAACATTTTAAAATTTTATATATTTCAATACCAGTCTAATTTTCCCATTTTAACATTTAATTACTAATAATTTCATTTTAATTTTAAACTAACAATTTCTCTCAAAAATCTTTTAATAACAAAAACATGTTAATAAGTTAAATTAACCATTTGCAATTTTTTTTTAAACAAACTGTAATTGTTAAATTTATATACACCTTAAATTAAATCAATTTTGGGTAGAGTTTTACCTTATTGAGGAAGTTGCTTAATCTATCAGTTCACCCAGGTGAATGACCCATCACCTCCGATCGGAAACCACCAACCCAGCCCCCTCTCTTTCTCTTTTCTATCCCCAATTGCGCGACTCGGCACCTCCAGCCTCGTCTTTGCTCACGAGTTGTACTGCCTTAGCCCTCGAGATCGCTTAATCATAGTTCACAACTTCAAGTTCGAGTTTCCCCCATCGGCTCATGGTTTTCCCCCTCCCCCCCCCCCCTTTACACGATCGCGATACGACCTCCTCCTTGCTTGCAATTTCCCCATGCCCTCGCGGCTATCACGCGCTCGTGAACCCCCAAGAACGAGGGCAAATCTTGGCCCTAAGCTCGAACCGAAATCGCTTTCGATTTCGTTTACTGATATGAGGGAGAAAACGTGGCCATTAATTTTCGAAGCAGCCGTGAAATTTTTTTTTTCTTTTTGGGTTCAAACGAAGAAAAAGGAAAAAGAAGAGTTCGATTATGAAAAGAGGACGGCCAAAACTGCTGGGTTTAATTTGAGAAACGAACGCGAATTTATTTCGTTCGCCATTTTTTTTTTACTTGCGTTCGATTTGAAAGGAAGAAAGGGAAAGGATAATAATTCGAACGAGGATGGCTTCACAAAGAAAAATTAATACGTGAATTCTGGAAGAAGCTCGGCTTTGAAATAGATGGGAAAGAGGCGTATAGAAGAAGATTCGACTTTAAATTTGATTTTTTTTTTTTTCTTTTAAGTATTTTTATTTCGATTAATATCAATTAAATTCTCAGCACGTTTATATATCGTACACTCACACACTAACTCCGATCAATACGAAATTTGAAATCTGGTAATAATTCAATATTACGGACCCAGTGGAACTGGTTTCGTCGAGTTCCGAGACTGCGCCTCGGAAGGCTATTTTTAAATTCAATTTAAACGATGAAATTCCAAAACCTAGCAAAACACTTCCGAATCAATTTAAACCCTTTTACTATCTGCAGTGTTATCAATATAAAATTTTACAAGCCTTTAAATTATTCTTAACAGGCTAAAAATTCTAGATTCAATAGTTTATCCAATTTCAAATTATTTAATTCAATAATTTAATTACCAATAATTAATGATATTTGAATTCAAGTTAAGATTTTTCTATTGAATATTTAAAATCAATTAAGTATTCCGATTTTTAAATGCTTGAAAATTACGGGTCGTCACATTCCTTCCCCCTTAAAAGAATTTCGTCCCCGAAATTACTAGTTAGGAAGAATGACTCAATTCCCGTTACTATATTTTTTTCTTCAAACCAACAATTTAACATTCTACCAATTATCTTTTTAATAAAAGTCACATTACCTTTCTTATTACCTTTCCAAATCTTTCCCTAATTTGCAAACAAACCTATTTGCCTAATCATTCAAGTTTCAATTTAAAACCAATTTGGAATTATCAAATTTTTCTCAAAATTTTCCTAACTCCCTAAATTTTCGAAAAATTTCGCCAGCGTCTCCTTTGCGCGGCTAGCTCGGTACAACTACAAAATGGCTCTACGGCCTCCCAAATCCAAAAAGAAAACGAAAAGCCAAGTGGCTCAATCCAAATCCAAATCCCAATCAATTTTCATACCAAATTTAAATACATACCTTTTGTCGGGCAATTCAAATTTATCTCTTGAAATCAAATCCAATTTTCTTTTCCCCTTTTATCATACCTGCATATCCTGCTTAGCACTAATATCCAATTACAATATCCCAAAATATTTTATCGACTTTCTTACCAAATGTCAATATCTATTCATTTCTATATTATCTTAGATTATATTTGTAATATCAATTTCCAATCTAGAATTTACCATTCCTTTCTTAAGTTAGTATAAACATTTTATATGTTTCTTATCTTTATTTCTATTCAAATCAATTCTTTCATTTTCATATGATTTCAATTTATCTCTAACTTGAAACATTTGAATTTTATTTTTCATTTATTACTAATTCATGTCATTACTTTAGTTAGTATCATTTACTAATTAATTTCAATTTCTAGTTTGAAATCATTTTGTTGCTAACTAAATTTTCCAAAAATCTTCAAAAATTTTCTAACTCCCAAAATTTCTGAAATTTTTTGGCAGAGTCCCCTTTGTACGGAGGAGCTTTTGCAATTTGCCAAAAGAGATAAATATATATACATCGACCCACACGGTCGGAAAAACCAAAAACAGTTCATATTTCCTATTTTAATTGCGTAGGCGTACCTTATTTAGCATTTTAAGCAAGCGGCTTATTATTTTTAGCAAAAAGCCCAACCCAAATCCAGCCATACGGCTTCCAGGTACCTGTACTTACTCAATTTAAACATGTAAGTGCTAAATATATGCAGTTTAACTATATTTCACTTATTTATAATAGTTAAAACATATGAATTCTAAAAGAAACTCATACCAAACATTTTTCTGTAAGCAATTTATATAGTTTCCATGCTAATTCAACTGTTCCAAGTTATTTATAACCATTTTCACTCAATTCGGATGGTTTTCGATTCATTCGTATACAATTCCATCAATTTGAATGGTTTAGAATTCAATTGCTTACTTTTAATTTATTCTTAAGCAAATTGAACTCACATTTAATTCAATTGCTTTCAAAATTAGTTTATTTTACTTCTATCGACTCATAGAATTTTAATTACTTCCATTTACATCAAATGACAATTAATTTTATGCGAATTTGACGAAAACTATGTGAATAAATAAGTATTATGTTTTATAACCAATTTAAATGGATTTCAACTCAATTTATACTTAATTCTATTCCATTTTCAATTTATTCACAATCCATATATTCTCATTTCATTGTATTCAGATTTGAATCCATTCACTTGCATTTCATTTTATTAACCAAACTAGTTTATTCAAACCCATTAACGACTTAGGTTCATCTTCATTTCCAATTAAATTTCCTTTTTATTTTAATCCATTCACAATCATTTATTTAGCTCGACACATTCCATTTAAATTTCATTTGCAATCCATTTATTTACATTTCATTCCATATTTATTTATTCCAAACTATTTTATTTAGCTCGAAAATAATCCAAGCTATTTTATTCACTAACCATTTCTTAACTTATTTAAACTAACACTTCATTTGATACCTATTTGCCCCCATCATTTATTTATTCAATATAATTAGTTTATCCACATTCACTTAAATCATTCTAATAAACTTGACATATTCTATTTCCCTTATTGCCTCAAGTTATTTCAATCCCTTAATAATTTTTTAAATGGTTTACAATTATTTATTTAAGCATTTTCATTCCATTAAATATTATCGGCAGCTCACCGAATTTTACTTCAATTGAAATTTATTTTTACTTGATTTAAAACCACTCCAATTATTATTAAACTTTTTTAAGTTGAATTTAACTCAACTCTCCTTCATTAATTCAGCTTAAGTCCATTTATTTCAATTTATTCGAATTTTATACTTAAGCTCATTTTCATCTTACAAGTATATTTTCACTTTTATACTCAGCTTGACTCAATTTATTACAGAGCCATATCCAATTTATTTCCACATATTTGGATTTTATTTGCAATTCATACCATTACTATTTTAAATCCAGATCCATTTTTTTCGATACATTCCCAATTATTTTTAATTTGTTACCGCTTCAAGTTAAATTTTAATTAATAACTCAAGTTCTGATTTCACCATTTACATTTCAACTTACCATCCAATTTATTAACTTACATTGCAATTTGGTTCACAAATCAATTAATTAATTGCAAGGCCACTTTCCATTATATTTTCTTCATCGACAATGTAAGTCAAATTTAATTATAACTTGAGTTTTATTTTCAAACCTCATCATAAACTCACAATTCAATTTCATTAACTAATTTATTATCCAATTAGTTCTCTCATTATTCATAATCCAACACTTGAAATTTTTATTCAAAATATCACTCCATTTAATTTTCTTAAGTTCAATATTTATTTTATACTTCAAGTTTGGATCCTCATTTCATTTTTCAATTTATCAAAATAGATTTTGGGCATTGTATTCCATTTTCAATTAAATTTTAACTCAGATTTATTTAATCAAATTCGATTTCAACTTATTCAATCAATCTCAGTCCAATCAAATCTTTATTTCCAAATCCAAGTTAATTCCATCTTTAACTTTTCTTTTAAATTTAAGTTCCAACATTCAAAGCTTATATTCCATTTTTGATTTTAAAAATCATCTCAATTTATAAGCTTACAACTTATCTCATCAGAATTTTATACACCCGGCTTTTGCTTTCAAATCATTGTGAAATCTCCAATATCCCAAATCACACTTCTCAAATTTTTAAACCAATCTTGGTTTTATTCCCAACAAATTTCCTTTGGAATTTCAAAAACAACTTGCTTTTCTAAACGAAATCAATTTGGTAGCATTACTTCACTTAGAAATTCGAAAACGAATACTGATGATGCGGCCGTCATCATCAGAATTATTTTCCAATAATCCAAGTGATTTCAATGCCATATCACCTTCAAAATCCCTTTAAAACAATTTCCTCTCAGAAATATCTCCAAAACGACAATACTATTATGTATCTTCAAAACACTTCCAAAATCTCCGGGATTTTAAACTTTCAAATCCTGCTTAAAACAAATTTAAGTATAATTCATTTGCATAGCTTATGTTCATACAAATTCTCGTTTGATTATATTTCAATTTATAATTTTACATTTATAATTCATATTTACAAATTTCATTTTATCATGAATTTATTTCCGTAAACTTTGTTTATTTTCAATTTCTAGTTAAATTTTCATTTAGCAATGATAATACTTTAATATTATCATTTCTAACATCCAAGCAACCATATAATAGCTATATAGTTTACCAAAAACTTTCTTCATATCAAAAATATATTTTGGGTAAAATTATTTCATTCACCCACATTTAAAACAATATTGTGTCAATTGTTCTATTCAAGTGTTTAGAAACCCCTTCGATACAGTTTTCGAGGCTGTGCCGACGAAGGTTCATATACCACTCCATAAACCAATCAACACAATATAAAACCATTTTATATTCACTAACAAATACGCGCTCATATCTATTAATACGCTCAAACTCATTCTAGAGTACTACGGACTCTAATTTATGAGTAATTCCCACCAGAGCCAAGGTTATCACCAACCTAAGCTCTGATACCAAGTGTAACAGCCCGCAAATCCGTACCCCTTGAGTCAACACTATTCTACCTAAAACAACTCAAGTTGTACAGAAATACGAACCATTTGGGTTTAAGAAGAAGAGGTAGAAGAAGAGAAAACAAAATCAACATCAGAATCTAACCATCGCAGCGAAATAAAATATAATAGATAATAAATAATCTTTACTCAAAATCAAATATATCTGTTTACATACATTTCATCATCAGAGTACATCAGTCACAGCTCACATCAATAACATACAATGAGTACACAATAACTCAACAGCGGAAATATATGTATATACAAGTACAAGAATATGTATCGTCATCCAGCTCATCTCCTGAACTCCACAGCATCATATCCTGTATCCTATAATACTCGGTCTGAACCGAGCATTACAGTTAAATAATACCCGAGTCAGTCTGGAATACCAGCGTGAGAAAATCACACCCAATTGATTATTTAAAGTTTCAAAACCATTTGAAAACAAAAGCATCTCGTAAGACCACGACACAAATAAACATGTCGGGTTTTTACCTTACGATAGCTAAAACAATTTTTATAGAAATCCTATGATATTATACTAGGGTCTATATACAAATACTTATAAAATAGCCGAAATTGTTACATCTATTAAATTCCAGCTACTAGCCACAAAAGTGGGTAATACAAACAAAACTCGTACAAGGCTCGTAGGGAGAATGGATTTCCAACAATGACTAGGCACTGGGGTACCACCTGTCACAGTACGGGGCCTAGATCACCATACCGAGGACTACTCCCTTCATCCCCTGCAACACAAGGCCGGAACCATTCCTTACTGAACAGTCCCGAACAAGATAAACCCCGTGGTTGGCGCGACCAACCACCCACTAAGCCGAAATATATAAGGGACATCTAGACAGGGGAATTACCTTGTCCTGCTTGGGCATGACCCACCTAACCTTGCTGCATATCCCCTGATTTTCAGTCATTCCCATTTGATGAGGCTTGAGGCTAAATGTTACCTTTAGAACGTTTTTACTTAGAATGCCCATCGTCCACCTGACGATGTTTCGCAAGCATTCATCCATACAAGTCCGTCTCGGGTTCGAACGGAACCGAAGGCACTATTCCTACTACATCCATTTTGGAAATATCCTCAGGATTAGTAGCGACTAGCCCTTGCACTTTACTGCACCATCTTCGACTCCGAACACGTTTTTCGCACGAAACGTACAAACCGGATCGAAGTGGTTTTCGAGAAATAAATCTCGATCCCGGTCTCTTCGAAACGATCAGCGCAGTTGGCCAATATTGATAGTCGGTTATTTAACTATCAATTAATATTCACAAACAACCATCCAACAATAAATAATTTCCCAAATTATTTATTTACTTCAAAAATATTCTTTACAAGATATAATTCTCACTTTCAAATTCCTTTGAAAACATTTTCAAACCATCATTCTTTTCAGAATAAACTTTCCCAAATATTTTCTATCTCTTCTGGAATCACCAAGCACAAACCAGATTTTAAAATAATTTAAAACACTTTACTTTGAAATATACTTTTCAAACATTTAAATTAAAACTACTTTAATAATTTGTTAAAAATACATACTATATGAATATTTGAAAATAAGGTTACTTAATAAATATAAAACTAGAGTTTCACCTTTAAACCCAAATACTATGTCACTCTGTAAATAATTACTGCTATAATAGATTAAAAGAAAATTCTTACTTTAGAATTAAATATTTAGAAATAATAAATTTTCTAAAACATACTTTTAAAACAACATTAAAACCTTTATTTTATATTTAAAAATTTATTTTGAAAACATACTTGGCTATCCAGAGAAATATACTTCACCTCACATCCTTTTTTTAAATTTCCAAAATCCATTAATTTCAGGTTTTATTCCTTAATTATGATTTACAGTACTTTTAACTGAAAATACAAACTTTAGATTTCTTAGCTTACTTCTTAATCCCTTTAAATAAATTTACACTTTGGATTTTAAAATAATTCTTTATTCTTTTAAATTAATATCACTAAATTTTACAATTCATTAATTTTTCTGTTTATTCAAATCTTGTTTCTTTTGTACTTGAAGTTATATATTTGTATTTTAATATCACTACCAAATCCTTTCAATTCATTCTTAATTTATTTGCTATAATTATTTTACTTAAAACTCCATTCTTTTAACGTCTTTCCAAAACTCCCATTTTAATATTTTTGGTAACTCATTATGCCCAGATATGTTCAATCAAACCATAACATTCAACATTCCAATACAATTCATCATAGAATATCAAATAATCACAACAGAGAATATTCAATAATTTAAATAAATGTTGAGGGGTCCAGTTGGATCCCTCCAACCTGTTTTTCCTGCATCCACAGACGTTAGCACAACGTAAAATGCCAATTCCAAGATATATCATACTATAACACATCAATCAATTCAACCATTCAAACAATTATTCAAATTAATCATTTAAATTTAAATTTAACTGAGTGAGATTAACTCACCTTTGATTTTTAGCTCGTAAATCCAATCCATCTCGACTCGTTTCTTCATGAATTTAAACCTTGTATAAATATTTCACAGTTTTGTTAATATTCGTACTAATCGTAATTAAATTATTTTTATAAATTTCATTCAAACCAATAATTAAATTTTATCAATTTTCTTAATTTCTTCTTGAAACTATATAAATACAAATAAAATAGCCTACTCAGGTTTTAAATCTATTTTTATAAATCCTTCAACATTTTAAAATTTTATATATTTCAATACCAGTCTAATTTTCCCATTTTAACATTTAATTACTAATAATTTCATTTTAATTTTAAACTAACAATTTCTCTCAAAAATCTTTTAATAACAAAAACATGTTAATAAGTTAAATTAACCATTTGCAATTTTTTTTTAAACAAACTGTAATTGTTAAATTTATATACACCTTAAATTAAATCAATTTTGGGTAGAGTTTTACCTTATTGAGGAAGTTGCTTAATCTATCAGTTCACCCAGGTGAATGACCCATCACCTCCGATCGGAAACCACCAACCCAGCCCCCTCTCTTTCTCTTTTCTATCCCCAATTGCGCGACTCGGCACCTCCAGCCTCGTCTTTGCTCACGAGTTGTACTGCCTTAGCCCTCGAGATCGCTTAATCATAGTTCACAACTTCAAGTTCGAGTTTCCCCCATCGGCTCATGGTTTTCCCCCTCCCCCCCCCCCCTTTACACGATCGCGATACGACCTCCTCCTTGCTTGCAATTTCCCCATGCCCTCGCGGCTATCACGCGCTCGTGAACCCCCAAGAACGAGGGCAAATCTTGGCCCTAAGCTCGAACCGAAATCGCTTTCGATTTCGTTTACTGATATGAGGGAGAAAACGTGGCCATTAATTTTCGAAGCAGCCGTGAAATTTTTTTTTTCTTTTTGGGTTCAAACGAAGAAAAAGGAAAAAGAAGAGTTCGATTATGAAAAGAGGACGGCCAAAACTGCTGGGTTTAATTTGAGAAACGAACGCGAATTTATTTCGTTCGCCATTTTTTTTTTACTTGCGTTCGATTTGAAAGGAAGAAAGGGAAAGGATAATAATTCGAACGAGGATGGCTTCACAAAGAAAAATTAATACGTGAATTCTGGAAGAAGCTCGGCTTTGAAATAGATGGGAAAGAGGCGTATAGAAGAAGATTCGACTTTAAATTTGATTTTTTTTTTTTTCTTTTAAGTATTTTTATTTCGATTAATATCAATTAAATTCTCAGCACGTTTATATATCGTACACTCACACACTAACTCCGATCAATACGAAATTTGAAATCTGGTAATAATTCAATATTACGGACCCAGTGGAACTGGTTTCGTCGAGTTCCGAGACTGCGCCTCGGAAGGCTATTTTTAAATTCAATTTAAACGATGAAATTCCAAAACCTAGCAAAACACTTCCGAATCAATTTAAACCCTTTTACTATCTGCAGTGTTATCAATATAAAATTTTACAAGCCTTTAAATTATTCTTAACAGGCTAAAAATTCTAGATTCAATAGTTTATCCAATTTCAAATTATTTAATTCAATAATTTAATTACCAATAATTAATGATATTTGAATTCAAGTTAAGATTTTTCTATTGAATATTTAAAATCAATTAAGTATTCCGATTTTTAAATGCTTGAAAATTACGGGTCGTCACATTCCTTCCCCCTTAAAAGAATTTCGTCCCCGAAATTACTAGTTAGGAAGAATGACTCAATTCCCGTTACTATATTTTTTTCTTCAAACCAACAATTTAACATTCTACCAATTATCTTTTTAATAAAAGTCACATTACCTTTCTTATTACCTTTCCAAATCTTTCCCTAATTTGCAAACAAACCTATTTGCCTAATCATTCAAGTTTCAATTTAAAACCAATTTGGAATTATCAAATTTTTCTCAAAATTTTCCTAACTCCCTAAATTTTCGAAAAATTTCGCCAGCGTCTCCTTTGCGCGGCTAGCTCGGTACAACTACAAAATGGCTCTACGGCCTCCCAAATCCAAAAAGAAAACGAAAAGCCAAGTGGCTCAATCCAAATCCAAATCCCAATCAATTTTCATACCAAATTTAAATACATACCTTTTGTCGGGCAATTCAAATTTATCTCTTGAAATCAAATCCAATTTTCTTTTCCCCTTTTATCATACCTGCATATCCTGCTTAGCACTAATATCCAATTACAATATCCCAAAATATTTTATCGACTTTCTTACCAAATGTCAATATCTATTCATTTCTATATTATCTTAGATTATATTTGTAATATCAATTTCCAATCTAGAATTTACCATTCCTTTCTTAAGTTAGTATAAACATTTTATATGTTTCTTATCTTTATTTCTATTCAAATCAATTCTTTCATTTTCATATGATTTCAATTTATCTCTAACTTGAAACATTTGAATTTTATTTTTCATTTATTACTAATTCATGTCATTACTTTAGTTAGTATCATTTACTAATTAATTTCAATTTCTAGTTTGAAATCATTTTGTTGCTAACTAAATTTTCCAAAAATCTTCAAAAATTTTCTAACTCCCAAAATTTCTGAAATTTTTTGGCAGAGTCCCCTTTGTACGGAGGAGCTTTTGCAATTTGCCAAAAGAGATAAATATATATACATCGACCCACACGGTCGGAAAAACCAAAAACAGTTCATATTTCCTATTTTAATTGCGTAGGCGTACCTTATTTAGCATTTTAAGCAAGCGGCTTATTATTTTTAGCAAAAAGCCCAACCCAAATCCAGCCATACGGCTTCCAGGTACCTGTACTTACTCAATTTAAACATGTAAGTGCTAAATATATGCAGTTTAACTATATTTCACTTATTTATAATAGTTAAAACATATGAATTCTAAAAGAAACTCATACCAAACATTTTTCTGTAAGCAATTTATATAGTTTCCATGCTAATTCAACTGTTCCAAGTTATTTATAACCATTTTCACTCAATTCGGATGGTTTTCGATTCATTCGTATACAATTCCATCAATTTGAATGGTTTAGAATTCAATTGCTTACTTTTAATTTATTCTTAAGCAAATTGAACTCACATTTAATTCAATTGCTTTCAAAATTAGTTTATTTTACTTCTATCGACTCATAGAATTTTAATTACTTCCATTTACATCAAATGACAATTAATTTTATGCGAATTTGACGAAAACTATGTGAATAAATAAGTATTATGTTTTATAACCAATTTAAATGGATTTCAACTCAATTTATACTTAATTCTATTCCATTTTCAATTTATTCACAATCCATATATTCTCATTTCATTGTATTCAGATTTGAATCCATTCACTTGCATTTCATTTTATTAACCAAACTAGTTTATTCAAACCCATTAACGACTTAGGTTCATCTTCATTTCCAATTAAATTTCCTTTTTATTTTAATCCATTCACAATCATTTATTTAGCTCGACACATTCCATTTAAATTTCATTTGCAATCCATTTATTTACATTTCATTCCATATTTATTTATTCCAAACTATTTTATTTAGCTCGAAAATAATCCAAGCTATTTTATTCACTAACCATTTCTTAACTTATTTAAACTAACACTTCATTTGATACCTATTTGCCCCCATCATTTATTTATTCAATATAATTAGTTTATCCACATTCACTTAAATCATTCTAATAAACTTGACATATTCTATTTCCCTTATTGCCTCAAGTTATTTCAATCCCTTAATAATTTTTTAAATGGTTTACAATTATTTATTTAAGCATTTTCATTCCATTAAATATTATCGGCAGCTCACCGAATTTTACTTCAATTGAAATTTATTTTTACTTGATTTAAAACCACTCCAATTATTATTAAACTTTGTTTAAGTTGAATTTAACTCAACTCTCCTTCATTAATTCAGCTTAAGTCCATTTATTTCAATTTATTCGAATTTTATACTTAAGCTCATTTTCATCTTACAAGTATATTTTCACTTTTATACTCAGCTTGACTCAATTTATTACAGAGCCATATCCAATTTATTTCCACATATTTGGATTTTATTTGCAATTCATACCATTACTATTTTAAATCCAGATCCATTTTTTTCGATACATTCCCAATTATTTTTAATTTGTTACCGCTTCAAGTTAAATTTTAATTAATAACTCAAGTTCTGATTTCACCATTTACATTTCAACTTACCATCCAATTTATTAACTTACATTGCAATTTGGTTCACAAATCAATTAATTAATTGCAAGGCCACTTTCCATTATATTTTCTTCATCGACAATGTAAGTCAAATTTAATTATAACTTGAGTTTTATTTTCAAACCTCATCATAAACTCACAATTCAATTTCATTAACTAATTTATTATCCAATTAGTTCTCTCATTATTCATAATCCAACACTTGAAATTTTTATTCAAAATATCACTCCATTTAATTTTCTTAAGTTCAATATTTATTTTATACTTCAAGTTTGGATCCTCATTTCATTTTTCAATTTATCAAAATAGATTTTGGGCATTGTATTCCATTTTCAATTAAATTTTAACTCAGATTTATTTAATCAAATTCGATTTCAACTTATTCAATCAATCTCAGTCCAATCAAATCTTTATTTCCAAATCCAAGTTAATTCCATCTTTAACTTTTCTTTTAAATTTAAGTTCCAACATTCAAAGCTTATATTCCATTTTTGATTTTAAAAATCATCTCAATTTATAAGCTTACAACTTATCTCATCAGAATTTTATACACCCGGCTTTTGCTTTCAAATCATTGTGAAATCTCCAATATCCCAAATCACACTTCTCAAATTTTTAAACCAATCTTGGTTTTATTCCCAACAAATTTCCTTTGGAATTTCAAAAACAACTTGCTTTTCTAAACGAAATCAATTTGGTAGCATTACTTCACTTAGAAATTCGAAAACGAATACTGATGATGCGGCCGTCATCATCAGAATTATTTTCCAATAATCCAAGTGATTTCAATGCCATATCACCTTCAAAATCCCTTTAAAACAATTTCCTCTCAGAAATATCTCCAAAACGACAATACTATTATGTATCTTCAAAACACTTCCAAAATCTCCGGGATTTTAAACTTTCAAATCCTGCTTAAAACAAATTTAAGTATAATTCATTTGCATAGCTTATGTTCATACAAATTCTCGTTTGATTATATTTCAATTTATAATTTTACATTTATAATTCATATTTACAAATTTCATTTTATCATGAATTTATTTCCGTAAACTTTGTTTATTTTCAATTTCTAGTTAAATTTTCATTTAGCAATGATAATACTTTAATATTATCATTTCTAACATCCAAGCAACCATATAATAGCTATATAGTTTACCAAAAACTTTCTTCATATCAAAAATATATTTTGGGTAAAATTATTTCATTCACCCACATTTAAAACAATATTGTGTCAATTGTTCTATTCAAGTGTTTAGAAACCCCTTCGATACAGTTTTCGAGGCTGTGCCGACGAAGGTTCATATACCACTCCATAAACCAATCAACACAATATAAAACCATTTTATATTCACTAACAAATACGCGCTCATATCTATTAATACGCTCAAACTCATTCTAGAGTACTACGGACTCTAATTTATGAGTAATTCCCACCAGAGCCAAGGTTATCACCAACCTAAGCTCTGATACCAAGTGTAACAGCCCGCAAATCCGTACCCCTTGAGTCAACACTATTCTACCTAAAACAACTCAAGTTGTACAGAAATACGAACCATTTGGGTTTAAGAAGAAGAGGTAGAAGAAGAGAAAACAAAATCAACATCAGAATCTAACCATCGCAGCGAAATAAAATATAATAGATAATAAATAATCTTTACTCAAAATCAAATATATCTGTTTACATACATTTCATCATCAGAGTACATCAGTCACAGCTCACATCAATAACATACAATGAGTACACAATAACTCAACAGCGGAAATATATGTATATACAAGTACAAGAATATGTATCGTCATCCAGCTCATCTCCTGAACTCCACAGCATCATATCCTGTATCCTATAATACTCGGTCTGAACCGAGCATTACAGTTAAATAATACCCGAGTCAGTCTGGAATACCAGCGTGAGAAAATCACACCCAATTGATTATTTAAAGTTTCAAAACCATTTGAAAACAAAAGCATCTCGTAAGACCACGACACAAATAAACATGTCGGGTTTTTACCTTACGATAGCTAAAACAATTTTTATAGAAATCCTATGATATTATACTAGGGTCTATATACAAATACTTATAAAATAGCCGAAATTGTTACATCTATTAAATTCCAGCTACTAGCCACAAAAGTGGGTAATACAAACAAAACTCGTACAAGGCTCGTAGGGAGAATGGATTTCCAACAATGACTAGGCACTGGGGTACCACCTGTCACAGTACGGGGCCTAGATCACCATACCGAGGACTACTCCCTTCATCCCCTGCAACACAAGGCCGGAACCATTCCTTACTGAACAGTCCCGAACAAGATAAACCCCGTGGTTGGCGCGACCAACCACCCACTAAGCCGAAATATATAAGGGACATCTAGACAGGGGAATTACCTTGTCCTGCTTGGGCATGACCCACCTAACCTTGCTGCATATCCCCTGATTTTCAGTCATTCCCATTTGATGAGGCTTGAGGCTAAATGTTACCTTTAGAACGTTTTTACTTAGAATGCCCATCGTCCACCTGACGATGTTTCGCAAGCATTCATCCATACAAGTCCGTCCCGGGTTCGAACGGAACCGAAGGCACTATTCCTACTACATCCATTTTGGAAATATCCTCAGGATTAGTAGCGACTAGCCCTTGCACTTTACTGCACCATCTTCGACTCCGAACACGTTTTTCGCACGAAACGTACAAACCGGATCGAAGTGGTTTTCGAGAAATAAATCTCGATCCCGGTCTCTTCGAAACGATCAGCGCAGTTGGCCAATATTGATAGTCGGTTATTTAACTATCAATTAATATTCACAAACAACCATCCAACAATAAATAATTTCCCAAATTATTTATTTACTTCAAAAATATTCTTTACAAGATATAATTCTCACTTTCAAATTCCTTTGAAAACATTTTCAAACCATCATTCTTTTCAGAATAAACTTTCCCAAATATTTTCTATCTCTTCTGGAATCACCAAGCACAAACCAGATTTTAAAATAATTTAAAACACTTTACTTTGAAATATACTTTTCAAACATTTAAATTAAAACTACTTTAATAATTTGTTAAAAATACATACTATATGAATATTTGAAAATAAGGTTACTTAATAAATATAAAACTAGAGTTTCACCTTTAAACCCAAATACTATGTCACTCTGTAAATAATTACTGCTATAATAGATTAAAAGAAAATTCTTACTTTAGAATTAAATATTTAGAAATAATAAATTTTCTAAAACATACTTTTAAAACAACATTAAAACCTTTATTTTATATTTAAAAATTTATTTTGAAAACATACTTGGCTATCCAGAGAAATATAATAAACCTCACATCCTTTTTTTAAATTTCCAAAATCCATTAATTTCAGGTTTTATTCCTTAATTATGATTTACAGTACTTTTAACTGAAAATACAAACTTTAGATTTCTTAGCTTACTTCTTAATCCCTTTAAATAAATTTACACTTTGGATTTTAAAATAATTCTTTATTCTTTTAAATTAATATCACTAAATTTTACAATTCATTAATTTTTCTGTTTATTCAAATCTTGTTTCTTTTGTACTTGAAGTTATTTATTTGTATTTTAATATCACTACCAAATCCTTTTAATTCATTCTTAATTTATTTGCTATAATTATTTTACTTAAAACTCCATTCTTTTAACGTCTTTCCAAAACTCCCATTTTAATATTTTTGGTAACTCATTATGCCCAGATATGTTCAATCAAACCATAACATTCAACATTCCAATACAATTCATCATAGAATATCAAATAATCACAACAGAGAATATTCAATAATTTAAATAAATGTTGAGGGGTCCAGTTGGATCCCTCCAACCTGTTTTTCCTGCATCCACAGACGTTAGCACAACGTAAAATGCCAATTCCAAGATATATCATACTATAACACATCAATCAATTCAACCATTCAAACAATTATTCAAATTAATCATTTAAATTTAAATTTAACTGAGTGAGATTAACTCACCTTTGATTTTTAGCTCGTAAATCCAATCCATCTCGACTCGTTTCTTCATGAATTTAAACCTTGTATAAATATTTCACAGTTTTGTTAATATTCGTACTAATCGTAATTAAATTATTTTTATAAATTTCATTCAAACCAATAATTAAATTTTATCAATTTTCTTAATTTCTTCTTGAAACTATATAAATACAAATAAAATAGCCTACTCAGGTTTTAAATCTATTTTTATAAATCCTTCAACATTTTAAAATTTTATATATTTCAATACCAGTCTAATTTTCCCATTTTAACATTTAATTACTAATAATTTCATTTTAATTTTAAACTAACAATTTCTCTCAAAAATCTTTTAATAACAAAAACATGTTAATAAGTTAAATTAACCATTTGCAATTTTTTTTTTTAAACAATCTGTAATTGTTAAATTTATATACACCTTAAATTAAATCAATTTTGGGTAGAGTTTTACCTTATTGAGGAAGTTGCTTAATCTATCAGTTCACCCAGGTGAATGACCCATCACCTCCGATCGGAAACCACCAACCCAGCCCCCTCTCTTTCTCTTTGCTATCCCCTGTTGCGCGACTCGGCACCTCCAGCCTCGTCTTTGCTCACGAGTTGTACTGCCTTAGCCCTCGAGATCGCTTAATCATAGTTCACGACTTCAAGTTCGAGTTTCCCCCATCGGCTCATGGTTCCCCCCCCTTTACACGATCGCGATACGACCTCCTCCTTGCTTGCAATTTCCCCATGCCCTCGCGGCTATCACGCGCTCGTGAACCCCCAAGAACGAGGGCAAATCTTGGCCCTAAGCTCGAATCGAAATCGCTTTCGATTTCGTTTACTGATATGAGGGAGAAAACGTGGCCATTAATTTTCGAAGCAGCCGTGAATTTTTTTACTTTTCTTTTTGGGTTCAAACGAAGAAAAAGGAAAAAGAAGAGTTCGATTATGAAAAGAGGACGGCCAAAACTGCTGGGTTTTAATTTGAGAAACGAACGCGAATTTATTTCGTTCGCCATTTTTTTTTTAACTTGCGTTCGATTTGAAAGGAAGAAAGGGAAAGGATAATAATTCGAACGAGGACGGCTTCACAAAGAAAAATTAATACGTAAATTCTGGAAGAAGCTCGGCTTTGAAATAGATGGGAAAGAGGCGTATAGAAGAAGATTCGACTTTAAATTTGATTTTTTTTTTCTTTTAAGTATTTTTATTTCGATTAATATCAATTAAATTCTCAGCACGTTTATATATCGTACACACACACACACTAACTCCGATCAATACGAAATTTGAAATCTGGTAATAATTCAATATTACGGACCCAGTGGAACTGGTTTCGTCGAGTTCCGAGACAGCGCCTCGGAAGGCTATTTTTAAATTCAATTTAAACGGTGAAATTCCAAAACCTAGCAAAACACTTCCGAATCAATGTAAACCCTTTTACTATCTGCAGTGTTATCAATATAAAATTTTACAAGCCTTTAAATTATTCTTAACAGGCTAAAAATTGTAGATTCAATAGTTTATCCAATTTCAAATTATTTAATTCAATAATTTAATTACCAATAATTAATGATATTTGAATTCAAGTTAAGATTTTTCTATTGAATATTTAAAATCAATTAAGTATTCCGATTTTTAAATGCTTGAAAATTACGGGTCGTCACAACCCAGAGGATTGTGCATCTGGAGAGGTGTACCTCGTGGCCTTGAAATCGAGGGTGCAATTGTAAAAAATGCTTTTGAAAGGAAAACCGTACTTGTTTGTGGGATTGGATGTAGGGTAACTCTGAACCAGTATAAAATCCGATGTGTTCTTTCCTTTACTACTTTTACTTTATTTCTGCATCTGTGTTTGTTCCTGTAATCATATATGTGTCTGAATATTGCATACATTTGTGTTCTAATTAACATAAACTCAAAAAGATTTAGTAATTCCTTAAAATACTATTCACCCCCCCTCTAGTGTTTATCCTAGCCTTAAGATCCGTAATTCATATTTCTCACACTTGGTATCAAAGCAAGGTTTTCAAAGTTTTCATAATCTGAATTTTGAAAAAATTTCAAAATGGCTGCCAACATTGGTACTGTTAAGACCACCAACGCTAGTTCTATTATCTCTGTCACTAGTTCATTTGTAGAAGGTCAGTCTACTGTCAGACCACCACTTTTTAATGGAAGTAACTATGCATATTGGGCATGTAGGATGAAAATATATTTACAATCAGTAGGATTAGACACTTGGAATATCACACAGGCTGAATATTCTGAACCCACAACTGATTTTGCACAGTGGACCACTGAGCAAAAGACTGTTGCACAAAATAATTCTAAAGCAATGAATATTCTGTTTTGTTCACTTGATAGGAATGAATTTAATAGAGTGTCAGTTTGTAAGCCTACATATGAAATCTGGAAAACTTTGCAAGTTACTTATGAAGGAACAAGCAAAGTTAAACAGACTAAAATTTCCATGCTCACAAATCAGTTTCAATTACTTAAAATGAATTCTAATGAGTTTATTTAAGATATGTATAGTAGATTTTAGGATATTATGCATTCTCTAATATCCTTGGGAAAGGAATTTTAGGAAGAAGATCAAGTTAGAAAAAAATTAAATTCTCTTACTCCAGAATGGAATCAAAAGATACTTGCGATCGAAGAGGCAAATGACATCAATACCTTAAAGATAGAAGAATTAATTGGAAATCAAATGTCGTTTGAAGTCCAAATGATTGGAAGAAGAGAAAGCAAAGCATCTGAAAAGAAATCAATGGCATTCAATGCATTGACCGATGGATCAGATTCAAACGGCGATTATGATAAAGAGATGGCCTTTATGACCAAGAACTTTCGGAAATTCCTAAAATACAGAAAGATGAACAATCTCAAGAGAAACTATAAGAATTCTGGAAATTAGAATGTAGTGCCAAACAATGTCAAATGTTTCAACTGTGACGAACCAGGCCATATCAAAAGAGACTGTCCGTATCCAGATTGGCAAAACCTTCCTATAAACAATGATTCCGTAAAGAAACGAAAACGTGCATTTACTGCTACTCTAGATGACTCGGACTCATCCTCAAGCAATGATGATCAGAAGATAGATAATTCAAATATGTGTTTCACAGCAATTCACGACTCCGACGAATTCAGAGAAACGGACTCAGAAAAAGGTACACATTTATAATACAATTGATTGAAATCGCATGCTTAGAATTACTTGCTTAATTGATTGATTTTGAATTGGTGTGTTGTTTGAATTTTAAATTTTTTATTTTTTTACTATTATTTTACTATTTTTTTTATTTTAGTAGTATTATAATATTTTATGGAATATACTATAATTTCAGAATTGTTCCAGATATATATATATACACACACACATTAAAAATAATAAGTATATGTATATATTAGAATACTTAGGAAAAATAATTCATAGAAATTCAAAGACACATGTCGACATGGTCCCCACCATGATGTCGACATGGGTACAGATTTTGAAGTTCAAAATTTGAATTCAAATGGTTGAATTTCCCTCCACCTTTTCACTTCATTCAATTCTCTGAGAAGACATCTTTTGACCAGAGCACATGTCCTTTGAGAATCTATTTATTCACTATCTTTTATCACATCTTTTCACTCTTATTTTCAAATTCAAACTCTGTCTTCAAAACTTCAAGCTCTGTACTCTCTACTATAATGGCTTCTTCAAGCAACCCCCCCACCATGAGAATTTCCAGAAAGATAAAAGAGCAACTCTACAATGATCCGGAGGCCATAAAAGCATACATCAATTATGCTAACTATGAAAAAGTCCATCCCGGAAAATTTTCTTTATTTCAAGACTTTTCTTCTATGAAATTGATTCTCTTTTTGCAAACAATCATGTTCTTAGTCTTATTGATGCTTCTCAAAACAATTTTGTTTACTATCCAAATCTTGTTAAAATTTTCTATGCAAATCTTAATCGTGGATTATATAAATGATGAAATTTAGAGTAGTGTCAAAGGCACTAGAATTGTTTTGAATTGTGATCTTTTGGATACCATTCTCAATTGCAAGAGTACAGGAATGGATCTTTCTAGTTTCAATATTGATGAAAATGATCGTGAGACGTTTCTTCACATTTTTGAAGGAAATGATGATTTTGAATTCAAAAATCAAAACTTTCGACCAAAAGCTAGAATTGTCAATCTTCTTTTATAACATACTTTGACCCCAAGATCAGGGAATTTTAACAATCCTGCTTTAAAAGTTTGCAAAGCACTTTTTGCTATTTTTGGAAATTATGATGTTAATTGGGTGCAAGTTATTTTGGATGAACTTTGTCTCAAAAATCTTGAAATGGGTGAGACTACTTTGTATCGTGGAACCTATCTCACCCAGATTTTTAACTATTTTGGAGTAGATTTCAAAGGAGAAGAATTTGTTTCTAGAAAGGTTTTCAATCACTCAAATATTTCTCTTATGAAAATTCTATTTGTTTTTCAACCTTATGAGACATTTGTCGAAAAGAAAGAACGTTTGGCTCATGAGGAGATGGAAGAGGAGGAAGAGGAAGAAGAAGAAGAAGGGGATGAAATGGAAATAGAAGAAGAAGAAGGGGATGAAATGGAAACAGAAGAAGAAGAAGATGAAAAGTCCTTGGAAAGGATTGACTATCCTCCTAATCTAACCAACAAAACCCTTCTCAAAAACCAAAAGACCATTGTTGAGAATCAACGGATTCTTAAACAATCGTTTAGTAAGAAGTTGGATAAAATTTCATCCACGATGAACAAGTTTATTTCCAAGTCAGCAAGAAGCTTGGATTATCTTCATCTTCATCATCCACTAACTAGTTTACCTTTTCATGTCTTGTTGTATTAGCTTTAGTTTGTTTTGATTTGAATGTTCATGTAGTTTTTAATGATTAATCATTGTATCATTCTATTATGCAATGAAATTGAATTCCTTTTCTATTATCTAGCTTATCTTGTCTCCATAATAAATGTTAGTATATTAAATAAACATATATATACACAATTATTCAAAAATCAAAATAAGCCATCAAAATTTACTGCACCATGTCGACATCCCCCCTATGACCATGTCGACATGTATTGGTCGGAAATGACATTTCATTTTAAATTTGAAATTTGAATAACTACCATATGTCTATTCATTTCAAACGAATTTCTACACCTATAAATACCTATTTCTTCCAGAATTCATCACTCAATATTATTTCTTATCTACTTTGTCTCTCATTCTACTCACAAACTAAAATATGACCAATCCAATTCATAATTTATCCGAGAATCTTGAAGACACTCTTAATTCTTTCAAGAATATTCTTTGGTTCATTCTTCATAACACTTAGAGTTGAGTCAAATGCAGATGATCAAGGAGCAAAAAAGGCATTTCGATGCAATACGATTGATGATTTCCTCCCTGCACAAGGATGATAACAAAGCACATCCTCCAGTCTCTCTCACCGATGATAATGAAAATTGAGATGCCATTAAAGCAGACCCTATATTTGGAGAAGAAGGATGGGTGGAAATTCCTCGTAATGTTTGATTTGATTGCTTTGTTTGATTTGAATTGTTTGCTTTGATTGATTTGATTTGATTTGGTTTGGATTGATATTTGGTGTGCAAAACATGTATAAATATGCATTGATATTTATATGATCTTTAATTAATTATCATGTCTATCAATATAATTATCTCTTAATCTATCTATTATATACTCCATTGTATAGTTTATTAATGCAGGTACATTAGTCCAAGAATGAGGGGGAGTTATATAGTTTGGAGTAAGTTTTTGTTGATGACAAAGGGGAAGAAATATAAAATAGGGTAGTTAGGCATAGATTAAGGGGGAGTTATTAGGATAGAAGTAATATTTTATAAAAAAAAGGTTGTCATCATCAAAATGGGGGAGATTGTTAGTCCTTGAGATGATGGTTTTGACGACAACAACCTTAGAATAAGATTATAAAATATAAATCCTAATATTATAGTTTGGATATATATATATATATATATATGCAGGATTTAACCATGCAGGTACCAAGAATGAAGACTGTACAGTATAGAGATTCAAGATATCAAGATTGAAGACTCATGAGTATCAAGAATATCAAGAGTTCAAGATTTTAAGTAATTTAATTACGAATTTTTTTAAAACTTCTAGAAAAGCACTGGCATCTTAAAATCCAATTTATTCATGGAATGAATCCATTTTGAGCCCGTTAAAGGGATGGAACCCTAAGTAGGATGGAACCTACGAAAAATGTAGAGGAACATTGTTTTGTATCCGCTAACTTTTATACAAATGATTTTACAAAATTATCTTGTTTTCAAAATGATTTCAAAACCTTCCTTTTAAAAGGAAAAAAAACATCTATCCTGATTTTAAATAATTTTAGCCTCAAAATACTCTTTAATTTCAAAATCAAATTATCCTTAGTTTTAAACTATCTTTTAATGATAATATATTTAACTTTTAATATTTATACTTAGATTTAAATATAAAATTATAGTAAAATTTTATATATAACAAAATATTATGCTCTATATTTATTTATGTATTTTAACTATAGTTAAGTATATTTATAAAAGTTTAAAATAGTTTTAATACAAGATAAAATTATTTTCAAAGAAAAACAAATCACCAAAATTTCCTTTGGCATGTCGACATACCTAAGATAACCATGTCGACATAGTGGCATTTGGTTTCAAAATTTAAATTTCAAAAGAAGTGTCCATTCGTCATATCCTTTCACGAATGGACATGGTTGTTGTTCTTCTATAAATAGGGGTTGTTTTCATCGAATTTCTAATCATATTTTTCTGGTTTTCACTCCTCTTCTTCTTCCACGTTTCTTTATACAAATTCTTACCATTGCTCTGCCGAAATCACCATTGAATCTAACTAGATCATTTCTGGTTTGATTCTGTATCACTATCTCAACAAGATCCTCGGTACTATTCAGAGTAATAGGCTTCTTTGTAATCAATTTAGCGAGAAAATGTGTGATTGTAGCCTTGAAAATCAATCAAGTGAGAAAAGGTGTGATTGTAGCCCTAGAAATCAATTGGGTGAACTTGTTGCCCATGAAATCAAGTATCTCTACCCAGAGGATTGTGAATCTGGAGAGGTGTACCTTGTGGCCTTGAAATCGAGGGTGTAATTGTAAAAATTGCTTTTGAAAGGAAATCCATACTTGTTTGTGGGACTGGATGTAGCGTAACTCCAAACCAGTATAAAATCTGGTGTGTTCTTTCCTTTACTGCTTTTACTTTATTTCTGCATCTATGTTTGTTTCTGTGAGCATATCTGTGTCTAAATATTGCATACATTTGTGTTCTAATTAACATAAAAAAATTTAGTAATTCCTTAAAACACTATTCACTCCCCTCCTCTCTAGTGTTTATCCTAGCCTTAAGATCCGTAATCTGCATTTCTTACAAAACCCGCATCCAACTTCCCAAATCACAGTAATACATCTTCCTCTATCCCCCTTTCCTTTCCAGTAATGAATAGTTTATGTAGAATACATGTGCACGAGCATACCCGTCTTCCATCATCCACGAACCAACCAACAATGCACGCAAGTCCATTTTCCCCACCTCTCCACACTACACCACCACGGCCTCTCCCCTCCCCCATTAAAATTCATCTTGATGACTCAAAAACGAACCACGAACCCAAACCACGCAACGATAAGACTTCGTCAATCCCCTCGTGCCCTTACCTCCGTTTCTCAGGGATGTCGCTACCCTTAACAATGCGACCGCCATATCTTACTCTATCACCAGGCAACTCATGGCCCTGATCGACTGCCACCATCTAGGCGTAGTTCGACAACTCTTTCACTGTAGAAAATTCCCCTAAAACCCTTGTTTGAACTTGTAAGGCCCACTCACGCATGTAAAAATCATCGCACGATTTTTCGTGGATGCGCCATCGACCAATCTTCCTCACCAAAGGCCAAGGCGTGAAATCATATCGATCGCCAGAATTTGACCTTTTTCCCAAATCTGATTTTCTCCATAATTCTTCTCTTACACGCCACAAAAAATTCCCAAACTCGTCTTAATAATCGTATTTTCTAACAACAATTATAGCCGTATGATCCATTTTGAAAATTTAGGTAGTCGAATCTCGAGCATACTCGAACCATACAATATTAATTATTGTTTCCTCTATCCTTACTTGATGAAATTAAATGAAACAAATTTTAAATTGTTTTATGCTCATAAATAAGCAATTTTTGTTTTGGAATTATCCTTTAAAACTAAATGGATATGAAGATACCCATTTTTAAACTTAAAAGTTAACATTGTTTTAAATAAAACATTGAACAAAGGAGCTTAATGGAAGATATACAGTGCTTGGTGGACAACCATGTTGAATACACTCCTATGTACACAAATACTCACATCAGATGTATATCTACATGACATATTTCAATGATTCACCATTTAGCACAGTTGTATGAAATAAACAACTAACAAATCTTAAGTATTTACTCACTGTTCTCTAAAAGTGAAGAGTTGTTGCTGTTTTAAATCCCCTTCCAAGCTTTGAACACTTAAACAGATTTCGTTTTGCTACTTTTTTTTATTTGTGGACAAGTTTGGCTGTGTGTTCACATGTATAGAGAGAATGAAACATACAGGGAGGCAAGAAATTGGCTGCTATGTGTTTTACAGTCTCCCTCTGTGTTTTTTCCTTACCTTTTTACTGATTTGATCTCTTATATGGCTAATGGGATCTTATGTGTATAGACTAGATTAAATATAAAGTTGATTTTGATTTCTCATGTGACTTGAATTGATATACATTTATGATATTGTCTCCTTTTGTGTTTACAAATATTTTTATATGAATTGATATATGTGTGTGTGTATATATCCTTTTGTATGTATATATATATGTATAGTTATGTATCTTATCCTATTATACTTGCATTGTCACTATTTAATATATATATACATTTGCTTGTATATTGTCATCATATTTTATATATATATGTATACATATATATATATATATTCACATTATTCCCTCTTTACATATTTATCTATATTTGGATATGCATTGCTTTTATACATATGTACATACTCATGTATATTATCAACATCATAAATCTTGTATACATCTACATATATACATTTATAGATATTTATCTTAATTTAAATGGTGGAGTTATATATATACATATAATTTATTTTTTTCCTATAAGATTTACCATATCCAGAGATTATACAATTTAATATTTTATATAGTTTTAAAATCAATTTATATACATTCATAGAATTTAATTATCAAAAATTCATTTATATTTCAAAAATTAAAATTAGTTAGTTACCCAATATTCGATAGCCAAAAATCCGAGTTTTTACAATCCTTTGGCCAAGAAGGAAGCTCGATAGATTGGAGTAATACTCCGCACTACACGAATCAACATCCTCAATACAAATGATAATCAAGCCTACACAATCAGTTATATACTAAGTGTACGACTAATTAGTTCCCACATCAAGTCGAGGAACTAAAATGGCCAAATTTGATAGTCGGTTACTTAACTATCATAGGAACAAACAAATATTTTGCACTGTAAGCAATCGTTAGGCCCTTTTAATTTATCTTTTAATAATTAAATCACTTTCCAAATATTCGCTTCAAATTGTCTTTAAAAAGATATAATTCTGCAACCATTTCACTATTTGGAAAACATTTCCATATACTTATTTTAATAATAAGTAATTTACAATTTACTTTATTTTCAAACCATTCAAACATCATTGAATAATATCACTTTCCAATAATATCCATTTTATTTAAAGGATTATTCACTGCCCAAAATCGTGAATATAATTCATTTACCGAATTCATTACTTCTACACATTTAAGTAAAGTATTTTCTGCTATCAAAAATCATGAATATAATTCCTTTATAAACTTTCATATTTAACTTATCAGATTCAATTGATTTCGGATTTATATAACAATGTTATATATCACATTTATATTTTATAAAAACTTCCACTTATAAAATCCCTTTATTAACCAGTCTCATTTATATCTTGTTTATATGCCAAAATCCTATTATAAGTTTATTCACTTATAAATCTCTTATTTACAAATTAATTCCTTGTATAACTTCATAAATTTATAAATCTTATTCACTTATAAGATTCACTTACAACTTCATTTTAACACTTATAAAACACCTTTATGATTCCATTACTTTTATTTATAAAATGTCAAATTTATAAATATTTTATATAAACCATTTATAATAAATCCAAAATTATCAATTTACATTATTTTACAAGATAGTTGACTCTATATTTTAAAAATCACATTTTTATTCCATTTAAATAAACTTCTTTTTTTAATAATTTACAAATCATGATTAAAATTTATATAACTTCAAAAACCATATTTAAATATATTTCACAAAAATCATAATTTTTATAACATAAAAATTATAACTCTTTATTTATTTAAAATAAATTCATTTCCTAACAATTCAAAAATTAATAGAACATATATTTTCATAATCACTTTGAGATCCTTTTCAAATTAAAATCATCACTTTAATATTTTTAAAATTCTAAAATATGGTCCAATGCTACAAAAGCGCTAAATAAAGTGATTCACATCAATCATGGCATTCAAACATCAAATATCACATGCTAACAACATATATAAAAATATTTGTAAATAAAAATCAAGAATTATGAGAAATCCTATTGGATCCTCTAACCTGTCACCTGCAACAAATATACATATGAAAAATATGTACAATGTCCGCATCGAGGCAGATGCGCGGACAAAAGGGTTATCCGCTCATAAATGGGAACGTATAGGGTCTTATCCGCTAAAATACGTGGGAATATATCCAAACCAATTATATATATAATATATCATATATCACTCAAATAATCATTAGTCGACATAAAATAATTTATTCTCACTTATATAAAATATTAGTGAGACAGAAAACGTGAGTTGTACTCACTTTGATTCCAATAGTCGTTGCAGCGTTTTATTTCGAATAAAATTAAATGCACGCTTAATTTTACCAAAAATTTCTAGTAGCTCCAAATCAATCCAAACTAGCTCCATCACGTAGTATTCACGAATACGAACCCGACATAACTTGTTTCATCCAATTTCGACCTCGTATGACAAAGATATTCAATTTTAAAGATTAAACGGATTATGTTGTAATTAATTTACACTTATTTTTATTTTTAAACCTTTTAATCTGGGCCGTTGATTTCGATATTGCAGATGCAGGCCACATATCATGTTCTTCTTCCCTTCGTTTAGAGGAAATATGTCGTGCCTCCAAACCATAGCCGCCATTATCAAGTGAATTGCCGTGACCACCTCGATAATTTATACAATGATCGGCTACCCTCATTCGAACGCCCACAAGCCCACGCCCCTTCGTGCCAAATGTGGCTGAGCTTGGCCCCACCGTCACATGGAAAAATGTGCATGAACGGAGGATGAATGCGGCCAAAAACTGGTCAATCCACTCCATGAGTTCGACCCCAAAACGTTTCGCCTTCGAACAGAAATTACCGCCAATCTACCGCCTTGATTTTGATCATCACGTTGATTACGTAGATCTCGACGTACTCTATATTTTCGTGTAGAGGGTTTTTGACAATAGTGGATGGATTAAGAGAAAAAGTGGGAAGAGCGATCGAGTTTTCTGTCCATTCATTAAGAAGGTGGCGGCTAGAGTTAATGTTGGCTTGGGTTTGTGAAAAAAGGAAATAATGAAATCTTTTTATATAAAATTTCGTGATACTATTCATCCGAAAAAATTTCAAACTCCAATTAAAGCATGCTACCTGACATTTATAATGTTCTATCTTTATTCCGAACACAATCGAATATATATCGAGAGCCAATTCCATCAAATTTGGAAGATAGGTTTTCGAGTCGACTTATTTAAATTAAAATTACTTAAATAAATTTTTATTTCGGCTTCCCACGAGAAAACCGTAAGTTCGATTGACACAAAAATTAAAATCCTACAATAATATAATATTATAGATCCAATGAAATAAGTTTCGTCGAAATCTGAGACAGTGTGAAAAATGACTATTTTTGCACGTTAGTTAAATATTAAAATTTTCAATTTCTATAAATTAACTTTTAATTAAATTTACTAACATCATTATAATTCAAATAGAATTTATATCAACTTTATAAATAATTTTCATTTTCATAAAATTCAAAATTAAAATATTTCAGCAATTTCAAATATTAAATTAAGAATTAAATTATCCAAATAAATCAAGATATTTGAATTATAAGTTATTCAACATATAAAATTAACTTGTGAATATTTAAAAACAATTAAATATTCCTATTTTGAATTACTAAAATTTTAGATCGTTATATGTGTATTTCTCTTATTCTTATGTCTTAAACTCTATCCTCTTCATCCTATCTATTTAATTTTTCATCTTGCAACATGTAATTGAATTCTCTTTTTTCCATCTTAATTAATAATATGGTTGTAATGTTGATTTGATTCAGATTTAGTCTTTTTATATCTCTGTTTACTATATGTTTGTTATGATTGACATACTTTATGTCCTCTATCTTATTTGATTATTTTTTATTGTTCTTTGCATAATATACATCTAAATGATTTCACCACAAATTTACATGAGCCTAAATTGTTCGATGCCTTTTTTGTTATGGGAAACTGTCAAAAAAATTAATTTTAATTTGAAAACCATTTTATGATTTACAACGGTTTCGTACGCAAATATAATTAAACTGTATATATTAATCATGTAATAACTCGGTTTTTGAATAACAATTAATTGGATAATTAACTTATTTTTTACTATTGAGTTACTAATTTTATTTGAATTAAACAAATAAAAGTTGACAATTTAGGATGTCTCGATGTATATAGGTGAATTTGGAACTATTGAATTAAGTGATGAATTCAATAGTAAGTCATTAAATATATAAATAGGAATTATTTAAGGATCATATTTTCTTTAAATATATATAAGATATATATATAAGAAGTATTAAACATAAAAAGAAAATATGTTATACATAAAAAAAATAAGGAGTTCTTGACATTTGTAAGGTAATAGAAACATGTATTTACGTGAGTAAATTCAAAGTTGCATGCAAAATACAAATGGCAACACTTGATTTTTAAGATAGTTTAAATAAAGTTTTATTTTGTTTTCTTTAAAGCATTTAATGGTTATAAAAATATATGTATAAGAATTTATTTGTATTTTAATTAGTTTTATATTATTTTCTTTAAAAAGTAAATTTATACATACATATGTAAGAAGTTATTAATTTAGTAAATTAGGTAAGTAGGTTTGTATAACATTTAGATTAAATAAAAATTTATTAAAAATACTTAAGTAACATGTGTAAACATGTTAATACATCTTAGTAACATATGTAGGAAGATTAAGTTACTTAAGTGGCAAATGTAAGTTTCTGGATAACAAGTGTCATCTCTAAAGTTTTATTAATTTATCATAATTTAGTTCATAAAAGCATACATTCTTCATCAAAAACTTTTTCTTATTTTTCAGCTGAAATAAAAAAGAATTCCAAACCAAAATTCAATAGCATAAACACATATCAAAATCTAAAACCAGAAACCATTTTCAAAACCTGAAATTAGAAGCCAAAAGCAAAATTAAATCTGCAAAAAAAAAACAAAAAAAAAACAAAAAAAAGCTCTTCACATCAATGAAAGGCTGCAACTCCAATTCCTACTGCAAATTGCAAACCTGAGATATTGAGAATCAAAAGGGAGTTCAGATCTGTTTCAACTTTAAAATCAAAGATTTTTGCAAGCATGCAAAGGATTTCAACAGCAAGGCAAATCAAAAACATTTTTCAGATAAATTTCAAGCCTGGACATGAAAATCTGTTATCTGCTTGTAAAAATGGTGAGTAAACACTTTTGTTTTAAAGCCTAAATAAAGTAAATTATGTGCATATGATCCTTGGAATGATTCATGTTTTGCATGTATATATGTACAAGTGTAGATCATGTATGTTGTGTTGAACCATGCATGTTTGAGTTTCTCTGTTTTTTTTTTCTTTTTGTTTGTTTTGTTCAAGTTACAGAGTTTAAAATGAGTCAAAAATTTAAAACCTCCTTAACTAATCTCTAATAAGCTTTGTTTTCAAACAAGATCAGGTTGTTAAACATAGAATGAGGTTTATAAATAATGTTTGAGTATTTTAGGAGTGAAATTTCTGGGTCGTTACATTTGGTATCAGAGCTGAAGGTTAAGCGAGAACCTTGGCTCTGGTGGGATTACTCATTAAGGATAGGGTAAGTGGTACCCTAGAATGAGTTGAGTGTGTGTGTGTGTGTGTATATATGAGAGCGTACTTGTTATTTTCTTATATAAAGATTTTAAAAGATTATATTTTGATATATAAAGCAATATTTTTTTCAAATAAATATTAAGGGAATTGGTTATTAAATTATTGGAATTAAATTAAGTAAAAATAGGAATACAACCAAACTGAAATTAAATAAAGATAAGTTTGAAATGGATTCAAACTGAAACTAAAATCTTGAAGTTGAGGAAGAGTTTCAGAATAAGATGAATTAGAACTGGTTTCAATCCAGAAAATAGAATGGTTATTGTGGGATGTTTGTTTTCCAATAAACAATAAAATGTTTTAAGGAGGTAACCATTTAAAAAGGAGAATAACTTGTAAAATCAAAGCGAATGTGAAGATAAATGGAATTGATTTGGCTAATAATCAATAAAGATAAATACGTAGGGTGTACGTATGTTATTCTATTCGCATAATGGTTTGTTCCAGGTTCGAGCATAGAATTTCGAGACAGGATATTGATCCGAGATGGAATTTCTCACTCGATTTTCGACGGCGAACCTGGATATGGATTGTTGATTGATTCTGGATATTCTCTATCATAGTTATGACTATGCTAGGAGAATGACGGTTTCTGATCAAGAAACCAGATCTGTGTCTGCACTAGGAAGTCGGGTGGACGATACTAGTTCGGAAGTGAAATTGTGTGGTCAAGTGAGCGGTCAGATCGGTATAGCGTACGGATGATATGTGTACATCGTACGGATTTGAATGAAAATGATATTGAAAAGAGTAATCAAATTTGAATATTTGATTTTGGATAAATAGGGTTATATATCTTTGTTATATAAGATAAAACTCCCCTTGATGAACCTTTTGCCAGAAGAAAAGGGTTTTTGAAGATGTTTGAAGTATAAAAGGAGTTTTATACAAGTTTGAAATGATGCAAAGTTTTAAAAATTATATATATCTTTATATATATATATATATAAAGGATCTTATGAGGATTTTAGAAAAGGTTTTAGGAACCTTTGGATTTGGAAAGGCTTTTGATTTTTGGGTAAAATTAATATGAGAATTTGAAAAGCCTAGTTTGAGAATTATCGATTTTGGGATAATTGATTTTGTGTAAAGGAGCTTTGTATGAGATCATACTAGGTGTATGATTTGAAGATACTATATGTGTATAGTATAAAATGTTTTGATGATGGCTCTGGGGAAAAAGGCGCTCCCTTGAAATGAACTTCTCAGGAGTACCACCTGGTGGTGCAGCCTTGAGCCCCGAGGGGGGGGTTCTAAAGTTGATCCTGTGAGGAGTCTGGACAAAACTAATTCCTGGGGATTATGAGTAGAGTATACCATAGCGAAAGTCGTGTGTGCCGCTGAGAGCCAACAGCCTGCATTTGATTTTATATCGATAGACTGCGACCTATGTAGGAGTGGAGGAGTTTCATTTTGACAGCAAAAATCAGAGGCCGCGGAGAGCTGTAGTTACATGGACTTTTGCTGCGATGGCAACGTAACCCTGAAATGTAACTGCGATCTGTTGTGGGATCCATGGCGTAATCGAGAGGCCGCGGAGAGCCTGCAGTTACATGGACTTCTGCTGCGATGGCAACGTAACCCTGGAATGTAACTACGACCATGGATGGGGGTGATGATTTCCAAAGCATTCTCACCAAAGATATATCCTTTATTTTCAAAAACTGTTTTCTATATTTTCAAATAAATGATTTTCAAAGTATTTTAACTGGATGTCGATAATGGGTCTGCTAAGTACTTATAGATTTTCACTCGTACGCCTGATCAACGTATGACCGAATTTCTATAAGAACAAGGATGGACTGGTTGAAACATCGAGTTATAAAAGTATTTTATACAACTATTTTGGAAATATTATATATATTTTTAAAGTATTTTAAAATGATTTAAAAAGTGATTTATCTGATTTTAAGTATTAAATAAGTTTTGGCTGCGTTCCTTTTCGAGGATGAAAAGATTCAAAGGGGGGGAAGAATGTAATAACCCGGTTTTTGAATAATAGTTAATTGGATAATTAATTGATTTCTTACTATTGAGTTACTATTTTTATTTGAATTAAACAAATAAAAGTTGACAATTTAGGATGTCCTGATGTATATAGGTGAATTTGGAACTATTGAATTAAGTGATGAATTCAATAGTAAGTCATTAAATATATAAATAGGAATTAATTAAGGATCGTATTTTCTTTAAATATATATAAGATATATTAGGATAGTTTAAATAAAGTTTTGTTTTGTTTTCTTTAAAGTGTTTAAATTTAAAATGGTTATAAAAATATATGTATAAGAATTTATTTGTATTATAATTAGTTTTATATTATTTTCTTTAAAAAGTAAATTTATATATGCATATGTAAGAAGTTATTAATTTAGTAAATTAGGTAAGTAGATTGATATAACATTTAGATTAAATAAAAATTTATTAAAAATACTTAAGTAACATGTGTAAACATGTTAATACATCTTAGTAACATATGTAGGAAGATTAAGTTACTTAAGTGACAAATGTAAGTTTCTAGATAACAAGTGTCATCTCAAAATTTTTATTAATTTATCATAATTTAGTTCATAAAAGCATACATTCTTCTTCAAATCCTTTTTCTTATTTTTCAGCTAAAATAAAAAAGAATTCCAAACCGAAATTCAATAGTATAAACACATATCAAAATCTAAAACCAGGAACCATTTTCAAAAGATGAAATCAGAAGCCAAAAGCAAAATTAAAATCTGCAAAAAAAAACAAAAAAAACAAAACAAAGCTCTTCACATCAATTAAAGGCTGCAACTCCAATTCCTACTGCAAATTGCAAACCATGGATATTGAGAATCAAAAGGGAGTTCAGATCTGTTTCAACTTTAAAATCAAAGATTTTTGCAAGCATGCAAAGGATTTCAACAGCAAGGCAAATCAAAAACATTTTTCAGATAAATTTCAAGCCTGGACATGAAAATCCGTTATCTGCTTGTAAAAATGGTGAGTAAACACTTTTGTTTTAAAGCCTAAATAAAGTAAATTATGTGCATATGATCCCTGGAATGATTCATGTTTTGCACCTATATATGTACAAGTGTAGATCTTGTATGTTGTGTTGAACCATGCATGTCTGAGTTTCTCTGTGTGTTTTTTTCCTTTTTGTTTGTTTTTTTCAAGTTACAGAGTTTAAAATGAGTCAAAATTTTAAAACCTCCTTACCTAATCTCTAATAAGCTTTGTTTTCAAACAAGATCAGGTTGTTAAACATAGAATGAGGTTTATAAATAATGTTTGAGTATTTTAGGAGTGAAATTTCCGGGTCGTTACAAATTCTTTAAACTTGCCTTAAAAAATGATTCCTTATATTATATGGTTGATGTTTTGAATATAATTATTTTGGATATTTGTTTGCATAAGAATAAAAGTTTTTCAATCTAGAATTGTCGAGTGCCCTTTTGTGTGAAATCTTAAATATTTTTTTCCTTTATATATCCAAAGTTTTGTGTAAAATCCTAAATCTTTAGTTTCCTTCCTAAATTAAAAGTTTTATTTAAATTGCTAACTTTAAATTCAAACATATTTATACAATGTTTACATATAAAATTATTTTTAAATCTAAAACGTTGGTTGCAATATTTATATATATGGAAACATATATGTGTATGTTTCTTTAACTTGAACTCATAAAATAGATTTTGCATATAAAACTGTAATATTAAATCTCAAACTCTTCCTTAATTGAAACTAAATTTATTATCGTTAATTTTGGATTTCAAAATATTTAAAACTGTCAAATATAGTTTTGATATATATAAAAATATTCCCATATATATGCACAACTATTATTATATGTTCAAAATCTTGGAAAACAAAGGCAAATGTAAAGGGAAAATGGGTATGTTGCTGTGCAAATCCCAACACCTATATACGGTCACATTACCTATGTACACTTCTTATGTAGCACGGCCACTTTACACAAACAAGTGTATTTTTATACACTTATAAACTGAAGCCTAATAAAAAAAAATCCTTTCTCATTTAAGAAATCAAATAAAATAAAGATTTTATTCAAAATATTTTAGATAGGATCTTAACTCCATTTATACTTAATAAGCCCAATAAAGATCCATAATAGAAAATAATTTGAAATTCTCCCATTCAACCCTCTTTTGACTGCCTCGGTTTCTTCAATGATATCAGCTCCTAATAGTCTATGCAATATAAAATCAGTAATGTTGGGGCTAACTGATTATAACCTACCATTTTATTAGAGTGTTTAGAGAGGAGTGTCAAAGGTCCGGTTTGGGCAACCAAGTGCTCTGCCCCACCTAGCTACTAGCCTGGCCCAAAGGATGTAATGAGGCTAAAGGTTATCTCTAATATAAAAGCTCAAATTGATTTAGGCTTTGGGCTGATTTTCAAATTTTGTTTTAAATATTAAAAAACACGAATTTAAAACTTAAGTTTAAAATACAAAAGTGAAATTTTATAAAAGTTATAATTGCATTCAAATTTTTCAAAAATATTTTGAAAAATTAAATAACTAATTTTGAAATTTTAAAATTTAATTAATAAGATTAGTTGAATTAGGTAAAATACTTAATTAATTAAAGTAATCAATTAAAGTTAGTTGATTAAAACATATACGTATATATGTGTGTATAGCTAGAATTGTTAATATTATTTATTTATCTTAAAATTATTATGATAGACTAATTTTAATTTTCAAATTAATTAAATTATTTAATTAAATAAAATTTATTAAATGTAATCAATTAAAAGTTAATGAATTAAAATGTATTCATATATTTATATGTACACATAAACAAATTGGTATATTATAGTTGATTGCTTATCATAAGTAGTTTAAGATGAGTACTGTAATATTTTAGAAATTTTATTTAAAATCAATTAAATTAATTAAATATGATCTAACTAATAATAATAATTAAAATTAATTAAATAACATTTAACTAATGTATATCAAAATATTATATAACTAAATTATAAAAGGTCAAAAGTAATCGAACTTTTATAATATGAATGTATAATATAGGTGGAATTGAAAAGAAACCCAAATTAGATTTAAGGACTAAATATATATGCATAGTATGTATACATTGATTTTAAACGTGCGACGCTTAAATCACGAGGGTACTTTATAACTAATACATTATTCTCTAAATCGATATCATTCAAACAAATGTATATTAAAGACTATGAATCTCTAATGCAAATGTTGTCCTCTACCATTTATATATTAAAAAATTACTTGCATACTCTCTTATTGTTGAGGAAACTCAAGCTAAACATGTTATGTATATTATTTTTAGATGAGGTAAGATACATGCATGTATTTGTTAAGCAAACTCAAGGTAGTGCTTTATGCTTAGGTCGCCGTGAAATGCTATGCATGATAGAATAATCTCTTTTGATTTGTTTTCAAAACTCAAGAGCAAGATTGATATTAGCACAAAGACTACGATTTAGGAGTCAAGGTCAAAATCTCAAAGCAAGCGACTCCTAGCGCTCACAAGAGAAATCGAAAGGTTTCAATATTTTTCGTAGAGTTTTGAGTAACATAAATCAAGTAGGAGCCTTGGTAGAAAATTGAAATGGTAACATTTAATAATTCTAATAGTATAATAATATATGATATACAAGTTAAAATAATCTACTTAGATAAATTTATGTAACCATTAATTGATAAAATGCTTATCGATTGAAATTTACAAATGAACTGAATCAAGATTGAGAAAGAAATATGAAATATACATATGAATAAAATCTTATGACTATTGTTATTTCAAGACCCATGAAAGAGTCAATTTATACAACCACTAAACCATTTGTACCTTGGTCGCTTAACAACTTATTTGCATAAGATCATGAATTTTCTTCTATAAGTGTCGAACTCTAATACAATACAAGAACATAGATATTTGATTTATATTCAGTCACCTATAAACGTTAGATGGTGAACGATCGTGGTTCATATGTACAAAAAATCAAAGAAATTAGTTTATTGGAAATAAACAAATAAACCTTTATGTGAAATCATGTATTCAGTACGATTAAGTATAATAAAGATCTCCTTTGAATCATTAAACCATTTTGGAAAGAAAAGCGAATATACAAGAGTGGATGTAACTTAGGCACGGTTGGGATGAAGAGAGTGAATGATTACTTCTAATTCATGAAGAGATATCAGAAACGATAATTGTATAAAATTCTGAAAGATAATACGGAATGAGAAATTTGATTTCCCATTCCAAATGTATTTTTATAAAGAAGATTATTGACAAAGGTTATTTCTTCGAGTTTAAGATAATTGATCTAAAACTCATTACTATAAACCAGTTATAGTGAATGAAATAAAATCCCATAATTAGTGGTTGAATGGAGCTTCATATTTCATGCGCTATTATAGTAATGACGGAAATGGTTGTAGCATAACATATAACACTTCTTAGTCAATGCATCCTGTAATAATTGTATTCAATATTAATTGAAAATAAATAGAGTTTTATTCTATTATGAATATTATATATTAAAATATATAATAATGTTAGTTGTAACAAAAGTGATGCATTAGATAACAAATAAGTATCTGAATTTGTTTACTATTATTTTGGAATTATGGACTATGTCATACCTTTGATGAATAAGTCAATAATCATATGATTAAGAATTATATGATACTGATGAATTACATCTTGAAAGATTAAGTGCAAAAGCACCCATTCAGTGGGAGCGACATAAGAGTTGGTGAACTTTTAGTATTGATAAATATAGATGTCAATCATGGGTCTAATGATAGCAAAATGGCTCCACATACTTTGTTAAATTCGTCGATGAATTATCACAAACATAATCATACGTATTTTATACACATGTGGTATATCCATGATAAATTCATAGAATGTAAAATAGAAGTAAATAACATGAGATGGAAAAGAAAATTAGATGACTTGGGTTGATTGAATAGATGAGTGCATTGGAAAGGAGCTCCAAACGTACCAAAAATGAATAAAATTGTATCTCAAAAATCACTCCTCCGTATGACACATAATGATGTATCGATAAGGAATAAAAAAGACTTTGATTGATAGAGTATGATTGGTGAGTGAAGTTGAGTTCACTTTTTTTGTAAGGTCGTGTGCTTAACGCAAGTACATAAGGTTAAATTTAATTCATCCAAAGCTTAGTTTACAAAATCCTATAAGATAAGAGCTAAAGAAACAACCCTTACATATCTTAGGTCAAGGAGTTAACAGGTCATGTGAATTGAGAGACTACACGTTATAATTGTTCATGGGTGATATTATGTCGGAGATTGATAGGGTATAGTATGTCATAATTCGACCAAGGGTTTAAGTCCAGAACTTTAAGTTGGAAATGCTCCAAACAATAGTACCGACTAATTCAAACATAGGCTGAGTATATCGCCTTAATTGCACTACAATAAAAGTAATACAAATAAATGCAAAAATTTATAACTAAGATAGGGTTGATTTCAAATGTTAAGAATCCCATGACATTTTCATCTGATAATAATGTTGCAGTATAGTTCATAAAGAACCTAAAGCTCATTAAAACTCAAAAGACATATTCCAAAAGATTCCACATAATAAAGGCAGTCTATCAACAGCGGAGAGAGCTAACTGATAGAGTAGATAGTTAAGAAAAATAGCATACCCGTTCACTAAGGGACTTGCCCAATAAGTTTTTGGAAGATTGATCGAAGTGGTTGAAATAAGACTCTATAATTGACACCAAGTGCAAGTGAGATATTGATGGAGTTAGTGCTATACACTAAGGATAATCATGTAATTTATTACATATATCTAACTCGATAACAATTATCGGTCAAAATAAAAGGTGTTTTTTCTCTTATACACCTATTAAATTGAGAAATAACTAATTAAATAATTAATCTATAGTATATCAAATAGAAAATCCTTAAATAATATGTTATGTGATAGTAGTTACATTGTATTGTAATCATGAGAAATTAACTCCATTAAATAACATATTATTTTAAATATTCCTAGTCAAGATGTTTCAAAATGGGATATCGGTAGATCCTTTAGACTGGAGTACATAATGCTCTCCAAATGTTAGGCAACGTATTACTCAACTATTGGGGATACCAATAGGTTATGTACTAATAGTTATTGGATAACCATGGAATGACTCACTCGGAAGTCTTTGTTGGTTAATATAACTAAGGTCAAACCGAAAAATCTTGAAGTGACTATATTGCACAGTTTTCTCAGTTTGAGAATACCATTGAATTCTTATCAGACACTCTACTTTGATTATAGTTGAATCATGGCACGACATCCAATTAAAAACTATAGTTGAGTCAGAGTTGAAGTGTGGAAGTGAAAATTAATCAATAGAGAATTCATCCCCTTAGTTACATGAGATTAGTATCATCGTCAATTATAGTAAAGTCAAAGTCAAAGTCTCTAGATAGAGCGGTAGGTTAATGACAATTATTATTATTCAGCCAAGGATTCTATGCTTGTTTTTTGGACTACTCATTTTGAATGTGGACAATGTTGGATTTTTAGCAAAGCCAAATTCTATAAGTCCTAATGTGATATGGTGTTGACGAGAGAATTGGCTTAAATAATCGTTACTACCAGGTACCGCTTATAATAAGGAAAAATAGATTTTACTACAAAGATGCGTAAGCCATAAGTTTAGCCAAAATATCACACCACTAGCTCAGGTGATGTTTGAACGTTAATATTAGAATTTTCAATATTAATCGCTGATTGAATTTACACCTTTTAGTCGCACAACATAATGATGAATACTCTGAAAAATCACATAATTTAATTAATTTATAATAATTGTAAATAAATTTAAATAACTAATATTTGTGAAATATTAATTATTAAATTTTATTTGATTTGTTTGAATACCATTTATATTTAATAAAGTGTATATACATAAGTTATAAACGGGTGTATCGATATACAATATTGATATAATATTTAAATCAGATTTAAATAGATTAACTGATATGTGGTTTTGGGAAATTTTTTAAGGCTTACATGCCTATTTTATGGCAAACAAAATATGATCTAAAAATTCAAAGGAGAATTAAATGAAGAAAATAAATCTTCATCCTTTACTCTTATTTGTGAATAAATCTTCATCCTTTACTCTTACTTATGTGTAAATATTCATCCTTTATTCTACTTTTTGACTCGCTTAATTCTCATTTATGAAATGAATTTTGCCTTTTTCTCTATATTTTTATTTTTTCTAGGGAAAATATAAAGAGAATGGGGAAAGGATTTGATGAGATTTAATAAGAAGTTAAATAAGGAAGGTTTTAATGAGGGAAATTGAAAAGGTTTCAATTATTACTTCAAAACATATTTTCTTTTATTCATTTACTGATTCAATCTCCTCATAATTCATTTTCTTTCTCTTCTCTCACCCCCTTCCATGGCTAAAATTCCATGGCTTCCACAAAGAAAATTTCCCAAAAATAAATTCAATTAAAATCAAATTAATACAAATAAAAGGTGTAGCTATAGATCATTGCAAAATCTTGAGATGATTTAATTGATTCTAGGAGCATCAATTCATCATTCAAAGTGCAATTTTTGGCCACATCCAAAGGTGTTATTCTGGTTTATATATTTATGTGTTTCTCTTATTCATATATTTTAGACATTATGTGCCTTGCCTCGTCTATTTTATTTTTCATCTTGCAACATGTAATTCAAATCAGTTTTGTTCATCTTAGTTGATAGTACGGTTACTATGTTTATTTGATTCCGATTCACTTTTGTTCTATATCTCCATTTATCATATGTTCATTATGATATACTTTAGATCCTCTATCTCATTTGATTATATGTTGTTGTTCTTTGCATAATTTACATCTGAATGCTTCTACCATGAATTTAAATGACCACGAATTATATGATACCTTTTTTTTATTTTGAAACTGTCAAAAAAAAGAATTTGATTGAAAGATCATTAGAAGATTTTAGAACATTTGCATACACAAATATAATTAAACTTTCTTCGAAAATCGATTTCTTATATTATATGATCAATGTTTTGAATATAATTATTTTTGATATTGGTTTCATAAGAATAGAATTTTTTTCAATCCACAACTCATGGGTGCACTATTGTGTGAGATCCTAAATCTTTTTTCCTTACTATATCTGAAATTTTATGTAATTGTAGTTGTAATCGTTGCTTCATCCCTCCTTTTATTGGTAATATCCAAGGCACCTTCTTTTTGTTGTCGATTTGGCTTTGCTACATAAGGTAAGAATTTATGAGATTGAACTTCCACTTTCAGTAGAAGAATCGCATTGTATCCATTTGACAAGGACAATAGAGTGTCTCCTTTAGGTGATCGGGTTGAATTCTGGTAAGCTCCATCGTCCTAGATGTAACTCCTTTACCCATCTTCCTTTGGCTTTGGCCAGTCTTTCCTTGAGAATCTTTCTAATGGTTTTATTAGTTACATCAACCTATCCTTTCGCTTCAGGAAGCGATGGTGATGAGAAGCTCTTGATTTTTTATTTCTTTCACAAAAGAGTGAATTCCTTGCTTTCAAACTATGTGTCGTTGTCCAATATGATTTTATAAGGAATTCCAAACTGGATTATAATATTCCTTACCACAAAATTTATTATTTGTCCAGTGTTGATTGCAAGCAGTACTACTTCAACCTACTTTGCAAAATAGTCGACTATTCCTACATGCCTGAATCCTCCTTTGGACTTTGGTAGTGGTCCAATGAAGTCAATCCCACTTGTGTTAAATTGCTAGGGGTCAGTCATTAAGATGAGTTCATTGATGAAAATGTTGGGGTAACACATACTTTTGACACCCGAGTCTATTAACATGTCTTAGTCTATTGCAGGCCAATCAAGGTTTTGCCTTAGTACTTTCTTTGCCAATTTAAGTTCGATATAGTGCTCTCTACACTATTCCTCGTGAACTTTGCTTAGTATTCTGGCCCCTTCTTCTTTTGTGACATATATGAGATATGGGGTTGTACACCCACCTTAGTGTAGTATTCCATCAGTGAAAGTGAAGTATAGAGCTTGAAACCTAACTTTGCGAGTTGTGTTCTTACCGGCTGGATGTATACATTTAATGGGAACTATTTCATCGAAATCAACTAGGTTTCTTATAATGACCCAAAATTTTAGTCCTTTGAATTAGAAATATTTAATTTATTTGAAACATTTAAAGGTTCATTTACGAGTTAAAAAATTTAAATATAAAATATAAGGGTTATTTCAATATTTGGAATTTTTTAAATAATTTAACCTTGAATTTACTATGAATAATAATGATTTCTAATGTTGATTTAAATTCTGTTTAGATAAGAATGAATATGATAAGCTTTTAAATTTGAATTAAAAGTTGTCTCAATGGTTATAATAATAACTCGTTTTAATTAATGTGCGAAAATGGCCTTCCATGACACTATCTCGGATTTTGATGAAACCAATGTCATTGGATCCGTAATAGTAAATTATTATATATTAATGAATTTCGTGGCGATCAGATGTATGTTTGATCGTACGAGCTCAAAACATGTAGAAATTAATTAAAGCAAATTTAATTCAGTATATTTTGATTTTGAAAGCTTACTTTTGTATACTTTGGCACGGTGTCCCGATATTAGTTCCATTGTGTTCAGAATAGGAGTATTTTATACAGAATGCCAATCAGCACGCCTCGATTAGAGTTTGAAATTTTGGAGCGTGAATAGTGTTTAGATATTTATTTTTTCTACAAAAGGACTTGGAAACTTTCATTTACAAAACCCTAGAAATAAAATAACGTGACCACTATTCTTACTTCTCCTTCAATCCTATGGCTCTAATTCATTAGAGCCAATCAAGGCCGTTTCTAGCCAAAACCCCAGCTACAAAGTTATAGAGCTCGATAAGACATAGCTAATCAATGGTGGGATCGTTGTTGTTAATTGCATAGTAGTGGAAAATGGGCTTTATCCATGTTCTGATTTTGGGGAAAATCCAACGATTGACGTCGATCTAGATGCACGCATGAGTGGCATTGGCGAGGGGGAAGGTATGGTCCTGCTCTGGTGGCGATGCGATGGACGGTGGCGTGACGTAGTGGCCACCATAAAGAAGGAGTCGTGATATGAGTTAAGGTTGCAAGCCTGGAAAGAGAGGGAAGGATTTAAGTTTAAATCACTGTGATTAATTAAGTCGGATTTGAGCGCAACAAGTTGCATTGCAATCATATTAGCGAATACCACGTTATGGAGTCTGATTGGAATGAATTGGAGCTTATAGGCATTTATGTTAAAATCAAACGCCCGTTCAATTTTTATTCAAGCTAGAACGCTTCAGCGATAACTAGAATCAAAGTAGTAAACTCACCTCTCTGACCAACTTAATATAAGTATGGATAATTTTATTTATGACGTTTTTTGTTTGTTTGGATGATTTACTATATTTATCAGTTGGCTTGGATTTATTCCCGCCCTTGGAGCAGATAAGGCATTATATGTTCCCGTGTATGAGTGGATGATGCTTTGTATACAATCCCGCCTTGAAGCAGTTGATTTATATTTTATGATTATATATTGTATGTGATGTATGGGGACATGTTGGAGGGATCGAACAGGATTCCTACCACTGTTGATTTTACTTTACATATATATTGTGATATATGATGTGTTAGATGCTATATTATTGACCGTGGCATGATTTCACTTATTTAGTGCTATAGTAGTAGCAATAGGCTAAAATTTTAGTATTTTTAAAAATTACAAAATAAAGATTTCAAAGTGAAATGATTTTTTAAAAGATTTCGAAATTATATAAATGCCATAATAATTGTTTATGAATTACTAAAAGAAGGAGTTTATTGAAATGGAATAAAAATATGATTTTAGGAATATTGATTTAACACTATTGTGAAATATATTAAATAGAGGTTTTTGAACTATATTATAAAGGTTTTAAAACTTATAAATATGTTCATCTTTTTATTATAAATAAATAAAGTTTTTAAGAAGACAAAAAATTTTGAAGTAAATATTTCTAAAATGGTTTAGACAAAAGATTTATAAAAGTAATATTTTATAAATAAAATGATAGATGTTAAAACAGGGTTTTAGAGATGTTAAAAATGAGCTTTTCATAAGTAAACAAAGAGATTTGTAAAGTAATAGATTTATAAATGGATCTTTATAAATAAAGAGATTTCACAAAAGAATGAGCTTATAAATGGATTTTGATAGTAAATGAGATGTATAAAGGAATAGATTTATAAAAGAAATTTTATAAATTAAAGAATTTTAAAAATAGAAGTTTTATAAAATAGAAATGTAATTTATAAACGTAGTTTTACAAATATGGAAAGAATTTATTTGGATAAGTTAAATATGGATTTCTATAAGGGAAGTACATTCACGTTTTAAAAGTAAATATTATCTTTTAAAGGAATGTTTGAAAGTGATATTTTCAAATGGAATTAAATGTTTTTGAAAACGGTATTAAAATGTGTTAAGAGATGAAAACATAGATTCAACATTTATTTTTGTGATTGATGTTTTCGAGAAAAGTGTGGAAGGCATGGACTATAACGTTGTTGTTATAGTAAGTGAATTCTGAAAGGAAATGTTTTATAATATAGGATTTATACATATATCCTATATTTAACGTTAATATTCAAGGTGGGTAACTTATATCTGTTTCGAAGTTAACAATGTTGTTCATTCAAGGTCTGAGAGGTAACGATACTCCAACTTGTTCGACTTCATTGTTAACTAATAAATAGTTTAAGTTTGACATTGAAAATTAATATTAAATATAAATAGTTGAATGCCAATACTATTGTTTTTGGGTTGTCACAATGATGTTTTTACACAACATTTGTTTTGAAACTGAATTATGTTTTGGAAATTAAGTAGTTTCTAAAAAGATCTATAAATATACTTATTACTGTTTTAAGTGTGTATATATATTCTAAGTATTGAAAATGAAATGGTATGTGAATATACTTATACCGTTGAGACAAGTATATGGAAATGTTTTCAAAATATTAATATTTAAAAAGGTTTTGAGAATATTTATTTTTTTAAATATTTTGAGATTAATATTTGAAAAGTGATTTAATTAATAAAAGATTAATTAAACAGGCCTAATGACTACTTATATGCTAGATTTTATTAGTTGTTTTGATAGTTAAATAACCGACTATCAAAATTTGGCCATTTTTGCTTTCTTGACTTGATGTGGGAGCTGATTAGTCATGCACTTTGCACAAAGCCAACCTTGTTAGGCTTGATTATTAGTTGGCATTTAGAATGTTTATTCGAGTAGTGTGGATTGACTACAGTACTCCTATCTACAGGGCTTTCTTCGTGGCCGAAGGATAGCAAGTTGAGAGCTGGAAACGTGATAAGTCTACGAGACTAGATTTCCATATAAGGTTGAGGGCCTCTTTATCGTTGTTGGTCCGAAGAGACTGGGGTCGGATATATCCGATAACCAATTCAGACCAATCTATGCATTCGAAAGCGTAGGTTTATGACGATGATTTTTGAAGAAGGAGATCTTCATGATGCAGGGCTACTTGCCACTAAACTGACGATGCATATCATATATATACAGGGGCAATAGTGCTTTGTTATGAAAATCTTTGATGCAAGGACTTCTTGCTACAAATCCTAGGGTTTACCACCGACGGGATGTGGTAGGAGAGTTCCTTCGGTTTGTCCTATTCCTAAACAACTTGTGTGGATGAATGTCTGATGTTAGATTTCTAATCACAATGATTGATCTCTTTAAACGTATCATCTATTTGGTGTTGGAGAAGGCAACTTCTCTTAGTTTAACACCCTTTCCTATGACAGATGAGCTCATGAGTTATATGTTGGTAGAAATCAGCTGTGTGACCATGGAATGTCAGTGCGGCATTCAAAGTTGAATGTGTTATGTGAAAGGTAATCGTTACCTCGAGCCTCATCACTGGAAATGACAGATTCAGGGTAGAAGTGGTAAGGTTATGTGGGTCGCTCTCATTCGGATATGGTCATCACCTTTCTAGGTTACTCCTTATATGTTGAGTATGTTGTGGCCACGGATAGGTCGGGAATGACTGGGGTGATGTCATATTGGGCACTATCCAATGAAGGCGTAGGTCGGTTCTACGTTGGTTTAGACGTTCAGTATCTGGACCCTAGGTACCTTTTTCTAGAGATGTACTGTGGGAAGGTAGTCCATTACCTTATCATTTGTATGGAATCCATACTCCAATACGTGCCTGCTTTTTTTTTGATAACCTACTCTGTAGCTAGTATGCTGGATTTTATAATGTAACCATTTTGATTATGATTAATATTATTTATATACTAGACACTATTACAATATCATAGAATTTGATATAAAATGTTTTGTTATCATAAGGTAAAGACTCATCCGTGTTTATGTGCGGCGTGGTCTTATGAGATACCTTTGTTTTGATAAAGAAAAATTTATAACTTTAAAATAAATTTGAGGTTTTTTTTCTCATGCTGGTTTACTAGATTGAGCCGGGCGTTATTCCCTTTCAATGCTCGGGTCATAGCAAGCAAATTTTAAGATTAGATTTGGTGATTTGGAGCTTCAGCAGATAAGCTAAAGGACTTCCAAACGTACTCCTATACTTGTTTATTTCTGCTGCATTAGTTATCTGGTTCATCAGCATTTGTGAGAACAGTTTGTTATAACTGTCCTGGACGATCAATTTGATTGCTGTACTTTGATTTGACATATGTGTATTAAAGACTGCATTTTTCTCTTTGAGTGAAGATCTATTGTTAAATTGTAAATTATCCCACTGCATTGTGAGATTCGGTGTTGTTTTGTTTTCTTTCTCTCTTCTTCTTCTCATTTCCTCTTCTTTCTTCTTTCTTTCCGATAACTATCGGCATTTTCGTTCAGTTGGAGTTGGACATGTGTGGTTTATTGTAGCTCGAATCCGTTGTGGAGCAGGTCGTCACATTTCTTTATCCTCCTATGCCAATAATATGGGTGTATTTTCCTATGCAAGAGTGGCCTTATTTGGATTTTGTTTGTTTGAGCTTTGGCTCCCTGAGCACATTTTAAAACTATAATATATTTTTTCAAGGGTAATACTTGGTTTAAACAGATGCCCTGTCGATGATGCTTTCATCTCTTGTGCAACTTTAGCACTAGCAAACTTTTCTAAGAAGTTTGCCGATGAGTATTCTTCATAAGGAATTTATTCGGTATTGAATTTCTCGAATTAACTCAATAGCTGCTTGGATAAATCTATACATTTAGCAAGGACTGGCTCTTTTGTTGGGTATCACTATAAATTTTCAACCAAGCAATAAGCTCTTCACGTTGTTGGTGGCTTTAAAAATAAAACTAAGCTACACCCCAAACTTTTTGTTTATCTAGTGCGGTCATCACATATCCAATTCATGCACCCTGTTCATTTGAACCTGCATCTATATACATTGCTACTGTTGAGATTTTTCTTTGAGCTCTTCGACTTGTTGGTCATCTTATTGAGTGCACTCAACTATGAAATCAACTGAAGTCTGTCGTTCGATTACATTATTAGGACGGTACGAGATGTCATGCTAACTGAGTTTGATTGCCCACTTTAGTAGATGCCCAAAGTTTTGTACATTATTTTCTTTAAGGGTTGATCAGTTTCGATGGCATGAGCTTAAGATAATGGTGCAGTTTCATAGCTATTTGTCGAAGGTTTGAAGCAAGCTTTAATATAAGGTATAATTCAGTTCGGCACTAGATAGGCACTATCTTATAAAGTATACTAGATGCTGCACTCCATTATCTTCCCTGACTATAGCTATGCTAATAGCTTGATTAGTTACAATAAAGCACACAAATAAGTCTTCATCGACGTTCGACTTTAAGAAGATCGGTGAAATTCCAAAATGATATTTCAACATTTGGAACATAGCTTTGCAATCTTCAATTCGTTTTTAATTTATGCAGTTTTTTATCCAACCAAAAATAGGATGTACTTGTCGATTACTTTAGGGATGTACCTACTCAATGCTGCTACTTTCCCATTTAAACTTATTACAAATTTTGATTTCTTTAAACTCTCATCTTGATGATCGACGCCATAGTTTCAAAATTAGATTCAACTCCCCAAGCACTTCTATATATCCTAGTAACTTCCCAAACTGAATGGGGAAAGTACATTCGAGGGGGTTCAGCTTCATGCTGAAATATCTAAGAGTTGCAGATGCCTCTTATAAGTCTTGCACATGAACATGTGTTTCTTGGACTTCATAAGCATGACATTCTAGTAAACCCAATGTTTCTTCATATTTTTTCAAAAAACATTTTATTCATTAGTCTTTGATAAGTTTCCCTTGCATATTTTTAGTTTGAACAGCATTATCTTATAGCAGTATAGCCCTTTATTTATATTGGCATTGATATACTCTTAACCAGTCAAAAATATTATGATCTGGTTGTATCCTCAATATGCATCCATGTAGGGGAGCTAATTATGACCTCGAACTTCATCTACAAGCTGGTCTATTCGGAGTAGAGGAAAATTGTCATTTGGGAAGGCTTTGTTGAGGTTGGTGAAATCTATATAGGTTATCCATTTCCTATTTGGTGTCTTTACCAGATCTGGGTTGGCTATGTACTTGGGATAATGACATTCCTTGAGAAGCCATTTTCTTTCAACATCTTCACTTCTTCGTGTATCATGTTGTATCTTTCCTAGTCAAATGACTGTAATTCCAACTGTATATGAATGAGTCCAAGCAAATACGTCGGTTGACATTTTTAGGAAAATAGTGCTTTTGGAATGAAGTTCCTTGCTTAGATTTCTTCCCATCTTTACCACTTATTCTAGGTTATTGGGTTCTAGTTGGACATCCTCTATCTTATATAGAATTCATGCCTAACCTTGGATGCAACTCACCTTCTACAGGGTTTGAAGTTGTATTACTTAAACTTTGGGATAATCACTTAGGTACTACACATATACGGAGGCGTATTCATCTGTTCCTATATCGTGAAGGTAATCTCTATCCTTAGGTCGTGTAGGCACTACGGTCTTAGATTGACCTGATTTAATGCTATAGGGGTTTGATTCCTGGGTTTAGTTCCACAAACATGCTCATCATTTACTCTATCATTTTTACATGCAGTAGAAGATAATGGTATAACGAAAAAAATTACTTCTATGATTAATTTTTGTAAATTAAAATCCTCTAGGTAAAAGCTACTCTCTCATAATACTTCCTGTCCCACTAGGGCTCCAGAAGTTCATAATCAAGTCTTTTTGGAAGATAACTACCTCGGTGTCAATTAATGTCAGCTTCCTAAGAATGCATTGCATGGTGCAGGTTGGTTCACGATAACAAGGATGGCGTAGAAGAATTTGCGCAATGATGTAATGCATACCATCACTAGAAACCTTTTTGAACCCAATAGGATTGATGAGTTTAATTAAACCCATATTTTGTTTCTAGGCAAAACTTTTAGGATCTCTTTGGGTAGCTTCATGCGGTCGAAAGTGTCTATGAAGATAACATTCGCTGAGTTGTTTTGAGTCGAAGAAGACCTTTTTCACAGTATAATTTGGTACCTATAGGATTTCCACCAAAGTATCTAGATGTCGGAAGATTACCCCAGCTAGGTCTACTGCAGTAAAAATGATTTCTGGTGTAGGGAGCTGCTTTTTATGATACATAGTACAGTTTTCACCTTGCCCTTCTTGGATATAACATCCCACTGACTTCTTACTTTTCCCACACAAATGCGCTCCTCAATTAATTGAACCTATCAAGATCATAGGGTTTCTAGCTTGGCCAGTATAGGAATCTAATAATGATTTAAGGCAAGGGTTGTAGATGAGGTTTGTTGAGAATTTCCAAGGTAACCCTTTTGGATTAGTCTTTCTATCTCATTTTTGATGTGACAAAAATTACTATTGTGGTGCCCATTGGTGCCCATTTAACCTATGAAAGCGGAAATAGGCATCCGACATTCTTTTCAAGCTTCTTTTTCTTATTGGGGAAGTTGTAAGCTAACTCCGACAACCTCAAAAATGTTCCCTGCCCCAGAAGTGAGAGGGCTATGTGCATTGTAGTTGAACTCCCCCTATCCCTTTGCATCTTGGTTATAACTTTTTGGTCCTTCCTGTCGTTATGAATGAAGGCGGCTTTGTCATCTAGTGTGTTCATGGATTTTTTGCCCTTTTTTACTCTAATATGGGCCTAGCCCTTTCATAGAATGCTTTCATGCTCACCGATTTATTATATTCTCATCCTAGAATGATGTTTGTCCTTTCTAATCCCAAAATGCCCCATCATCAGCAATGCCACTTTATTAGTAACTCCAATTTGCATTACTATAGCTTCAAATCTATTTATAAAATTACATAGGCACTTATTCATTTGTTGCTTAACATAGGACAATGTGTTGAGACCTAGAGACACTTTTCAACCAATGGTAAACTACCTAAGGAAGTCTGATGAGAATTAGGACTAGAAATAGATCTCTCCATACTTGTATCCCTTGAACTATATCAAAGCTGCCCGGTCAGGTAAACTTGGAACAACTTTCATCTGACAAGCCTCCTGACTTGTAGAATATCCATGTGATATTTGAATTTCTTCATGTGATCATCATGGTTTAATGATTCATCATGTTTTACAATTTTAGCAGCCCTGTAATTTTTAGGGATGTCTAATTCTATGATAACCTTACTAAATGTTTAGTCAATCGACTCGCATCTCCATTTCTCCCTAGTTTTTTAACGGATCTTTACAACTTTCTCAACCTTAGCTTTAAGAGCTTGTATTTTATCATTCTTTCCTTCTACACTGAACCAACATTTGAAATAGAATTGGCCTTATCATTCTTTTATGCAAAGCGTTTGTTGTGCTTTCGTGTAGTAATGGATTGATGTTGGACATTTTGGATTTTATGTTGGGGTTGGCATGGATTTTGAGGTAACCCCTGCACTCTTGGGACAATGCCATCATTCTCATCACTGAGATTGCCGTTTTTATTGGCAAACCTCAAAGTTTGCTTTACTTTTGAATCATGACGGTGAAGTGTGGTGTATAAACCTAATTTTCCATACAGTTCAAGCTGACAATAAACCAGACATGTCCAACCCAAATCGAATGGAAAGACATATAGTTATGGGAAAGAAAGAGTAAAGAAGTAGAGAAGAAAGAAAAGGAAATTAAAACAATATAGAGACACACAACCACAGTGGAAAAATATATGATATAATGTCAATTTCTTTACAAAGAGAAACTATCTTATACATACATCTATCATAGTACAACAACAATCACAATCATTAGCCTGGACAGTTATGAAAACCTGTCCTCACTATTGCAGATGATTTCAACAACAAACAGCGGAAATAAAACATATATGTGAATATGACCTGAAGACCTCCAATTCATCTCCTGAGCTCCAATGCATCCAAAGTAATCTGTAAATATGCTCGATCTTATCCCAGCATTATAATAAAATGACACCCGAGTCAGTCTGGAAAACCAGCGTGAGAAAACAACCCAACTGGATTTAAAGTTATAATATCTTCAAAATCAAAAGTATCTTGTAAGACCATGCCGTACATAAACACGGACGGCTTTTTACCATACGATAACCATAACATTCTACATGAAATTCTTCGATATTATAATAGTATCTAGATACAAATACTTATTAATCTTAGCCGAAATTGTTACATTAATTAAATTCCAGCATAAAAGGCGTACAACTAAAACCGTAAAGGCTTGTATTGGAGAATGGATTTCATACAATGATTGGGCTACTGGGGTATCGCCCGTGATGTTGCATCTCTAGATAATATAACACCGAGAACCTCGCCCGGATCCCCTGCCAACATAGAAATGGCTTACCCCTTATTGGATAGTATCGAATATGATCACCCCTCCATTAATGGTCCCTGGAGCATACAATTTTAATATAATAGCGACTCTAAATAGGGATGATCATACTCTGCTTGGGAGCAACTCACTCAGCCCTGTTGCATCTCCTCTATTTTAGTCATTCTCGGTTTATGAAGCTTAAGGCTAAGTTTTAACTTTTATATAGCACTTCCCACTTGGTGCAAATACTGCCATCCAAGAAACAATGCAATACCAGCATTACCCCTATACGTCCATCCTGGGACTAAACGAAACACTTGAGAGCTCCGTCTCCTACTCCATCAGCATCAAGATGTCTTTATTTTGAAACGCATTCGTTCGATCGAAGTGGTTTTTAGATAACATACCCGATCCAGTCTCTTCCAAAAAAAATTGATAATTTCTAGTAAACTCAAACCCTGTTCTTTAGGAAATAAGCAGACAAAGATAAGATCGGAGATCACCTCCTAACCGTTGGTGGATGGATTTCCTTACCATTATCCTAAAAGAACGAAACGAGATTTGTACGCATAGTACAACATCATCGGAGATGACTGTGCCATATGACTCTCGTGTTTCTCCTAGATATTTCCAAAGTATGTATGGATCCAAATTCGATGGTCGGTTATTAAACTATTGTATAATAATAATTCAATCGAAAATTTAATTCCATAGGGAAATACAACATTGGTTAAGCACCAAGCAACACTAAGCCTCTATTAATTAGTAATTTATTAATTAAATTCACTTTGTAATACTTGCATCAAAAATTCTTTTACAAATATTGATATAAACCCAGAATCCCTTTTTTACCATACTTGGAAAAATATGTATATGTTCATCTTGATGGTATAGGTATATTTGCCCATAGTTTGGAAGACCACGAAATCATTTATAAGCCTTACCGTAATCCACAAAACCATTTACAAAATCCTTTCATAAATTTATAAACTGGTTTATAATTTTCCTATTATAAATTTCTAAACCCATTCATAAAACTCATTTCATACAATATAAATGATTCTCCTTCAAGTCTTCTCAACATTTTACCAACTTCTTATAAATAAATAATTATTATTTATTTTAAAACACTTTTATACATAAAAATAAACATTATAAATAAATATTAATTTAAGAACATCTTAAAAAAATAAGTTTCAAAACATTCTAAATAAAACCATAATAATTTACCTTAAACGTTATTATAAATAATAATAATAAATTTCAAAAACCTTATTGATAAATGATTATATTCAATTTCAAACCATGTAAATAACTTTTAAAATTTTAACTTTTCTAAACATTAAAATATTAATAAATCACTTTTAAAAGAATATAAATATAAATTAACCGCTTTTAAAACATAATTATATTTCCATGATAAAAATCCATACTTAATTTCTAACATAACTATTTTCATATTTATAAACCATGTTTATAAATACTTCCCATTTTATAAAGCTACCTTTCATAAAATTGCTTTATTTATGAACCTATTTATACCTTTATTATTTATAAATTATGCTTGTTCATAAAACCCCATCCAAATATAATTCCAACCGTTTTAACCTCACTTTAATAGGTTAAATTTCTTTTATAAATTTCCTTCAATTTAAAATATACTGCTTAACAATCCAAATTCTTACCCTACCTTAAATTTCCAAAATAGAATCAACTATTTTCTAAAATATCATTTCTCATCTTATAATAAACCCATCACTTAATTTATTTCACCAATTTGTTATTGATGATAATTTCCTTTGATTTGTATCACCGTTTATAAATCCATACTTTTAAAACAAAATACAATTTTACAAATCTTCACTTTTTTTGTAAAATCTCTCATTTATAACTCATCACATTTATAAATTCAATTATAATATATGTATCGATAAAAAAAATTATTACTTTAAGTGAATTTGTTAACAAATATTTATATAAAAATATTTTTATTTATCCTTTAAACATACCCCTTAATTATAGAGGACTAACTTATTTTAAGATTTTAAAAACCTTTAATTTACAAATCGAAAATCCCTATTTGAAATATTTCATAAAACGATTATTTTAGAACATCTAAAAAACATCCTTTTTCTTTATAAAAATTATTAAATGTATAAATTTCCGTTATCACTTTGAAATCTATTTTTTTGTTTAGATCAAATCATTATTTTATAATATTTTAAATGCCAAAAATAAGGCTCGGTGTTACTAAAGCGTTAAATAAACAAAATCATATTCATATCATCAAGTAACATCCAACATATCATATATCACAACATACATGAAAATTTAAAATCAATAGTATGAGGAATCCCATTGGATCCCTCCAACTTGTCCCACAAGCATCACAACAATATAAAATCAAATAATATAAATCGATCGCTTCGAGGCGGGATTCGTAAACAAAGGGTCACCCGCTCTTACACGGGAACATAATAGTGTCTCATCTGCTCCTATAGGTAGCAATATATCAATTAACAATATTATTCGGTATATTATCCGAACAATCAATAACAATCAGAAATGAATATCCAAACATCCAATAATTAATATATATATATATATATATATATATATATATTCTGATTATCCAAAAAGGTGAGATTAACTCACATTGATTTTAATAGTCGTCAAAACATTCTATTTTGAATTAAAATTAAACGAAAGTCCAATTTTGATCCAAAATTACAACCAGGTCCAATCTATCCAATCTAATTACATAGTGTAGCCTTCATCGATATGATCACAAGCAACTCGTCGCATTTGATTTTGACCTCATATGAGTTTAATATGAATAGATGAACATTTTGAAATAATTAAATAAAATTAACTTTAATAATAAAAAATTTAAACCTTAATTACCCTTCCCTCCTAATGCTCGTTCCAGGCCGAACATGAACCATTTTCGACCGTGCTTCCAACATCTTGCGCCAACACCTCCGACCACCTCCACCGACCGTACCCTCAACGGGGCAAGCCAGACCTCGATCGAACACAACCAACCATGAATTACCCCTACACGTCCACTATAGCTTGTAAACGAGCCCTTCGACGCGTCCCATTTATCCTCCTTTATCCCAACAGTCCAACCACCATAGGCCAAGCGACGACCACCATTGAACTCCTCTAGCCCCTCCTCTACCTTTCACATCCATTAACCCGGTGCCCACCAAATCACCAAAATCAATAGACCCCCTTCCTCCATTCATCTCAACTTTGATGGCGACTCCAATAACCATATGATGATCGGCGACCATCGGTGCACTCCCTATGATGATGGCTACAACTGTTATGTATAATGGTTTGGGCGATACGACCTCTAACTCGCCGTGTGGTATTTCCTGTTGGATTTGGTTGTTTGTTTTAATTCTGAAATGAAGAAAAATGGTGAACTTTCTATGTTTAAGCACGGCTATGTAGGGTAGTGGGTCTGGCTGGGATGGGCACGTACTATGGGTGCGGGCTAGGTATGGGGAATGATAGTGAATGTGTGTGTGTGTGTATTATAATATCCCATTCTAAGCGCTCAAAAATATCAAACCCCAATCGAGGCATGCCGCCTGGCATTCTACATGTTTTACCCATATTCCAAACACAATAAAATAGTCTTGAGACCTAATTCAATTATAAACAGAAGATAGCTTTTCAAACCCAATTATTATATAAATTCCTTTAATTAATTTCTACGCGTTTCGATCACGCATGACCAAACGATACATCCGATTACTAGGAAAATCGATGATATATAATAATTCGCTATTGCCGATCCAACGAAATCTGTTTCGTCGAAATCCAAGATAGTGCCCTGAAAGGCAATTTTTACACGTTAATTAAAACGAGCTATTTCCAAAATTAGTTAAATCACTTTTAAATCCAATTCAAAAGTTAATACCTTCATTCTTATTCAAATAGAATATAAATCAACTTTCGAAATTATTTCCATTCATATTAAATTCAAGATTCAATTATCTAACAATTTAATTATCGAATAAATTGTTATATTCGAAATCCAAGTTATTTAACTTTGAAAATTTAACTTTTCAACATTTAAATAAATTAGATATTCTAAATTCAACGACTAAAATTCTTGGTCGTTACACTCTTTCCCCCTTAAAATGTTTTTCGTCCCCAAAATTACCAAGTAAGGAAAATGCCCTAAACCCATTAACTTTTCAAAAACAATTAGTTAAAATGGATTACTAGATTCTTCTAAGCTGCTTAACTTCTTATAAAAACTTTTCTAAGTCTTTCAAATCAATTCATAGCTACTAACTAATATCATGCCAAGTTATAAAACCAAAAATCCAAATATTTAGTTATCAAAAAAAGTTTCCCAAAATCCTCAAAAAATTTCTAACGCATTAAATTTTCGGAAAATTTCACCAGCGTCTCCTTTACATTGCTCGATCAAAAAAATTTACAATATATATAGTCATAAATATACATCTCATCTTCGAGGATGACGCATCCTGTAGGGAAAAATTATAAAAATACGATATGTAATCCGAGATTTGTACTTTATTATTAGCATTAGCAAGCATATACAACCACTACAATACGATAGCGAGCTCGAAATGCGAAGCATACACCATCCACACCTACTAAACACTCAAAAACCAATGAGAACTTGTATATAGAAAGTACAATATGTTACATAACTATATAATAACTATATGCAAATGTAGAAAATGCCACAAAAGAAACCATCAAGCAATTAATATCCATTAAATTTGTTTATCAACAAATCAACTTGCATTTCTAAGTGTCAACACTATATAATTCCGATTCTTATTAACCTTAAATTGATTCCCACTTAATTTATTTCATTCAATTGACTCCCATTCAATTTCTTTACTTTTCAATTGTTTACATCCAATTAATTAACATTAATTTATTTAACATTCATTATTTCATATTCAATTAGTTAAAATTCAATCCATTTTCATTCAATTGATTTACATCCAATCTAAATCAAATCCAATTATTCACTTCAGTTTCACCCACTTTGCTTGCATTTAATTATTACTTAGTAAATTCTTTAATATTAACATTATAACAAACCATTCCATAAATTTATTTACTTAAGTTCATTTAAACATTTTATATAACACTTCTAGTGTTTATTTCCACTTCATCACTTAAATTTATATTCAATTCTATTAAACAATATTTTAAATCATATTCAATTCGGTAATCCTTTTCATTAGCTGAATTCAATTCATTCCTTACATTAATTCATTTTACTAGCTTACTTCGTTAATTTATTCATTACTACAATCAATTTTATTTATTTCTAGTAAATGACATTTCAAACATATTTAATTCAATTTATAACTTTGGTGGAATTTCATTTTAAAACTCAAGTTCCTTTCCATTTATTCATTGCAAATCGAACCAGTTTAATTTAAATCATTTATTTAACTTTGCCTAAGTTAAATATTTAATTTCATATCTTGCTTCCAAATAATTTTCTTACCTACACTTTTTTTTCAAATGATAAGTCCAAAACATATAATCTCAGTTTTTCTCAAAACATTTGGACAGAAATATTCAGGATTTTTAAACATCTTCTTTTATTCTAAATCATTTTGAAATCTTGTATATATACACATAACCCCTTTATTTATCAAATTAGACCTCTAGAATCTAAAGCAAATCTATTTTATCAAAACAAAACATCAATGGTAAATTACTTAGGCTGCAATCCCTTGCTTGGAAACTCGAAAATGAATGTCGATAATACTGCAGTCATCACCAGAATTATTTTCCAATGACTGAGATGAGTTCAGTGCTTTCTATTTCTTTTATATTCCATTTAAAATATTTCTAGCCCAGAATAATTTCAAAATAATACTACTATTATTATTATCCAAAACGCTTGAAAAACAATTTTCAAAACCACTGGGATTTAAATTCTCAAGCTTCTTGATTTAAATCCAATTTTATAACAAATCATGTGCATAAATATACTTAGGCAATTCCATTTCCTTTCCATCTATACATCATGTTTATAAATCATACTAATAAAATATCACTTCGTATGTAGTTCATTTCACAAATGTAGATTATTTTAGTATAATCAATATTCAATATACTTATAAATTTAGTCTCTTATATAACCTATTTTCCAAAAGTTTATCTTTGTTAGATCATAACGATAGAGACTAACAATAAATGATAATAATCAAATATTATCATTCATTAACATCCAAACACACCATATATGGCTTATAATAATTTTGAAAAAATATCCCTTTATACATATAAAGTAAAATTTAGGTAAAATTATTTCATTTATCCACTTTTAAAATAATATTATGTCGGTTTGCCTTGTTTAAGCATTTAGAAACCCCTATCGATATCGTGGTGTCCCATGCATCGACCAGAATTCATAAGCCACTGAATAGATAAATTAACACAATATAAAACATTTTTATAATCAATAACAAACATGCGCTCATATATACACACTGCTTACCCTATCTCAAATGAGTAAATTCCAACCAAAGCATAGGTGTTCGCTCAACCTATGCTCTGATACCATGTGTAACAACCTGATAATAAAGTACATATGTCCAACCCAAATCTAACGGAAAGACGGATAGTTATCAGAAAGAAAGAGGAATGAAGTTGAGAAGAAGAGAAGAAAGAAAATTAAAACAATACAGAATCACATAATCGCAGTGAAACAATATATAATATAATATCAATATCTTTACAAAGAGAAATTGTCAAAACATACAGCCATTGGAGTGCAACAACAATCACAGTCATCATCCTGGACAGTTATAACAGCATGTCCTCACAATTACTGATGATTCCAACAACAAACGGCGGAGATGAAACATATATGTAAATACGACTTAAAGACCTCCAATTCATCTCCTGAGCTCCAATACATCCAAAGCAATCTGTAAATATGCTCGGTCTGAGTCGAGCATTAAAATAAAATAACACCCAAGTCAGTCTGGAAAACCAGCATGAGAAAACAATCGAACTGGATTTAAAGTTATAAGATTCTTTAAAATCAAAAGTATCTTGTAAGACCACGCCGCACATAAACACGGACGGCTTTTTACCATACAATAACCAAAACATTCTATTTGAAATTCTCTAATATTATAATAGTGTCTAGAAACAAATACTTACTAATCTTAGCCGAAATCGTTACATTAATTAAATTCCATCGTAATAGGTATACAACTAAAATTGTAAAGGCTTGTATTGGAGCATGGATTTCATATAATGACAGGGCTATTGGGGTACTGCCTGTCGTAGTGCATCTCTAGATAAAATAACATCGAGGACCTCGCCTAGATACCCTTCCAACATAGAACCGGCCTACCACTTACTGGATAGTAACAAATATGATTACCCCTCCGTTAATGGGCCCCGAAGCATACAATTTAGATATAATAGCGGCTCTAGACAGGGATGATCATACCCTACTTAAGAGCAACCCACTTAGCCACGTTGCATCTCCTCTATTTTAGTCATTCCCAGTTGATGAGGCTTGAGGCTACATTTTTCCTTTTATATAGAGCTTCCTACTTGGAATGCAAATACTGCCTTCCAAGAAAGAATGCAATGCTAGCATTCATCCATATAAGTCCATCCTAGGACTGAACAAAACGCTAGAGAGCTCCAACTCCATCATCTTCAAGATGTCTTCACTTCGAAATGCATTCGTTGGATTAAAGTGGATTTCGGATAAAATACCCGACCCCGGTCTCTTCGAAACAACTTTCGATAATTTTTGGTAAACTCAAACCCGGTTCTTCAGGAAATAAGTAGTCAAAGATAAGATCGAAGATCACCTCCTAACCATTAGTGGACGACTTTCCTTATCATTGTCCTAAGGGAACGAAACGAGATTTATACGCACAGTACATCATCAAAAGAAATGATTGTGCCATATAACTAATGTGTTTCTCCTAGATATTTCCAAATTTATGTTTTGATCCAAATTCGATGGTCAGTTATTTAAATATCGAATAACAATAATTTAATCATGAATTTAATTACATAGGGAAACACAACATTGTTAGGCTCCAAGCAACACTAACCCTCTGTCAATTAATAATTTGTTAATTAAATTCTCATTGTAATACTTGAACCAAAAAATCTTTCACAAATATTGATATAAACCCAAATTCCCATTTTACCCGTACTTGGAAAATATCTATATGTTTATCTTAATGGTATATGTATATTAACCCACGGTTTGCATGATTATTCTTTTTATTCAATCCAAAAACCATTTATAAACCTTACCATAATCCACAAAATCATTTGTAAACTCCATTTATAAATTTATAAACCCATTTATAATTTCCCTTTTATAAATTTCTAAACCCATTTATAAAACACCTTTCATACATTATAAATTATTCTCCTTTAAGTCCTTAAAACATTTTACCAACTTCTCTTATAAAGCCCAAATCAATTTATAAAACCTTATTAATAAATCCTAAAAACATTTATAAATATATAATTACTATTCACTTTAAAACACTTTCATATATAAAAACAAAAATTATAAATAAATATTAATTTTAAAACGTCTTAAAATAAAAATAAGATTCAAAACATTCTAAGTTAAAAAATAATAATTTATCTTAACGTTATTATAAATAATAATAAATAATTTCCAAAACTTATTGATAAATGGTTATATTTAACTTTAAACCATATAAATAATTTTAAAAAATTTAAATTTTCAAAATATTAAAATATTAATAAATCACTTTTGAAATAATATAAATATAAATTAACCACTTTTAAAACTTAATTATATTTCCATGATAAAAATCCATACTTAATTTACAGCATGACCATTTCCATTTTTATAAACCACGTTTTTAAACCTCTTCCCATTTTATAGAACTACCTTTCATAAAATTTATTCATTCATTTATACATTTTGCTTATTTACAGCACCCCATCCAAACATAATTCCAATTGTTTAACCTCGCTTCAATCGGTATAAATTTCTTTTATAAATTTCCTCCAGTTTATGAAATACCGTTTAACAATCCAAATTCTTACCTCACCTTAAATTTCCAAAATAGAATCAACTATTTTCTAAAACAAAATTTCTCATGTTATAATAAACCCACCACTTGATTTATTTCAACAATTTGTTAATGATAATAATTTCCTTTGATTTATAACATCGTTTATAAATCCATACTTTTATGAAAAAATACGATTTTACAAAACTTCACTTCTTTTGTAAAATCTCACTTTTATAACTTACCACATTTATAAATTCCATTATAATATAAGTACATATAAAAAAATATTACTTATATAAATTGGTTAATAAATATTTATATAAAAATATTTTTATTTCTCCTTTAGACATACCCCTTAATTATAAAAGACTAACTTATTTTAAGATTTTAAAAACCTTTAATTTACAAATCAAAATTCTCTGTTTAAAATATTTCATAAAACGATTAACTTAGAATATCGAAATCATACTTTTGCTCTAGAAATATTATTAAACATATAAAACTTACAATATCACTTTAAAATCCATTTTTTTATTTAGGTCAAATCAAATTTTATAATATTTTAAAATACCAAAAGAAAATTCGGTGTTACTAAAGCCTTAAATAAAAAACTCATGTTCATATCATCCAGTAACATCCAACATATCATATATCACAAATAATAGTGTCTCATCCACTCCTATAGACGGGAATATTTCAAACTAATAATATAATTCAGTATATTATCCAAACAGTTAATAATGGTCAGAAATAAATATCCAAACATTCAATAATTAATATTTATTGACTATATAAATTTTTTGATTATTCAAAAAGGTGAGATTAACTCACATTGATTTTACTAGTCTTCAAAACATTTGATTTTGAATTAAAATTGAATGGACGTCCAATTTCAATCCAAAATTCCTACTAGCTCCTAATTCATCCAATCCAATTTCATAGCGTAGCCTTTGTTGATATGACCACAATGCCACTCGTCGCGTTCGATTTTGACCTCGTATGAGTTTAATATGAACCAATGAATGTTTTGAAATAATTAAATAAAATTAACTTCAAATAAAAAAAATTAAACCTTAATTACACTTCCCTCCTAACTCTCATTTCAGACTGAAGGCGAACCATTTTTGATCGTGCTTCCAACATCTAGCACCGCCACCTCCAGCTACAATCGCTGACCGCACCCTCTCCGAAGCAACCCAGGCCTCGACCGAACTAAACCAACCATGAATCACCCCTTCACGTCCTCCATAGCTCGTAAACGAGCCCTCCGACCGGCCCCATTCACTCCCCTTTACCGCTACCGTCCAACCACTGTGGGCCAAGCGACAACAATCATCGAACTCCCCTATCCCCCATCTACCTTTCTTCTTCACACTCCATTAACCCTATGCCCACCAAATCACTAAAATTGATGAACCCCCTTCCTCCGTTCATCTCAACTTTGATGGCAACTCCGACCACCATATGACGATCGATGACCATCGATGCACTCCTTACGACGACGGCTACGACTTCCATGCATAACGGTTTAGGAATACGACCTCTAACTCGCCGTGTGATATTGACCGTTGGATTTGGCTGTTTATTTTAATTCTGAAAAGGAGAAAATGGCGAACTTTCTCCATTTAGGTGCGGTTATGTAATGTAGTGAGTGTGGGTGTAGCTAGGTATGGGCATATACTATGGGTATGGGCTAAGATTTGGGGAATGATAGTGAATGTGTATGCGTGTGTGTGTGTGTGTATTATAATATCCCATTCTAAGCGCTCAAAAATATCGGCCCCAAACGAGCTGTGCCGCTTGACGTTCAATGTGTTATACCCCTATTCTAAACATAATGGAACTAGTCTCAAGACTTAATTCGATCATATGCAAATGATAGCTTTTCAAACCCGATTATTATATAAATTCCTTTAATTAATTTCTACGCGTTTTAATCTTGCACAATCAAATGATACGCCCGATTGCCATGAAATTCGATGACATATAGTAATTCACTATTATGATCTAATGAAACTGGTCTCATCAAAATCCGAGAGAGTGCCTCGGAAGGCTATTTTTACACTTTAATTAAAACAAGAAATTTCTAAAATTAGATAAATCACTTTTAAATCTAATTAATTTTTTTACTATCTTTGTTCTTGTTCAAATAGAATTTACATCAACTTTCGAAATTATTTTCATTCATATTAAATTCAGATTCAACTATTCAACAATTTTCGAAAATTAAATTTAACAATTTAATTATCAAATAGATCGTGATATTTGAAATCCAAGCAATTTAACTTATAAAAATTAACTTTTAATATTTAAAATAAATTAAATATAAATTCAATGACTAATATTATGGGTCGTTACATGTGGACATATTATGAGAGCAACAGTGGTTAAGAGACAGGGTTTGGGCCATAAGGTTTTACAACCGACCGTTCTTTAGTAGATTTGGGACATGAATTCCTCTAGTCCTTATGAGATATGGTTTTTTGAGGTGTTATCTTGAGGATCCATTGGTAGTTTTGAAGGGTTAGAGTTATCTTTTAGTTTTGTCTTGGCATCTTGATGTGCTACTTCGATTGGAGAGAATGTCTGAGAATTGATGATGTTTTGAGGGGTTGTTGGGTACGTACTTATGGAGATGTGGTCGTTTGATTTGTGACTAAAAAAGTTAAACAAATCTGTTACGGGCCTGACCCTTGTTCTAGCGCCAAAATGTTAGTGCGAAATTTCATTCTCCCAGCACCAAAAATAAGTAGTTGTGTTGTTGTATTCTTACAAAACTAAGAATTATTAAGTTAACTATATATTAAAATGCCGGCTAAGCTAGTAATAATGTTATGCATGCTTACACATTTATGGGGCAAATGTTTGTTAATATGCTTAGGAGAATTATGTCCAAATTTAACAATGTGAAACATAAAATAAGAAAAATGAAGTAGATGAAACATAAAGAGCATAAGAGATTTACGAGGTTTACATGATAAGGAATCCAATGTGCATAGGTCAAATCCATACATTTTTTCTAGTACATACATATAAATCTATGAAGATATTATTTACAAATTTTTCAGTAATAAATCTATGTATAAAAAATTGGATCCTGTTCTTCTGCTACAGTCCTTTCCTTTTATGGATGAAATGACATCACATGGGTTGACCATTCCTCTTATTTAGTTGATGCCATTGGATTCCTCCATGTGTTTTTCATCTAAGTGACTATGATTGTATGTTGTAGACTGATGAATTGGATTTAGGTGGGATAAGTAGATTTTAGTAGGATAAGTTTGTCTTTGGAGGGGTAAACTGTTTTGGGTGATATAATTTGACTTGAAAATGCTGAATGTGAAGTCGTTGGATGCTTTCCACTTGTCCTATTTTTATGTTATTCGCTGAGATACTCTGATTTATCTTGTTAGGTAATGATGATGAACTAGACTACATTATAATGACAAGGAAGTTATGTTAATACTTTTGATGTACATTTTCCTTAGGAGCACTTCTTGGTTTACTCATAGTGGACTTAGGTCGCACAGCTCAGAAAGGTACTATGCTGGTTCGTAGATTGAGTATTCATGTGTGAGATAACATGGTATTGAGTACATGGTTCTTTAGATGTGGTATTTGGAACATGCATAGTTTCTGCTTTATATGGCTTCAAACCCAGTTCATTCTGTACTAAGTTGATCCTCATGTTGAGGACTACGCTTATCTAAACCTAAACTAGCCATGCAGGACATTTATAATGCACTTTTGCTTTACCTTCTTAACATTATTTACTATTAAGTGAAAAATGGGTGTAACAAAAGATTTATTAATGATGCAGAAGAGTTGAAGTTGGCTTTATATAGTCAAAGTATCATTCATCTTATTGAAAACCAAACCTATAGCTCATGAACAAAGCACGTTGTTGTTCGAGATTTTCTCTTATGTTTGAAAGGAGATAAGTAAGATAAAGTTGATGAAGGTACACACAAAGGACAATGCAGCAGATATGTTGAAGAACTCAGTTTCGAAGAACAAGTTTGAGCATTGCACAAACTTGATTAATGTTGTGCAAGATATTTAGTGTCATAGGGCCTTGACTAAATAACCTACTTTTTCTTATTTATGTAAGTGGTAGATATATTTGGATCAAGGTAGAGTGTTAAATTCATGCGATTCAAGTATTTTCCTAATACATAAAAAGAGGAAATCAATTAATATCTCCAGTTTATTATCCAATATGAGGAATGAAAATAATAATTAATTGATTCATTAATTGATTATGTAATGAGAAGAAAAAACAATATGAATGAATATAATATGTAAATAGACATCACATGCAAATCAAATCATGTGAATATAAAAGGTTTGATGAATAAAGACAATATGAAAATGAATATCACATGCAACTCAAATCATGTTAATATAGAACCTTTCAAAATTAGTTTGGCAATTAATTTCTATCTCCAAGGTAAGCCTATGTTCCTAAATCTATATAAATGAAGATACTAATTATACTTCATCGTTTCAAAGAGTGAATCCATCATTATTCCCTTATTTTGTTAACTTTAAATTATATACTCGGTTATATTAACACTTTGGGTGTTCAAGAAATTTAATGACATTTGTAATCACTTTCTCTCTTTTGATCTCTTGTACTCTTGTTGAAGTGGAAGAAAAAAATTATAATTGTTGGATTCGAGGATGTTAGCATAGCCGAACGTACTTAAATCTTCTTATGCTCCCTCCTTCCCAATGTTCTTACTTTATTCGGTGATTTATTGAATTTTTTAAGAGTTGAATAATCATTCGGAAAGCTAGATCCATTTTTCTTTCACAGTAGTCTTACAGAACAAACTCCCAACACCATTGAATCAGTAAGAACAAGAACATTTTGATTCGTATTTAACATTTTATTTTTTTTAATTACATCCTATTCTCATCCATTTGTTTTAATTATAAATTTATTTTATTTTGCTTCGATAAAGCATTGAGGTGTTAAATCATTTCATTCTAAGATTATTTATTTAGTAAGTTATACTTCCGGGTGCATGCGAATTGAAATATATTTCAATATTGCAACTAATTACTTTGTACCACTTTTTCTTTGAAATGTTACCTACCTATAGTCCACTTCAAGCATCATATAACTTAATTGAAATTCACATGATTAGTGTTTACCTTCTTTTTTCTTTATTTGTTTTTATCTAAAATAGAATGTGAATACGCTTAAATAGGTAGGTGCTGTAACGACCTAGAATTTAGGTCGTTTGGTTTTGAATGTTTAATTCATTTTTAAAGGTTGAATTTGAATTATTAATTAATTTTGAAAATGAAGATTTTGGTTGAATTAGTGAAATGTTATAAAGTTTCAAATATAGCAACTATTTGGATTTGGTAAATATAAATTTAATATTTGAAATTGGGTGAATATGGGAGTCTGGAGTTAAATGGGAATGGAAATGATTTTTAAGTTGATTTAAAACTCTATTTGAATTAGAGTGATGGTATTAGACTTTTGAATGGAATTAAAAGTTGATAACTGAGATAGGAAATTTATATATATTAATTTAATAGTGAAATTTAAAATATGGTTATGTGTAAATAATAAAATTTTGGCTTAATATGAATTGAAATGGTTTCTAATATGAATATAAATTCTATTTTAATTATAAAGGAGTTATTAAGTTTTTAAAATTTAAATTTCAAGCAATTTCGTTGATTTTGAAAATAGCTCGATTTAATTGACACGTTAAAATAGTCCTCCAGGGCGCAGTCTTGGAATTCAACAAAATAAGTTCCTTTAGATCCGTAATAGTTTATTTTTATCAGATTTCAAATTTTGTAGCGTTTGGAATTACCGTTTGGTCGTACAAGATAGAAACACATTGAATTAAAAATCGAAAATTTAATATTTTAATTCTATTCGATAAGTTGTAATCCACATACGATTGAATTAGGCCTCGATCATGTCCCATTGGATTCAGAATAGGGGTAAAATATAATAAATGCCAAGCAGCATGTCTCGATTGAAATTCGTCTAGAAAAGCTTGTAAATTGTTGAAATAATATTAAAATAATATATATACACATAGATATATATATATATATATATATTGAAATCGTAAACCCTAGCCCATACAGAATGCGGCCGCCTCCATTATATTCAATGACCAAAAGTCACCGCTCTTCCCTCTTTGATTTTCCCCAATCCATCGACTTTCATGAAAAAAATTCAACTACAAAAAATCTAGAGCTCGACGTACTCTATGCGATCAAGGGTTGTGATCGTGATGCGTGAACCACAATAGCCTCGAGGTGAACTCGTACGCGCATGTTTTGGAGGGGATCTTCTGGCTACTGGCGAGTCGAGGGAATGCCGGCCTTTGCCCGCAGGAGCAGTGGGGGACGGGGTTTCGTGAGGAGGCGTTGGATGGCACTCCGGCGATCGCGAGGTGACGCGGCAAATCGATGAAGGGGGCGGTTGATATGGGTTTCGTGTGCGTATAGCTGGGAATGAAGAAGATGAAGGAAGTGGCCATGTTCTGCTATTCTGAAACAAACGGCAAGGATCGATTAGGTTTGAAAATGAAGAGGGAAATGTAAATTTTATTTTATTTTACGTTGTGAAAACATATAAAATGCATATTTAATTCATACAAGAACGAAATTGGACGAAACAAGAGGCGTTGGAATCGTGGCGATGATCACTACATGCTGGATTAATTTGGAGGCGATTGAAGCTAGCTAAAATTTTAGGTTAAATCAAACGTGTTCGATTAATTTAAAATTTAACCGTTTAGCAAAATTAAAACTCAAGGTGAGAATTTCTCACTCATTTGGATTGCCACATTTAAATTTAAATGTTTAAATTTAAATTATTTGATGCTTGATTGAATAGATAAATTATCATTATATGTTGTATGATTACATATATATAGTAGTATACATATTAGTAATTGGAGTGATATTTTCGCATATTTTAGCGGATGAGACATTATGCGCCCTGCATAATGGCGGATGACCCTATATACCGCGATATTCTGCCATGAAGCGAAATTGATATTTTTATGTTGTATTAACATCTATGGTTGCAAGGAAACAAGTTGGAGGGATCTAACTAGATTCCTCAAAAATGTTGAATTTAATTTCATATATAGTGATATATGTTTTGTTGGAATAACTTGTGTTAGATTATTGTATGATTTGAATTGATTGGATGCCATGGCAATTTTAGCCTAAATTTTGGTATTTTTTTTAAACACCAATAATATAAGGTTCGAATTGGAAAAGAAAATTTAAATGGATTTTTGAAGTAAAATATTTATATAGAATTTTGGGTTAATTGATTTGATAAAATAATGGTTTTGAAATTTGTACTAAACTAATTTGGGATATTATAAATAGAGATTTTGGGATAAAATATATAAAAGGATTTTAAATAATAAATTCTTAAGTGGTACTTGTTTAAATATAAAAGGTTTTAAAATCGAGATTTTTAATAGATTGGAAGGATATAAGTGAATTTGGAAATAAGTATAAAATTAGTTATACTAGAGCTCAAGTAAGATTTCCAAATTTACGGAATACAATTAGAATCGAAATTTGGTTGGTTCTGGAATATAGTTTGGGTTAATTAGGGAATCGATTTATAACGAAATGAAGGGATAGGAAAAACGTTATAAATTGGAAATGAGATTAAGGGTTATATTGTAATCGAGAAATTGGGCTTGTTTTAAACAGAGAATTTTTAGCTAATATCTAGGTAATCTAAAAAGTGTTAAAAATATTGCATAAGTTAGTTATTTAATTACTTAAAATTGTTTAAAGTACGTTTAACTATTAATTAAGTTACCTTATAGTGATTTGTTAAAGGCTTATTATTATTCAAGAATTAGTCGGTATTATTATTTAAAATATAAATTATTAAATATTAGTATAACTTTATTATAATAACTTTTGTTTAAGGTATTAGCCAAAATTAAACTTGAAATTTATTATGGAAAATTTATAAACATTATTTTGAGATACTTATTAAATAAAAAATTTGGAAAGTAATGGTATACTTTCGTGGCGAAATCAGAGGCAGAGATCCTATAGTTAAGTTTTGGATTTCTTTGGGATAGAGATGTAACCACTGAGCTGTGAATCCATGGTTCATACCGCGTGGAACTTTCTATATTATTTTAAAGAAAAGATTTTTGAATGTTTCTAAAATGAAATGGTTTGTGAATATACTTATTTCGGTGAGATAGATATATACTGTAACGACCCAGAATTTTTAATTTATTAAAATTTAATATTTAATTAATTTTGAATATTAATAAGTGAATTTATAAGTCAAATAAATTTTTATTTGAATTATTGGATTTAATTGAATAATTAAATCGATAATTTAATATGTTAAATTATGGAAATAATTGAAAATATAGTTAAATATGATTGAAAATGATTTGTAAAATTTTATTTTATCATGTTAGAGTTAGAATGATATTTTAGAACTTTTAAAATCGAATTAAAAGTTAATTTGTGAAAATTGAATATTTTAATATTAAAATCGACTAGTGAAAATAGTCAATTTTTGAACAGTCTCAAAATTGAACGAAACCAGTTCCATTGGATCCGTAATAGTTAGTTATTACCGGATTTCAATTTTCGTGTCAATCGGAGTTATCGTTTGAGCGTGGCAGCTCGAAACGCATCGAATTATTTTTAATTTAAATTTGGCGAGTTAAAATAGCCATTTTTCAAAAAGTCTCGGATTTCGACGAAACCAGTTTCATCGGATCCGTAATATGATATTATTGTAAGGTTTCAAATTTCAAGTCAATTGGATTTACCGTTTGTCCTGTACAAATTAAAACGCCTAGAAATCGACTTAAATCGGTTTAATTCAAATTGAGCGTTTACAGCCATAACTCGCACATACTTCCGAATTAGCTTCCGAAACCTGTTCCATTGTGTCCGAAACGCGGGGTAAACCTTAGGAACGTCAGTTTCGGTGCGTAAATCGGAGTTCGGAATTTCCGGGATGAATAGTGTTTTGGCGGTTTCCTATAAATACACCCTCACTCTAAAAAAATAAAAAAAATAAACACCAAACCCTAATCTAAAGGTGTAGCCGCCACCATCTATTATGAACGGTCGAAATGTTCTCTTCTTCTCCTCCTCTTTTCTCTTCATCCATCAATCGATTCACGAAATCATCAACACGAAAGTTCTAGAGCTTCACGAGTGCTTTAAATCCATACGGATATGATCGTAAATGGAGCAATGTAGGGGGGATAATCGACCGCGTTCGTGTGCGTTTTGAGCACGGTTTCCCATGCCTGGGAGTGGCCGAGTCTCACGTGATTGCTGGTGGTGGTGGAGTTCGTGCCGAGCTTTGAAATGGAGCTACCTGATCGTGTTCAAAATCGTTTGAAATGGTTGCATGAATTAAACCCTAAGATTGAAATGGGTTCGGCTGTAAACGTAAGAGAAAAGGAAAGGGGGGGGGTGTTGCGCACGGCCCGATGGTGATGGGTTTAGATCCAACGGCCCATGTTTGTGTAGGTTTAAAATTTAATTAAAAGTTGTAAATTTATATTAGTTTAAATCGTGTAAATCTTAGAAAATTCATAACTTTTTCATACGAGGTCGAAAATGCGCGAAACCAGTTGCGTTGGAATCGTATGGACGAGCACTACGCGATGAAGTTGGATTGGAGTCATTTGGAGTTAGTGAGAATTTCGGGTAAAATTAAACGCGCGTTTAATTTTATTCGAAATAAATCGCTAAAACGGAATTTAAAATCAAGGTGAGAACTTCTCACTCAATCGAATCAGTTTCGATTTTATTTTAAATAGTTAGATTTAAAATATTTGAATGCATGTTTGAATGTTGATTGATATCTATTGATTGTTAAAATAGACATTATGCGCCGTTAGTAAGCGGATGTTATTTATTAAAAACATATACCGCGAATATTTCATAAACAGTGAAATTGGTATTATAAATAATATCAATATATATATTGGCATATGTATATATTGCAGTTGATTGATTTCCCGTATTTTTAGCGGATGAGACCCTATTGCGCCGTTATTAAGCGGATAATACTTAATAAGAACATATACCGCGATAATTTCGTACTGGAGCGAAATTGGTATTGTGCTAATGTTTGTGGATGTAGGAAAACAGGTTGGAGGGATCCAACTGGATTCCTCAACAGTTTTTATTTGATTTCAGATATTTTGATATTTGATGGATTATCATATCGATATATGATGGATCGTTGTAGTCGTGATTGACTATTTGGTGTGTAGCATCATTGGACCAAATTTGAATTTTTAAAATGATTTCAAAGTGATTTTTGAAAGTATAAGTTATAAAATATTTTTGGAATTGATCCATGTTAAATAAATAAACGTTATAATTTTTTAAAGTTATAAAAATTATGATTTTGTGAAATATAGTTAAAAGCTGATGTTTGAGAAATATGGGATTTATGATTTTATAAAAATAGTTTAAATTGGATTTTTGAATCTATTATGAAAAGATTAAAAATAGGATTTATAAAATTTAATTATTTTATAAATCAATAGAATGGTGAAATTATAAAGGAATTTAAAGACGTTTTAAAAGAATAATATAAATTGATTTATATTAAGAGATTTATAAATGGATATTTATAAATTGAGATATAGACATTATAAAACGAGTTTTTATAAGTGTTTGAATGAAGTGAAAATGAATTTCATTAAAGAATGAAATTAATAGAATTATAAACGGTGAAGTTATAAATGGAATTTTATAAACAGTAGGTTTATAAAATTTGTAAAGTTATTAAAAGAATAGACTTGGGTAAATAATTGAATCTCATAAGTTATAAGATTTATAATTATGAAATTCTAAGGAACGATTTTGTAAAATAATCGTTTTATAAGTAATTAACTTATAATATGAACTTGTAGTTTATAATTGAGTTATAAACTGGAATAGGTTAATAAAAGAATTTATAAAAAGGAAGTTTTTATAAACAAATAGAAATGGAATTTATAAACGATGTTTTATAAATTCGCAAATGACTTATTTTGATAAGAAAATTGTTGGAACCTATTAAAGGAGTTATATTCACATTTTTAAATAGTGAATAATCCTTTGAATTAAAAATGAATAAAAGGATGAAATTTGTTAACGAAGTTTATTCACATTTTTGAATAATGAATAACACGTTAAAGAAATTGTTTTGGATTTGGTGTTTTAAATAGAATTAAAACGACCTAACGATGTTTTAAAATGTGTTGAGATTCGAAACCATAGATTTCAACATTTATTGTTGAAATAGACGTTTTCGAGAAATAAAAGGGAATGGTGGACTATAACACTATTGTTATAGTAAATGATTTCCGAAAGGAAGTGTTTTGTATAGTATTGGGATTTATATATCTATTTAAATTTCGAATCCCTATACTAGTGATTTTGGGTTGTCGTAACGATATTTTACGTGACATTCGTTTTGGCCCAAATAAATATGTTTAAGAGAATGATTTCCTTAAAGAATGAAATATATACTTAATTTCGATTGAAGTATATTGAATATTTTCCAAGTGTTGAAAATAAATAAAAATTGTGAATTACTTATGAATAAATAAGTATGGAAATGTTTTTCCAATATAAAGTGAATATTAGAGAATTTATCTTTTTGAAGATAAATTGAAAATGAATATTATAAATCGAATTGAAGTCGTATATTCATTAATACTTTGGAATGTAAATTCACCATTGAATTTATAAAAGAAAGTGGAATTGGTTTAAAAATAAATATTGATTTATTTTTGAAGTATTGAAAATATATATCTTGTAAAGATATTTTGGAAAATAAATAATTTGGAAAATTATTTGGAATCTGGTGATGTGTGCATATCTATTGATAGTTAAATAATCCGACTATCAATATTTCCCTTTGAATGGGTATTTGACGTGAATTGATTGAATTTGAATGCCACACTTATTTTTGAATAAGCGCTCACTATTCGGGTTAACCGGGAAAGGACCATGGGGTCGTATAACCCATTTCGAATATGTGATACGTCGTTATGAATTGCATTGAAGATCGGTGTTGAAGACCGAGTATTTGTGAAAGCGATAGGATGACCTATCGATTGTCTCTGCACTGGGTAGCTCCTGGTATAGAGATTCCTTAAGTGATGGGAAATTCGATCGGGATTGTGAATACACGTATTGCAAGGGCTTCGTAAGAAGTGCCTTCGGTTTTGTTCGAGCCCGGAACAGACTTGTATGGATTGTATGTCTGACATTACAAGTTGAGATATAAGGCCGATTTCTTTCAAATATATTTCTGTTGGTGGCGGAGAATTTATTCTTTTAGCTTAACACCCTTCTCTGAGACGTACGTGCTCAGAGGTTATGTAGTTGAATGTTATCAGCGATATATTCCCAATTTGGTAATGTGACATGCTGAGTGATGCTGAAATGATCATTGTGTTGATTATTTGTGATAGGATCATTTATTTGATCGTCTATCCTTGTGATCATTGTGTCGATCATTTGTTGACCCAAAGCACGGCTTTTGTATAAAGTGTGTTTTTGTGGACGTGACTTCGTCGAGCCTCACAAACCGGTAATGGTCGAAACAGGAATTGTGCGGCAAGGTTTTCAGGGATAACTTCCCTAGGGTATGACCATTCCTTCTGGAAAAGGGTAGTATCATGGAATGGAGCCCAGATACTTACTCATGTTGAAACACTTATTTTTATGGCGTGATGTTGATTAGAGAGCTCTCGTTTAAAGGTCCCAAAGGACCGGGGGTGGCATATCTGAGGGTTTGTAATATTCCTTGGGAAAAGGGATTCCCGGCTTTGTTTAGCAGAGGACGGTGGTTCTCGGGGCGTCCATCCAGAGGCGTTTCCATGTGGCAATGGGAAGTTCCTTGGCCTGACCATTTGTTGGAAATCCAAAGAAACAATACGAAACTTGTACGGTTTTAGTTGTATAACCTGCTATGGAATGTGGCGGTAACCTGCTATTGAACATAGTTAGCTATAGTAGGCATACGATAATGGTCGTATGTTGGCTAAGATTTATATTCTACTTTCGAAATAATTTCCTACACTATGCACTAGTAATAATATCAAATGTTATTTTAAATGCGTATCAAGCATCTTTGACTATCATAAGGAGAAATCTCCTCCGATTCTGCGTTTGCATGTGTGTGTGTGCGGGAGGCCTTATGGTAGTCTCATTTTTAAAAGCATTGCGAATTGAATTTAAAAATATTCTTCTATTTTGATTTTAAAGATAAATAAACTGTTTTGAGTTCTCGCACCAGTCACATGACTGACTCGGAGTTTATTGTTTTCCTTCCTAAACTCTGGGTGCCCACCAATTTCCACACGGGCAGTCAAGAGTTAAGGTTTATCAGGATATTCTGGATATTCAGGAGTTGCAGGAGGCAAGCTGGATGGCATGGCGTATTACTAGTTTATATAGTATTTCTTTTTTCCGCTGCACTGTTTGTTGTTGTATGTTGTTGTACACTCTGATGATATGATGTGATGTAATGTGATGTAATGTAATAACTGATATAGTTCTTTATTTAAAGATTATTCATTTATCTATTATATGTTGTTCCGCTGCGAATTGTGAGATTCTGATGTTGTCCTATTTTCTTCCTGTTCCGTTCTATTTTAAAATTATGTTCTATTTTTCTTTTCCCTATCTAAATTTTCTATTCTCTTTTTCTTCTATTTTCTTTCTGTTCTATTTTCCATCCTCTCTTGTTTCTATATTTTCTATTTTTCTGTTTTTCTATTTTCTTCTACCTCTTTCTTTTCTTAAATTCTTTTTAAAAACCCATAACATTCCGGTTTTTGACCTTCGATTTCTCGGCAGTCGATAAAGTGAGTATCGATGTTGAATTTTCGAAAGTCTAAAATTTTCGGGGCGTTACATATACTTTTAAATAAAGAGATTAATTAAGGAACCTTGAACCTATAGAATTCGTACAAACGAATTAAGGAATTTATAATATATATTGTGAAAGGTTTTTGAGAAAAGAGAAATAAAAGGAACTTTCCTAAGTGTTGGAATGTAAGAGGTTATAAAATATGTTTTTATAATATTTTTCTAAATATTGAAATAAGAAATGGTTTGAATATACTGATATGGATATAAATATTATGTTGTCTCAAATATTGGAAATTTTAAGGGTTTTAATGTACATCTTATAAAGATATTTTTGAAATAGAATTGGGAAGATCTATAATAAGGTCAGATGTCTGCTTATGCATGTTATTGATAGTTAAATAACCGACTATCAAGTATTTGGCTAATTTTGTTGATTGTTTTCGAAGAGACCGAGAACGGTTTTGATTATACGAAAACCACTTCAATCCGATTTGGAGCGTTACGAATGGATACCGTGAAGACGATGAAGATGGCGATTCGTTCAGTCCAGACCCAGGGCAACTTGTATGGGTGGATGCTATCAGAACACCGTCATTGGAGGACGATGAGCATTCTAAGTGAATTTGTTCTTGAAAGGTAAACGCTAGCCTCAAGCCTCATCAACCGGGAATGATTGAAAATTCAAGGGGATGCAGCAAGGCTATGTGGGTTATACCCAATTAGGGGATGTTGTCAACTTTCTAGATAACCTCGGATATATTATTTATTATGGATAAGACGATGCATACAAAAGAGCTCTCGGTAAGGGTGGGAACACATGGGCTGATAACATATTCGGTACTATCCAGGTTAGGGGTAGACCAGTCGTGCGTTGTAGGGATCTCGGCGAGGTCCTCGGTACATGTTTCTAGAAGTGTACCGTGAAAGGTGGTACTCCAGTGCCTAGTCATTGTATGGAATCCATTCTCTAAAAAATGTTGTACAGTTTTGATTGTGTCCAACTATGATGAAACGTGAGATGCAAGCATTTCAGCTATATTCTATTTACTTTGTTAGACACTATTATAATATCAGACGATTTTGATATAAAGTGTTTTGGTTATCGTAAGATAAATCCTGTCACGTTTATGTGTAACGCGGTCGTACGAAATACCTTTGTTTTCAAAGGATTTTAATAAAAGTTAATAATTCAAATTGAGTGGGTTTTCTCACGCTGGTTCTCCAGACTGACTCGAGTGTTTTTTTATTATAATGCTCTAGTTAGATCGAGTATTACAGGTCCATGTTAGGATGCTATGGAGCTCAGGAGACAAGCTGGAGACCAAGACGTATTCTCGTACTTGTTTATTCCACTGCAGTATTCATTGGAATTACCAAAAATTGTGTAAGCAGGTTGTCATAACTGTCCAGGTCGATAACTACTGATTTATATACTCTGATGAGAGATATGTATGTTACAGTTTTGATTTGTGCAAAGAACTATTTATATTATATGTTATTCAGTCCGCTGTGCGATTTTGTTTTGTTCAGTTTTCCTCTTTCTTCTAACTACTTTCTTTACCCTCAACAATCTATTTTTCCGACACTCGATCATTCGGCATGTCATACAATGAGCATATTTATGTTGATTATCGAGGGTCGAAAAGTTGGGTCGTACAGTTGGCATCAAAGTTTTGGTTGGCGATATAACTAAGCTTCGGTGGGATTATTCATTAGAGATAGAGTCAGAAGTACTTTAGAATGAGTTAAGTGTATTAGTAGATGTAAGCACGTATTTGTTAATGAATATAAAATGATTTTATATTGTGTTGACTTATCGGTTAAGTGTTTATGAATTTTGGTCTGTAGAGGAAGTACAACCGTATCGATAGGGGTTTCTAAACACTTAAACAAGGTAAACCGACACGGTGTTGTTTTGAAGTGGGTGAATGGAATAATTTTACCCAAGCTATATTTTGTCATAAATGAAATAATTTTAAGAAATTATTATATATATGGTGTATATAATTGGACGTTTGGTTGTTAATTTTATAATCAAAACAGATTATAAAATTTGAAATGGTTGTATATATAACCAAATAGAAAATTGTATGAGAATGATTTATACAAAGGAGTCATAACTAGAAGTGGATTTAAACTAGAATTTGAACTTTAAATCTCGAAAAATTTGAGAAATGGGTTAAAATGAATTTGAACCAAGTGTTTAAAATTTTTAAATCTTGAGAATTTTGGAAATGTTTTCCAAAATGGTTTGTGAGGAATAATGTAGTATTATTTGAAAATGTTTTCCGAATAAAAATTGTTTTAAATGAATATTGGAAGTAAGAAAGCACTGAACTCACTTCAATCGTTGGAAAATAATTCGAGGGAAAACGACCGCATCATCGGTATTCATTTTTAAGTTTTTAAGTGACGAATTGCGACCATAGCGATTGGCTATGAATATTTTCTTTGGGCTTGTTGATAGACAAGTTTTTTTAGAAATTCCAAAGGGAAATTATTTTGGGAAAAATCAAGTTGTTTTGAAAATCCGAAAGTTTGATTTGATATACAAAAGTGATATATGTATATTATGATTTCAGAATGATTTGAGATGAAACTAGGTGATTGAATTCTGGGATTTCCATTTAAATGATTCGTAAGGTTAGGAGAAATCATTTGTGGAACTTGTAATTTGGAGTTAATATAGATAAGAAAGTAAAATGTAAATTTTAATCCTAGAATTAAAAATTTAACCTGAATAAATTGAAGTGAACAAGATAAGTTGGAATTTAACTTAAGTTTAATAAAATTGAAATTAGATTTGAATTGAATTGAATGGAATATAAAGCTGAAATGTAAAATGGTTATGTAATTATAAGTTATATTTATTGAATGGAATAACTACACTTAAGCCATTAAGTGATAGATATATATAATCCAGAGTTATAATTATAAATTGTAAATGGACTCAAATGATTAAAATGGGATTTTAAGTCAATAAGTTTTTGAACTTATGAAATAGGAAATGAAATGGTAAAACCTACACGAAAATGGTTTGATATTTTGGTAAAAGGAAGGAAATTCAAATTTTGAATTTTAAATGGAGGGTGAATTGAAATTTAGTAAATTGAGTATAAATATAAATTGTGAAGTGATTATGTAACTATATGTTGTAAATATAGAATGTGGATAAACTTAAGTGAAAAATTCCAGAAATTGTGAACAAATAAGTCATATAACTTATTAAACTGAGAAAGTGGAAAAGTATGACCAAGTTAAAATAGTTAAGCAATTAATAACAAGGAGTAAATTCAATGTAAGAGTAAACGAATTGAATATGATTTTGGAGTATGGATTGGATAAGACTGGATATGAACTTGAGTTATAAAGTTGAATATGAACTTAAGTAGCGATATGGAATGTTTATAATAAACCCTAGAAATAAATTTGGTGAAATGGTTTGTAAATAAACTAGCATAGAATGAAATGCCATTCACTATAAAATGAAGTGACTAACCCCATGTGAATAGAATGAAAGCGAATGGAAAAGATGTAATCTATACTATAATATTATTTTTGAGTTAGATTTCAAGAGCACACAGTCCTCCTTCATACTTTGGAAAATGAACAGTCACGTTTTCAATTTCTTTCTATTTCAAACTTTGAAATGTGATATCTTTCTCTACATTAATTGGATTTAAGAATCGATTTCACTATTAAATCTCAAATTTAATATGATTTCCAATGATATCCATTGTTGATAGCTAAAAATAAATTTTTTAAATCATAGTTTTTTGGATTATTCATGCTATTAAAGTTATTAAATCTGTTTGACTTTATTTCTTTTAACTAATCTATGTCGTTGATTGTTTTGAAAATTTCTAGCCTCTGATTCTACTTTCACCAATTGCAGTCAAGTATGGTGAAATCCAACATTACCAAAATACAGCAATAATGTTAGATGGAATTAGAGATAGAACCAGAAAGCTCAAAAGCATTAAATACAATTTTATGTTTCTTACTATATTGAATTTTCTTTGACTGTAAAAGAAATTCAATGATATTCTTCACATAAAAATAAATATTGTTGAATAATGGTTGTTAGTTCCAACACTTCAGACATAAAATATGTACGTTTTAGATTTAGCATATTTTTCACAAGAATCATTCAAAACAGAAATAAATCTCTTTATCCCCTAATCTTATCATTCTATAAGAATGTGATGCTGCATAATGTGTTCCTAGAAATAGTCAGTTTTGTGATCATCATCAACACTTGCGTTCTCATGAATCATGTCAACGTTGCTTTTGGCATTTTTGATTCAATGGTCAAGTGTAAACCAAATGTTGTTACCTGCACTGCTCTTATACATGGTTATTACCGAAGCAGCAAATAGAATCAACGACATCAAGTATTAAAGGAAATGATTAATAAAGATATCTCACCAAATGAAGTTACATATAATACAGTTGATGCATGGAGCAACAACTGATGCACACAATAAATTTATATGTGTATAATTTATATGTGCATTGCGTTGAAATTTTATCTTTGAAATCATTTTTGCTCGATATTTTGCAATTGTTTATCAAGTGCAAGTGCTATCTGCATTACTGTTTTCAAAGATTTATACACAAGTTTTAGACAAAATGCAAACTTATTTGAAAATTGATAAAAAGATCACAATTTCTTAATCAATGAATCATATAAATCATTTAAACATGTTATGATGATAAGAGGTTGAGTGCGGTAGGTATACGAAGCATGGATTCGCACTAGTGTAAGTTGAGAATGGAATTAATATGAATGCATGTGCACGAACCATGTTATAATATAATAAATTGTTAGAGAATTGATTTACATGGAATGATTCCCAAGTGAGTATTAATTGGATATACTAAGTAAACGAAAATGAATAGATTGAACGAGATCAATTTAAAATGAAATGGAATTTGATTGCCGTGGAAACTTAAGTGATTATTTATGAAATGTATTCATTAATAAATTAACATGGATTGGAATGTTGTTTAATACAACATGAAGCGAACAAAGTTGGTGAATAACATGAATGGAACCAATCGTAAATAGATAAATTGATTTAGAGTCAATTTAATAAGAAATAAATGGAAGCTTAATAAAATGGATATGCATATAAAGGAAGTGAATATAAATGCAGTGCAAACGAATTGATTGTGAATCAATTTGTAATTGAATAAGAGTGAATATTCATTGAAGGGAAAAGTATAATAGAATATTGAATCTTGTACTTGTTTTTGCATTTGAAATATACATGTTATAATATGTTTGTTTAATGAAAAGCATGTGTTCATGTTTGTTAAGGTATAGAATGTTATAAAATTTCATGGTTATGAAATTTATGTGTTATTTTAAGTAAGTACAGGTACAGAGAGCTGTTTGGATAGATTATGGTTGCGTAAATGCATATAAATAAGCCGCTTACTTAAAAACGCTAATATAATGTACACTTACGAATTAAAAGCAAAGAAACGATAATATATTGAGATATATTTTATTTTCTAATCGTGTGGGTTGGTGTATATATTTTTATCTTTCTTGTCATATTGCAATGACTCTCCGTACAAGGGAGACTCTGTTAAAAAAAATCAAAAATTTAGGGTGTTAGAAATTTTTGGAAAATTTTTGTTAACTAAAAATGTTGGTTTTTGAATTGTATTAGAAATCAAGGATTTTGAATTAGAAATGTAAGCTAATGGTTTTGGCTAAAACTAAAAGGATTTAGAGAATTTAATGTGGGGTTTTAACTAAGTAGGTTTTAGAAAAGTTAACGGGTTTAGGAGCATTTTTCCTACCTTAGCAATTTCGGGGACGAAATTCTTGTAAGGGGGAAGGAATGCAACGGCTTGGAATTTTGATTGTTTGGTTTTTGAACGTTTAATTCAATTTTAAAGGTTGAATTGAATTACTAATTGATTTTGAATATGGAGATTTTGGTTGAATTAGTGAAATGGTATAAAGTCTCAAATATAGCGATTAATTGGAGTTGGTAAATATAAATTTAATATTTAAAATTGGGTAAATATGAGAATCTAGAGTTAAATGGGAATGGAAATTATTTTTAAGTTGATTTAAAACTCTATTTGAATTAGAGTGATGGTAGAAGACTTCAGAATGGAATTAAAAGTCAGTAATTGAGATTGGGAATATATATATATATATATATTGATTTAATAGTGAAATTTAAAATATATATGGTAATAGTATAAATAATAAAATTTTTGCTTAATATGAATTGAAATGGTTTCTAATGTGAATATAAATTCTATTTGAATTATAAAGGAGACAGTAAGTTTTTAAAATTGAAATTTAAAGCAATTTCATTGATTTTGAAAATCGCTCGATTTAATCGACGCGTTAAAATCGCCTTCTGAGGCCCAATCTCGTAACTCGATGAAACCAGTTCCATTGAAATAGTAATAGTTTATTTTTATTGGATATCAAATTTGTAGCGTTTGAAGTTACCGTTTGGTCATACGGGATAGAAACACGTTGAATTAAATAATTCAATTCGAAAAGTTATCTTCCACATAAGATCGAACTAGGCCTCGAAACATGTTCCATTGGGTTTGGAATAGGGGTAAAACATTATAAATGCCAAGCGGCACGTCTCGATTGGAATTCGTTCGGGAAAGCATGTAAATTGTGGAAACAATATTCAAATAGTATATATACATGTATATATGCTGAAATGGTAAACCTTAGCCCATGTAGAACGCGGCTGCCTCAATAATATTAAATGGCTGAAAGTCACTACTCTCCCTCCTTGATTTTCTCCAAATCCATCGACTTTCATGAAAAAGCTTCAGCTACAAAAATCTAGAGCTCGACGAACTCTGTGCGATCAACGGTTGTGATCATGTTGGGTGAACCACAACAGCCTCGGGGTGAGGTCGAAAGCACGCGTTTTGGATGGGATTTTCTGGCTATTGGTGAGTTGAGGGAATGTCGGCCTTTGGCAATAAGAGCAGTGGGGGATGGGGTTTCGTGTGGCGCCGTTGGATGGCACTCCGACGATCGTGAGGTAACGCGGCAAATCGATGAAGGGTGCGGTTGATATGGGTTACGTGTGCGTATAGCTAGGGACGAAGAAGATGTAGGGAGCGGCCACGATCTGCTATTCTGAAACCAACAGCCAGGATAATTAGGTTTGAAAATGAAGAGGAAATATAAATTTTATTTCATTTTATGTTACGAAAACTTATAAAATCATATTTAATTCATATGAGGTAGAAATTCGACGATCAAGTAGCGTTGGAATCGTGGCGATGTGCATTACATGCTGTGACAAATTTGGAGGCAATGAAGCTTGCTAAAATTTTAGGTTAAATCGAACGTGTTCAATTTAATTTAAATTTGAACATTTGGCGAAATTAAAACTCAATGTGAGAATTTCTCACTCATTTGAATTGCTACCTTTAAATTTAGTTGTTTAATTCAAATTATTTGATGCTTGATTGAATTGATAAATTATAATTATCTATTGGATGATTACATATATATAGTAGTATATATATTAGTATTTGGAGTGATATTCCTGCATATTTTAGCGGATGAGACCCTATGCGCCCCGCATAATAGGGGACAACCCTATATACTGCAATATTCCTCCTCGAACTGAAATTGGTAATTTTATGCTGTATTAACATCTGTGGATGTAAGGAAACAGGTTGGAGGGTCGAACAGGATTTCTCATAAATATTGAATTTAATTTCATATAAAGTGATATATGTTTTTTTTGGAATAACTTGTGATAGATTACTGTGTGATTTGAACTGGTTTAATACTATGGCAGTTTTAGCCAAGATTTTGAAATTTTTAAACACTAATAATATATAGTTTGAATTGGAAAAGAAGCCTTAAAGGGATTTTTGAAATAAAATATTTATATCGAATTTTGGGTTAACTGATTTGATAAAATAATGGTTTTGAAATTTGTACTCAACTAATTCGAGATATTGTAAGTAGAGATTTGGGATAAAGTATATAAAAGGATTTTGAATAATAAATTCTTAAGTGGTACTTTTTTAGACATAAAAGGTTTTAAAATCGAGATTATTAATAGATTGGAAGGATAGAAGTGAATTTGAAATGAGTATAAATTTGGTTATACTGGAGCTCAAGTAAGATTTCTAAATTTACGAAATGCAATTAGAATCAAGATTTGGTTGGTTTTGGAATATAATTTGGGTTAATTAAGGAATCGATTTATAAATGTAATTTAATTTAGAAATCGATTTATAATGGATTTAAGGGATGGGAAAGACGTTGTAAATTGGAAATGAGATTAAGGGTTATATTGTTATCGAGAAATTGGGCTTGTTTTAGAAAGAGAATTATTATTTGATATCTAGGTAATATAAAAAGAGTTAATAATATCCAAAAAATAGTTATTTAATTATTTAAAATTGTTTAAAGTATGTTTACATATTAATTAAGTTACCTTGTATTGATTTATTAAAGACTTATTATTATTTAAGAATTAATGCGTACTATTTAAATTATAAATTATTAAATGTTAGTATAACTTTATTATAATAACTTTTACTTAAGGGTATTTTCCAAAATTAAACTTCGAAATTATTATAAAAACTTTATAAACATTATTTTGAGATAAAAACAAAGTTTTTGAAAAGTAATGGTATGCTTTCATGGCGAAATCAGAAGCAGATATAGCCTGTAGTTAAGTTTTGGAATTCTCAGGGATAGAGACGTAACCATTGAGCTGTGAAATCCATGGTTGATACTACGTGGAACTTTCCGTATTAATTTAAAGTAAATATTTTCGAATATTTTTAAAAAGAAATGGTTTGTGAATATACTTATTTCGATGAGATAGGTATATACTTTTAAATAAAGAGATTAATTAAGAAACCTTGAACCTATAGAATTCGTATAGTCGAATTAAGGAATTTACAATATATATTGTGAAGGGATTTTGAGAAAAGAGAAATAAATGGAATTTTCCAAAGTGTTGGAATGTAAGAGGTTAGAAAACATATTTCTAAAATATTTTTCTAAGTATTGAAATAAGAAATGTTTTGAATATCCTTATATGGATATAAATATTATGTTGTCTCAAATATTGGAAATTTAAAGGGTTTGAATGTATATGTTATAAAGATATTTTTGAAATAGTTTTGGGAAGATTTATAATAAGGTTAGATTTCTGCATATGGATGTTATTGGTAGTTAAATAACCAACTATCAAGTATTGGCCAATTTCGTTGATCGTTTCGAAAAGACCAGGATCGGATTTAATTATCCGAAAACCACTTCGATCTGATTTAGAGCGTTACGAATGGATACCATGAAGATGATGAAGACGGTGATTCGGTCTGCCCAGACCTATGACAACTTGTATGGGCGGATGCTATCAGAACATCGTCATTGGAGGACGACGATCATTCTAAGTGAATTTGTTATTGAAAGGTAAATGTTAGCCTCAATCCCCATCAACCGGGAATGATTGAAAATCAAGGGGGGTGCATCAAGCCTAACAGACCCAATTAGGGTATGTTGTCACCTTACTAGATAACCTCAGATATATTATTTATAATGGATAAGACAGTGCATGAAAAAGAGCTCTCGGTAAGGGTTGGAACACTCAGGGTGATTAAATATTCGGTACTATCCAGCTTAGGGTAGTCCGGTCTTGTGTTGCAAGGGATCTCGGCTAGGTCCTCGGTACATGTTTCTAGAAGTGTACTCTGATAGGTGGTAACCCAGTTCCTAGTCATTGTATAGAATCCATTCTCCAATAAGTGTCGTACAATTTTGATTGCACCCAACTATGCAGAAACGTGAGATGCAAGCATTCAGCTATATTCTATTTACTTTGTTAGATGCTATTATAATATTAGACGATTTTGATATAAAGTGTTTCGGTTATCGTAAGGAAAAACCCACTATGTTTATGTGAGAAGCGGTCTAACGAGATACCTTTGTTTTCAAAGGATTTTAATAAAAGTTAATAATTCAAATTGAGTATGTTTTCTCACGCTGGTATTCCAGACTGACTTGGGTGTAATTTTATTATAATGCTCGAGTCATACCAAGTATTACAAGTCCAGGTTAGGATGTTATGGAGCTCAGGAGATGAGATGGAGATCGAGACGTATTCTCGTACTTTTTTATTCCGCCGCAATGTTTGTTGGAATTACCAGAAATTGACATGGCGGGTCGTTATAACTGTCCAGGCTGGTAACTATTGATTTATGTACTCTGATGTGTTATATGTATATACAGTTTTGATTTGTGTAAAGAACTATTTATATTATATGTTATTCAGTCCGCTGTGAGATTTTGTTTTGTTTAGTTTTTTCTTCTTTCTTCTACCTACTTTCTTTCCCCTCAACAATTTGTCTTTTCGGCACTGGGTCGTTTGGCATGATATACAATGAGCGTATTTATGTCGATTTTCGAGGGTCGAAAAGGCGGGTCGTGATAGGTGCATTATAGGTGCAATGCGCCTAACACATCATACTATTGCATAATAGGTATAGAATATAATATTGATGAAGTATTCATAAATGTATTATGAAAAATACACTAATTTCTTTTGCACCTGAAACATCGACTAATAATTGTGTAAATTATATAAAGAAGTTTCTATGAGGTTGATTGATCCTAAGTAATTTTTTTATAACATGTCCTGTACTTCATCCAAATAGAGCACGCATTTTGATGTATTGTGGGTTCGAACTCAAGACCTTTAGAACCTCGGTCTAGAGTGCCTTACCACTTTAGCTAGTGATCCTTGAAATTCTTATTAATTTTTGTTAACAGCGCTACTTTTCTTTTTTGAATTTTTTACTGACATTTTTGTTAAAATATTGTTTTATTTCTTACTTCAACACATACTCCAAGTAAATCACATAGATATGTAGTTGGCTAGGATTATAACCTCAAACTTGCATGTGACTAACGCATGTCTGAACCAATCACACTACCCCTGAGGTTGGTTTATTTCTAGCGTTTGTGTATTGTGTTTGCTAGCAATAACTATTTTTCATTCATATTTCATTATTCGAATTCGAACACCGACTATCATGTATAATTTTTAAGATGAGGGACCACTATAGGAGATGCTTTGTGTTGATTCCTATAATTTAACGAATATATACATATATATAGCGAATTTAAAATTATTCTGACAAAGAAAAAATGTGGACTTGCTATTTAAAGAAAAGATAACGAACTCTTTTGTGTAAAATGATTTATTTCTAGGAGTTATGCTTGTTTAGGAAACATAAATGATGTTTGGAGATAATACGCAATGTTTAGATAAAATTTGGGTTTGAAAATTCCAAACAAGAAGCAAAATTTTATTTTGAGTTTTAACGAGCAAATTTGTAAATTATTCATTATTTGATGTTTTAAAATTCAATATTTGTCTTGAAATAATTTATTAAAGTGAAATTTATATTTCAAAAGTGAGAAATTTATTTATTTGCTGGAATAAGTGAAGCTTGGATGAAAATTGGGATTTATAGATTTTATAAATGGTTTAAATCTCATTTTGGCTTAAAATATCAAACATGTGAATTAAAAATTCAACGCTTAAAAAATATGAATATGGGATTTAAAGTATTTAAAAACTATGGAAATGGGATAAAATGGAGCATTTTAGGTTTATCAATTTGAGAATTCGAATTTAAATAGAGAGGAAACATTTATATTTAAAAATATATATTTTTATATACAAAAATTTAAGTCAACGTGTGCTAAACGGTTTGGAATAATGGTCTTAACCCACTTACCATTTCTATTTAACCAACAAAATAAAGGAAAAACCTATATTCCATACCATTTCCCAATTAAGCTTCAAGCGAAATAAAAGAAACAACTATGGCTTCCACCTAAACCCTTATAATTCATTTTCTTCATTAAATTAGCAAGCAAATCATTTGATTTTGGCTTCAAATTGAAGTTAATACTCATATAAGTCTTATATCCCTCAAATTAGAGTTTTAGGTAAAGAAACTCATCAAAACTTTCAATTTCAGATCAGGTCAGATTTGATAAAGGTGAAAATAAGAGATTTGGTGGATATCAAGATCTATTTCAAGCTAGTTATAAGGGATTAAAGTGAGTAGTGTTTGATATTGTGATGCTTAATTGATGGTTGATGTGCTAAAAGTATGTTGTTTTGTTTGAATTATCATTTTTATTTTGAAACTATGTACTTAGGATCTGTTGATTGAAAAACTTTTTTGAATTATAGTTGACATTGGTTTTTTTTTTTAATTGTTGATTGGAAAAATTGAAAATGAATGAATATACAAAGGAGACTTCACCTATTTGATTTTTGAATTTGGGTTTAGGAACTAAAATTCAGATGGAAAAGGGGTTCGGGATGTCAAAATTTGGTTAGTGCTAAAGTAGGGGGAAAGGGTTAGATTTTATCTATTCGAAATGGACAACAACTATTGTGTGTGCAGCGAGGAACTTCAGCACATAGTAGCAGTGTGCATTGTTACTCTATTGTGCATCTTACGCACATTATCAGTAACTCGTATGCATATGTAGTGAGTAAAAATCTCACCTACACAAGCAGATGAGAACAAGTAAGGTATGGCCCACTTGTTTTAGCAAGTGAATCTGCAGCCCACTATATAGGTTCAGGGTTGGGTCTTTCTAGGCCCAGCATATTAAATAAAAGTTTACATATATATAAATATAAATATAGTTATAACTTGTTTTCATAATATACAAATTTACCAACTTTGTTAATAAGGGTATTTACATTGGAAAAATAATAATAACTTTTATTATACTTATTTTCTTGATTATAAAACATTTTGAATATTGTTATGATTTATATAGAAATAAATATATCTACACCAACGTATAAAATGGATGAAGTTGCATTATTTTATTTTTTGATTATAAATGGATGAAATTCCTTTGTCATGTTATTAGTGATAAGTTATAATTAAATTGTATTATGAGTGTAATTTGTTGGCGTGGGCTATATATACAAATATTGCTCCTTAGTTATGTATTACATCTAAATCACATGTTGGAGATGTAAAATAATATCATGCAATGATGTTTGTTATTTTGACACCTATAGTTGAATGGCTCCTTATGCATTACTCGTTATTATATACCATATGCTTCTCATGAATTTAAATTACGCTTGTGGAATTTCGAAATGATATATGACTATTTTATGGTTTATGAGGATAATCACCACATATGGTGGTGATGTTATGTTCATTTTATGATGTTAAGTAAATAATGAACTATGTTAATGACCCTTGGAGACATCGGGATTAAAGGACAGATAGGAGGGGTTTATTGTCATAATAAGAACATGCAAAGTACAACGAATTGATATAAGGAGATGAGATACTATATAGACTAGATCCATCCTAGTTTCGATTGACTGTAGGGTTGTGCCTCGAGTCGTGATATTCTAGCCCATTTATCATAGATACAATGACTTATTATACGGGCACACCAACGACGACGGTCACATATTCTATTTGGTGGAGAATGTCGTCCATGTGGTGGAGAGTAGTGTAGCAAATAGGTCGTATGGAGGCACCCATAATTTTGGGCTGAGGTGAATGATATATCATTCCTTAGAGTCTATTTAGTGTATGGTAGAGTGTATTCTACACTCAACTTGTTCCATAAATATACTATGATCAATTCATAAAGGGTATATGACTAAAAAATATGACACTTAATAATTTGATTAGGAGTGGATCACAATTGAGTGGAAGTGCGATTGTAGTCATATTAAGTGGAGATATGACTCGTCTATTATGACATTATGTATATTATATGATGGGGTTTGGGGTTGATATTGAATTTGTATAACACCTATCCTATATGTTATGAGACCCCTTTTGCATATCGTTTTCTATTATTGTTATATGTACACTATTATTCTCTCACCAGATTTTACCCGATCTGGGGTTCGTCATTTGTTTGACAACCTTGGGTCTGACTAAGGTTGTTTTGATATGAGGTTTTACTACGGTTTGCTATCTCATTTTGGAACTCATTTGGTGGCATTGCTATGGACCTTGGTGGTGCATATGTATTGTTCTTTGTATTAGTGTGTAGTGATGATGATATTCGTATGTGATGTGCTTGTGATGGATGATATGTATATCATTTGGGTAGATATGATGTGTATATTTTGTGGTCTCTATGTACTTTGACATCATTTATGTATATATTACTTTTTAATCGCTTTCGATGTTTTACTCTAGGATGTTTGTATATATTTGTATTATTTCTGCATTTTTCTATCCTAAAACTATTCATGTACATTTCTTTGTGCTGAGATGAGATACATATTCATGAGCTAAATTATTATTTTGAAACGTAACTGTGTTAGCCCAAGGGAGTGCATATGATGGATCACTCTGATCGTGTTTTTTACTCCATGCTTTCGGGCGGTGAACTCCCTGTAATAGCATGGGAATTGAACTGAGGCATTACATATAATTTATCGAGGGTAAACTCTGTTCGCATGGGTGTTAATAGGTCGGTCAATGGATCAGGTTTGGATTGGGTAGCTTAAAATCGAGGTTTGATCATATTCATTAAAATTGTAATCCTTGTTCGGCCTAGCCCGTTAGACATCTCAAACCATTACCCAAGCAAAGCTTATAAGGTATTTTAAGTTCGTTTGATAGAAACCATATACTCGTCCAGAAATATTAGTACCATAAGTACCATTTAAGTTTATAACTTTTTAAAAGTGCACGTATTCAAAGTTTGCAAACAAATTGAGTGGTTACGAATACACAAAAAATTCTACATTTATAGAAATAAGTGATACACAAAGATCATAGTCATTTTTTTATACAAAGCATAAAAAGTAGTCGGCTATGACCTAAACCGGTCGGGTTGTGATTAAACCACAATCCCTATAACAATAATCGAATCAGATCCAAGTTTGGGTCTGGGTGGTCGAAGCTAAATCCACATCCATATTAACGTGGCAGTTTCTGACCGGACTTAAGCCTAACCCCTCCTAATAAGTTGCCATCCTCTGGACCCTTTGCTATGGATAGCAATATAAATTTTTTAAAGTAACACCCTTAAATAACAATATGTTGTGCATGCTATGTTTCTTTATCATCACTATGTCACTTAGACGTCAAAGGCTTGGTTGAAGGTCAATACGCTAATGCCCATAGCAAATTGCAAAATTTGCATTCTATATCACTGGGTTTGATTCGATAACATTTATCAATTAACCACATTAATCTATCTCGATGATTTCATATCAGATTCCAATTACGTTGATGTAAACTTTTGCATCAAAGGTAAAAAAATCCTCTCTTGAGTAGTGTTTCACTTTGTTTTTCTAGATGCATATCCAATAATGGTTGTAATGTGAACCAATAACTATAGTAAGTCTAAGTTTTCACATGTAAGAATCACAGTACTCTCATGTCATAAAATCACTATAGTTCGTCACATGAAATTTTTTACTTCATCTAGATACAATAACTTATAGAAGGCACTTGGTGAGACGCTATATAATTATGATGACTGCCCTATACCTCTGGTATGCGATATACATATATAATGCACCATGAAGGTACCCGATTGATGTAGGACGGTGGCCAAGAATGTAAAGTAGAGAAAAATCCAAACATAGAACTTGTAGAACATATCACATGGCCCAAATAAGATATAATATAATAACTTGTAGAACATACCACATGGCCCAAATAAGATATAATATAGTAACGCAGATGTAAAACAAGCGAGACGGTGATATAATCAACTGAATCATAAATAAGAACATCAAAGTGCATCAGGTTCATAGACTATACAAAAATTGAAATAAAGAGTTTATAAATCCAAATCTCTAATAAAAACTGTATAACTATCTCTCAAAATATAGGTATTGACATAGCTCCACAATACTGCACAACGAAACATAAGCGATAGTAAGCTCCAAATATAGATATGTGAAAGTGTAGCCTCTTGCTCGTAAGCTGTACAGTTCTATGCGCTATCCAGAGCTACTATCCATAATCTACTCATTTAAAAGTACTCAAAATAATAATAAGTGAAGCATAAAACCTCGGATTAGACAACGATGTGGTATAAGTGATACATCATCTCCAAATAGCATAAAAATTTATGCAGTAAATAGGGGCATAGGGTATAAAGAGCCATGCTTGACTTGTCCTTGCATTCAAAGAGTTAGTACATAACAATTGATATATGTTAATCTACTATCATACCCATAAAAGTGTACTACAATTGAAGTACAATGTCTACCATCTTGGTATACGGCCAAAAATACCTACATCATGTGACACCTTAGAGTAATAAACGACCATGGAAAACATAGCATTCACCAAAAAATCCTCACCATCAATTCATGTGCATTGGGTATATGATAACTTGTATAGGACAATTGTAAAATGGGACCCAATCGAAATCTCGACTTCGTTGGTGCTGAATCCATGACATTCTAAAAGGCTAGGAACTAGGCCTACAATCACAAAGCCTAAGGCAATCCAATATCACAAGATCCAGACACAATTGCAAAACTAGGTAAGTGTCCTCATATACCCCATCTTTATGAGCACATTAGAAGCCTTCAAGTTATTAACGATCCCTTTGTACGCGTCTCCATAACAGAATTCAATCATTATTCCATCATGGCTATTTCCATAGTAGGACACAGTCACGGATCCCACTTGCAAGCCCTCATTGTCGAACTTGCCCTTGTGGATCATCGCCACGACTCCTATCGTTAAGTCATCATCTTCAAAACACCTTTAGGTACCAATCGTTAGTCATAGAGCCATCATACCAATGTTTTAGAGTCGATGTCATCGACGTTGAAGCACCATGCCATTACCTCACTAGTTGTTGCATGAAGTATAAGGCCATCACAAATATCCCAGAAGTCATCCATCCATACTCCTCCATCATCTTATTAAAGACCCCCAAAATCTGCCCCCAAATTCATTTGTGCCGTGCCTGAAGTCTATAGCCAATGCCCCATGCTTCACCATAATTTGGTCCAATCTATGGCCGAACCAAGCAAGACTCCCAAAAGCCCAAGCCTAACACAGCACTCAAACTGATTTTTACTTCTAAAAACAAACCGAGGCACCCACCGAATCACTTCCATAGTTCAAACTCGGACCAAGTCCGCCCTTGAACCGATTTCCGTGTTTGGCCATTGAACCAGCCCTACGGCCGAACCAATTTCCATCTTTGACTGTCGAACTAGCCCCACCACCGAACCAATTTCACTGGTTAGAATCGAAAAATTGTAGTACCCACTAATTCGAAGCATGCCTTTCATAACCAAGTTCCTGTAGCATCTCTGTTTCCATGTTTTGCATAGATTTCACCACACGCCCCATTCTTGGATCCTTTGCATTCTATATGCAATGATACAACTATCAACAAAAAGTCAATCCGTTGAAGCCCGATTTCACGATTCCTAACTTTAATCGCTCTGATGAGCATTTCCAACCACACAAGCATACAAAAGAAAACACCAAACATTCACCAAGCAACATTCAAACATGGTAACATACAACAATTCATGGAAAATCATCTTATAAAATGTCTCTAACATAGCTTAACACACATCCAGGCAACATACTTTAAATTAACACGATTAAAACACTTTAAAAGATTTTAAATTCCTTTTTACTTTGGGTTCACTTTAAAACGATCTCAAAACATGATTTTGACTTCAAAAATTGGGTTTAAAACATGTCAAAACATGTAATTACATCTATAGTAAGCCGAGCTATGATAAATCACTCCCCAAAACCTCCAAAATCCAACTTTTGCACGCAAATCGATGCAGTCCAAAAATAAATAGCCATGCCCCAAATTGTTTTCCTAAAAATGTGGATTTGAATATCTCTATCTCCTTGTTAATCTACCCTTAGTATATGATATAGGGTTGATTTGGAGTACAAAAAAAAGAAGGTATTGGATGGAAAATGAGTTAATAGAGGCTTGGATCTATTTGGAAAGAGGTAAAACTGATTCAGGGATGATGATTCGGCAAAATATAGTCTCTAAACCTGAAATGGGATAGTGGGCTTGCCCCTAAACTCTCTGGTTACCCACTGAGCAGCTTCAAAAACTATCAATCTTCGAACAACCATATCTTCTGGCTTAAAAGTCCAAAACGCTATTATGAACACTCTACGGAAAGGAAAGCCATCATATCTTTCCAATGGAAATGGTCGTAAATACTAATTTGACTTTAACCAAAATTTATAGATGTCACAAGTTTTCATGAGTAAAATCGCCTGGAAAAATTTTAAATATAAGAAATGTCGTTAATAGGCATTCCCCAAAGTTATAGAGTCATACGACCTCATATGAATTTAAAAATAATATTTTACGATCCTCTGATACGTAAAATACGGGTCTTCACACTGTCTACTTTGGAAATTTCATCCCCGAAATCCCTAATACGACCATCTTATAATCAAACGTAGCTACCTCGCATGCCTAACATCCACGAGCAGAGATATAAAGCATCAAACATGCACACAAAAGAAAAAATTATATCTACGTGTAGCCTAACTTGCAGGATACTAAACTATCCTATATGATATTGAAAGTGAAATAAATTATGATAAACAGAAGACTCACCAAATAAAGAACTCTAGACAAGTGGTCCTCATTCTCTCCTCGATCTACCAAGTACAATCACCTTCACTCTCACTCTACTGAACCTTCACCAGCTCCACCATCTTCCTCCTAAATAGTTTCATATCACGTCCGACAATACAAATAGGTCTATGTGGTCTTGATGCTTCTGGTTCAATCTCGATATCTTCATGCTAATTTGGTTCAACTTCATACCTGAGCCGTTCACAAACTTCTACAAGTGAAAGACGTGGATAACAATGTACATGTCTGCCATCTTCTAAGATAAGTCAAATCTGTAAGATATGTTCTCGATCCTCTTAAGTATCGGAAAAGTACCAATGAATCTCGGTGCCAACTTCCTTTATTATCGAATCGAAAAACGTTCTTCAGCGGAGAGATCTTGACAAATACCATATCATCCACAAAGAACTCTAAATCTTGTCTACTCCTATCAATGTAGCTCTTCTACCTATTCTGAGCAACTTTCATTCATTACTGAATTATCTCTAACTTCTTCAAAGTCTCTTTAATCATATTTGGCCTAAGTATCGGTTTCATGCCTGCTTCCTACCAACATGAAGGAGCGTTGCATGGTTGTCCATATAACACCTCAAATGGCGCCATACCAATGGTGGATTGATAATTGTTGTATGCAAACTCTAGTACGTGTAAATGATCGTCCCACGAGCCACCGAAATTGAGAATGCAAGCTCGTAAGAGTTCATCTAGGATACGATTCTCCCACTCGGTCTGCTATCAGTTTGTAGGTGATAAGATGTACAAAATTGTAGTTCGGTTCCTAATGCTTTTTCCAAGCTTTTCTAAAACATACTAGTGAATAAAGGATCTCGGTCACTCACAATGCTCTTCGGTATGCCATAGAATTTCACAACCCATTTCACATACAACTTGGCTAATTTGGATGTTGTTCTACTTGACTTGATGGGTATAAATCTAGCACACTTCATCAATCAATCGACCCAAATGCTATCATACCTTCCTCTAATCCTCGAAAATCCATCATTGAAATATATTGAAACTTGTTCATATTTCCATTCAAGAATCTCGAGCCGATGCAACCAACCACTCGACTTCTTCTACTGTGTTGTTACCCACTGATAATTCATGCACTTCGAGATAAATGCCAAACGTCTTTCTTCAACCCTTCACAATAAAATGTTTGCCTCATGTCGTGGTACATTTTATTGCCACCATGATGTGTAGTTAATCTCGAATGATGGCACTCGCATAGCACCTCATCCCTCAACCCATCAACATCATGAACAAAAACCTCTAATCCTTACGAAGCCAACCATCATGGTCGATCCTGTACTGTTTCACCTTCTCAGACTCTACTTATAACAATCTTCCTTACTTATAAATACGACACTTAATACATCCATGGTATTCATGTGTCGATCATCTAGGTGTTCACAAGACAATTTGTTTGGGCAAAAGGAAAAAAACACAAGAAAAGAGAAACATAGAATCTCACAATGTAAGGCAATCATATATAATAGAACATAAGATAGTACATATGGTCGCTTCCTAAAATGAAACATCAGTGTCACTAAATGTATTAACTTCAGCCTAGGATAGTTATAACAGCTTTCCCCCATTATGCTAATACGTAATATACATACACAGTGGAAATAAAATTAGATAACTAGGTAACAGCGAAGCCTCCTACTACATTCTTCTCCAAAATGCATCTACAAAAACCTAGACTACTTGGCTAATCATTCAGATTTGAGTGCCCAAGAGTTTAATGAAAGAAAGAAAACTCTGGATCAGACATGGCTCTAGTGTGAGTAAATTCCAAACAACTGAATTATTATACTTATAAAACCCTTTGAAAATAAAAGTATCTCGTAAGACCTCGCCGCACATAAACATGGACAGTTTTTTCTTACAATAACCAAATACATTTCAATAGAAAATCCCACCATATTATACTAATGTCTAGGGTTTAAAGTAAATGTTGACCCAAAAAATGGACCAACACATTGGTTTGAGTTTGAAAGCACTAGCCCAGTTTTTACATAGCAATATCACAAATAACAGATAACAGATATCAAGAAAGAACAGTAAAGAAAGTAAACTGAGAATTTTTTATAGCGGTCGTCTGTTAATAAAGCCATGTCCACTTTTTAGTTTTATTATAGACCGAATGTCGTTACAAGAGATGGTTGGTTACAAGGTTTTGGTTATTCCCTGGCTAGATTGAATCTTCAGAGTTGGAATCCACTGGAGAATCACTGTGTATTCCTTTGGAGGTTGTTATGAGGGGGCAGAGAGCGAAGAATAGTTTCAGTAGAGCTTCGAGAACCGGTCTGGAGAAGATCTTGTTTATGTTGTAAGTAAAATGGTATTTATAGAAATTGGAGAGTTTCTGGGCCAGGCCATGCCTTCATCAACTCGTAGGACTAAAGGAACGCTGATCTCTCGGCTATACTGATCCCAGTCATTGTCTTAGTCATATAGCTTGGCCCTTATTGATCCCTTACCTTAAGTTTTCTAATTAAGTCTTGAACCATCCTTTCTACACTAGTTGTTTTGTTTTCTATTGGCTTCTGCTGGGTTAAAAACCCGGATAACATTCGCCCCGCAGAATATGTCTTCGTTGTAAAAAAGGCATGCTCTGGAAGATATTGCTTTCAATATCCATCTATTGATCTCCAAGTAATCGCATTAGAGTTTTATGAATACGCTAAACCAATGTTGTTGATCGTTTTTCTTTGGTCCTGACTGCTTCTTCTTACCTCAATGTATCACATTTCGACCGGCAGTTTGCCGACATGCCTTGGAATCGTGAACAGTTGCAGGAGATCAAGCTCGAGAAGAACAGTGAAGTTGTCCTTCCTCTTTCTCTCTTTTTCCTTTATCGACATTTTTTTGGTTGCGTCGCTAAAGATCCATCAGGGTCGGGTCATTAGCGACCTAACTTCTTATTTTAAACAAAAATATGCGCGTTAGCTCGAGTCGTTGGCGACCCATGATGAGTCACAGGCGAACCTTGTACTTAGCAGAATTTTTTTCCAACCTCTTTCCTGCCTGTTTATATCACACGATCCGACCCTAATCACTCACTCAACCTAAATCATTCCACTCCATCAAGTGATCATTCTTTTTAGCGATTCAACCTAAAGCAATCCAAGCACCATCCTGACCTTCTACCTTGCTTCGTTTGGATCCACTTGCCATTGATCCATCCGTACATTTTCCTATCTTGTGAAACCACTACAAGAAATTGTGTTTTCAGTTTCATTATATAGCAACATTTGAATGCTAAGTGCAACTATTTCTCTCACCTCAGTGTTGTAACAACGTTTTAGTTTTAGATACATTCTAGGCTGGCTTTATTTTTTTCATTCCCGCTTACCATGCCGTCTAATTTTCATTCCTTTCTTTTGGCTAGCGCCAAAACAAAATAAAACCTAAAATTTGTCAAAGGCGAATTCCATTCTCAAATCTCTAAAATATCCACTGTGCAAAGATCATTCCTACTAATAAAAAAACTAGATTGTTATTTATCAATCACAACATTCGCCGCTTAACTCAACTATTGCTTCAAAAATTACACCTCGAAGTCAGATCTTGCTACGTTAGCTCAGAGCAGTCGAGCAACCTACCTTCGAATTTGAGCCGAGGTAAGAGAAATTCGACCTCTCCTAAAGCTGCACTTCCTTGGTTTGAATCATTGCCTGTTACCGTCAATTTGGGATGCTGATGTTGCTTAGATCTTATGAGTGGGTCATGTTGTCTTGTGTCATGAAGGTCTTTGAACTGTGTGTTATTGGAAGCTGTTTCCATTAGGTGTTCTCCAAAGGTGGAGAAGATGGAGGAGCAGATGATGGAGTGCATTTGCAATACTGGATTTTGGAGGAGTCCACCATGAAGTAGAGACAAAGAAGGAGGACAAAGGTAAATTTCTACTAGTTGTGTTTATCAAATTGTATTTTTATTTTTGGTTGAAGGTTGAAAATGGATACAGTGTGATAGCGATGGCACGGGTTGTCTACTATAAATTTATGAGAAAAACATCAAAGTTTTGAAAATTATCGATATGTATAAGAATTTGAAAGAAATTTACATGGTGCAATATATGAAGAATATAATTGAAACTGGCCATAATAAAAGATAGGTTTCTGCATGAGAAAGAGACTGAAAATGAACTATGCACAATTAATTGGCCTCTTTCAACTTACAACTCAAAATAGTGAGTTTGCATCTGCAGTAAGCCTATTAATATTAGAAAATTTACTTACTCACGGATCCAATTGACAACATATGGTCTCAAAATGTTTGTATAGGTCACATCTAGATAGTCAACATAGTAATTAAACTGCATAAACATTCTGAAACATCCATTCATTGCAATGGAGAATCGCATATATACTATCATAGAACAAATTGGCAATACATATGCAATCTCATAGTGTTCGTACACATGTTTCACTGTTATTAAACTCTTAGTGTATGATTACTGTCAATACACCTCCTTATGTGTCAAGTATCTCAAGCCAAACATGTGGATGTTGAAAGATACATAGCATATAATCTAGTCAAGAAAACACAATTTGAGCCTAACTCAAACATTAGAAAATCATTTACTCACAAATCCATATTGACATTATGAATAATTGTCTCTTTGTATTTATACTGGTCCCATTTTTACCAAACTTCTTTGCGAATATCTTCCACATTTTAAGTTTTCATAATCTCAATGAGCTATAGGAATTTGTACCAGTAGTAACATTCATATTTATACCATTGGGACAAATTAGGATGTTTGTTACCCTAATTTCTATAAGTGGTATAGTTATTAATTTGTATCACAGGTGCATATTCTTTTTTCTCCTCCTCGGTTTTCACATTTTCATCAACAACAATTCGAACACCATATAACTAGCTCTTTCACAATTGTGGTGCATACAAGGCCTTCTTTTTTTGAGGCTATAGCTTGCATCATTGAAGCCCATTGTGTGCCTTCCATGATGTCATAATCGACTATGTAGACCGTATGACCGGTTGATATCGATTCAACATGGCATGATTGGCAGTGAAGTACCCAAACTTCACACAGGGAGACACGTCTTGTAAGAGCTGGTATGCTGCCAAGGCATTGATACCATGCATCTAATGGTGCTAATCTCCTTTGTGACTTTTGCTTGCAGAGTTTGGAGCATCGAGCAGGCATCAGAGTGATTCCATAAAGTGAGCAGCCAACCATTCCATGTTTGTTCTAAAACCTCTGGAAGGTGAGACTAACTCCTTGAACTGAAGCAATATCACACTTGCAAGTTCTTACCTTTTGTGTGCCCCTTTGAGAGCCTTGGCTACTGCAATAAGTAATCACACCAACCTCAGCTCTCTTTCGTCGCCTTCGGTGACAGACGGAGGTGATCCTTTATGACTGTTAAGATTAACTGCAACAACAATAGTGCAAGAGCAGACAGAGTTGTATGGACCTTACTGAACTTCGATGCATGCATGTAATATCATATAAAGGTATCTTTTAGTAATCGATAGAAAATAAAATGTCCAATTTCATTGGAACACTTGATAACGCTTAAAGTGTTAACAAAATATGAGCAGAGTACAAAGGCATTATACAGAGGAAGATGAGGCAGCGCATAGACACTCTAGTTGAAGTGTGCAAATTCATCACATCATTCACTTAAAAGTTGGAAACAACAAACAAAAATGAATTAATAGCCACTAATTTTCAACATTTATTTTGCAGGTTTGTGGCGTTATTGGCTGCAGGTTGGGGAAAATGCTAGGATTGGGAAACTAAAGTTAACAAGAAACCAAAAGGTAAGTGATATCATTACTGCATTCTCGTTGTACGAAATTCCGATGTGTGAATGATAAGCAGAAATATCAGATAAGCTTAAACTTATTTGTTTAATGCTTTATATGGTAACACAGTTACAGAGCATATTTATGATTTATGTAGGCTTGAAACGTTTCAAGAAGTTGAAAAGATACATGAAACCATCCGTGTTAAAGCAAAAGTGCAAAGCTCTGATTAGCAATCGGATAAAGAGTTTGCGTTTGCATATCAGGATAAAAAAATTGATTCTGGTTCATTCGTGCTGGCTCAAGAACATGAGCTTTAGTAATTTCTTTAGAAATTATAGGAAATTGGAGTGACTTAATCATCAACCTTAGAGTATTGTGCTTGTTTGTTATATAAGTACTAGTAGATGGTAGGTATGATGTGCACGTGATATAAAGATTCGACCAATCAATGAATACTACACAATAACCTCTTTTTCAATAGCAGCGACAATGAAGGAGGGAGGAAAAAAGGAATTGCTTATGAGTGGATATATTCATAATTGGGATCTTACATTTTTTATCACTGCTCATGCATATATTTTTGTGATAAATGAGTTTGTACCAGAAACACAGTTAACTCTAGTTAACTCCATGTTTATACATTATAAAAAATTAGGTGCATTATGTTGCACGGTGATATTGTAAAAATAAATTAAAATTTCAGATTTTTTTAATGGTTTAATTTTTGTTATTTTGAATTATATGATTTTGTATGTAACTTCATGGCTGTTTTGACTTTAAATAGGTATGTATAGTTTTATTATCTTTTGGGTTTTGGTTCGATTCACCTTTTTATAAAAACTTCTATTATATTGATAAATGTAATCTTAGATAGTTTACTAATTTTTGTTTTCATTTTAAAAACTTTTATTCACGGTGATAATGAAGATGTTGAGAACCATTGTTGTTATTTGTTACTGTCAAAAGTAATTACTTATTCAAGTTATTTAGATACTTTACTAATTTTATAATCTTAACAGTAATAAGGGACTGATTAGAACCGCATGTTTTCACCCGGTTATATTTACTTAGAATATTGTAACTTAAATTATATTTACCTTGTTTTAATACTGATAGTTTAATTAACAAGTAGTCACCACAATTTGCACAGTCGAAGTACTAAATTTTGTTTACTTTGTGTCGATTGAGTATGTATTTAATATATTTATGTTGGAAAGCACGTGAAGTTTGCATATCAATTATACATTTCTGTTTCTTCTTTATTTGCACTAGTTTCTATTGTTTTCAAGGACTCGGACAGTAAGAAAATCTTTTGTCCATGAAACCTAATGGCACATTGGATTAGAAGACACTTTTTTTATATAGGTGTTTGAATTTTCTGATAAGCACCGAGGAAGTTATAGTGATTCCTTAAGCTCTGTTGTCTGTCCTTTGCACTGCTCCTATTTTTTGTTGTTGGTAATTTTTATCTAGTTTTCTCCTTTTTCTATGATCAGAATTATGGATCTTTACATTATAATTGTGATACAAGAGTTGTTTATTATAAATCCCAGTTTGTTGACCTACATCATGACTTTCATCATCTGTAATCAGATGCACATCATTTTCCACCTTATTATTGGATACACCTACTGTAATTTTTCATATGATTTTTTTATCAATAAATTGACAACTATCGACCATGTTTCAAGTCTGATAGAAATTCAAATTTCAGATGTTAAGTTTAGAAACCGTATAATTCACATATTATCCATTACTGATTACAACCAGCATTCAAATGATGGGTAGTGTTGTAAGATTATACTATATTACAAAAAACAATTCATTTTCAAGGATATTACTAAATCCATTGATAATTAGAGTGTATCAAGTGGTTTTGAATATCATTTTTGTTTAATCTCACACACGGATGCATTAATGCAATCTGAAATACATAACCAAATGAGACTTTTCTCTTTTTGGTTGTTCTAGGCTGTATTCTCTTTCCATGGGTACCTTAGCAGTACATGGTTGCTTTTGGACACTCACTATTTTGGTGGTTCTTTATTTTATATGTTAATAGTGCTCCTTTCTTTCATAGGCTGTTGATATTAACCTTTTGTCTTCACTGAGCCAAGAAGATTTGAAGAAGCCATGTGGCGGTAACTGTCTTGAGTGGATTTCATTACCTACATTTGAACAAGTTAGTTATAAATTTAAAGTTTTGGCATTTATGTTTTTTGCATTTGCTATGACATTGTATATAAGCGTACTATGCATCATGCTTGTTTTATAGTTCAGATTCAACATCGTGTACTCATTTTTATCTCTATACTTGTCCATGTAACTCCTATGGCATGCCTCATTTCTCTAGAACTATGGCTGTGTTCGTGCTGATATTATTTACTGTAACATGATTCCAAGTAAAATCCCTTTTTGATGTGCATGTAAAGTGTTTAAATAAGCAACTAAGCAAGCTATTGCCTTATTTTTTAAAGTAAGTTCAATGTTCATATGATGAACTATGTTTTCATTTGAACTTGTAAAGGAGCATATGAGAACACACCCTAAAAAGATTATTTTAACATAGTGTGGTCCATCCTATTAAGAAAGGACTTTTATACCAACTCATTGTCCTATTTTGTTAGTTTGTATATGAAGGTTCACCAAAATTATGACTGTTTTTTTCCATACTCTGTCTTGGTTCTGGTGTTGGCTTGGTTGGTATTTCTTTTATTCATGTTGGAGCTTCCAAGGTATGACCTCCTGAATTTGATGAGAAAAACAAAGATTTCTTAACTTTTATGAAAATATAAAACAGATGCACTGCTGCTCGTTTTTTTAAGTTTACATTGTGTACAATGGGTTACATTGTTTTCCATATAACAAACCTCTTATAAATGCACTAAAAAAGAGATGGTATTATGAATCATAATAGAGAAATTTCATGGTATTTTTAGACATGGTATTAGGAAGAACAAATCAAGGTTCCCTTAGCGACACACTAGAATGGATTGCAAATTTTTCCCTTAAAACTTGTTCCTTTGATTGATTTCATATTATCTTGATATCATGAAAAAACAAATACTCCCAGCTCTAAACAATAATATATACTATGATCCTGGAAATCTTGAATTTGGATTTGACCATTTATATCATTCATGTGACTAAGCCAGGTCAGATGAAAATCATATTAATATTCGCTAATACATTTCAATTCACGTTTTTTCAAATGAACAATTGGCAAGTCTTAAATCCAGTTAAGGTTGTTGGACATGATGTTGTTGTGGATGAATTGCTTACAGTTCAAAATAAACCTTACGAGCAACCAACAATTTTTGGTAGCAAAAAGTTTAAGGAAATGGAAGTATTGCAGTGTTGACACCTGATATGCGAGATGTATTGTGCCATGTGTCTGTAAGACGAAGAAATAGCAAGGATGACTTATTTACCATCTACTTTTAGGCATTGTATTTTAAAATTTATGAATTGGAAAACTGGTCACTTATTGTAGATTTGTTGTGCCATTTGAATTCCTAACAATTTATTTTGGCCAAAATTTTTAGTATTTAAATGATTTTTTAATTTTCATTATTAGTTTCATGAAGTAACTCAAATAAGTAAAAAAAATCCTGAAAATATAGATTTGATAGTTTAGACGATCCGATGATGTTTTCTCTTCCATTAATAATAATAATAATAATCTAAATAAATTAACTAAGTATTATAAAAGTTAAATTGGGACGTAGAAAAATAAAATGGACATAAAGGAATCTAACCTAGTTTTTTATTTATAATATGCTTGTTTTAGCTGAAATAAAAAGTGTTATGATCTAATGATCTATTGTTAAAGTTTAAATCGTACACTGCCAATTAACATTGACATATAGGAATGTTTGAATATTAAATGGGAAAATGGGCTTGGGTTTTGTTTTACTTAACTTGCAAGTATGTGTGACCTAAATGCATGAAAGAAAGATAAGGAGGGCACATTTTCATACTCGCTCATTTTTCTTCTTCTCCTTCTCTAAAAAAATTAAAATAAATTACATGGAGAGCAAAATGATACATTTTCACACATGGATATACACAGCAATGAAACACCATAACTTCTAAACTCAGCAAGAAATATACGTGTGTTGTGCAAGTGAATGGGTATATATATGTCGTATAAGTCAGTGGATTCAAGCGAAGTAGTGATAGCTTGAAGTTTTGGTGAGGGAAGGAGTATGGTTGAAAGTGAATGATAAGGATGTGGAGGCTATGGTTGGTTTGCTGTCGGGTGTTCTGAAAGTGACGATGGTGGAGTAGCAGGCAACTGTTGTTTGTAGTTGGTTCGTGTTTGAGTAAAATGATGGAAGAAATGTAGTAACTATATTGAGTTTAGTAGCGCCACTACACAATTCAAAGAGCTTCAAGCAAAGTATGTATTAACATGTTGCTAGCAAATTTTGTTAATGTACTTAGAATTAGCTCATACTATAGGTCCATTGCATGGGTTGTGTGTACATGCATATGTTTGTACACATGCATGTGTTTAGGCAACTCATTGGCATGCAATGCATAATGATTTGGGGATGATTGCAATGGAATCGTGAATTTCACGACCACGCTTCAAACTTGATTTTGTATGCTGGTATAAGCAAATGTTAAATTGTAGCAAAGCCTTGGCGTCTTATATAGTTAATATTATATGAAGTTATAAGCAAATGTTTGAATCCTAGCAAAACCTAAGCATCTTACATATATTATAATTCTATGGTTTGTTTGAAAAAGATATGGCTAAGCTCTTAAGTACTGTTGCATTATAAATAATTTGTGCTTTTGTTTGGCCTGAAACTAATCTGTGAATTTGGAAAATATTTCACTCATTACTGAGTATACCTTCCTGTAAATCTACAACTGTTTCAAGTTTTGGTTATATTATGTTTGAATAATAATCAATTAATATTGTTTGAATGTTACCTGATAATTCATGCAAATTCTTATTGTTGATTATCAACCCTAATTAGCTTTCTCGGAGTGAAGATCATCAGCAACAATGGACATGATTTCAATTTTTATATGTATTATGATATTAGTTAGTATTGGTTGTGTAACCTTGTTTGTGAATGCTTGTGGTATGTGAATTTTCTCGTTTTGTCAAATAACTATTATTTAAATGGTTATGGATATTGTACTTATGTGTTAACGTCTTCTCAATTATTTGAATATGACGATTATATGATTGATTGATTGATTATTGGTTTAAACATGGTAATTATACGATTGTTGCTAATTTTAGTATGACTATTATATAATTGGTCGCTGGAAATAATACAAGCCACTAACAGTATATAGTAGCATTCAAAATATGCTATAAAACAATCAACACCTTTTAGAGCCTTTTAAAAATGCTATAGAAACAAATGTAATGGCATAAAATAAATGCAACGAAAAGTTTTTAATTGCACAAAATAAAAGCTACAGAAAATCAAAGAATAATCCAAGTACAGATGCAAATAAAAATGTTAGTTTCGGTAGGGTTTTGTAAATGCTGTAGAAAAACCTTTAGCAGCGTTTAAAAAACGTAGTTATATGGAAATATTTTATGGCGTATATTAAAACGCCAACAAAAAAATCATACTTTTAGTTGCGCGACCTGTAGTAGCGTTCTTTAAAATACTACTAAATGTTTTGGTAGCATTTTTTCAAAGCTACCAAAGGTCTTTTCTGGTTTAGTGAACCCTAGCCATCTCATCATCTTCTTCGAATCCAATCCCTAGCTCATTGTTGGACTGTAGCCAATAAATTATTACCTCGCCAACGATCCAATCCATTGCTCGCTGCGTTTGACTCGTGATTCTTCTTGTGCCCTTAAATCAGTTTGAGGTGGGTTTGCTTGGTTGATTCGTTAATTTTGTGTAATGATTTGTCGAAAAGTATTCATTTGCTACTTTGATTACATGAAGCTCGAGTTGATTACGGTTCGATGGGTCGAGATAGCCAATCGTGTCTTGAGTTTCTTCAGAAAACGTCATTCGGGCTATAGTCCAACACTTGACGCATTTTGCTATCTTCGTCCGTTCAACCAAAATTGACTCGCATCCAGTTTTACAGCTGTTATTGCACGTCATGCACATTCACTAGTTAATCTTGATTTCTTCCAAGGATTCGGACTTATCTTGTTCACTCGTTGCATGTTCGGCGTTCCTGTGAGGAGAAGAGTTTTCCATGTCACTACGGACAACGGATCCGCTATTGATCATTGATCGATAATGGGTAAGTGCACAAGAAGTAGACACAAAAACGAAATACGAACTGACAGGGGAAGTTCTTTTTTCCCACTGCGAGCGCACTATCTATACAGGATAGAGCATCTGCAATATACCGAGCACCGAGTTTATCCCATACAGATAGCACATTGCACTTGCCCTAGTTCGCACTTGAAATCCGTCGTGTCGATTACAAGTTAATGTCTCTTCGGAATTCGAGTGTGATAGGGCAGACTTATGAATTTAGGATAGATTTCCTAAACCATTTTCGGGCATGAGTTCTTATATATAGAAGAAGCGGTCATTTACACGCCATGAATCAAGTGGGCGTAGCTTGGCGCTCTCCAAAGCCGAATCATCATCCGTCTCGCAAGCCCAGTGCGGTCAATTAGTTCTAGTTAGGCACATAATGGACCGCACGCCTCCAAACTTTTGAGTCCTTCTTAACCCACCTAAAAGAGCTTCGTCAGCGGTTTCTGCCAAGGTTCCTCATAATATTTGCACATAGCATAGGATTCCGAAGAGGATGTGCTTCTGCCGGTGAAATACGAATTCGCCCATATGCCCTCCCTTCCCCCCCTCCCCTTTCAGGGATACACTACTTGTCATTGATACTTGTGTCTGAACGAAGTCATGCCTCCCTTCAATGATTTTTTACACGATCGCTCTCGAACTTGGGGATTGCCTCATTCCAGCTTCATCCGAATGGTTGCGTCATACTTACTTGCTGGCATGTCCATTTCATGCGGACGTTCAAATGTACTCCAAGTTTCGATGAGTTGCGGTATTTTCTCGTATTCAGGTGGAGTGACAATTGTACCTTTTTGAGTATAATTGAGGCCTAGAGGAATGGAAAAATCATCTCACACTTTTAAAGAAACATATCATAGTCCAAGACGCGGTGCTTTTTCGCTAGATGCCCCAAGGGGTTCAACCATCGATGGATGATAGTGGTAAACTTCTCTTTTCCATATATCGAGCTCTGAGGCGTCATAAGTGAGTTTCCAACTAACTAATCTTCTCTTGCAGTTATCCAAAGGCCGAATAGAATGTGACGCTGGACGAAGTTTGCCAAACTTTAAAGGCTATTGACGCCGAAGAGAGGTGTGTCAAAGTTCTACTGACCGATGACTTGCGTTGATACGGACTGGCTCCAAGTAAATCCGACATTCTGATTGAAACTCCCTCTCCTAGCCGATCCAGAGTTCAAACAAGATTCTCTTCTTCATCCCATGGTTTTGAGTAAGGTCAAAGGAGAGGTAGCCCATCTAGAGGATCACCCGATGAGGCTCGTGAGGAGGAAGATGCTGCTGCGATTTCTGAGTGGTTCTGTTAGATGCCTCTAATCTCGGAGGTAACGGAAGATGAGTTCACGCGCAGAGACGGCAAAGCTATGTTGGACTTAGAGAAAGAAGAAGGAGAATTCGAGAGTAGTAGCGACCAGTCTACCGCTAGAGACTACTTCTCGTCAAAATCTGAAGGTGCAGGCTAGGAGTCTTACGATGAGACTCCGGGAATGAGTCCCGATCTCCTGAGTCCAACTCCTTCGAATGCAAGTGGCGAAGGCAAAGTTCTAGAAACTAGAAGACATCAGGAATCCCTGAGTAAGGATGTTGGAGCAGGGTTCGACGATTTCAACGATGTTTTTGTTGACTTCAACGCGCTCTTGAAAGGGGATTTTAAATTTGACATGACGCCTTCCTGCTTGGGCGATATCGCACTAGTAGTTAGCTCAGTCCCGTCTATAACAACCGAAGTCAGTCCCATCCCAGTTGCAACAACCATTTGTTCTGGTTTGTGACGACGTCTTAGGCCCCTATTAGGGACACACAACACGTTGCATAGGATTACACTTATTTCCATCTCTTCATATATTTGCTTAGTTTATATCATGCTTCTGAAGCCTCTTATGTATGTCTCATTCCAGGTACGATGAGCGGACAAGGCTTTTACGACGACTTCGACGACTATACCGATTGCCAACGGTACCTCAAGCGCCCCTCCAGCCACCATCAAGTTCGAGAGATGGAAGAAGAATACAGGCGGAGGAAAGAACTTGAAGCTGAAGCCCGCCACTAGGAAGAGAGAGATCGATCTCGTTCATATAAGGGTGGGTATGAGAAAATAAGATCATTTGAAGAAAGAGATGAACCGTCAAAGAAGTAGAAATTTGATTACCACACCCATCCTTCAGAGCTTTCATCGAAACACTCTTCTGCTTCACAAAAAATTCCCATCACTTCTACCCCTATTCTACCACTAGCTCATATTCCATCCTCTTCTCTTGTTACTACTGCTCCTGTGCTTCTCACCTTCGCCAGAGGCCTGCCTATGTTCTTCCTTCTGGTGATCCTAAGCTTGAGTCAGCGCTTCCAGGTCGGTTTTTAAAGGGGGCAAATTTGACCTAGATCTTTACCCTATTCGCAGGGATTCTTTCATGTCGCATCTCCAGGTTATCCAGAACAACCTAGAACAGGCCGAGAGATGGGAGAAGCTCTGCAAGCAACTAGCGGATACAAACAGAAATAATTATCAGGAGATCCATTCCTTCGAATCTGAGAAAGAAGATTTCGAGAAGGAACTGGTCAATCATGATACCAAAATTAAATAGTTGGAGGAAGAGAAGGAAGTGGCGCTTCGTAAAAGTAGGAGAACCAGTGCTCTGTTGAAGGAGTTGAAAGAGGCACAGGAAAAAGTTGAGATCGTCTGGAGGAATAAGATCAAAAAGACTCATGCTGAGGAGGCGAAGCTAAAAGAAGAAGTGGTCGCTTGCGACGCTATCACTGAAGGTCAAAGGAAAGCCACCGCTGACCTCGATCTAATTATCGAGGGGCACAACAAAACAATCTCCGACTAAGCCGAGACCATCGCCAAGTTATAGGCTTAGGTCACACAACTCGGTGTCGATAAGACTGATGTTGAGATTGAGGAGGTTATGGTGAAAGCAGATTACTTGGACCTCCAACATGCATTTGATAGGAAAATGGGGAAGCTGGATGCGACTACTCTGAATGTCTATGTTAACACTCTGTTGCATAAGGGGATCCCCTGCTATCCCGACCCGAAGTATCCACACACTCTTGCCCTTGTTTGAAAGGAATCTAATCTCGCTTTGCTGAGAGCTACGATGCTTACGCCGATCAAGAATTGCGAGAGGCTTATCTTAATGATGAATCCAAGAAAACGCTACTTGAGGGCCAGGAGATCCTCCGGGTCGAATGGGAGAAGGAGGCCACCGATGTTGCCTTGACGACCGCCACCGATGTACTCACCCAGCCTTCTTCCTCCGACATGGGCGAACCGTCAAAGCAGCTCCACAACCAACCAACAAGTTCAGGACCTGACATTGTTCCTCATGTGGTGAAGCCCTCAAAAGAAGGCGATAGTGATGAGTTTGAGGTCACCGTTCATGATCGTTCCTCTAATGCAAGTAACGTCCATGCTTCTCCCAAATTCGAGAGCCTCCATCTTATGCCATAAGAGCAAGAGGAGTTTAATGCTTTCCTTTTTGATCTTATAGGGCCATCTACTTTTACTGTTGATGCATCAGCTACTTCTATGCCCGCACCTGCTGCGATTTTCACATCTTCTACGATTGTATCTATTCCTGCTCCTGTTTCCACATAGCGTCTAGCTCACAGCTAGGGCCATAAGCCGATAAGATAGCTACGCTCCACGGCCTAGATGACCTTTTGGCGTCTTTATAAGGTGATGTAACTGTAGCAGAGGCCGAGGAGCAGGAAATGCAGACAAAGCAGCCACAAAAGACTCCGCACGATTTGGTTCCCGTCAAAAAGGAAAAGGTAGCGGCATTTAAAGCTTCGAAGAGCTCCTGGAAGTTAAGAAAACGAAGGGGAATGGGAGATTCTTTTGAAAAAATTTCAGAGGAGGGGGAGGAGATTGCCACTGAAGTGCACATTGACAATACTAGCTGCGACACCTCTTCTGAAAAGTAGCAGAAACTTCCAACCAGAGGTGAAAAGGGAAGCGATGGCAAAAAGCTTTGAGCGGCTAACGTGAAGATGGACTGACCAACATCTTACAAGAAGACTAGCTTTTGAGTCATTTTTTTTCAAGTGTAGAGTCTGCACTTTGCATATAGAGTCTGTATTTTCCTTTTGCTAGCAGTTTTTTGTGTAGGTACGATCCCTATATTTTGATCCTATGTACAGAAATTACAGTTAATTCATTAATATATTGAGTGTTTTTGTTTATCTATTCATATATATTCTATGTAATTATGCTTGTTTCATATCATACTTTTCTAGTTCTTTGATCATAGTGAAAGCCCTTCATCCGAAGCGACAGAACTTAGAAATTATCAGCACTTTGGAAGTTAATAGAACTTTAGAAATTAACAGAACTTAGAGAATTTTTGTTTTAAAAATTCATAAAATTTCTAAAAATTCTAAAACTTTGAAATTTTTATGATTTTTGTTTGGAAGTTCATAAAACTTTAAGATATAACTTGTCAACTTATTGTTATTTAGAGTGACAATACTTGTGAACTTACTGTGTTTGCGTGTTTCTATGTTCGTGTGTTTCTCTCCCTGTACAGGTGTATGCCCCCCAGTTCTCAGCGTTGTTTACTTCAAACGATTTTCAAGTATCCAGTAACTTAGGGTTTAGATAATATCTATTGAAAATCTGGCTAATTCATGACTTGATTTTCCTTTCTTCGGAAGTTTTGCTACCTTAGCATATAGTCTAAGTTTGGATAATGGGTAAGTTTGTAATCTTTGCATGGGTATGTATTGTCAATCACTGAGTGCCTTCCTTCTAGCACTAGCTATTCCTAGCTATATTCATGGTTTTTCTTAGCTCCTCGGCGTTGCCCATCTTCGGGTAGTGTGAGGGGCTATTATTTGGGGATTTAGCATGCCGCTTGTGTAGTATGCAGCATTCAGTGCTCCTTGACGTCGCCCATCTGTGAGTGACGTAGGATGCATAAGTTTGGATGTTTCAACGTTGCATATCTCTGGGAAACTCGATAGGTTTATTTTGAGCTTCCTCGCCGTTGCCTATCTCCAGATAATGCAAGAAATTGGTTTTCGATGCTTCTCGGTATTGCCAATCTCCGGTCAATGGGAGAGGTTTATATTGAGCTTCCTCCGCGTTGCCTATCTTTAGACGATGCATGGAGTTCATTTTCGATGTTTCTCGGAGTTGCCCATCTTCGGGCAACGCAAGGAGTTCATTTTCGATGTTCCTCAGCATTGCCTATCTCTAGGCAATGCGAGGAGTTTCAGCTTGAGTGTGTAGCTTTCGATGCTCCTTGGCGCCGACTATCTCTGGGCAGCGCAAGGAGTTTAAAATTGGGTGTGCGACTTACGAAATGTGTGGCTTTGGGTGTTCCTCGGTGTTGCCTATCTTCCGGCAATACGAGGAGTTTCAGCTTGAGTGTGCGGCTTATGAGATGCACAGCTTTCGATTCTCCTTGGTGATGCCTATCTCCGAGCGGTGCAAGGAGTTTAAATTTGGTTGTCTGGCTTACGAAATGCGTCGCTTTGGATGTTCCTCGGTGTTGCCTGTCATCGGGCAATGCGAAGAGTTTAAGCTTGAGTGTGGGGCTTATGAGTTGTGCGGCTTTCGATGATTCTTGGTGTTTCCTAACTTCAAGCAGCGTAAGGAGTTTGTTTTTGACACTCTTTGGTGTTGCTATCTCCGGACAACACGAGGAGTTTTATTTTGGTGCTCCTTGGCACGGCCTATCTCTGGGCCATGCGGGGAAGTTAGTTTCATAGGTGCTTCCTGATGTTGTCTATCCCCAGGCCACGCGAGGAATTAGTTTTTTTCTCCTGTTGTTGTCGGAGTAACACCGGTTTTCCTTTTTTGGAAGGCAAGGATTGAGTTCCGTCGATCCAATGGTTTGAGTCGATTTGCTTCCGTCGACGCGGTGGGTAATTATTATGAACATAGTTTGGTTGGTTTAAGAAGAAAACTTTATTAAGGAAAGCATGGCAGATTCTTTGCCTATTTACAATGCCATCGGCATTTTCAGGATGGCTTATTTGCTAAAAAATAGAAAATACGTAAAATAGTTTTTTAAATCAAATAACGGCAAACCGATTTGCTATTCTAGGCTCTAGGAACTACGACCCGTCGACGGTTTTCAACTTGGAAGTCCCGTCGCTGAGCTTTTGATTAATGACATATGGTCCTTCCTAGTTTGGTCTGAAGGCACCCAAAATAGGGTAAACTCGCTTAAGCATAAGATCTCCAACTTCAAGGTCTAACTATGAACTTTGGAGTTGAAGAACCATGCAACCCTTTTTTGGTGGGCAGTAGTTCTCAACTCTGCTTCTTCTCTTATTTCATTGACCATGTCTAGCGATTCGTGCTCATTTGTGCTTGATTAAAATTCTTCCTTCAATGTGGGGGGACTTCTAACTCAAGGAATCATTGCTTCTAAACTAGATACTAATGCGAACGGAGCATGACTAGTTTCTGCATTGTGTATATTTATGTAAGCCCATAGTGTTAGTGGAAGTTCATCAACCAAGTTTCCTTTCGCTTTCGCTACTCGCTTTTTGATAATGGACTTGATGGCTTTGTTCATTGCTTCCATCTGCCCGTTTGCTTGTGGATGAGCCACTGTGGAATAGCTTTTTTGATTCGGCTGGAGAAGTCTTTAAACTCAGTACTTTCGAATTGGGCTACATTCTCAGTGATGATCTTTTATGGTACACCAAACCTGCAAATGATGTTTCTGGTGACAAAGTTAATAACTTTCTATAAGGTTATGGTGGCTAGCGGTTCCGCTTTGGCCCATTTAGTGAAATAATCTACGACAACTATAGCATATTAGGCTCCTCCCTTGGCTATTGGAAGGATGCCAATCAGATCGATCCCCCATATCGCAAGTGGCCATGGACTGACCATTTGTGTCAGTTCCGTTAAAGGGGTTATCTTAGTTTTGTTGAACTTTGACAGCGATCGCACCTTCTGGCATGATCTGCAATGTCGCAATTTATTGTTGGCCAAAAGTATCCATATCAAAGGACTTTATTTGCTAGCGTTTGACCCCCAGCGTGGTCTCTGCACTCGCTTTTATGTACTTCTCTCAGAATTCATCATGCTTCAACGTTGGTCACACACCTAAGAAGAGGGGTCGAGAATCCCCTTGGAGTATCCCATCTTGTATCATGAACCGTGGCACCTTGCAGAGAAGATTCTTCCGTTGATTTCGGTCAGTTGTTAGGATTCCTAAAAGTAGCTAGTCCTTTATCTGTATCATCCGTGTACCTGGCTCGATGGTGGTCTTTAGAATCCAGTCCATATACATTTCGTCAATGCTCAGGTTGGTTAGCATTTCAACCGAAACCAACCCCAATGACCGGGCTTCTCCGGAGCTTGCCAGCTTGGCTAAATAGTCTGCCTTGGTGTTTTTCTCTTGTGGGATGTGAGTTATGGTGTAGTGCTCGATATCACTTAACAGCTCTTGTACTTTGGACAGGTATCGAGTGAGATTTTCTCCATGCGCTTAGTACTCCCTTTTCACTTGAAAAACTACCAGTTGAGAGTTGCTGTATATGTGAATAGATTTTATCCCGAGTTCCTTCACTACCTTTAGTCTAGCGATCAAGACTTCATACTCTGCTTCATTATTTGTTGTTGGGAATTCCAAACACAAAGCATAGATAATGGCTCGTCCTTAGGAGTTTCAAGCACTACTCCTACTCCCGAACAGAAGTTGTTTGATGCATCGTTGATGAATAGCTTCCATTGCATGCCTGCTTCCAATTGAACTTCCTTCTCGTTGTTGAATATGCGCTTATATGTTTTTGTTTGATGATAATAAACATATATATTCATTTAAATGTATTTGGTAATGTACTATTTTGTTTTTCATAGATTAAATAAATATTTGTTGAATAAAATAAATTACACAGAATTTGAATTTGAATTCAAACAGAACAAGTTACACAGATTTTGAATTCAAACAGAAATTTTATTCAAACAAATATTTATTACAATCTTGAATAGTACAAATTCATGCTCTCACTATACATATACATTTCTGATTACATCACGATTACATCACAAATATTTTTACATTGATAACCTCACTACATATCACTCACACTCGTATTTTGTCTTCAACTGCATTCCGGTTTGAATCCAGCATCTGAGTAATCTGCAAAAATATTTTCAAACGCAGTAAAATTGAAAGAGAAATATTTTTGAAATTTGAAAGAAACGATGATTTTGAAAACATTGTTTGCCTCAGTTATTTGGGTTGTTCGTCATCATTTTTGACTGTGCAATATCTGTGCATATCAGTATTTTTATCAGGGACATGTAACCATAAGTGGCTGCAATACACACGTGTACATTCATACACGTGTGCACTGCCTCGCCAACTCGTGTACAAAAAATCAAACAAAAGCACAGAAATCAAAAACAAGGTCAAACCCAAGATAGGTTCAACTCAAGGCAAATAGACAAAGACAACAAGTACAACACTGTACAAGTGCCACAAGCAACATCAACAAGCAGTGCAGACTCAAAGCACCACTGACCAGAATACAATGCAACAACACAATCAACAAGGCAACAATGCAAATGAACAAATATCACAATGAACCAACAATACATGCAGGCCAGAGTGATACAAGGTCAGGAAGCAACCAGGATGGAGCAGAGACGATGAACACATGAGAATGGACAAGGCACAAATCAAGTCCAGCTACAAGTTGCAGACTCAAAACAAACATGACACCAAGCTACAAACTCAAATGCAAAATGGAGTGAATGCAACATGGTAAACAACTGCAGAAGCAACTACTATAATGCAACAGTGTAGCAGTGCAAATCAACAGTGAAGACTGCATAAGTGACCATGAAACTGACTCGAAGCAGTAGTGACAGTAAGCATGAATCAAGCTCAGTGGCAAATGCATAAACACATCAGAGTGAAACATTTGAGTTGCAACATGAATGAAAAGAACCAGACACAACAGTGCACAAGTACAAGAAACTTGAATTCAATTGCAACAACTCAATGGACCAAACTGCAAGTACAGGAGGCAACTCAATAAAAACATGCTCAGGTCAGAGACAACACAGTGAAAGTTCACAAGTGCAGACACATAGAGCAGTCATAATGAAACTGCAGTGAAGACCTGAAGGCAACATGAAGAAATATACATGCACCAGTGATGAAAGCTACAAGATACACAAGTTTTCCAGTGATACAAATGCAACACAGTGAGAACAACAATGAATACTGCAACATGACCAATTGTCAAAACTGCATCAATCACAAATGCAATGCAAGTGGAGTAATGGGTGATACTGTAACAACAAACTCAACCAAGACAAGTATTGCAGTAATGAATGCATCACATACACAACATCAAAGTGACACAAATGTAGAACTGACAAATGTATCAACTCAACTACAGCCAGTGCCGACATGAACAGAAGTTCTGAATCAACAATGCAGACACAAGTCAGTTGCAACATGAAACAAGTACATGAAGACCAACGTCACAGTAAACATGCAGATGAACAGAAGATAGTGAGCATATATTTTTGTATAAAATGCAAAGTTCAGATCTACAGAATGGGGATGAGCTCGACCGAGTAAAGTATGCAGCAGAGATGATCGAAGTAAAATACAAGCCGAAGTCAGAGTTCAATGAATATAAAATTCGTATCATTATTTTTTGAAATGGTCAGAGATGTCAAAAAGAGGAAAGTTTCTGTTTTTTATACAAGAAGAAAATCGAACGCAACACAATCAAAGCCGTGCGTATCAAGGTATAATTAAAATCAGGAAAGCATAATTTAGGAAAGTATCTAATCGATACAAGCAAAATCAAGTGTCCAGAATTCATATAAATACAATCCCAAAATCATCATCGGCTGTAAGGAGAAAATCGAATCAAATCAAAACACAAACCCAAGTTCATCATCGGCATCGAGTTATAGAGTCAAGCAAATCATTAAAACCAGCAACAAAAAGAAATAACATACCAATCATCAACAACTCAATCACCGAAGAACCTCGAAGTCGACGCAAATCAATCGTCATAGAACGTGCAAGCCGAGCAACGCAATCTCCAAGTCAACCAGATCATCAGAACGAAGCACTAATTCGAGAAAGAAGCCGAAGCCCTAATTCGACATAGAAAGGCCGACATTTTTACAAGCAAAAGAAGGAATGGGTCAAAGCTAAAGTGGATCGGGTTAATAAAAACAAGGGGCCGGCCTTGTTTTTTATAAAAGGGCTTAAGTTTTTGTTTAGGGTTCAATTAATAAAGGGGTTTTTTAGTTATTTTATTTTGAGCAAAAATCACGCATTCGAGTTGTAGTTCAATTTTTGCTCCGGTGTTATTTTTGAAGTTGTTTTTTCTTTTCGAGTCGAAGAATCTGTAAATCACCACCTAGGGATTAGGTAGTGTCAGATTGTTTATTTAGAATTAGTTCAGTGAGCAGGGAGTGCGAGTTTGCAAAGCTCTATAGGCGGGAGCAGTGTTTGCGAGTGAGCGAAACTCTATAGGCGGGAGCAGGGTGTGCGAGTCTAGTAGAGTGTTTGTGAGCGGGAGCAAAAAGGGTCTGCGAGTCTAGTAGAGTGTTTGTAAGCGTGATACTGTTTAATTCTAATAGAAATCTGTGAATGCAGCAGTAGGCAGGGGTTGCCGAAGCTGGGTAAATTTTGTGTGTGATTTACTTTTCAGCATATTTATTTCTGCAATTATATTTCTGTGTTTAATTTGAGAAAATTTGCTATAACCCTATTCACCCCCCCCCCTCTAGGGTTAATCTAGATCCTACAAGTGGTATCAGGGCCCGGTATATATTTTTTTAACTCTAGAGTCATGAATCCATCAAATAATGCTTTCTCTGAGGGGCAATCTATCGTTAGGCCACCCATGTTTAACGGGAACGATTATGCTTATTGGAAAGTTAGGATGAGTATTTATCTTAGTTCCGTTGATAATGATGTTTGGGATATTATTGAAACTGGCTATAAACCTCCCACTATAATCGTTGGTGATACTAAGATTCCTAAACCGAAGGATAGGTGGGATGCTAACGATAAGAGATTGAAAACGACAAATGCTAAAGCCATGAATGCTTTGATATGTGCTCTTGATAAAAATGAATTTAATAGAATTTCTCATTGTACAACAGCACAGGAAATTTGGCACACTTTGGAGGTGACACACGAAGGAACTTCTCAAGTTAAGGAGTCTCGTCTAGCCCTATTCAGCAATGAATACGAGAACTTTGTGATGGACAAAGGCGAGAGCATAAAGGACATGTTTGGACGCTTTTCAACTTTGGTGTACAACGCTAGAGCACTTGGGAAGGTATTCACTGAGGTAGAGCTTGTGCGGAAGATACTACGAGTCTTACCAATGAACTTTAAGGCAAAAGTCACGGCAATCCAAGAATCGAAAGATCTGAGTAAGCTAAGCATGGAGGAGTTGATTGGAAACTTGATGACATACGAGCTTGAGCTAAAAGCAAAGGAAGAACGCAACAACTCCGAACCAAAGAAAAAGACGATTGCCTTAAAAAGCAAAGAAGAAAGCGATGAAGAAGATCCAATTGAAGAGCTTGCAATGGCTGTCAATAATCTTAGAAGATGGTCTAGATTCAAGCCACGCAAGAAGAAAACAAAGGGCAATAGGTCAAAAGATTCCGAAAATTCCGATAATGAACTGACATGTTATAACTGCAACAAGCCTGGCCACATCAAACCAAAATGTCCACTTCTCAAAAACAACAAAGGAAAGAAAAAGGCGAAGAAGGCATTTGCAGCGACTTGGGATGATGAAGAAGGAGAAGAAGCTTCGGATAGCAGCGCAGAGGAGGTTAACTTGTGTCTTATGGCGAAATCAGATTCAGATTCAAGCTCAGAGGAATCTAGTGAGGAAGGTGAGTATTCCTATAGAGATCTTGTTTTTATGTGTTCTGATCTTACTAAAGTAGTTGATGCTCTTGAATCTAAAATTGAAAAACTAAAAACTGATAGGAAAGAACTTGCTCGTAAAAATTTTAGGTTAGAAACTGAACTTGAAAATATTCAAAACCTAGAATGTAAAAGATGTAAAGTTTTAAATTCAGAATTGACAAGACTTAAGAATAACTCTGAGAATCTTGAAAAAGAAAACTTGAATCTTAAGGAAACCATCGACACTAGGAAAAAGGATTTTATAAATCGATGCACCTCACTTGTCACTGAAAATACAACACTAAAAACCAAAGTCCAAAATCTTGAGAAATCTTTGAATAACTTTTCAAGAGGCGAAAAATCTTTCAACATGCTATTGGGAAATCAAATTTTTGCTAACAACAGAAAAGGACTTGGTTTTGGAAAAACACAAGCTGAGGATAATGCAAAAGGGAAAAGTGTCTTTGATAAATGTGAAATAATTGGACATCATGTTGAAAATTGTAGTCATAGGAACAAGAACACAAAATTTATACAAGTTTGGGTTCCTAAGAATTCTACAAACAAATTTCATGTCTATTGGAACAAGAATGAAAAGTCTAAACAAGTTTGGGTTTCAAAGGGTTTGTTTATTCATAATGTTTCTGCTACTAACAATCATGGACCTAGAAATAGGTCACAAAAATCCTTCATCGTATAGGCGAGGTGGCAGGCTAAGGACAACAACGGTGTTCTCTGGATTTTGGCTGTTCCAGAAACACAACGGGCATCATAGCAAAGTTCCTTAGCCTAGTATAAAGGTGACAGAATCACAATAGGCAATCACGAGAAATTATCGTAAAGGTAAAACAGGTGAAGGTATAATCTGCACCATATTCTGAATTAAATCAGCCAAAATTGTGATAATGATGTGATGATGTCTTTAATTCTGACTTATTGATATGATTTTTCCTTTGACTTGTTCTTACTTTGATTTGTGCTTAAAAGTAGACCAATCATCCTTTCATCATTGAATTTAATCTGTTTGGTCAAATTATGATGTTGATTAATTACTGTCTACTCATGCTACACGTAGATATATTTTGACATTTTGATCACTACTTGTAAATTTGCACGATTTCAAATTCATGTGAAAAAGGATTTTAAGAAATTGTTGAAATTTCAAGAAATTATTTTTGAAATAATTATGATGTTGATTGACTGTTGATTACTCATGAATATAATTGTTTATCCTATGGTTTCTGAAATTAACACCATGATATTTGTTTGAGTGTGAACATGGCTTCAATTCAAAATCCAAAGAATGTCATTTAAATTGTTGCTAAAATTGAGTTTGAAATTTTTGATGCACACTTCATGTCTGGTTTACCAAATCCAGTTAGTGATATTTTGGATTGAAAAAGAAATTCAGATGCAATTCATACTAGTAATCTAGTTGATAGAAAACTTACGAGTTGAACATGATTTATTGTGAAACATTCATTTGCTGCATCATTTTTTTCAAAGAAAATATCTGCATATTTTTCACTTGAAATAATTTTTAAATAACAAGATTTTCTTATGAAACCCCTTCGAGAAAATGATTGTTTGACCATATTTTCAGATTAGTTATTTGTATTTGATTTTAAATGACAAATTTTGACTAATCCGACTCCCTACTAATTATCAAAGAGATAAATAGTGATTGAAAAAGTGATGAGTGTTGATATTTAACATACATTACTCAAGAGAGTATATTTGGAAAATTTCTTTAGGAATTAAAACAAGAATTATAAAACTTTTTGTTGGGTAAAGATTCCATGACCATTTCTATATCTATCATTATTTCTATCGACCATGGTTTATCAAATATTCAATATAGTTTGTCGATATGTGGTACTATAATCAGGAATCATTTGTTTTTCATGTCATATTTTTTTTTAAAAATAAATAAATATCCAAAGTATTCACTCTCATTTAAAAGTCCTCACGGTTATGCATGGGTGAATTACTTGAATTTTTTTTATTATGTGCTTCCATGCTCATTTAAAAGTCCTTACGGTTATGCATGTATGGAACGCATATCAAAATTAAATTGCTTAAATAGACAAGTTGATTCTAATCCCATTTAAAAGTCCTCACGGTCATTCGTGGTTAGAAGATACTTGATTTCATTTTTAAAATTAAATTCGAATACTACTAATCTCATTTAAAAGTCCTAACGGTTATGCATGATTAGTAGATATTCAAATTCCTGATATAAATACCACAAGTTGATTCAACTGTATGATTTTATATGAACACCATATCCATCATTTCTAAAAGTGGAATATGCGCCTAACAAGGGTAGTTATGGTTTTTGTTTGATTCTTATTGAAGTTTACTATTTATATTCAATTTGAGTTTAATGTTGGATTAATATCGATCACTTTATCTCTATTTTTCTCTCACACTATTATTCTTTTGCTGATAACAAAAGGGGGAGAGAAAAGTTAAGATTTTGTCAAATAGAATCAAGCAAAGGTCAAATAATTTTTTCCATATGCATCTAGGCTCATTTGAATATATTTGTATGCATATATGTAGGGGGAGCATCATGTAGAGAGGAAGCATTTAAATAGGGGGAGCAATTAGAGTATATAATTGGTCAAATACATTTAACACGGTCAAAATCTTAAATATATGTTTGTTATCATCAAAAGGGGGAGATTGTTGAATATGCGCTTATATGTTTTTGTTTGATGATAATAAACATATATATTCATTTAAATGTATTTGGTAATGTACTATTTTGTTTTTCATAGATTAAATAAATATTTGTTGAATAAAATAAATTACACAGAATTTGAATTTGAATTCAAACAGAACAAGTTACACAGATTTTGAATTCAAACAGAAATTTTATTCAAACAAATATTTATTACAATCTTGAATAGTACAAATTCATGCTCTCACTATACATATACATTTCTGATTACATCACGATTACATCACAAATATTTTTACATTGATAACCTCACTACATATCACTCACACTCGTATTTTGTCTTCAACTGCATTCCGGTTTGAATCCAGCATCTGAGTAATCTGCAAAAATATTTTCAAACGCAGTAAAATTGAAAGAGAAATATTTTTGAAATTTGAAAGAAACGATGATTTTGAAAACATTGTTTGCCTCAGTTATTTGGGTTGTTCGTCATCATTTTTGACTGTGCAATATCTGTGCATATCAGTATTTTTATCAGGGACATGTAACCATAAGTGGCTGCAATACACACGTGTACATTCATACACGTGTGCACTGCCTCGCCAATTCGTGTACAAAAAATCAAACAAAAGCACAGAAATCAAAAACAAGGTCAAACCCAAGATAGGTTCAACTCAAGGCAAATAGACAAAGACAACAAGTACAACACTGTACAAGTGCCACAAGCAACATCAACAAGCAGTGCAGACTCAAAGCACCACTGACCAGAATACAATGCAACAACACAATCAACAAGGCAACAATGCAAATGAACAAATATCACAATGAACCAACAATACATGCAGGCCAGAGTGATACAAGGTCAGGAAGCAACCAGGATGGAGCAGAGACGATGAACACATGAGAATGGACAAGGCACAAATCAAGTCCAGCTACAAGTTGCAGACTCAAAACAAACATGACACCAAGCTACAAACTCAAATGCAAAATGGAGTGAATGCAACATGGTAAACAACTGCAGAAGCAACTACTATAATGCAACAGTGTAGCAGTGCAAATCAACAGTGAAGACTGCATAAGTGACCATGAAACTGACTCGAAGCAGTAGTGACAGTAAGCATGAATCAAGCTCAGTGGCAAATGCATAAACACATCAGAGTGAAACATTTGAGTTGCAACATGAATGAAAAGAACCAGACACAACAGTGCACAAGTACAATAAACTTGAATTCAATTGCAACAACTCAATGGACCAAACTGCAAGTACAGGAGGCAACTCAATAAAAACATGCTCAGGTCAGAGACAACACAGTGAAAGTTCACAAGTGCAGACACATAGAGCAGTCATAATGAAACTGCAGTGAAGACCTGAAGGCAACATGAAGAAATATACATGCACCAGTGATGAAAGCTACAAGATACACAAGTTTTCCAGTGATACAAATGCAACACAGTGAGAACAACAATGAATACTGCAACATGACCAATTGTCAAAACTGCATCAATCACAAATGCAATGCAAGTGGAGTAATGGGTGATACTATAACAACAAACTCAACCAAGACAAGTATTGCAGTAATGAATGCATCACATACACAACATCAAAGTGACACAAATGTAGAACTGACAAATGTATCAACTCAACTACAGCCAGTGCCGACATGAACAGAAGTTCTGAATCAACAATGCAGACACAAGTCAGTTGCAACATGAAACAAGTACATGAAGACCAACGTCACAGTAAACATGCAGATGAACAGAAGATAGTGAGCATATATTTTTGTATAAAATGCAAAGTTCAGATCTACAGAATGGGGATGAGCTCGACCGAGTAAAGTATGCAGCAGAGATGATCGAAGTAAAATACAAGCCGAAGTCAGAGTTCAATGAATATAAAATTCGTATCATTATTTTTTGAAATGGTCAGAGATGTCAAAAAGAGGAAAGTTTCTGTTTTTTATACAAGAAGAAAATCGAACGCAACACAATCAAAGCCGTGCGTATCAAGGTATAATTAAAATCAGGAAAGCATAATTTAGGAAAGTATCGAATCGATACAAGCAAAATCAAGTGTCCAGAATTCATATAAATACAATCCCAAAATCATCATCGGCTGTAAGGAGAAAATCGAATCAAATCAAAACACAAACCCAAGTTCATCATCGGCATCGAGTTATAGAGTCAAGCAAATCATTAAAACCAGCAACAAAAAGAAATAACATACCAAATCATCAACAACTCGATCACCGAAGAACCTCGAAGTCGACGCAAACCAATCATCAGAGAACGTGCAAGCCGAGCAATGCAATCTCCAAGTCAACCAGATCATCAGAACGAAGCACTAATTCGAGAAAGAAGCCGAACCCTAATTCGACATAGAAAGGCCGACATTTTTACAAGCAAAAGAAGGAACGGGTCAAAGCTAAAGTGGATCGGGTTAATAAAAACAAGGGGCCGGCCTTGTTTTTTATAAAAGGGCTTAAGTTTTTGTTTAGGGTTCAATTAATAAAGGGGTTTTTTAGTTATTTTATTTTGAGCAAAAATCACGCATTCGAGTTGTAGTTCAATTTTTGCTCCGGTGTTATTTTTGAAGTTGTTTTTTCTTTTCGAGTCGAAGAATCTGTAAATCACCACCTAGGGATTAGGTAGTGTCAGATTGTCTATTTAGAATTAGTTCAGTGAGCAGGGAGTGCGAGTTTGCAAAGCTCTATAGGCGGGAGCAGTGTTTGCGAGTGAGCGAAACTCTATAGGCGGGAGCAGGGTGTGCGAGTCTAGTAGAGTGTTTGTGAGCGGGAGCAAAAAGGGTCTGCGAGTCTAGTAGAGTTTTTGTAAGCGTGATACTGTTTAATTCTAATAGAAATCTGTGAATGCAGCAGTAGGCAGGGGTTGCCGAAGCTGGGTAAATTTTGTGTGTGATTTACTTTTCAGCATATTTATTTCTGCAATTATATTTCTGTGTTTAATTTGAGAAAATTTGCTATAACCCTATTCACCCCCCCCCCCCTCTAGGGTTAATCTAGATCCTACACTCGTCGCCCCTTAGGTAAATTCGACAATGAAGTCGGCCAACGCAAGCCCGTTGATTGTTTCACTTGGATGGTATGTGACGTCATATTGGTTCAACTCTATATTTCACTTGTGTAGTCGTCCGGAGGTTTTTGCACGGTATAAAACTTACTTCAGGTATTGGTCAGTCAATACTTTAATTGGATAAGCCTGGAAGTACAGTCGTAATTTTCGAGATGCGATCAAAAGGCAATATGCTAGCTTTTCCAGCTTTGGGTAATTCTTCTTAGCTCCGGTGAATCATTTGTTAATGTAGTACACAGGTCGCTGGATTCTCGCTTCTTCTCGCATGAGAGCCGCGCTCAGTGCATGTGAGGAAACCACTAAATAGGTGAATAGGTCTTCTCCATCCACTGGTTTAATAAAATTGAGGGAGCTTCCAAGTGTCGCAGCAGTTCCTCGAAAGGTGTCCGGCAAGCTTCACTCCATTCGAAGTTTTTCTTCCTTTCTTCAGTGCGTCGAAGAACGGTATGCACTTGTCTGTAGATTTGAAGATGAACCGACTTGGTGCTGCGACCTTTCCATTCAAGCTTTGAAGTTCTCTCTTATTTTTAGAGGCTTGGACTTCCCATAACATTGTTATTTTCTTTGGATTTGCTTCGATGCCTGGGGCACTTACTATGAATCCTAGGAATTTCCCGAACGCTACACCGAAGTGACATTTAAATGGGTTGAGCTTCATTCCGTATTTGTGGAGTATTTCGAACATTTTAGCAAGATTTACTCGGGATTTGACTAACATATCATCCACGCAAACGTCCATAGTCTTCCCTATCTAGCGTACGAACATAGTATTCACTAGCCTTTGGTACGTTGCCCTTGCATTTTTCAAACCGATTGGCATTACTTCCAAGCAGTACAGTCCTAAATTGGTGATGAAGCTGGTGTTCACTTGCTCTGGTTCGTGCATCAGGATCTGGTTATAGCCCGAATATGCATCCATAAATGACGGCAGCACATGTCCCGCTATTCCATCCACTAATTGATGAATTCTAAGGAGCGGGAAGCTATACTTCGGACAAGCTTTGTTGAGGTCCGAGAAATCAATAAAGGTTCGCCATTTCCTATTGGACTTCTTGGCTAGGACCAGGTTCGATACCCATTCGAGGTAGGTTGCATCTGAATGAAGCTGTTAGCCATCAGTTTATCTACTTCTTCTCTCAATTCCATGGACAATTCAGGTCCCAAGCTGTGCCCTTTTTGCCTAACTGGGGTGAATTTGGCGTCAATATTAAGGGCACGATAGGAAATCTTGGGTGATACCCCACACATATCGAAGTGTGTCCAAGCAAATATGTCCCAATTGGCGTGAAGTAACTTAGTTAGTTCCGATCGCATCTTGTTTCCACAATGCGACCCAATTTTCAAGACCCGTGTTGGATCATCCATACAGACTGGAATAGACACCGTCAATTCTATCAGTTCTGCCCGATCCTCTATTGAGCTCTTTTTCCTAAGGACCAAAGCCTTGTCGAATCGGCTATGATCCCCAAGCCAGGGACGGCTCTGTACTTTCTATTCGGAGGCATGGATGTGGAGGGTTTTCTCCACATCTTTTCTTTTTTCCTTACTTCTTGAATCGTGTAACTCTACGATGTAGCATTCTCGGGCAACGCTTTGCTCTCCTTTCACAATTCCGACTTCGCACTCGGTGGGGAACTTCATTGTAAGACACCATTAGGCCAATGCTATTCTAAAATCGGCTAATACGGGGCGTCCTAAGAATATATTGTATGTTGACATTTCATCCATCATCACAAAAGTCTGAATGAGGATGACTCGTCGCTCACCCTCTCAAAGCTCCACGGATAGGTCAATTGTTCCCACCGGTTGTTTGGGTTCTCTAGTAAACCCCTAAATCTTAGTCTGACACGCTTGATACACTTTTCATGCCAATCTTCATTTGATCAAAAATACATTTAGAGAGTATGTTAACTAAACTGCTACTATCAACCAGTGTGATTTCCAGCATAATTTGAAAAGTATGTTAACTAAATTGATCAATTCGTTTTGACCCTTCTTCTCTAGTTCCAGCTTGATTTCTTTGCTCCCTAATAGGTTGCGAGACCATAAGTTGATTGGGTTATTTTATCTTTTTCACATATTGTTGAAGATTGTTGTCTCGGATTAATCCTTCGATGAGGTCCTTAAGGTGGCGGCGTTCGTTTGTATTGTGCCTGTGCCTCTCGTAGAAGCGGTAGAATTTTCCTAAGCGCTTTTGTTGTTCTGTTTCCTCCTTTCCAAAAAGTTTCTTATACCCTTCAGTTTCTTGTGTTGCGAGATAAATATTCTTTGGAGTGTAATTCAAGGGGGTATAGTCTTCCCGTCTAAACCCTCTAAATCTATTTTTATTGCGGCCATTATTTCTTTTATCGAAGTTCGATTTTCTTCTCTTCTGATTCCCACTCTTCTCCACAACTCCATGAGTACTTTCAGGATCGCACGGCCATCATGTCATTTTGTACGATGTTTCTCTATTGTGCACAAGCGACTTTCTTTCCAGCTCCTATGCTTCCTCCAACCTCAGTTGAAATCTTTCATGTTGGTAGGTTGCTTCATCTTAATCCATTTCCCAAACTCTGTTTCTAGGAAAATAGTATGTACTAACGCCATAAAGACCATCTCCTCATTGGGTTGCTCACTTCCATTACCACGGTGTTAAACCAGCACATGAATGATTTCAATGACTCATTACGCCTTTGGACCAATCCGAATAGGGACATGACGTCCTTCAGTTGTATGGTATGAAGCCTGAACTGGTCAAGGAATTTCATTGGAAGTTGGTCAAAAGTTGAAATAGATATTGGGAGGAGTATGGTGAACCACATAGACGCGACTCCTTCTAGGAAAATAGGGAAGCATCGGCAGTGGATGGCCTCTGAAGCATTGGCTATGTCCGTGTACCAGCTAGACTTGTACAGATCGGGTTTTGGGTACTTCATTCCATCATGAGGGAGGATAGTTTTCATAGTGAATTTGTTTTGGTATCTTACATTCAAGATCTCATCGGCAAAAGGGGTCTGACTCGGGGTAAATCCCTATTCATCATCATTTCGGTTCTTACTCTCATCCATCAGCCATCTAACCATGTAGACTGTGTATGCCTCTGATGTTCGGCAGTCCTGGAGGGAAATCAGTCACTACGCCAAGTATTTGGTTCTACAAATGGCCTTGGCACGTGGGTTGGTGCCTAGGGTCTCTTGTCTCCGAAAGAGTCACTTCCGTAGGACCCCATTGGCTTATAGTTGGCTTGATTGGGGCAGTTTGGATGTTTCTAGCATCATTGTACGCATTGTCATTCTCTTCCAATTGATTACCTTGATATCCATCTTCTGAATTGAAGAGATTGACAGCTATATCTTCCTACAGGGTTTTGGCCCCTTGGTTCAAATTCAAGATTGGTTGCCTTGCGCTGAGTGGAGTGTTCTCATTCTCCTCCATGATGATCATGTTGTTACCCTTCTTTGTGGCTGCTTTTTGTTCCTTCTATGTAGGCCAGGAATGGAGGAATTCTCTTGTTCTATAGTAGTCACTGGTTCAGGCATAGTCCTTTGAGCGGGATTTGATTATATGGTCAACAGAGCGTTGAGCTTCTCCATTAGAGCCTTTTGACTATTTTCACTTTTTGGTTGATCTCCTCAGCCATCTTATTCATCACGTCTTCGGTAACGACTTCATGCTGACTGGAGGATGCTGGTGCCTGGTTTCCTAAGTTAGCACCATTGACTTCAGCTTGTTGGAGACTAGCACCTTCTCCAGCTATTACTGCCCCTATAGATCTCCCAGAGGTAGTTCTTCTTCTTCCAGGAGCTATTGATCCTAAAACAGCGAGTTCTTCAAGCAAATAGTGGGGGTCTAACTTTTGGACTTATGGGGCCCAAAGTAGATAGCTAGATCTGGATCCTAAGTTGGAGCTCTCAGTGAAAGCACCAAAATGTTGACGTAAACAAAGGAACATTGCCTTGGTTTGAGTTTGAAAGCACCCTCCCTATTTTTATAGAGCAGTATCATAGATATCAAGAAAGAACGGTAAAGGAAAGTAGACAAAGAATTTTTATAATGGTCTGACTATTAACAGAGCCTACGTCCACTTTATAGTTTCATTATAGACCGATTATTATTAGAAGAGATGTTTGGTAACAAGGCTTTGGCTATTCACTAGCTAGATTGATTGTCTAGAGTTGGAATCCACTGGAAAATCACAGGTATTCCTTTGGAGATTGTTATGAGGGAGGCAGAGAGTGAAGAATAGTTCTATTAGAGCTTTAGTAATCAGTCCGGAAAAGATCCTGTTAATGTTGCAGGTAGGATGGTATTTATAAAGATTGGAGAGCTACTGGGCCAGACCATGCCTTTATCGGCTCGCAAGTAAGCAGTAGACGACCAAGGGAAGTTTGGACTCGCAAAAGGAGTCAATACCATGGGTCGATGGCGATCCATGGTCTATGGGTCGCTGGCGACCCATAGACTTGGCTCGTTTGTGATCCAATATCTTGCCTCTTTTCTTAGTGTTCCACGGCTGGTTTGTTTGATGATTTGAGCAGAGGCATGGGTCGCTAATGATCTAAGCACTTAGGATTTTTATGGAGTCTGGAATTGGAGATGTTTCCATAGAATTTTATTGTTGCTCTTACGTTTTGATGGAAATTCGCTAGCTATTTACATTCAGCTACTGATTGGGTTATCGGAATGTTGATCTCTTTGCTTTGTTGATCCCAGTCGTTGTCTTAGTCATATAAATTGGCCCTTGTTGAGCCCTTGTCTTAACTTTTCTGATTAAGTCCTGAACCATCCTGTCTACACAAGGTTGTTCTGTTTTCTATTAGTTTCTTCTAGGTTAAAAGCTCGGATAACAATAAATACTAAACATTGGTGAATTGCTTGCATCTCACATTTAACATATTCAGGCACAACTAAGCCCGTAACGCACTTATTGGAAAATGAATTCCGTCAATCACAAGGCTACTGGGGTTCCTCCTGCCATAGTATGCCATGGATGAAATGTACCAAGGGCCTCACATGGATCCACTGCCAATAAAGGACTGGCTTACACCTTACTAGATTGTACCGAATATGTCACCACTGTAGTTGTGATCAACAGCGCTATCTGGGTATTAGCATACATAATTTGGAAATATTGATCCAGATCGAGTAATGACGATACCCTAACTAGTATGACCCACATAGCCTAATGCATATCCCATGTTTTAGTCATTCTCGGTTGTGAGGCTTGGGGCTACGTTACCTTTTTATATAGAAATGCCACTTGGAATGCTAAAGCTGTCCTCTAGGGGAAAGTGCAACGCTAGCGTTCATCTATACAAGTTGTTCGGACTATGGACAAACTGAAGGCACTACTTCTACTACATCCATTTAGGAATCACCCTCAAGGTTAGTGGCAAGTAGCCCTTGCACTTCGAAGATCTTCATTTTCGATTCTATCATCTTCCATATGTTTCTAATTCGAATGCTTATGTTGGTTCGAAGTGGTTTTCGGATAACTCAGTATCTGACCCCGGTCTCTTCGAACCAACATTTGATAATTTTAAAACTTGTTAAGTTGTTAATAGTGGACAAAACCACTATCTGGGGTGAGTATAGATTTTCATATGAAAAATAAGACATCATATACTTATGCCTACTTTTCGATTTCAAATAGTATTATCCCTTTATTAACAATGAAGTCGAACAAGTTAGAAAACTAGCCTTAACTCGATGTACATTCTTACTTCTTGGGATAGAGATGAGTTTCCATATCTCGAAATTTAGTGTTAAGTTTACAATAATATCTTCCATATACTTAATTAATCATAACCCATCTATCGAAATGTACTCTCTTAGATTAATCATGTTTCCGACATTTCGACTTCTTTATCCCTCTCCAAGAAAATCAAGTTCCAGATCTCACAAATAGGGCAAAGCCTGCTCATCGGCTTTTAGTGTTAAATACAAGATGACTTACTTTCAGTAAAATGTGTCAACATTTTAATGTAACTTATAATATTTGTTTGACTACTTAATAACACAAACAAAAAAATCCCTTGTATTTAAAACCCATCCTTTGTAAATGAAAGTTGCTTTTAAACAAACCAACCTTTGGAAATAAAGTGGTTTAAAATTAAGAACTTATTTAATTAATAATAATTTAAACTTTTAGTTATTTAATTAAATAATAATTAAACCTTTAATTATTTAATTGAATAATAATTAAAAATTAAATGATTTAATTAAATAGTAATTAAACCTTTATCTTAATTAATAATTAAATAATAATTATACCTAATTAATAATTAAAACTTACTTAATTAATCATTAGTCTTACTTAATTAATAATTAAATAATAATTAATGTTAATTAATTAATTAATAATTACCCATTTACTTAACTAATTAATAGTTAATTATTAAAAAAATATTTTATATTTTAAAATTCATTTTTAATAGTTATAATATATTTTAAAAGACTTTTCAAAAATATTTAAAGTAAAACCCTTTTTAGTTTACATACAAGTGGTCGATTTACGAACTGCATCCATAGCAACTATCGGTATATAGGCCATAACTTTCAACCTTGTTTTATATATACCAAAATAGCCTTTAAACCTTTTCCTTTTATGTTTAAATTACTTAAATAACTTTGCATAAAAAAATTTGAAACCAAAATAAAGTTTCGAAAACACTTGGAAAACATTTCAGAAGGACAAGGAAATAAACAAGTTTTAAAATACATGGGATCTCAATGTCAACAATAAACCAATTCAAGTATTAACAATCCATTCAACATCCAAACATCCATATACATAGCCCAAACTCATATTCAAATGTAAAGAACATCCATAAACAAGTAAAGACCATCACTTGCACATAATTACTTAAACACCACGACTATATTTCAAGTCAATAATAAATCATTATATATAAACACATATACGTATAACATAAGCAATATTACTCTACAAACCAAATAATTAACATTATTATTATCAGCAATAATAAAGTTTGAAACTTTGTTTTTAAAAGGTGGGATTTACTCACTAAAATAAACTGAATCCCAATCAAAATACCAACACATCAACTTAGTTTTTTCTTCGTAAAGACTTGATTTTTAAGGGCCTAATGGGCTAAATGGGTTCAGCCTAGGTAGTGGAGGTCTCGACCATGGCTTTGAGGAGAGAGTTTTGGTCTTGTTTTGAAAGATAGGAGAAATAAAGAGGAGTGGATATGTTTTTAACTCATTTTTTATGATTCAAAGTGCAAAATGAAGGATTATTGACTTGAAAATTTTCAAATAAGCCATGGAAATATAAGAAGAGTTTGAAAGATAGGTAATAAAGTTTTGAATATGAGTGAATGAAGATAAAATATGAAATGAAAGAAAAGAGAACAATTTCTACATAAAATGGAATATGAAAATTACTTATTTGCCCTTAACCCTATACCCTCCATAACTCATGCTACCTTACCCTCTATCTTGTCCTCTTATACACGCAAGCCATCAACCCCCCCCCCCCCCTTTTTAATTTCATCACTTCACTTCTTACCATGATATGAAGTTACCGTTTTCATTTTCATTTTTTTAAACAAAAGAAAAGGAAAGAAAAATTAACTTTACTTTTTTACTTTGAGTAAATTATTTTACCATATTTAACTCTAATGTTATTTGTATAAGCGTATGTATATATACACTCTAGTGTACACAACTTGTTCCGATAACTTTTAGACGATGAAAAGTAATACGGAAAACAATTTTTGATCACGTTTTTAATTTTTCTCCAAACTAGTTATTTTTATAAACCAAATTTGAAAAAAAATTACCATCATTAGTTATTACTTAAAAGATTTTTATTTTATTTATAAAAATTCATTAATTAATTAAAAAATATCAAATATTCATATTTAAAGTGATAAAATTACGGGTCGTTGCATTCTCTAACTTAAAAGAATTTTGCCTCGAAATTAACACACAAAAAGATAACTCGGAACAACTTAAAAGGGCATATATGATATATGCTAAAATGCATACAAAAGATACAAACTAATCAGCTACAACAAAAACAATGGGTACACAATACACAAGTAGCAAACTACTATTCAGACATCAATTATAGGGTGTTATGCCAATGCTTGCTTGATAACTGCTATAGTCAGAGTATTCGACCATGTGCAGATGATGTTCCCATGATCCTCCAAAGCAAAGATACACTCTAACTAGACTCTCCAAGACTTGGTTAACTCTTTTTGTTTGACCATTAGTTTGAGGATATAGGCCATGCTTAAACTTAGCTTTGTTTCCAAAGCTGCATGTAACGCTTCCCAAAATTGACTGGTAAAGATAAGATCTTGATCACTTATAATAGTACCTGGAAGTCTATGCAGTCTAATGATCTTCCGCATATAAATCTCTACCAAAGTTGTTGTAGTCCTCGTTGGCTCTACTTGAATAAAATGAGCACTCTTGAATGGCTGATTTACAATCACCTAAACATCTTCATTTCCTTTCCACAATCAGGGTAAACCATCAATAAAATCCATTGATATTTTCTCTCATTTCCAAATTGAGATCTGTAGTGGTTGTAGTAACCCAGCAGTCCTTTGGTGATCGCCTTTGATTTGTTGACAGTTTGCACATTGGCTGACACAGATTGAAATATCCATCTTCATCTCGAGCCACCAAAATACCCATTTTAAATATCGGTACATCTTATTAGCTCCAAGGTGGATAATCAACTTAGATTTATGGCATTCCATCAAAACTTCTTTTCCAAGACCATCAATATTTGGAACGTATAACCTTTTATTCATCCTCAAAATACCAAGGCTATCCATCTCAAAACCCAAACTTCGACCTTGTTCGACTCCTTTCATAAATTATACCAGAAGGCTATCTTCCCTTTGTTTGCTTGCGATCCTTTCTAGTAAAGTCGAAGTAACTTCCAAAAGAGCCAAGACTACATTCCTGCACAAAGCATCCGCTGCCACATTTGCCTTTCCCGGCATATATAGAATATCCATGTCATGAGCTACCAGAAACTCCATCCATCACTACTGCCTCATATTCAGATCTTTCTACATGAAAAGATACTTCAAGAACTTGTGATCCTTGAAGAGCTTGTACTTTTCACCCAATAAGTAATGCCTCCACATCTTCAATGCAAGCACAATAACCAATATCTCTAAATCATGTATTGTACAAATCTTTTTATGAGGCTTCAGCTGCATACTAGCATAAGCAATAACTCTATGGTGTTGAATTAGAACTGCCCCAAGCCTACACTACAAACATCAGTATACACGGTCAACCTGTCACCCCTATCTGGCAAAGCAAGAACTGGAGTGTCGATCAACCCCCTTTTAACTAAACGAACACATCCTCACACTTAGAAGCCCAACAAACTTCTCATCTTTCTTCATTAACTTGGTCAAGTGCGAAGTAATCATGGAGAAGCCTTGGATGAACCTTTTATAATATCCGACCAAGCCAAAAGAGCTTTTAACCTCTGTCAGAGTATGCGATGTCTTTCTCTCTTGAACAGCCACAACCTTCATCGGATCAACCGAAATGTCGTCCCTCGATACAACATGTCCAAGGAAACTTACTTCTGACTGCCAAAAATGGCACTTAGAAAACATAGCTTTTGGATGGTTCCTCAATGTCTCCAGCACCACTTCCAAATGGTTTTTGTGTTCTTTCTCGATCTTAGAGTAAATTAGGATATCATCAATAGAGACTAACACAAAATTATTTAAAACGTCTCCAAAACTCAGTTCATCAAATCTACAAAATAAGCAGATGCATTGGTTAACCTAAAAGGCATAACCAACCACTCGAAGAAATAATCAGGTCCTCTAAATGTCGTTAGAGTTATACTATGCTCCGCTATCCTTAGCTATGGAATCTTGTAGCAAGGTCCATTTGGGAGAATACTTTAGCACCATGAAGTTGGTCAAACATGTCATCTATACGAGGTGATGGATACTTATTTCGAATGCTCTGCTTGTTCAGCTCACTATAATCCATACAAAGTTTCAAAGAACCATTGGACTTTGCAGCAAAAACTACAACTGGTGCCTAATTCAAATGACTTGGTCTAATCCGCCTTCTTCTCAATAGATCATCTATCTGATCACTTAATTCCTTCTTTTCTCTCGGGGTTGTTTTATGAATAGGTTGAATAAAGGTTTCCAACTGGGAATTAAGTAAAGACAAAACTCAATCTCCCAATGTAGGGGTAGACTGTTTACTTGCTCGAAAACATCAGGGAAATCATTAACAATTGCGATCGACCCTAACTCTTTTTGGGACGATTCTAAATCATAAAGGAAACTACTCATTCGCTTGTCTGGCTCATCACATGATATATACACAAAGTTCCTCAATTTTGTTTTTAAAGATATTGTTCTTCCAAGACAATCTAAGACAACTTCATTCTCCGACAACCAATCCATACCAAGTATAACATCAAACCCTATAAAATCTAAAACAAATAGACTTTATGAAAAATGGGCGTAAGGTGAGCAATTTGCACATTCTCACAAACCATGCACAAATTAGACTTACCTTATATGGTGTTAGGCTTACAAATGGGGGTTTCTATACAACCAATTCTATAAAAATGAAATCATAGGAAGCCTCGATATTAAACAATGCTCGAATAAAAATGTCACTGGTAATCAAAGTACCTTCAATAACTCCTTTCCCTTTCATATTTTTTGAGGTCGATGGTTCATCCTTGATGGCATAAACCTTGACTGGCCGACCCTTCTTTATTAGCAGGCAATCCTTCACCATGTGACCTGGTTGCTAATAGTTGTAGCAAAGCATCTTCTGAACCATTGGAGAGAGAGGTCTCATCTATTGCTCTGAAGCTTTAGAATTCTTACAAAATCTTGCCAGATAGCCCTTCTTCTTACACTGATAACAGTTAGCATCTTTAACTTGTTTCCTTGATCTTCTCCCAACTTTCCCTTCCACTACTTCTTCCATTATGGGTTAAACTTCCTCTTGTTTGGATTATGGTTATTGATGCTAAGTGCTACTAGCATCTTCTTCTTCTCAAGAACTTCATACCTCAAAGTCATATCTACCAAATCCACAAAAGATCCCTTCAGATGGGCATTCAATTTCTCTTAAATCCTTCCCTCATTCCCATCTCAAATATCTCATTTTTCTTATGTGGGGTTCAATTAACTATGGACTAATTCATGACAGATCATTAAATTTTATTTCATATTCAACTATCGACAGATCTCCTTGCATAAGATCCAAGAAACTCCTATGCATGCGTGTCTTTCCTGCAGTGGGCATAAATTGGTCTTTAGACACCTCTTTAAACCAATCCCAAGAAAAATTATCCTTCAAAACATTTGCTATAATAAAGTCCCACTATGATGTCGCTCCATCTTGCAGCTGCCAAGATGCTAAGAAACACTTCTGCTCGTCCGAAATTTCCAACCCCTTAAAAATATTTTTGCAAGAACGAAGCCAAGCTTGGACTTCGATGATGGAGTGCACTTAAATAGCTTTCCTCCCAACTTAGTAAATCTTTTCATAGGGCTACAAAAGTTCGTAAGGGGTTTCACTGGTGCTACCTCTTCAACTACTCATCCTCTTCCAATATTTGGAGCTCGATCACTAGTGGTACTAGATCCTCTACCTCGTCTTTCCTTATTCCTCATTATTAATACCTAAGAAAGCTTCAAAATACTTAGATGGGATAATTTTAAGGAAAAAAGGTAATATATCAAACATAACAAGCTGATCAAAATAATTCGAATATATATATATATTACAACTATGCACTCTCATAGACTAAACTCATTCTAGGGTATTGCTAACCTTATCTCTAATGAGTTGAACCCAACAAAGGCCTTGGTTTTCACTTTAACTAAGCTTTGATACCACTTTTAATGATCCGCCTTGCTTACTCCTAAAGACCACACTTGATACATCCATAGTATTCATGGATCGATCATCTAGGTATCTAAAAGATAAGCCGTTAGGGTAAAAGAAAAAAAACAAGAAAGAAACACAGAATCTCACAGCGCAAGGCAATATTATATAATATAACATAAGATAGTACATATGGTCACTTTCCAAAATGAAACAAAGTCACAGCATGTACTAACTTCAGTCAGGGATAGTTATAACTACCTACCCCCGCAATGCTGATACATAACATACATACACAGCGGAAATTAAATAGATGACTAGGTAACGACGAAGCCTCCTGCTCCATGCTTCTTCAAAATGCATCCGTAGGAACCTGGACTACTTGGCTACTTATACAAATTTAAGTACAAAGAGTTTTAGGGAGACAAAGAAAAACTTCAGGTCAGACATAGGTCTGGTGTGAGTAAACTCTAAACAATTGAATTATTATACTTATAAAACCATTTGAAAATAATGGTATCTGGTAAGACCTCGCTGCACATAAACACGGATAGGTTTTACCTTACGTAATAAAAAATATTTCAATTGAAAATCGAGTGATATTATAATAATGTCTATGTTTTAAAGCAGAGATTGAATATAGCTGAAATTCTTGCATCTCAGTTCCAACATATTAAGCACAACTAATTTCGTAATCCACTTATAGGAAAATGGCTTCCGTCAATGACAAGGCTACTGGGGTACCGCCTGCCATAGTACCCTCTAGATAGAATGTACTGAGGTCTCACTTGGACCCTCTTCCAACATAGGACCGACCTACCCCTTATCAAATAGTACTGAATGTGTCACCACCTTAGTTGTAATCAACAACCGTACCAGGGTCATTAGCATGCATAATTTGGAAATATCAAACTAGATCGAGTGATGACCATATACTAATGGGTGCGACCCATATAGCCCAGATGCATATCTCATGTTTTAATCATTTTTAGTTGCGAGGCTTGATGCTACATTTACCTTTCTACATAGCAATACCACTTGGAATGCTAACACTTCCCTCCAGACGACAATGCAATGCAAGTATTCATCCATACAAGTTGTTCAGGATATGAACAAACCGAAGGCACCAGTTTTTCCACATTCATTTTGGAATCACCCTCGGAGCTAGTAGCAAGTAGCCCTTGCACTTTAAAGATCTTTGTCTTTGATTCCGTCATCTTCTAGATGTTTTCACTTTGAACTCTTGGGTTGATTCGAAGTGGTTTTTGGATAACTCATGTTATCTGATCCCGGTCTCATCAAACCAATATTCAATAACTTTAAAACTGGTCAAGTTAACAATAGTGGACGATACCACTCTCTAGGGTGAGTATCGATTTGCATACGAAAAATAAGACATCTTATACTTATCCCTACTTTTTAATTTCAAACAGTACTATCTTTTGATTAACAATGAATCAGACAAGTTAGAAACGTAACCTTGACTCGACATACATTCTTACTTCATGAGATAAAGACGAGTTTCCATACCTCGAAATTTAGTGTTAAATATACAATGAAATGTCTTCCGTATACTAGATTAATCATGGCCCATCTATCGAAATTAACACTCTTATATTTATCATGTTTTTGACATTTCAACTTCTCTATCCCTCGCTTAGAAAATCAAGTTCTAGATCTCACAGATAAGGGAAAGCCTACTGTAACACCCCAAATTTTTAGTAACATTATTTAGGATATTTAATTAGCTAAATTAAATAAAATAATGTGTTGATTAGGGGACTGAGATTTGAGTTTAATTAGGGGTAGTCGTGCCATTTAATAATGAATAAGAACTAGAGTTAAATTGAGATAGAGGAGGGGTAAAATAGGAAAAATGCCATTCCTATATCCATTCCCTTAGGTCGTTTACCCCTCATACATGTTCATTTCATTCTCAAACAAAAAATTAAAAGAGGCTGGCCATCATTAACAATGAAAAGAGGAAGAAAAGCTTGGAAGAAGCTTAAGAAAAATCAAATCCATCCATATCTCAATCTCATTAATCTCTAAAGCCAAGGTGAATAATATTTATATCTCATTATATTTTCAGTTCTTAGATGATTATAGAATATTTTGCATTGATTTTCCATGATTTTGAATGTTGAAATTAACATATATACATTTTGATGATTTATGCATGTTCATAATGATTTTATGATATGTTTTAAAGTGAAAACCCTATAAAATGACATCCAAATGCCTTTAGAATTTTTATGAAGATCATAAATAATATTTTAGAGAAGGGTTTCAATTTTCAAAATTTTACGAAATTATATGGAATTTATATGAGTCTCCTAGTAAAGAAAATGTTAATTTGGGTTAATAATATTTTCGATTAAATAATAAAAGATTGGGGTTTGAAATTTTTATATGTTGGAAATCAAATTAAAATAGATTTTTTAGAATTTTTGTAGATCTTTTTTAATTTTTTTAATGGTTATATAAAATTATTTAAGGTATGAGACTTAAATGTCTTATATAATTAAGGAGGAGAAGGGGCATTTTGCAAAATAATTTAAATTTGTTAACCCTAGAAAGTTGGCAGCACTTTTGAAAAATTGCAGTACTTTTTATTGGTAAAGAAAGAGGCAACCAATCACAACTAGATACGTAAGACAGGATGGGTGGAAAGAACTATTTGCTACACGTTTTTCACTTTTTTGACACCATCGACACCGGGTTCCGCCTCCTCGTCTTCGCTTTAGACACAATCGAAACCAATGCACATGGTATCGGTTTACCGGTACATAGTAAATTGGATGTAGATGGAAGGTAGAGCGTCTAAACCAGGGGTTCCGAAGGGGTTGAGGTAGTCCTTTTTTTAAATTAAAGAAATACGCCTGCTTGCTTTCGACTAAATGGCTTTCGACTAAGTAGCTTTCGACCGCGCAAAATGATTTAAAGAAAATGGTTTTGATTTGGTTGCGCTTATGTTTTTAAATAATTGCTTTCGACTAGGTCGAAACCTTTTTGGTTTCCGCCTTTTTACCTTTCAACCCAGATGGTTTTGAAAAGGGTTGTTTCGTTTTCTAAAACTCTAGCCACCTCTCCAATGCTTTTTAAGGGATGGTTTCGACACCATCACTTCACTACTTAAGAAATGGTTTCAAAACAGATGCTTGCGACTTAAATGTTCTTAAGACCCCTTTTCTCTAAGTAAAGTGAAATCCAAATTGGCTTTGAAAGAGATAGTTTTAATTGTTTCGAAGCAGATGCTTTCAACTTTAATGGGTTTCTGATCCTTTTGCTCCATTTGAAGGCATAATCCAAAGGGTCTCGACCAAGGCATTTTTCAATGGTTTCGGAGTGTTATTTTTGAATGGTTTCGAAAGGTTTCCACATGTTTTAAATTGAGCCCAAAGTGCTTTCAAAAGGATTGAATTTTGACTTTTTCAAAAGGTTTTAATGAATAGTTTCAAAAGGGGTGGTTCCCTGGGGTTTCAAAAGGGTTGAAAGGAAGGGTTTTCCTATGTTTTCGAAAGGCGGTATTTTAAAAGGTTTTAAAGGAGGATGCCTAATATTTTGAAGCTTTCAGTGAAAAGACAGGAAAGTTTTTTCCAATGTTTTCGAAAGGCTTGTAATGGTTTTGAAAGGGCCTTTCAATGGTTTCGAAGTTGTTACCTTTAAGGATTCCGAAAGGGTTGTTTAAAGTTTTTAAAAAGAGGTTTCAAATATATTAAATAAGCAATATAGTCTAAGTATTTTCAAGTTAAAAAGGGTTTTAACTTGTTTGGAAGGATAGTTAATCCTTAATAAATATCATCAACATTATTTTGAGTAAAGTATATATATACATATTGGCGAAATAGTGTAGAGTAAAGCTAAGAATGTATTTTCCTTGTATACGTATAAAGGGTTAAATTATTTTGAAAAGGCTTTCAAGGGAAAAGATAAAGGGTAGTTAACCCTAAGAAAATGATTCGGATAGTTGGTCCATTTTGCAGGCAGTCTGCGTAGATTTCGGACAGTTAGTCCAGTTTACCGGTAGCCAGCCCAATTGTAAGGATAGATACTCCAATTGTCGCATAATGGACCTTGCTATTATATTGTGGGCAGATAATTCACATATTCCCTAATTTACGAACAGATGGTCCAATTATTAGCATAAAGGATATTGCTATTTTGATATAATCAGTTTGATTAACCAGTTTGGTTGTAGGAAAGGATTTGCAAAATATATGTTTTAAAGAAGATATTAGTGAGGGGAAACCCATTCCACTAAGCGGTGTGGCCTCACTTAATATCAGTAAACCGAAGTGTAACAGAATTATTCAGCCAGGCTTTATGTTTGGCTCGAAGTTTTTGTTTCCCCTTAAACTCTCGGGTGCTTAAAATTGATTTGAGTAGACTGAGGGTTGAGGTTTTCATATTTTAGTCTTTTGGCGAATAAAGCTTCCGAAGATGAGCAGGTGTCTAACGGATAGCTATTTAGGAGTTTCATTTTGTTATTATTATTTCCGCAATGTACTAAGTCAGATATGACTATACTGCTTTGATCAATTAAGGGGGCATTGTCGTATGTCTCTCATGGCATATTTTGTAAATAATGTATTTAATCATTGCCCGGGAAATGTCAAGGGATTATGTAACATGGATATGAATTATTGTTTTGAAATGTAATAAGAAAAAGGTTATTTTTGAAATATGCGATTTTGTTCATATTCGAGTGCTTCTAGTATTTTGGATACCATTATCATTATCGTATTTTGTTACCAGAAGTTAATACTATGGATGACTATAGCATCTGTAGCACTTAGCTTTTGGCCTTTAGATACGGGATGTTACACCTACTCATAAGTTTTTAGTGTTAAATACAAGATGAATTACTTTCAATAAAACGTGTCAACATTTTAACATAACTTATAGCTTATCATATTTGTTGGGCTACTTAATGGCATGACAAAGAAATCCTTTGTATTTAAAATTCATCCTTTGAAAAAGAAAGTTGCTTTTAAGCAAACTGACCTATGGAAATAAAGTGATTCAAAATTAAGAACTTAATTAATTAATTAATTAATTAAACCTTTTATTTAAACACTAATTAAATAATAATTAAACCTAATTAAACCTTTATCTTAATTAATAATTAAATAATAATAATACTTTACTTAACTAATAATTAAACCTTACTTAATTAAAAATTAAATAATAATTAATCTTACTTGATTAATTAAATAAATAATAATTAATCTCACTTAATCAATTAATTAATAAGTAATCTTACTTAATTAATAATACCCTTTTTCTTAATTAATTAATGATTAATTATTAAAAGTATTTTATATATTTTAAAATTACTGTTTAATACTTATAATATATTTTAAAGACTTTTCAAAAATATTTAAAGTAAAAAACCTTTTTAGTTGACACAAAAGTGGTCGATTTACGGACTGCATCCATAGCGACTATCGTTATATGGACCATAACTTTCAAATTTCTTTTATATATATATATGTTAAAATAGCCTTTAAACCTTTTCCTTTTATATTTAAATTGCTTAAATAACTTTGAACAAAGGCTTTTGAAATGAAAGTAAAGTTTCGAAAACTTTTAGATTTCAAAACGACAAGGAAATAAACAAGTTTTGAACTATACAGGATCTCGATGTTGACAATAAACCAATTCAAATATTAACATTCCATTCAACATCAAACATCCATACACATGCCACAAAATTTTATTCAAATGTAAACAACATCCATGGACAAGCAAAGACCGTCACTTGCACATAATCTCTTAGACCAGTCGACTATATTTCAAGTCAACAATAAATATTTACATATAAACAAACATATGTATAACACAAGCAATATTACTCTCAAAACCAAATATCTAACACCATTATTATCAACGATAATAAAGTTTAAAACTTTGTTCTTAAAAGATGAGATTTACTAACCAAAAATCAACCGAATTCAAATCAAACTACCACCAACGCACCAACTTAGTTTTTTCTTCACAATGACTTGATTTTTAGGGGCCTAAGGGGTTAAATGGGTTCAGCCTTGATAGTGGAGGGCTCGACCTTGGTTTTGAGGGATTTTTGATATTGTTTTGAAAGATAAAGAAATAGAGAGGAGAGGAGTGTTTTTAACTAGGTTTTTATGATTTAAAGTGGAAAAGGAAGGATTGTTGACTTGAAATTTTTAAAACATGCCATGAAAATACAAGAGGATTTTGAAATGGAAGATAATAAAGTCTTGAAAATGTGTGAATGAAGACAAATGATGAAATGAAAGAAAAGGGAATTGTTTTTATATAATTGATTATGAAAATTACATATTGGCCCTTAACACTATACCTTCCATAATTTCATGCCACCTTACCCTCTCGCTTACCCTCTCACACACGCAAACCATCGATCCCCTCCCCCCTCATTCCATCACTTCAGTTCTTAACCGTGAAGTTACCTTTCCCATTTCCTTTTTTTGTAAATAAAAGAAAATACAAATTTACCTTTTTTACTTTAAGTAAATTATTTTACCATATTTAACTCTAACCATAACATATGTTATTTGTATAAGTGTGTGTATATATATACTCCAGTGTATACTAGCTTCGATAACTTTTAGATAATGAAAAGTTGAAAATCCAAAAAACCATTTTCGATCACATTTTCGATTTTTCTCCGAACTAGTTATTTTTGTAACCAAATTTGAATATAATTTCGCATCATTTTTTATTATTTAAAAGAGGTTTATTTGAGTTATAAAAATCTGTCAATTAATTAATTAAAAATATATCAAATATTCATATTTAAAGTGATTAGATTATGGGTCATTACACTACTCCTTCCTCTATCTCCTCTATGTTCTCCACTTGTTAAGCATCTCGCCTTTGACTAGTGTCAATCGACTCAATCAAGGTGGGTCTGATCATCTAGCTAGCCAACACTTATGCCTCTAACTCACATCGCGGTCTATAATTATAGCCAGTGATAAGCTCCAACTACATCCACTCTAGGAATATTGCTCCCAAACTAGCATATCTCCTACTCAAAGAATCATCGACCACATTTCCATTACCAGGCATATAGGAAATGCCAAAGTCATAGGAGGCTAGGAACCCAAACCATCGCTGCCGACGAAGCTTAAGGTCCTTTTGAGGGAATAAATACTTCAATGACTTGTGGTCCATATACAACTCGAAACTCTCCCTAAGAAAATAATGCCTCCATATCTTCAACGTGAATACTATCTCCACCAACTACAAGTCAAGATTCGGATACTTCTTCTCATGTGGTTTCAGTTGTTGACTAGCATAGGCGACAACCATTCCCCTCTGCATCAACACTGCGCCAAGTCCAATACCATAGGCATTTCTATATATTATCAACTCCTCGTTTCTGATCGGAATGACCAATATCGATGCGCTTATCAATCTCTTATTTTTACTCATGAACGCATGCTCACACCTTGCATCCCAAATTAAAAGTATGATTCTTCTTCATCAAGTTAGTCAACAGCGCTACTACCTTAGAGAAGTCCTAAATAAACGTCTATAGTATTCCGCCAGTCCAAGGAAACTTCTCATGTTAATAGCAGCCTTGGATCGAATCTACTTCTTTAATGCTGCCACCTTTGCAGGATCTATTACAATACCATGCTCGGGGACTACGTTACCCAGAAATCGCATTTCCCTTCTCCAGAAGTGACACTTCAAAAACCTTGCCTTCAATCAGAGCTTCCTCAACACCTTGAGCACAATCCGCAAATGCTTCATGTGTTCTTCCTTTGTCCTTGAGTAAACAAGGATATCATCTACGAACATAAGCACAAACTTATTTAGCCGATCCCTGAAAACACGGTTCATAATATCATTAAAGTATGTCAAAGCGTAGGTTAGCTTGAAAGGCATTACTAACATAGATGGTGTACGGAACGCTATGATTGGCACATTCTTCTTCATCACTTCCAGTTAATGAAACCCCATCACAAGGTCTAACTGATAAAACACCCTAGCACTATGGAAACTGGTCGAACAAGTCATCAATATGTGAAAGTGGATACTTGTTCTTTTTCATTACCTTATTAAGCTCACAATAATCTACACACAACCTCAGAGAGCCAACTGCCTTAGCGGCAAATACTATATGTGTGTCGCACTCAGATATGCTCCTACGAATGGACCCTCGCCTCAATCGATCGTCCACTTGCACCTCCAACTCCTTCTGCTCTCTGAGGGTCATACGGCTTAAAGGCATAACTATCAGTCTAGCATTCTTTACCAAATCTATACGAAACGTTATCTCCCTATGTGGTGGTAACCTAGTCACCTATTGTCAATCTCTTCAATCCTAACTTAAAATGCTCCCAAGTAATCTAATCCTCAGGGCTTGTAACCTTGATGGCATTCTACCACCCCATAGCTCATCCCTAAAGCTGTCTAGAGGCTTGCTTCCTCTTTATTGAATCCTCTCACTCCATGTTCTCAATGATGCATCTACATGTGTCTAACCAACCCTATGCTTCGATGGTCGATTCCATTCCAAGGAACAGTTTGCCTCCTAGAGTAAAATAATCCTTGTTCGGTTTGGCAAAGTCAACCCTCGGCGCTTGTAATTGATCACCACCACTAATAGCAAACATGGGCAACTTGATCATTTGGACCATGTTTTGCACCATCTTAGCAAACATGTTTTATAAGCCGGGCTTAGCAGCCCCTGATCCTGCCCTCTCCTCAACTCTAGAAATGGAGTTCCTTGCAGCATTCCTTATTAGTCGGTTCATTCTTATAAGCTGTACTAAGAATGATCAGTAGCTTATAAGAATGATCAGTCTCCCTGAAAGGAATTAGTGGTGTCTATGAATGCAATACTACTTACATACTATATATACTATTATATAGTTTTGAAAACCAAAACATAACAGGTATGCCCTCTCATATATCGCTGGATCCATTTTAAGATGATAGCTCCTTTCTTATCTCTAACGGATCCAAGTATGAACTTAAGTATTCTACGCAACCTAAACTCTAATAGCAAATGTGACGACCACCCTATACCTCTGGTACCCAATATACCTGTATAATGCATCGTAAAGGTACCCACCCAATGCGAGATGTAGCCAAGAATGTAAAGTAGAGAAAAATCCAAACATAGAACTTGTGGAACATCTCACAGCACACAGAAAAAATATAATATAATAACATAGTTGTATAATAGGTGATATAGTGATACAATCAAATGAACTATAAATAAGAACATCAAGTGCATCAGATTCAAAAACTATACAAAAACAGAAATAAAGAGTTTATGCATCCAAATCTCCAGAATAAACTCTATAATTATCTTTCAAAATACAAGTACCAGCATAGCTTCATAGTACTGCACAGCAAAATATAAGCGATAGTAAACTCCATTGGATAGTAACATGAATGTGTAGCCTTCTACTCTACTCCATATAGCTCTATGCGCTATCTATAACTACTATCCCTAATCTACTCGTTTAAGAGTACTCAAGATAATAAGAAGCAAAACATAAAACCTCAGGTCAGACAATAGTCTGGTGTAAGTGCTACATCATCTCAAAATACCATAAAAATCGTAAATTGTAAATAGGGGCATAAGATATGAAGAACTATACATGATTTGTCCTTGCATCCAAAGAGTTAGAGCATAATAATCAATATGTGCTAACCAACTATCATAGTCATATAAGTGTACTATAATCAAAGTAAAATGTCCAGTGTATATGTATACAGTTGAAAATACCTATGTCGTGTGACATCCTAGAGTCATAAACAAACCATTGCAAACATAGCATCCAACAAACGGTCCTCACCATCACTCAAGTGCGTTGATATTTGATAACTCGTATGGCACAATCACAAACCAAGGACCCAATCGAAATTTCGACTTCAGTGATGCTCAAATCCATGCCACTCTGAAAAGCTGGGAACTAGGCCCATAATCGCAAAGCTCGAGGTAATCTACTATCACAAGATCCAGACAAATCACAAAACCAGGTTGGCGTTCCCATATACCCCTTATTTACAAGCACACTAGAAGCCTCCGAGTTATCAGTGATCCATTTGCATGCATCTCCATATTAGAACTCAATTGATATTCCGTCATGACTATTTTCACATTAGGGCACGATCGCAAATCCCACTCGTAACCCTCATTATTGAACTTTCCCTTGTGATCACCACCATGAGTCCCATCGTTAAGTCATCATCTTCAAAATGCCTCTAGCCACCCATCGTAAGTCGGAGAGCCATCGTACCAATGTTTCGAAGCTATCGTCACCATCGATGTCGAAGCACAATGCCATTGCCCACTAGTCGCTACATGAAGCCTAAGGTCATCTCGAGTTTTCATAGACTCATCCATACTTACTGCTCCATCAACTCATCAAAGACTCCCAAACTCTGCCTCGAAGTACGTCCATGTTGTGCCCGAAGCCTATAGCCAACACCCATGCTTTACCTTTGTTGGTCCAACCTATGACCGAACCAAGCAAGAATCCCAAAATTCTAAGCCATACCTATCACCCGAGCCAATTTTGCTTTCTAGAATCGAATCAAGCCACCTATTGAATCACTTCCACCTTCAGACTCGGATTAAGTCCACCCTAAACCGATTTCTATGTTCGACCACAAACCAGCCCCACCGTCAAACCAATTTCCATGTTTGGTCATCGAAGCAACCTCATCGTTGAACCAATTCCAATGGTTAAAGCTGTACCAAATTAGTAACCCTCCAGCTCGAAGCTGCATAGCCAAACTAAGTTCCGGTAGCGTCTCCGAGTCCAACTTTCATGCCAATTTCACCGCTACACCCCATTCGCCGACCTTTATCAATTCCATATGCAGTAAGACACCTCTCAATAGCAAGTTAATCCATTGAAGATCAGTTTCATGGTTCCTAAATCTAAGTTGCTCCGATGATCTTTTTCAACCATACAAGCATACAAGTAAACACCATGCATGTAACAAGTCACATTCAAACATGCACCAAGTCATATTCAAACATGCTAACATACGACAAGTTCATGGCAAATCATCCTATAAAATGTCCCTAACATAGCCTAATAAACATCAAGGCAACCATACTTCAAATTAACATGTTTATAACACATTAAAACATTTTAAATTTGTTTTCACTTCTGGTTTCACTTTAAAACGGTCCCAAAACATGAAAATGACCTAAAATTGGGTCTAAAACATGTTAAAACTTAAAATATTATATATATATATATATATATATATATATATATATATTGTAAGGTGAAAGACGATAAATCATTCATCAAAACCTCAAAAATCTAACTTCTGCACGCGAATCGATATAAATCCAAAAATAAATAGCCAAGCCCTAATTTTTCTTCTTCAAAAATGTAGATTTGAAGATGTCTAATGAATCCCCTTGCTAATCCATTCTTAGTCTATGATTTAGACTTGATTTGAAGGAGAAAAAAGAAGGTTTTGGAAGGAGAACGAGTTAATGGAGGCTTAGATATATTTGGAAAGAGGTAAAAGTTATTTAAGGATGATGCTTCAGCAAAATATAGTCTTTAAACCCGAATTGGGTTGGGGCTTGCACCCAAACTCACTAATTACCCACTAAGGTGCTTCAAAAATTACACATCTTCAAATAGCTATATTTCCTAGCCAAAAAGTCAAAATTGCAATTTATGAGCACTCTACGAAATGGGAAGCCATTATATCTTTCTAATGGAAGTGGTCTTGACTGCTAATTCGGCTTCTATCAAAAGTTATTGGTATTATAAATTTTAAGGTATAAAATCATTTGAAAATATTCTATATATAGGAAATGTCACTAATAGGGATTTTCCAAAGCAATAAAGTCGTACGACCTCATGTGAATTTAAAAATAATATATTACGATCATCTAATACGTAAAATACGATTCGTTACAATAGTCAATCCAAATAACTATAGCCGCCAAAATATTGGTGCTCGCAATAGTCATGAATAAATCACAGTCCATTGTATGAATAATGCACATACATTATTCTTGCTGGTAAATCTATACTCTATTCGTAGATACCAAATGACTAAAAACATCTAAGCATAAGTACTTATTTTTTATTTATAAGATCCAATACTCAAGGTTATTAACCATTTGTATCTACGATTATGGCAAAACACTTTGTCATGATGATTTGTACTTCTATGTTTCAATATACTCTTAACATTATGTATAATACAAACAACGCAAATTAAGCACAAAATATACTTTTATTTCGAATAAGATTTTTCATAATAGTTAAGTCACACAATCAAATTACATAATTGCACTAAGCAACCCTTAACTCTATCACTCGCCTTCACCAGTCACCCCTATAAAAATTAATTATTTGCACCGTGAAAATTTGCACTCAAAAAATGAATTTCGTCGAAAAATATTATATAATGATCGTATTGAAAACATTAAAAAAATTGCGATTTGACAATGAAAAGAAAATTGAAATCTGATAATTCTATTAAAAATTAATATGTTTTTTATATTGAAATGGATTAGATCTTAATTTTTCGATACAAGAACCTAAAAATTTAAAATTTTCATATGAGTTCAAATAACCTTAGAAAACTCAGATCATGGAAAAAGGTAAAAGCTTTCAAAAGAAAGTATTTTATATTTTCAAATATATAAAAAAAAATCTTAAAAGTTATTTGATTTCTTTGAAAATACTACAAAAAAATCATAAACATCAAAAGAGTTGTAAACTATAATTTTTCCAAAATGAATACTAAATTTAATGAAAAACGTTTAGGAAAAAATCAATGTTTTTCCTATAAAATAATACAAAATACATTTGTCTATCCTTTTAAAGACGTTGAATATGAAAATGAATTTGTGCCCGATGTTGTTCTCTGATTGTGTAGCCTTTGAATTTACTAAAGTGAGTAATGCTATTTGATGATGACTTTCGAATTAGAATATCTAAATTTCTACATTAAATTGGTGCATTAATCCAAGTTGTGTTTGATAATTTCACAAATGGTCACGTGCTTGATGACGGTGAAGTATTACCGCTCGACGACCGTATTTGGTAATGTTTAAGCAATGTTATGATGTAAAGATGGTCATTAAGGCTTTTGTGCTTTGCCAAATTCTGGAAACGGAGATTGAATCTACTATGGTTTCATATGATGCTTGTTATTTGAAATGGTGGTAGTTTGTAAATGCTTCTTGAAGTTAATGGAGATGATCAGATAGTTGCAGTTTTGTTGTATTTTGGACTTGTTGAGATCCAAATGAATTTGAGAGAAATGCATGTTGTTGTGATGTTATTTTTTCTAAGATGATGATTATGTGTAGTATGAAGGGAATGATCAGATTGTGTGGTTGATTTTTGATTTTTAATTAATATTTTGTACGAGTGAGATGGAAGAGTATATGTAGAAGTGTTTGAGAGAGATAATAGGAGTAAGGGAGGAATAGTTGGGTAGTAGAGAAATAGCCAGGGGAGAAATATATGGTATTTAAATGGAAATATTTTTGTACTTTGAACTTGTCATTGTGGCTATATTGTATGTGTATAGTTGTGTATGGTGTGTTGAGTGAGGAAAAGGTAGTTTATTGTTGTAGCTTTTGATTTTTTAGATGAATAGAATGACAAATATAATCTATTAACCTGGGCAATGGAAGGAAGTGTTTTGTTTTGACACTTTGATTAGTGCTTCACTTGATTCTCTAGGGATTAAAAAATTGATATTACTTTTGTTCCTAAATTCTGTAAGTACTCAATAAAAAAAGTTAGTATCAAAATAAATGTTTGTTGTTATCCAACAGGATCGTTGATTGTATACTTCAAGGTTTAAGATTCCGGTTTTTTATTCTGTTCCGGACACATGATATTTTTGGAATTTCGGTTCCGTTTCGGGAAATTCCGAAAGTTCCATTTTAATTTCGGTTCTGGATTCCCTTACATTTTTATAATATTTTAAAATTATAATTACATTTTTTAGCCACATATTAAATAGATCTTACCAACTTGGATTAGTTCAACAACAAAAGAAATGAATTTTTCAATTAATAAACAAGCCGAATCAAGTCCAAAACTAATATTCCCTAGAAAAATAAGAATTCAGCCCAAATGAATATAGCCCTGCATGAGAAGCTATCCCACCACGTCACTTCCATCGTCCAGAATCCTTAATCGACATCGGAGGGAAAGAAGAACATCGACTGCTTATTTGGTCTACATAGATCTTGCTTTCTAAAGCATTTTGAATTCTGAATCCCAAAATCCAAATCAGGTTCTCGTTTTGTCTATTTTGATTTAACCCGAATTATTTTTGTTTGCTTTTATGGAATCAAAATTCGTTATTGTCTGTTTTACGAATCGGGCTTGTTTTTGTTTGCTTATTTTGTTTTTCTTCCTTTTTATTCTTTTATATGGATAAAACACTTTTGTTTACTATTTGATTCCAAAAGCGGAATGTCCGCCAGAACCAGGACGGAACGTCCGAGATTCCAGTGTCCCGGCCGGAGTGTTGAATCATGGTATACTTCACTATTGCACCATCATTAGTATCTAGTTTTGATCCTTAAATGGGGGACATTGCAGGAGTTCATGCCAAACCTTGGATCTACCTCATCTTCAACATGGTTTGAAGAAGCAGTATTGCCTAAAATTTGGGTAGAATCGCTTAAATGATGCATATATATGGAGGAGTACTCATATGTTCCTATCACGTGAAGGTAATCCCTATTTTTAGGTCGTGTGGGCACCATGGACATAGATTGATCTATCTTTGTGTTGGGGGGTTTGTGTTTGGGTGCGATTCCACTGCCAGGCTCATCATTTACTTTATCACTTTCACATGTAGCAGATGACTCACCTGTATAACTGGAAATAATTTTATTGCTGTGATTAATTGTTATAAAGCAATTTCACCTAGCTAAAAGCTACTCTCCCCAAATACTTCCTATCCGGCTAGGTTTTGGAACTCCATGAGTAAGTCTTTTTGGAAGATTACCGCCTCTATATCAATTATTATCGGCCTTCCTGAGAATACATTATACTACGAACGCTAGTCCATGATGAGAAATGTGGCATAGAAGGATTTATGCTGCAGTGCAGTGCCTACCGTTACTAGAAACCTTACCAAACCTAGTAAGATTAACGTAGTGTTATTAAACCCATAATTTGGCTTTGGGCTTGCTTTCAAGATCTTTGCATGTAGCTTCATGTGGTCGAAAGTGTCCTTGAAGATAACATTCACCGAGCTTTCTAGGTCAACGAAGACCTTTTTTCCATTGTAGTTTAGTATCTACATGTTTACTGCTAATGGGTCCGGATGTGAAACGATCACCCTAACTAAGTTTGCAACTGCAAAAACGATTTCTTATGTAGTTAGTACGATACATAATGCAGTTTTCACCTTGCGCTTCCCAGATATATTGTTCCATTGACGTATTACTTTTTCCATCCAAATGACGTCCTCCATGAACTAAACATAAAGATCCTAGGGTTTCCAACTTGGTCGACATAGGAATTTAAGGAATAATTCCAGGCAGGGATCATAGATAAGGATTTTTTAAATTGCTTAGGTAACCCTTTTGGATCAATCTTTTTATCTCACTTTTGAGGTGATGAAAATTACAAATGTAGCCTCTATTTACCTTATGAAAGAAGATATAGGCACCTTCAGCGTTCTTTTTAGGCTTCTTTTACTTATTGAGGAAGTTGAAATCTAGCTCCAACTACCTCAAAAATGTTCCCTATGCCATGATTGAGATTGGCATTTGCAATGCAATTAAACTCCCCCGATCTATTTAGGTTGGTTATAACTTTTTTCTCTCATCCTATCGTATGAATGATGGCAGCCTTGCATCTTATGCACTTCAGATTATATGTCTTCTTCTACGCAAATGTAGCCTTATCATGGAAAGCTTTTATGCTTATGAATTTATGGCGTTCTTGTCCTGGAATGACATGCCCTTTCTGATGCCAAAGTGTGTTGTCATCAATAAGGTTTCCTTACTAGGAACTCCAATTTGCATTACTACAGCTTCAAACTTGTTTATAAAACCAATCAAGCTATCATTAGGTTTTTGCTTCTTATAGGATAGTGCGTTGGGAGCTGGAGACAAATCTCTACAAACATTAAACTGCTTAAGGAAGTTTGATGATAATTGGGACCAAGAATAGATCTCTCTATACCTGTATCTCCCGAAACATCTTAAACTTGCCCTAGTCAAGTAAACTTCAAACAACTTTCATCGTGCAAGCCTCTCGATTTTAAGAATATCCATGAGGTATTCGAATGTGTTAATGTGATCATCATGGTTTAATCCACAATATTTGTCCATTGCAAGAGCCCCTGAAATTGTAAAGGGAGTCTAATTCTATGATGTCCTTACTAAATGTTTAGTCAAATAGTCTTCCATCTCCACTTCTCCCTAATTTTCTGACAAATCTTTACAATTTTGTCAAACATAGCCTTCAAAGTCCATACTCTATCATCCTTTCTTCTACATTGAACCACCGTTTGAGATAAAAACCGGCCTTATTTCCCCTTGTGCAATGCATTTATTGAGCTGTTCAAGTACTGATGGATTATCATTGGCCTTTTGGGATTTTATGTTGGGGTTGGACAGGATTTTTAGGCTTACCCCATACTCTTGGTTCCAACCTCGTCATTTTCATATCTAAGGTTGTCATTTTTATCACCAAGCCTTATTATGTACTTGGATGGTGAATCATGAGAGAAAACCATGGACTTATTATGGGAGTAGGAGTTTTTAAGAGATAAGCTGTAGGACATAAGTTTTTTCCATCGACCATTCTTTGGTAGATTTGGGTCATGAATTGGTCTAGTCCATCCAAGATTGGGTTTTCTGAGGTGCTATCTTGAGGGACCATGGCTAGTTTTGAAGAGTTAGAGTCATATTTTAGTTTTTTCTTGGCATCTTGATGCGCTACTTTGGCCGGAGGAGGTGTTAGAGAATTGATGATGTTTTGAGGAGTTGTTGGATGCATACTTCTAGAGATATAGCTATTTGATTTATAACTGAAATTTAAAAAAATTATTGTGGGCTTAACAATCCTTCTAGCGTCAAAATATTATTGAGAAATTTCATCTTCATAACACCAATAATAAGTAATTGTGTCACTATATGCTTACACAAATAAGAATTAGCAAGTTAACTATTTGTTAAAATGCTGTTTTGGTAGTAATTATGTTGCACATGGTTACAAAAATTTGGGAAACAAATTAGTTGTTTATTAATATATTTAGAAAAATTATGCCTAAATTTAACGCAATGAAAAATAGAAAAAATATAAGTAGTTGAAACATAAAGAACATAAGGGATTTATGTTGTGCAGATATTAAGGAATCTTATGCCTATGGGTCAAATCTATGAATCTTTGAAAATTTTCTAGTATAAGCATATAAATCTATGAAGACACTATTAACTAGTTTTTCTCCAATAAATCTCTGTATACAAAAAAGTTGGATCTCTTTCTTCCATTATAGTCCTTTCCGTTTATAGATGAAATGATGTCACATGAATTGTTGATGCAATTCCACGTATTATGCTGTCACTGGATTCTACCACATGTTTTTCATCCATGCTACAGACTAACGCATTAGATTTTGGCGGGATAAGTCGATTTTAGCAAGGTAACTTTGGCTTTGGCGGGGTAAATTGGTATAGGCGAGATAATTTGAATTTGAAATTCAAATTGTGATACCATTGGGTTTTTTCCACTTGTCTTGTGTTAATGTTGTTCGTTGATGTACTTTAATTTCTCTTAGTAGGTGATGACGAAGTACTATAGTGCGTTGTACTAATAAGGAAGCTGTTAATGCTTTGGATGTACATTGTTCTTTAAAAGCACATTCATGGATTAATCATTGTGGATTAAGGCTGTGATGCTCAAAAAGGAATTGCGCGTATTGGTAGTTTGAAGTCTTCAGGCGTGGGATAACATGGTACCAAGTTTATGGTTCTCCGGATGTTCTATCTAGAACATGCATAATTTTTTTTTAATGTAGCTTCAAGCCTGTTTCATTCCATACTGCGTTGATCCTCATGTTGAGGACTTTGTGTAAGTATAACATGTACTAGCGGTGTAGCACATCTATGGTGTACCTTCGTGTTTCCTTCTTCGAACTAATGATTTTTAAGTAAAAAATAGGTGTAACAAAAGATTTATCAATGATTCAAAAGATGGCAGAGTTGGTTTCAGATAATCAGAGTGTCATTCATCTGGTCAAAACCAAACCTATAGATCATAGACAAAGCACAATGATGTTAGAGTTTTTCTCTTACGTTTGAAAAAGAGAGAAGTAAGATAAAGCCATTGAAAGTAAATAAGAAGGACAATCAAGCTGATATGTTGACGAAGTCGGTATCGAAGAACAAGTTTGAGCATTGCTCAAACTTGATTCGGGTAGTGCCAGTTATTTAGTGTCATGAGACTTTGACCTAACAACCAACTTGTCGATTGATGTGAATGGAAGATAAATCTGCATCTACGTGGAGTGTTAAATTCGTATGATCCAAATATTTTCCAAACACATAACAAAAGGGAAAATATAGTATATGTAATTAGTAAGAGATATCAGAAAGCAAAATAATAATTAGTCGATTCATTACTTAATTTATTGTGTAATGAGAAGAAAAAATAATATGAATGAATATAATATGAACATAGATATCACATGCAAAACAAATCATGTGAAAATAAAAGGCTTTATGGACGAAGATAATATGAAAATGAATATCACATGCAAATGAAATCATCTAATTATAGAAAGCTTTCAAAATTAATTCCACAATTAATTTTAGTCTCCAAGGTAAGCCTTTGTTACTAAATATATATATATATGAAAACATTAATTCTTCTTCATCATTTCAAAGAGAGAATCTGCTATTATTCCCTTATTTTGTAAACTCTAAATTGTTTATTTATTTTAATTAAAGCTTAGACTATTCAAGCAATTTTATGATATTTGTAAACACTTTCTCTCTTTCGATATCTTATACACTTTTCGAAGTGGAAGAACAAAGGTAAACTTTGGACCCGAGGACGTAGGCACGGTCGAATGTCGTTAAATCTTCTTGTGTTCCCTTCTTTTCGATATTTTTATTTTATTTTGTATTTTGTTGAATTTTTTTTAAGAGTTGTTAATAACCAATCGACAAGCTAGAACTTGTTAACTTTTGTGCTAATTGTGCATGGTAGACCCTTAACACCTTTGCAACAATGGTGGAGATTATTTCACTTCAATTTGTATTTAGCATTTTATTTTTGTGTCTTAGATCCTATTCTCATCCATTTGTTTTAACTATGAAATTTATTTTCATTTCACTCCAATAAGGAATTATGATGTTACATCATTTAATCCTAAGATTTTAGTAAGACGTACTTTCAGGTGCACGTATATAGAAATATATTTCAATATTGCAGCTTGTTACTTTGAATCATAGTCCACTTCAAGCATCATATAACATCAACTGAAATTCACATGTAATGATAGTGTTCTCCTTTTTTTCTTTAGTTGTCTTTGTTTAAAAAAGAATGTGAATAACAAGAAATCTTGTCAACAACCCAAAATAGGAATAAAAGTGAAAACGGCCTCTTTGAAACCACCTTTCGAATAAGTCAAGACTCCTTTAAACCACCTTTTGAAATGTTGATGTAAATAGGATTAAAAGTAAGAATGTCCCCATCGAAACCACCTTTCGAATCAGTCAAGATAATCAAACTCCTTTTAAATCTTTTGTCGAAATGGTTGAGGTAATTGAAGGATGTAGCCTAGTGGTGACTAAGGGTTTTAACTATGTCGGTAGGGTTTTATCCTTCGAAAGGTATCCTTTCGACAAGCTTTGATGCAATCAGTCAATAATCAAATTCATATATGACATTGAACCGGATCCTATGTACTTGAAAACACCAAGCACTTGCTTTATTGATAATTTTTCATGAATACAAGAGGCCCAAGTATTACAAGCAAGTAAAATCCCCAATTTAATTTAAGGATTTAGTATTTACCAATTTAAGAAAAGATAAAGTATCGAATGAATGAATGAATTCGATAAGTATTGAATAAATGAGTTTGGATCCCCAAAACGATACCCCTAGGGTCTTATTTATAGGCGCAGATGGGACCCTTTCGCATTCGTCCTTTCGAATTAATCGAAAGGGTGACTTGAAGACCATACGCCGCTATTGAAATTGGGACGCCCTTCTAATTTCGCTTTTGAATGAAACTTGGGAGCTTTCGACTCCATCAAAAGGTATAAAAGTGGCCTTCACCTTGTTGTTGATGCGTTGTATAATTAGGAGAGGGTGTCGGCTTTCGACGCCATCGAAAGGTGTATTTTCGGGGCTTCGAATAACTTGAAGCATAGTGGAAGGCATAGTTGCAGAAGGTAGCTTTTGAAAGCATTCCCATTGATTAATGTGAAACCTCCATCTTCTGGTGTTTGAGGAAGCAATATTGGTCTTATAAAAGATCTCAGTCACATTCGTGGAAGGTTTAATTCAATTTGAAAGGGCGATCTACGCTTTTGTAAGGGTTGCTTTGGCCAAATATTCTTCTGTGGAAGGTAAATAATGGTGAAAACAACTGCTTCGAAAGGTTTGGAATGTATATGGAAGCTTATTATCTGATACCTTTTAAATATGCCTTTAACTCATACAAAACCCCTTTATGCATGCGGAACCAACTGTTTCGAAAAGGCTTAACTGAAGTGAAAGGTCGTTCCCCTTCAACCCCTTCAAAAGTCCAATGCCCATCCAATATTTTGCAAAAGCATCCCTTCGACTCCTTCGAAAGGCCTTGCTATTGCCACCATTCTTCATGAATCCTTCTTCTATATTCCTTGAGGTTTCGACAAAGTTGGAGCGATTTTTGATGATAACACTCCCCCCCCCTCAAGCAAAGGGATGTGCTTGAAATTTCAAGTCAACTATTCGACACCATCATTATTTCAGCATAAAAATTTTCTCGCCTTTTGGTATTTCAAAGGAATCATGGTTGTTCATTTAAATCTGATCGAATGGCTTTCCTTGCATTTGCTTTGCTTATAAATCACACTTCCTTCTTTTCCCTTTTCATTTACCTGCAATTAAAAACCTTGAAACAAGAATCAGAAATTTCAACTTCTTACTAAATTATTAATTTCAGGAGTTGCAAGTTCAAATTTAAGGTATGTATTTATTGTTCTATGTTATGGATCGATTTTTCACGTTTAATTTCAATTTCAAATTCTTAGGATTTGAATTTACGTTACTATTTTAAATTTTTAGAATGATTTAAGTTTACCGTTCATGTGAAATGATTTTTAGATTCATTTTTTGTGCTGACTTGGATTAATTCATGGTATCAATTTGGAGTTCGAGCTTGGATTTATTAAATTTGGGGTTTTTGCTGTTGCTGAATGCAAATTCAGGCTCGAATTTGGTTATGATAGAATTCACTTGGTATTTTTTAGGTTAAAAACTAACATCCCTCACTATGAATTGAATCAAGAAAATTATACTTTTTGTTGCTGTCGAAAATCTTATCCAACCTTTCGAGTTGATCGAAACCCCCAAAATTGAGACATGCTTATGCATTTTCATGCTTTCGAAATTCTACCTTGCCCTTTCAACTTATTCAAAACCCATAATAGTCAACAGGAATATAACTATCATTTTTCCAACGTAAACATTGTCGAAACATCTTAAGGCCCTTTCGTTTGTATTGAAATTACTTTTCTCCAAGTCTTTTGACTTAATGAGAGTATAACTCTATGTCAATGTTTATATTTTTAAGTAGTATAAAATTCATGGGTTTCGATGTTGTCGAAAGGTGTTTTTGACTTGATTGGGGGATTTGTTAATGGTTTCGACATTATACGTGTGGATAGTTGCACTTATTAATAGTAAAATCTTTTCCTTCGGGCTTTCGAAATTGTCGAAGTGTGCGTTCAGGTACATGTATTCCATCTTCCTTTTTGACATTGTCAAAAACTCAATGAATGTCACAATTCTCGTTAACTTCAACCCCTTTCGAAGGCATGAAACCATATGCTTCGGAGGATATTTGAGCCATTGCTATAGACTTTCGACACCTTCGAAAGGCATTGATAGTGAAATGAATTAGAACTTTAATGAAACTATTTCACCAGGTAGGATCATGGGTCAAAAAAGAGCTTCCAAGAAATCAAAAAAGAATACATTTATCAAAACTAGTATCCTCCCCAAAGAAAACTGAAGCAGTTTCAAGGCATTCCCATGTATCTTCGTAAGATGAAGTAGACGCAATCCTAAACGACTTTGAAATTATAGGAGTTGAAGTTATTCCTCCTGGCGATAATGACATCATCCAAAATCCTCCCGAAGGATATTTCACTTACACCTCTATCCACATTTGGCATGGAGGTTTCATTCCATTTCCTGAGTTTTTGTCAAGATTTCTGAGTTACCATTGCATAGCTCCCATTCAATTATCGTCAAATGTATATACATATCTTGTCTCCCTGGAGCTCATGGCCTTAGAGTTTGGCATTCCTTCTCTAAATGTTGGTGTTCTCAATTATTTGGTGCATCTCGTCAAGCTTAGAAATCTAAACAACTAACTTTCAGGGCTAACCCTCACAAGAAGTTAATTTCAGAAGGAGTTAACAAGTTCAAAGACTGGGAAATGCAATTCTTTTATGTTAATTGCTTTCCATGTATTAGTAGAGCTTCTCTTCTCCTTGTAAGTAGATCATTACTATTTGTTTTTCATTAAACTATTTTCTTTTGCTAAATTATGTTTCCTTATAGGCCCTGCTCCCAAGGATCTTGATGATGAAGGCAGGAGAATTGTGAAGTTATTAACTATTGCCTCGAACAACAATGGGAATAGGCTTACCTTGTTGACCCCCAGTAATCTTTAAAAATATTTTCTCCTCTAGAAGGCCAAAGGATTCTTGGACAACCTCCCCTTATCCAACATACCTCCAAGAGAAAACGCTTACTATCCTTGGGTGACCCCAAAAAAATTTCACCTCTGTCTTCGATTTATCCTGACCAACCTGGTAATCTTAAGTGTACCATTTGTAACTTACGATTGTGTTACTCTTTAGATTGCTTTGCTAACTTATGCTTCTTGGTTTTAACATTTACTCCTTCATCTGAAATATCGACAAGAGATCCACTCCCTCCATCTTCTGAATCTAGTGCTTTAGCTCCGACCCAGGCCATTGCCAGGTCGAGAATGATCGCTAAAAGAAAATTGAGCCGAGTGACTGCCGCAAGTCCTCCTTCTAAGAAAATTAAAACTGCTGATGTATAATCTTCTCTTCCTCCAAAATAGGGTGATCATGTTTATGTAGGCAAAGCTCTAGAAGGTCCTACTCTTGATGCCACAGTTAATCAACCTAGAACAATTCCTTTAAAGGATGACTTCATGTCTCACATAATTGGTCTGATTCTCCCAGCGTCATTGAGCAGATGCAAAAGGATTTTGGCACTTCAACTCCATCCGAGGAATTGAATCCCTCTAAACTCCCATCACCGGTGTCTCCTAATGATTTTGATTATATTTTGTAATCAATTATGAATTCTCCATCATTCAATTCTATTCAAACGCCTTTCTCTATAACCGATCCGACAAGTCATTATCGATCCCTCATCGAGTAACAACTTCTGGTATGTTTCACACTACTTGATTTTCTTATTTCCATTTTATATCGAATCTTGACTTACTTCTTACTTTTCCTTTCAGATCTACAGGAGTTGGTACTCCCTCCGAGAAAACGTTTCAAAGTGTTCCACTGAGACATCTATGCTCAAAGAAGAAGTCTCAACTCTAAGTAACCAGATTACTTCCCTTACTACTTTGAGAAATACGGATTAAGGATCTTAAGGCTAAGGACAAACACTAGAGGGGGGATGAATAATGTTTTAGAGAATTGTTAAATCTTTTTGAGTTTTTGTTAATTTAAGCACAAATGTATGCAATATTCGGACACAGATATGGTCATAGAATCAAACACAAATGCAAATATAAAGTAAAAGCAGTAAAGGAAAGAACACACCGGATTTTATACTAGTTCGGAGTTACCCTACATCTAGTCCCGCACACAAGTACGAATTTCCTTTCAAAAACAATCTTTACAATTACACCCTCGATTTCAAGGCTACGAGGTACACCCTCCAGAATCACAATCCTCTGGGTAGAGATACTTGATTTCCCGGGCAACAAGTTCACCCTATTGATTTCCAAGGCTACAACCACACCTTTTGCACTTGATTGATTTTCAAGGCTACAATCATACCTTTTCTCGCTAAGTTGATTACAAAAAGCCTATAACTCTGAATAGCACTGAGGATCTTGTTGAGATAGTGATAGAGAATCAAACTAGAGATAATCAAGTTAGATTCAATATTGATTTCAGCAGAGTAATGATAAGAATTTGTATATAGAAATGTGAAAAAAGAAGAGGAGTGAAAAACCAGAAAAACTGTCTTAAAATTCGTTGAAACTAACCCCTATTTATAGAGGAACAACAGTCATGTCCTTTCGTGAAGAGTTATGACGAATAAACACTTCTTTTTAAATTTAAATTTTGAACTCAACTGACACCATGTCGACATGGGGTACATGAGTATGTTGACATCCCAAAGGGATTTTTGGTGTTTTGATTTTCTTTGAAAATAACCTTTATTTTATATTAAAACTATTTTAAAATTTATAAATATACTTGACTATATTTAAAATACATAAGTAAATATAAAGAATAATGCATACAAAATTTTACTATAATTTTATATTTAAAATCTAAGTATAAATATTTATAAGTTAAATATTATGTTTAAAAAATAGTTTGAAAACAAGGATAATTTGATTTTGAAATTAAAGACTATTTTGAGGCTAAAAGTATTTGAAATCAGGATAGATGTTTTTGATGCTTTTAAAAGGAAGGTTTTGAAATCATTTTGAAAACAAGATATAATTTTGAAAAAACATTTTGAATAAAAGGTTGGCGGATACAAAACAATGTTCCACTAGATTTTTCGTAGATTCCATCCTACTTAGGGTTCCATCCGTTTAACAGGCTCGAAGTGGATTTCATTCCATGAATAAATTGGATTTTAAGATGTCAGTGCTTTTCTAGGAGTTTTAACAAAATTTCTAATTAAAGAATAAATTACTTGAATTCTTGAACTCTTGATAATCTTGATACTCATGAGTCTTCAATCTTGATATCTTCAATCTGTATATTGTCAGTCTTCATTCTTGGTACCTGCATGGATGAATCATGTATATACATATATATCTAAACTTATACTGTTAGTATTTATATTTTATAATATATTCTAAGGTTGTTGTCATCAAAACCATCATCTCACGGACTAACAATCTCCCCCTTTTAGATGATGACAACCTTTGATTACAAAATATTACTTCTATCCTAATAACTCCCCCTTAATCTATGCCTAACCACCCTATTTTATACTTATCCCCCTTTGTCATCAACAAAAAAACTAACTTTAAACTATATGACACTAAACTATATAACTCCCCCTCATTCTTGGATGAAAATACCTGCATTAACAAACTTATACAATGGAGTATAGAATTGATAGTCACAATAATGAATCAAAGATTATATACATGTCAATGTACAATTATACATATTTTGTACAACAAACATCAATCCATACTAAATATCAATCAAATTCAAACCAAGCCAAAGCAAATCAAATCAGATCAATCGAGGCAAACAATTCAAACAGAGCAACCAAATAAAATTAAATGTTACATGAAACTTCTACCCATCCTTCTTCTCCAAAGATAGGGTCTGCCTTAATAGCATCCCGATTTTCATTGTCGTTGGTGAGAGAGACTGGAGGATGTGCTTCGTTATCATCCTTGTGTAGGGAGGAAATCAACCATCGTATTGCATCGAAATGCCTTTTTTGCTCCTTGATCATCTGCATTTGACTCAATTCTAAATGTCGCTGGTTACGAAGAATGAATGAGAGAATATTCTTGAACGAATTAAGAGTTTCTTCAAGATTTTCGGATAAGTTATGAATTGGATTAGCCATATTTGGATTTGTGGAAGAATGAGAGATAGAGTAGATAAGAAATAGTTTTCAGTGAAGAATTCTGGAAGAAATAGGTATTTATGGGTGTGGAAATTCGTTTGAAATGAATAGACATATGGTAAATATTCAAATTTCAAATTCAAAATGAACTGTCATTTCTGACCAGTACATGTCGACATGGTCATAGGGGGTATGTCGACATGGTGTAGTGAAATTTGATGATATATTTTGATTTTGTGAATAATTGTGTGTATATATATATTTATATAATATAATAACATTTATTTTGGATATAAGATAAGCTAGATAACGGAAAGAAATTCCATTTCATTTCATACTAAAACGATACAACGATTAATCATAAAGAACTACACGAACATTCAAATCAAAATAAACTAAAACAAATACAACGAGATACGAAAAGGTAGAACTAGTTAGAGGATGATGATGATGAAGAAAGTCCAAGTTTCTTGCTGACTTCGAAAATGAACTTGTTCATCTTGGATGAAATTTTGTCCAACTTCTTACTAATGGATCGTTTAAGAATCCGTTGATTCTCAACAATCGTCTTTTGGTTTTTGAGAAGGGTTTTGGTGGATGGGTTAGGAGGACGGTCGATGCCTTCAAGAGAGGATTCACCATCTTCTTTTTCAATTTCCATTTCATCCCCTTCTTCTTCTTCCTCTTCCTCTTCTTCCATTTCCTCATGAGCCAAACGCTCTTCCTTTTCGGCAAGAGTCTCAAAAGGTCGAAGAACAAATGGAATTTTCATAAGCGAAATGTTAGAATGGTTGAAAACCTTTCTAGAAACAAATTCTTCGCCTTTGAAATCCACTCCAAAATAGTTAAAAATCCGAGTGAGATAAATTCCATGATACAAAGCATTCTCACCCATTTCAAGATTTTTGAGACGAAGTTCATCCAAAATAACTTGCGCCCAATTTATGTCATAATTTCCAAAAATAGCAAAAAGTGCTTTACAAACTTTTGAAGTACGATTGTTAAAACTCCCCGATCTTGGGGTCAAAGTATGTTGCAAAAGAAGATTGACAATTCTTGCTTTTGGTCGAAAATTTTGATTTTTGAATTCAAAATTATCATTCCCTTCGAAATTGTGATGAAATGTCTCACGATCATTTTCATCGATTTAAAATTAGACAGATCCATTCCCGTACACTTGCAATTGAGAATGGTACCCAAAATATCACAATTCAAAACAATTCTAGTGCCTTTGACACTACTCCAAATTTCATCCTCATTCCCATTATAAAATCCACAGTTTAAATTTGCAAAGAAAATTTTGACAAGATTTGGATAGCAAACAAAATCATTTTGAGAAGCATCAGCAAGACTAAGAATTTGATTGTTTGCAAAAAGAGAATCAATTTCATAAGAAGAAAAATCTTGAAATATAGCAAACTTTCAGGGATGGACTTTGGCATAATTAGCAAAATTGATGTATGCTTTTATTGCCTCCGGATCATTGAAGAGTTGCTCTTTTATCTTTTTGGAAATTCTCATGGGGAGGGGTTGCTTGAAGAAGCCATTAAAGTAAAGAGTAGAGAGCTTGAAGTTTTGAAAAGAGAGTTTGAATTTAAAAATGAGAGTGAAAAGATATGATAAAAGATAGTGAATAAATAGATTCTCAAAGGACATGTTCTCTGGTCAAAAGGTAGCTTTTTAGAGAATTGAATGAAATGAAAAGGTGGAGGAAAATTCAAACATTTGAATTCAAATTTTGAAATTCAAATTCTGGTACCCATGTCGACATCATGGTAGGGACCATGTCGACATATGCCAGTGAATTTTTGTGATTTATTTTTCCGAAGTTCTCTAATAAATATATATATATACTTTATTTTTTTTTTTAATGTTTATATATTTCTGAAATATTATTGGACTTATAGTATATTTCAGAAAGTACTATTATGCTATTAAAAATAATAAAAATAATAATAATAAAATAGAAAATAAATTTTAAAATTCAAACAACACACCAATTCAAAATCAATCAATCAAGCAATTAAGCAACTAATTCTAAGCAAGCAATTTCAACCAATTATATTTTAAATGTGTACCTTTTTTTAAGTCCGTTTTTCTGAATTCGTCGGAGCCGTGAACTGCCGTGAAACACAAATTTGAATTATCTATTTTCTGATCATCATAACTTGAAGACGAGTCTGAATCATCCAGATTAGCAGTAAATGCACGCTTTCATTTCTTTGCTGGATCATTGTTCATAATAGGATTCTGCCTTTCTAGATACGGACAGTCTCTTTTGACGTGGCCTGGTTCATCACAGTTTTAACATTTGACATTATTTGGCACTACATTCTGATTTCCAGAGTTCTTATAGTTGTTTCTCTTGATATTATTCATCTTTCTGTATTTCAGGAATTTCCTAAAATTTCTGGTCATAAACGCTATCTCTTCATTATCATCACTGTTTGAATCTGATCCATCGGTCAATGCATTGAATGCCATTGATTTCTTTTCAGATGCTTTGCTTTCCCTTCTCCCGATCATTTGGACTTCAAAATACATTAGATTTACTGATGTCATTTCCCTCTTCGATCGCAAGTGTCTTTTGATCTCTTTATGGGGTTAGAGAATTTAAAAAATTTCTGACTTGATCTTCTTCAGAAAATTCCTTTCCCAAGGATATTAAAGAATGCACAATATCCTGAAATCTGCTATACATATCTGAAATAGACTCATTAGGGTTCATTTTAAGTAATTGAAACTGATTTGTGAGCTTGGAAATTTTGGTCTGTTTAACTTTGCTTGTTCCTTCATGAGTTACTTGCAAAGTTTTCCAGATTTCCTATGCAGACTTACAAACTGACACTCTATTAAATTCATTTCTATCAAGTGAACAAAACAGAATATTCATTGCTTTAGAATTGTTTTATGCAACACTCTTTTGCTCAGCGGTCCACTGTGCAAAATCAGTTGTGGTTTTAGAATATTTAGTTTGTGTGATATTCCAAGTGTCTAATCCTATAGATTGTAAATATATTTTCATCCTACATGCCCAATATGCACAGTTACTACCATTAAAAAGTGGTGGTCTGACAGTAAATTGACCTTCTACAAATGAAATAGTGACAGGGATACTAGTGTTAGTAACAATAACAGTGTTGGCAGCCATTTTGAAAAAAATTTCAAAAATCAGATTATGAAACTTTGAAAACCTTGCTCTGATACCAAATGTGATAAAGGCAGATTAAGGATCTTAAGGCTAAGGAAAAACACTAGGAGGGGGGTGAATAGTGTTTTAGAGAATTGTTAAATCTTTTTGAGTTTTTGTTAATTTAAACACGAATGTGTGCAATATTCAAACACAGATATGATCATAGAATCAAACACAAATGCAAATATAAAGTAAAAGCAGTAAAGGAAAGAATACACCGGATTTATACTGGTTCAGAGTTACTCTACATCCAGTCCCGCAAACAAGTACGGATTTCCTTTAAAAAACAATACTTACAATTACACCCTCGATTTCAAGGCTACGAGGTACACCCTCCAGAATCACAATCCTCTTGGTAGAGATACTTGATTTCCCAGGCAACAAGTTCACCCAATTGATTTCCAAGGCTACAATCACACCTTTTACACTTGATTGATTTTCAGGGCTACAATCACTCCTTTTCTCGCTAAGTTGATTACAAAAAGCCTATAACTCTGAATAGCACTAAGGATCTTATTGAGATAGTGATAGAGAATCAAACCAGATATTATCTAGTTAGATTCAATGTTGATTTCGGCAGAGTAATGATAAGAATTTGTATATAGAAATGTGGAAGAAGAAGAGGAGTGAAAAACCAGAAAAACTGTCTTAAAATTCGTTGGAACTAACCCTTATTTATAGAGGAACAACAGTCATGTCCATTCGTGAAGAGTTATGATGAATAGACACTTCTTTTGACATTTAAATTTTGAACTCAACTGACACCATTTCGACATGGGGTACATGAGTATGTCGACATCCCAAAGGGATTTTTGGTGTTTTGATTTTCTTTGAAAATAACCTTTATTTTATATTAAAACTATTTTAAACTTTATAAATATACTTGACTATATTTAAAATACATAAGTAAGTATAAAGAATATTATATTCAAAATTTTACTATAATTTTATATTTAAAATCTAAGTATAAATATTTAAAAGTTTAATATTATATTTAAAAAATAGTTTAAAAACAAGGATAATTTAATTTTGAAATTAAAGACTATTTTGAGGCTAAAAGTATTTGAAATCAGGATAGATGTTTTTTATGCTTTTAAAAGGAAGGTTTTGAAATCATTTTGAAAACAAGATATAATTTTGAAAAATCATTTTGAATAAAAGGTTAGCGGATACAAAACAATGTTCCATTAGATTTTTCATAGTCCTGCTTAGGGTTCCATCCCTTTAACAGGCGTAGTGGATTCCGTTCCACGAATAAATTGGATTTTAAGATGCCAGTGCTTTTCTACGAGTTTTAACAAAATTTCTAATTAAATAATAAATTACTTGAATTCTTGAACTCTTGATAATCTTGATACTGAATCTTCAATCTTGATATCTTCAATCTCTATACTGTACAGTCTTCATTCTCGGTACCTGCATGGTTAAATCCTGCATATGCATATATATCTAAACTTATACCGTTAGTATTTATATTTTATAATCTGTTCTAAGGTTGTTTTCATCAAAATCATCATCTCACGGACTAACAAGTACTACTAAGCATAACGCAGTGTGGGAACAAGAAAGATTAAGCACTTCTCTTATTCAAGCGGAATCTACAATTTTTGAGGAGAGGAAGACTAACAACTCCTAGATGATGAGGTTTTGGCTTTGAAAATTACCCTAAAAGAGCTAGAGGATAAAAAGGCCATGATGGATGCTAAACATATTTCTCTTAAGAAGACATGTACATATTTTAAAAAGAAAAGGAATTTTTTTAACCATGGCCATCAAAACCATCTCCGAGGCTAAGCAAAAAGCGTCTATTTTTTGAGCACTTCTCTGAATGACATAATCGTAAATTCTTATGAAGATGCACTCATGCTAGCTTACTCTGATAATATTGAGAAGTTGTAACGACCCTGCATTTTGGCCCTGTTTATTTTAATAAATATTTAATCTGATTAAATAAAATGTGAACTGATTATTTTCAAATGAATTTGATTTTGGAATAATTGCCATTTGTTTATATAAATTTGTATTTTAAAAGAAAATTTGATTCTGGAAATTTAAATAAAATCTCTTAATAATATTTACCTTATATAATTGAATTAAAATACTTTACTTTGTTTACATTTGCAAATATACATATGGATGATAATGTTTAAATTTAAAATCTAATTCTAACAAAATAAAATATAAATGTAAAATATAAGTCAAACATATGTATATAATTTAAATGGTGATAGTAAAGTACAAATAGAAATAAATACAAATATAAGTAAGTAAACCATATTGAATATATCTTAAACATTGATAGTTAAATATAAAATACAAATGTAAAATTTAAAATAAGAATTAATTAGTTAAGATTGCATACAACATAACTTAACAATTTGTAAACAAAGCTAAAATAAGAACAAGGTATAAAAACACAAAGTATAAAGTAAAACAAAATCAAATGTAATATAAAACCAAACTCAAACATTTGTGTATAAATTATGTAAATTAGAAGTTAACAAAACAAAATATTTTCATAACAGATTAACAACAACTATATGTATATAAATTATTCAAGTTAGAAATAGTGAAACAAATTATTTTCGCAAGCAAACCAAAAGTATAAAAATGAACCTGACACATGTGTGTGTACATTATTCAAGCTTGAAAATAACAATACAACATATCTTCACATATAAAACAAACATTTTTATACAAATATCTAAAAGTAACTAACTTCATATATACAGAAACAAGTGTTGCTTGCAAAGTAAATAAGCATAAGGTATAAAAGTTGAACCAGACAAATATTTATATCCAAATTAACTTCATATACTCACCTGCATTCAGTCAGGGTATAGGGTATAATACCTGACACAAATTGTTTTGATACAAGTATCTTCAGTTACAAGCTTACCTGCAAATGTACTTTTCATACCAAATCTATATTCTCAGTTAAACATAATTATGTAAACTAATTAAGTAACACAACATTTAATGCTTTTCTGTTCGAGCCCATATTTTTGTCTATTTAAAATATGTACAAATCTTTACTTTGCAGAATAAAGATCTGATCAACATAACTAAATAATAGTGAGATAAGTATAAAAACAAAACAGGCTTGTATATGTGTACCTGTAAATAATTATGTAAAGCAAGTAATGAAAATCTATGTACTAATAAGATTAAGTGTAAACAATAAGTACATTATCATTTAATGTTTTATCATCTCAGCAAAACATTGACCGAATTCAAGATCATATCAGCCCCATTTAAACAATCTTCCCTGATAAAACAAAAATGAATAGTGTACTAGCAGATAACACCTAACCTGGTTAAACTTCTTTCCATTTATACATAACTTCTTATCTTCTATATATATGTGTATTCATCTTTTATTTAGTTTGTTCAGTAACATAAGTATACCTGAGAAAAAATAATAATAAAGAGAAAAACAGAAAGAAGAAAGAAAAAAGCAAGCAAACTCAAATTTTATTCAAACTTTGAAAACAGATTCAAGGACAGTTCTTTGTTCAAAAGGATTTCCTGGTGAGTAAACAAGAAATTTTAAGCTTTAAGTTTTTTTAAAATAGTTCAAGATTATTTGATATCCTGGGTATATATATATGTATGCTTTCAGTTTGTATTTCTGTTATGATGCTCTATTCACCTCTGTAATTGATTCAGGTTGTGATATTCTCTTTCAAATTCAATTTGCTCTCTTCAGATTTTATAAAGCTTTAAACTTTTCATCTAGACAAGGTATTTAAACTTAAATTATGATTTCTAAAAGCTTATTAAACTTAGTTGTGAAACATAATTACTGTAATTTAGTTTACAGGTATCAAATGATAACTTGAAAAAAATTGATTTTTGTAGAACATTAATTCAAGATTGTATGTTGAATTCTTATAACAAATTATGAATTTTAAAACAAAAATGAAGCTTTTTAGCTTTGAATCCTAAGAGCAGTTTGATTGTGAAAAAGAAATGCATTTTTTCCAAATTCAGAAAATCTAGATAGATTAAAATGTTGAAACTTAGATTGAGGGTAGTAATAACTACTGTGATCCTGAGAAAAATGTCAATTAATTTTTCAATGGTGTAAAATTCGAGCACGACATCGTATTAGGGTTTAGGATGGTGTTCATGTTCCTCTCTGTAATTTGACGTGTTCAACGACCATGGATGATCGAGTGTCTCGAGCATTTGGGAAATGGAAGGGTGGCGTGTTGTCGAGGTGCGGCCAAAAGTTGAGGGCTTCCGGTGGTCACGGCGGCGGTGACGAGGTCGATTTGTCATATCGGTTGAGCTTTAGAATTTCGATCAGTATGCATAATTTCGTTTCAATGGGTTGAAACGAAATTCGAGTTTGTTTTTCTTTTGTTCGTGGAATTTGTGACTTGTCGGTGAGGTGGGTGTTCGCTGGAGGTCTTTGGTGCCGCCGTGCACGTGCGGCATGGAGAAGGGAGATGGCGTCGTGACTGTGGCGTTTCTCGAATCGGGCTCGAGTACGTAGGAGGGTAGCTTCGAGTTAAACCTAGTTTCGCACGAGTTTTCCTGATGCTGTGTTGTTTTAATAGCCTTTATATAAATTTAAACTACAGGAAAATTAAAAAAAAAAAAGAAAAAGAAGGAGGACGTACAGGACTGTCTTGGGTGATTTTGTGATTTACCCGAAGTGCAACTCGAGTTTTAGTAAGGAAATCTCGGGTTTCCTTCATATCTGCAGATTTGTATTTTGTTTTAAAGGTAAGTAAGCAAATAGTTTTTACAAACTGTAAACACTTCTATTCTTGAGATGTTTAACAGTTTTAGAGTTGAAAGTTTAGATACAAGTTAATTATTTTAATCAATGCTTTAAAATGTTTAAAATCTTAACTATTATTTTATCCAGTAATTATGTTAATTAACAATTAAGTGTAGTTAGCAAACATAATTGATTTCCAAATTTAATGAAGGTTTTTATTATTAAAATGTTAATTAATTGATGATTTCAGAAAGTAAATAAAAATAATTACTTTTTAATTTTAATTGGTGATGGATCAACTGATGATTAAGTAATTAATAAAATGTAATTAACTACTTATGGTAATTAATGAATGAATAAGAATAAATTAATAAAGTAATTAGTAATTAATGAATAATTAATTAAGTTTTATTAAGAGGTTAATTTATGATTAAAGAATAGTTAATTAAGTAATTAAGGTTGAACAAATTGATTAGGACGTAATAAATTAAATAGTGTGAAACAAATTGATTAAGTAATTAAGTAATTAGGGAATTAATTACTTATTGTAATTAATGAAGTTTAATATGAATCGTTTAAGTTAATTAATTTAAATGATTATTGATGATGTGATAAGTATAATTACTTGGAGAAGTAATTAATGATAATGATTGGATGTAATTGATTGAGGAGGATTTAATAATGAAAGTAATTTAAGTATAATTACTTTGGGCAATTAATCAGAGCATTAATTTAAAGGAAATTAATTGAGGTGTAATTAAGTGATGTGATATAGTAATTAAAGGTGGTTGATTACTGAATAGTATTAATCAGGAGTGATTAATAAATGTAGTTTAACTGAAGATTAATTACTTAAGGTAATTAATTTAATACAGGATAATGAAATTAAAATGTAATTAGTAATCATTAATAAATATAATTAATAATAAGAGATTAAAGAGTAATTAATTAGTGTAATTAAGAAGAAATGTAATGTTAATAATTTAAGGTTAATTTCTACGTTTAGCTAAGATAATCTATTTGTGGAAATAAGTTAAAGGATAATACTTGAAGGTAATTAAAATTAAATATACAAGGATGATTAATTAAGTTGAATGCTTGGATGATGATAAATTAAATCGTTGAAAATTATTAATAGTTATATAAGCAATGGTGGAGTAATTAATTTAATTTACTTTAAATTAATTAGAGATGTAAGTAATAAATTTAATTCATTTTAAATTAATTATAGCTGGTGGGATTACTTATATATTGATGGATGATATTGTTTACCTTGAATGGTTTAGGATCTCAAATATGAGATAGCTGATGCTGTATGAAATGTATGCTTTTTTGAAGTATGATGATAATATGTATTATCTGTTGTAATGATAATGTTGATTATCTGTTTATGATGACAATGTTGATTATCTATTGTGATATTGTAAATTATCTATCTGAGTGTATATGGATAATTGAATTGTTTTAAAACTTTAAAACAATTTGGCCCTAAAAGACACGTTTGGATTTCGATGAGACCGGGATCGGGTTTCCATATTTGGACATCCGAAAACCACATCGATCCAAATTAACGATAGGTCGTGAATCTGATGTGAAGATGAAGATTCAGAATGCAAGGGTTGTCGTCGTTAACTCTGAGGGTGATTCCAAAATGAGTGTAACGAGATAATGCCTTCGGTTTCGTACGAACCCGGAACGAACTTGTATGGATTGAATGCTTTCAGCACATCGTCAGGCAGGCGATGAGCATTCTAAGGAATATGTTCTCTAAAGGTAATCGTAGCCTCAAGCCTCATCAACCGGGAATAGCTAAAACAGGGGAGGTGCAGCAAGGTTAGGTGGGTCATGCCCAAGCAGGACAAGATTTTCCCCTGTCTAGATGTCCCTTTTTATTCGGCTTAGTGAGCGGTTGGTCACGCCAACTACGGGGTTATCTTGTTCGGGACTGTTCAGTAAGGAATGGTTCCGGCCTTGTGTTGCAGGGGAGCGGGCGTACTCCTCGGTACGGTGATCTAGGCCCTGTACTGTGACGGACGGTACCCCAGTAGCCCTGCCATTGTATCGAACCCATTTTCCAATAAGTACCAACGGTTTTGATTGTATTACCCATTTTGTGGCTAGTAGCTGGAATTTAATAATGTAACAATTTCGGCATTTTCTATTTACTTGAAAACCCTAGACACTATTATAATATCACTGAATTTCCTATGAAATGTTTTGGTTAGCGTAAGGTAAAAACTTACCCGTATTTATGTGTGGGAAGTCTTACGTGATACCTTTATTTTCAAATGTTTCTCAAGTTAAACAACTTTAAACCGTTTACTCATACCAGACCCATGTCTGACCCGGAGTTTATATTTTGTGTTTTTCATAAACTCTTGGGTACTCAAATTTTTACGAGTAGCCAAGTGATAGGTTCTTGGATTGTTGAGCACTGGAGTAGCTTGGAGCAGGAGCCCAGACGTATGTAGATATCTATCTAGTTCCGCTGTGTTAGTTAGAGTATGTTATATTTTGAGATGTATGTAGTGACAGATGTATATAGGATTGTCATGAGTATAATATTGTATAACTCTAATGTATGTAAACTATGTAATTGTTATGTGATATATTATATTTTGTTCCGTTTCCGCTGTGAGATTCTGTTGTTGTTGTTCTTTCTTTCTTTTCTTTTCTATTTCTATCCCTTTCTTTCTTTATAATGATACGTCTTTCTGGGAGTAGAAGGGAGGGTCGTCATAGAAGTTCTCAGATTTGAGCTTTCCCTCACTTGATCCTGTATTGGTTAAAAGATTCATGAACAAAATCAAAGTAATGGAGCAAGGGATTGATATCCCTGATAGAGAAGAAATTGATGTCGCAAAGCTCCTATCTTTCGAAGTCCCTCATGTAGAAGGAGATTCAATTTCAGACGAGGAGGGAGACGATGAAGATGGTGAATCCATTGTTGAAGAAGGTGGCAAAGACGATGATAGCCCTGATAATGATGATAGAGGTCAGGGTTCTGAAGGTAATGGGAGTGATCATGATGACTCTCATAGATGGGTGATGATAACTCTTCCAAGGCTTCAGATAAAGTCATCCTCGATCCTAGTGCCTGTGAAACGGGTCAAACTGAATTTCCCGAACCCTCTGATCTCCATGAAAAAACACCGATATTGATGCCGGAGAGCAAAAGGGAAAAAAGCAAACCCTTTAAACTTAAATCCCTGTTTCTCAGGTATGGAATTCCCATTTTAGATAAGGAAGAAATCCATTCATCTTTATAAAACAAAGCTTGAAAGAAAACATGAAGAAATAAATAGCTTGTATAGGGAGTCAAATAAACAATTAAAAGAACACAATGCACTCTCTGACAAGTACCATAAGCTTAATAAAAGAAATGCAGTATTAGCGTCTTTTAAAGATCAAGAAGCTGCCCCATGACTAAACAGGGAACGCCTTCGCTATGACAAGCTCTTAGAAGAGAATATAGAATTGATAACACTCTTTTGGGTGTTGATTGAGGATGGAGATATCCTGGTAGACTTCCTATATAAAGCTTATTGTAAACATCCAACTGTAGATTTTTCATATTTGGGTGATTTATGTGGGGGCTTACTTAGATATATCTACATAGGAGATACTTAGACGAATTTAGATATGACCCTCATCCGAAGGCTTGCTAGAATTTACTGCAAGTCAACATAATTCCTCGCGTATTGCCTCTATAAAACTCAATATTATAAGGATAAATTCATTTCTGGGCTATTCAAAAATAGATCTTCTACTAACCAGATGAAAATTTGTAACCATGTAATTATACTAATTTGTAAATTTTCTATATTATTTTTCTTTCATACTTAGTCATATTTTATCTTGTTATTACAAAGTGAGTGTCTTTCGTGCAGTCTTGTTACTAAGGATTACTTAGGCAAATACATCAAATTAAGAAGAGACTGCAGGAAATGCCTCGCTCTTGAAATCCTCAAGATTGGCTAGATACTGCTTTCTTAGAGATTTACAGAAACTTTATATGTAACATCTCTACCTTTTCTTTGATTTCCTTGAAGAAGATAAGGAAAAGCTCCTTAAGGAAATTCGTACATAGCATACAAAATTGATTTGTGATCATGATGGTCCTTCAGCAAGAGTATGGGATTCTAGCAAATGTCCCCCAGTTATTACCTCAGAAGGATTTAATACCACTTTTGACTCGACTATCACCCTTTCGAGTAATTCTTTGAATAAAGTTAAAAATGTTGTTTATAGACTTTAAGTGTGATAGGGCAAAGCATGTATTTGATTATAAAATTGATATTGTATCCTTTGTTTTGTTTCTTTTTGAGTTATAACTTCTACCATTGTAATAAAGAAATTTGTTCTCTGGGCATTAATTTGTTTTTTTATTTATTTGAATAAGAATTACAGTTAGCTATCACACCACTCTCCCTAGATACATTATCTCGATTCACCGGTATTAGAGATAAGTTGGTAGCGGATCTTTAGAAGAGAAGCCTATTTAAAGTTCCTTTGTCCATCCGACTTAAAGGTAATACTAAAGCGTCGAAATGGCGTAAGAAATTTTTCCTTCAAAAGGCGATTAGTAGGGACTTTAATAATCAGACCAATAGTCTCCAAGCAGATATCAAGAATAAAGATGAAACAGTTTCCCAATTGAAACGCCAAATTAAATCAAATCCATCGATTAACTTTGATGATGAGATGTCTAAGCTTCTCTAATAGGCAAGCGACTTGAAGATAAAATTAAAATAAGTTAAGCTCAGTGCAAATCCATGGAATTTATCATAGGAGGAGACATTCTGAATATCAATTTAGCAACTTCTGCAATTACTTCATCTGTTGTGAAATCAACAAGGTCTTTATCTTTAGTTATTTAAAAATTTCATGCTACAACAAACCTTCCTCCAGGTTTATACTAGAAAGCAGTAGGTGAATGGTGTAGAAGGGTTAAGTTTGAAATGATGAGATACTTTGATGATCAACAAAAGTAAGGTACTCGCAATACATTAATGAATATGCAGCCAAATCCAAAGGCTTGAACATGATAAATATCTTCTTCAAAAGAATATTGCCAATTTAGAATGACAGAACAAACAATTAAAGGTGCTAACAACGCTTTCAATCTCGCTTTGAAGACAGAATCTATTAATAGTGCCGATGAAATTAAGAAAAAGGAAAAGAAGCTTAAAGAAAAAAAATTACATAGTGATTCGCCACATTGTTGATCTTCTAATTACAGAGAATTTAGACAAAGTTGTATAGGATCTTTGATGTATATATTAATGTCATATAATATTCTTGTAAATAATTTTGTAAATTATGTGAATATCACCTGATTTGTTGTCCTTTCCTATGCTCGTAATGTTGTCAATGAATTTGCCTTTTGATGCTATGACTACGGTTTCTTCTACGTTTGTTGAATCGTTGATCTTCCTCATCAATCTTGTTTTCCTATAAAGTATAAAGTAGGTGTCATTTCTTATCACTAGTTCAAAGTCTAAGCAAAAATATGTCCAGTGGTTTGCTTATAACATTACTGGAAATAATATTAGAATTTCTAATAATAAAATTGTAGAATTCTAATTCGGAAATAATGAAAATTAATATATTACTATCTTCAGATAATAAATGATGAAAAATCCATAGTCAAGAATGATATTGGACCAGAAATTCTTCTTCGGCAATGATAGAAGCCCTCACATTCATCTTTGGTAATAATGAGAGAATTCCAAAATTTCAGCTTTGGCTGTATTAATAGAAGACCAAAGACCTGATTGTGGAAATAATAGAGGACCAAATTTTTTGATCTAGCATTAATAATAGAAGTAAATCTTCTTATGGAAATAATAGAAGATCCAAACTCAGTTTGTGTAATGACTCAGTAAGTGAAGTCCAGAAGTTAATAGTTGTAGACTCGAGACCCAAATTCGGGTATTGATGAGTGAAGTCCAGAAATCAAAAGTTGTAGACCTGAGACCCAAATTCAGGTATTAATGAGTGAAGTACAGAAATCATTGGAAATTAGCCAAAGGCTATAAATTCGTATGAAAGTAGTCCGAGAAGTATCGTCCGAAAGTAGTAGAAAACTAGGAATCTATTCCTCTCTTTGGACATTGATTGTTCGAATCTTTTGCTTTGTGTCACCCTTTTGCTTTTTGATTCTTTTGATGTATGCCATCCTTTTAGGCTTTGTATGTGTTGTTGTTTTTTGTGCCACTTTGTGATATCCCGGAAATTTGGGACAATATCAATTTAATAATCTACATTAAAAATTAAATTGATTTGATAATATTTGTTAATAATTTAATAATCTTCTTTTAAATTAATATTTAACTGATAATTTATCTTTTAAAAGTTAATCAAATTGTCTTCTATTTAGAATATATATATATATATATATATATATATATATATATCTGTATATATTGTAAATGAATAATCTTTGTTTTAAATTTATCTTGATAAAAATAAACAGTTTATAAAGAGATAAATTCTTTTATAAATCATTTTGACTTAATAATGAGCTCTATTAATTATGTAAATGTTTACAAATGAATTTTTAATAATGTCAACTTTATTTATATGTGTGTTTGCATAAAATTTATGATTTGTAAATTAAAAATAAAGGTTTAAAAATGTTTAAATTAAAATAAACATTATTAATATTAATATAAGTATAAAATAAAATAATAACATGTAATTAAATATTTGTTAGTCATAGTTAAAATACAAATGTAAATACAAATAAGAAATGAAGTGAAACACAAACTACAGAATAAACAAACTTACAACACAAACTATAAATTTGAATCCAAAGAATAAATCAAGAATAAAGTACAAAATAAAATAAGGAAAATATGATGCAGGCTAATGATAAGCTAGGTTTGTAGCTGCACAGGTTAGAGAAAAGAATGCAGAGCAAAATTTAATAAACAAAGTTAAATATATGCTTGTAAAGGAAATGCCAGGAATAGTATAAATATGAATGTCAACTGTTGAAATGCAAAAGCATAAAAAAAAAATGTAAGTAGCTTGTAAATTAAGTATGCAGGCAGAAAAAAAAAAGGAGAGACAAATATGCAAAACAAAATAAAAATATCTTCATTCAAGTCAAATGGAATTAGTCAAAGTATGAAATAACAGCTCACAAAAGATGTATACTATAGTTCGAACTAGAAACAAATAAAACAAATATTTGTAAACATGAAGCTTCATATACAAGCTAAAGTGTGTCTGCAGAATTGTACACTTACACAACTGTATATAATTATAATTATGTTAACTAATAGAGGAACAAAATCTTAATCACTATCATCTCAGCACATAATTTGTCAATTCAAGTGTATGCAAATATCTTGCCTGATAAAACAAATTTTGTACCTGCAAAGAAATTGTTGTCCCAGTTATCACCTTCCCCTATAACCTTTTTCATATACATGCTTTCTAATTCATTCAGCATAGTCTTTCATAGCAAACACATATATTTTAATAACTGAAGCATCAATGCAAAGTCAAAGCAGAAATATTTCACAACAGTTTCAGTTTTAAAGTATATGCCATTTTCAACACTCAGGTGCTCTGTTCATTCCTTCAAATGCAATGGTGAGTAACTCCTTTAAATAACTTAAGTTTTTAAACTTGTTGCATGTTAATATTTGAATGCATAAATATATTGTGTGGATATTTATATCTTCATTTCTCTGGGTGTTTGTGAGATGAAAGTCTCTGCATATTTAAAACCCGCAAAATTCAAAAAAAAAACTGTTTCATCATAAATCTGTTCTATTTATTTTCAAGTGTGTAACATCATTTCCTATAAATCTAAGAATAAATATGGTTATATGTTTTCTGTGATAAATGTTGTGGTATGTACATATGTAAATGAATCTGTCTGTGCATGTTTATGTCCATTTAAACACCCTCTGTTAGTTTCCAGTTTTCTTGTTTAGATTTAAATTAATAATTCTATTCAGTAAATTGTTAATAGAACTTAGTTACAAACAAAGGCTGTTTGTTTCATTATGCATTTATGTTCAGAAGCCTGTTTTAGTTAAACTTCAAGTCTGTGTGTCCCAGAGAGCTAAAACAACAGTTTTGATAAACAAAGTAAAATTTCAACTTGTAATTTGGAGGCCCAGTATAAAATTTTTGGAAAACAACAACTATAATAAAAATTTTGAACTAAACATTATAAATTTTAGTTTGGGTTTTAGGAAATGGTTCTGGTTTAAATGAAATATGAGTGCATGGGTTTTTCTGGTGATCAAGTGGACTGGAGGGGTCGAGGATCTTCAGATCGATGGAGGAGTGATTGGTGATGCTGGGAAAAATAGGTGGCGGTGATGAAGTTCATCAGGGGAGATGCGGTAGTGGGTTTTCTCCTAGAACCCTAAAGTTTTGCTGCGTATAAAGAATTGATCGCCACGACCCAGGTTGGTGATCGAGTGCAGGGATATTTGGGGTGGTGGTAGTTGGGTTGTAGTCGAATATGATGTCGGAGTTGTAGATAGTCATATGGTCGGAGAGTAGAGAACTCGAGGGTGACAGGTTTGGCGGTGGGATGTGTTGGTGTTTCAGGTTGCAGAGGGAAGTGTATTTTTGTTTTCGAGCAAGGGGCTAGCATCTGGTGATCGTGATGGGATCTGGAAGTGACTGGTGTCGCGTGGGGGTGCCAGGGGATGGCCGGAGTATGCAGGGGCCACGGTGCACGTGCACCGTGCCAGTGAAGTATGGTGGTGCCGATTTTTTTTGGTGTGCAGAGATTGGCCTGAGGGAATACTCGAGTAACTTGAGTAAATGACTCGAAGCAAGGTAGTGGAAGACTCGAAGCACTGAAGTGGTTGGTGATTTAGATGGTTCCAGATTTGTATTGTCTCAGTTTAGTATGCAGGGTTTTGGACTCGGGGAAGTCTCGGGTTATTTGCCTTTTTACTCGAAGCAAGGAGGCAGTTGACCCGAAGCATTTTGCTTTGGTTTCAGTGGAAAGTTAAATTTGCTACAGGATGTATAAACTGCCTATAGATTCTAAATTTAAACTAAATTTAAAGCAAAATGAAATGTAAGTTAGTGAAATCATGATGGAATTGAATTTAAGTTTGTCAACTAAGATTTAACAAAGTCTAAATCTAATTAGAAGTATCAATGCAAAATTTATGTTTAAATCTAAAAATGCAATTTTAAAATATTTAAAGGGTTTTCAGATTTGAACTTGATAATTTCCAGATTTTAAAATTAGATCAGAAACAAAATGTTGCTGCAGTTAAATATGATTTTTGTTAAAGTTTTGTTTCAAATGGATATTTGAATTTTAAAGTTTAAAATGAATTTGGATTTAAAAATCAAGTTTCTGACTCTAGTTGTCAAAAGGGAGTTTAAATCGAAGTTTAAAATCAAAATAAATTGAGAAATTCAAGTTTGCTTAGAATTCAAAATCTAAAATTTTAAATCAGTTTTAAATATGAATATTTTAAGAATGAGTTCAAAATAAAATAGAGACAAGTAATTTGTTTCAATAAAAATTAACTTGATTTTGAGAATTCTTGATTTAAGATTTATGAATGAAAAATAAAGGAATTGTTTAACTTGAGGTTTGCAAGTTAAATATTAATGTAATTTGGAAATTTAAATTTGAATTAAAAATTCAAATAGTTTAATTTAAAAGATTTTAACATGGAATTTAAAATTATAATCATTTTGAATCTTCAATTCAAATGATATTAGAATTTAAATTTAAAATGTAATGTTAATGAAGTCATTAATTAAGAAATAAATTATCTTAAGGATAATAGGGTAATTAAGGAATGACTTATGTATTAAGAAGTAAATTAAGAAATGATATTAAATGTAGACAATTGACTAAAGATCTTTAATTAATTAATATATATGATTAACTTTGGATAATTAATTAGATTAATTAGGTAATTACTTGATGAAAGTAATTAAGAAATTAATTACTTATGGTAATTAATTTTGATTAATATGATGAATTTAAGTTAGTTAATTTATTTTAATTAATTTAAAGAAATCATTTGCTAAATTGATTAATTACTAGTGTATGCAATGGAGCACAATTACTTAATGAAGTAATTAATGATAATTACTGAATGTAATTAGTGAAAGATGATATATTAATAAAGTAATTTGGATAATTACTTTTGAAATTAATCGGAGGATTAATTAATGGAGATAATTAATTATGAAATGATTTATTTATTTATATGAGTAATTAAGGATATTTAATTACTGGTTGTTATTAATCAAAGGTGATTAATGATTGTGTTTAATACAAGATTAATCACTTAATGTGATTAATAAAGTAATTTAATCTGAATTAGAGATCATTAATTAATATAATTAATGATGTAAATTAAGAATTGTTTAATTAAGAAATAATTAATAATGTGGAGATTAATTTATGTAATTAATTAAGAATAAATGTAATTAATGATAAATGAAGTAATTAAAAGTTAATTACTAGGAATAATTTAGAATAATTATTTTGTACAATTTATTAAAGACTAATTACTTACTGTAATTAGAAAAAGATTAACTAAAGGAGTTAATCAAGATAAATATCTAGAGATAAATTAATTAATTTGTATAAATTTAATTATTGGTTGTATAAGCAGGATTTATGAATAAAGTAATTAATTTAGTTTACTTTAAATTAATTAGAGATAGAAGTAGTTAATTTAATTCATTTTAAATTAATTACAAATGGTATGATTATAAATCATTGCTTATGGATGAATGATATTGATATTTCATTTGATGATTGTGAACTCAGATATGAGATGAATAATATCTAGGTGACTTGGATGTTTATTTAAGTATGATAGTATATTATTATCTGATTGGGTTGATAATTTTGATTATCTGTTTATGATGATGATATGATTATCTACTGTGATATTATGAATTATCTATCTGTGTGTATATTGATGATGTTGAATTAAACTGTTAAGGCTAAATAGACAACTTGGCCCTAAAAGACACGTTTTGGATTTCCATGAGACCGGGATCGGGTTTCCGCATTAGGAACATCCGAAAACCACATCGATTCCAAATTAACAATAGGTCGTGAATCTGAAGTGAAGATGAAAATCAGAGTGCAAGGGTTGTCGTCGTTAACTCTGAGGGTGATTCCAAAACGAGTGTAACGAGATAATGCCTTCGGTTTCGTTCGAACCCGGAACGAACTTGTATGGATTGAATGCTTTCAACACATCCTCAGGTGGGCGATGAGCATTCTAAGTGATATATTCTATAAAGGTAATCGTAGCCTCAAGCCTCATCAACCGGGAATGGCTAAAACAGGGGAGGTGCAGCAAGGTTAGGTGGGTCATGCCCAAGCAGGACAAGATTTTCCCCTGTCTAGATGTCCCTTTTTATTCGGCTTTGTGGGCGGTTGGATGTACACCAACTGCGGGGTTATCTTGTTCGGGACTGTTCAGTAAGGAATGGTTCCGGCCTTGTGTTGCAGGGGATGAAGGGAGTAATCCTCGGTACGTTGATCTAGGCCACGTACTGTGACGGGCGGTACCCCAGTAGCCCTGCCATTGTATGGAATTCACAATCCAATAAGTGCCCACGGTTTTGATTGTATTACCCACTTTTGTGGCTAGTAGCTGGAATTTAATGAATGTAACAATTTCGGCTATTTTCTATTTACTTGAAAACCCTAGACCTATTATAATATCACAAAATTTCCTATCAAATGTTTTGGTTAGCGTAAGGTAAAAACTTACTCATATTTATGTGTGGGAAGTCTTACGTGATACCTTTTATTTTCAAAAGATTTTCAAAGTTAAACAACTTTACCCTGTTACTCATACCAAACCCATGTCTGACCCGGAGTTTATTTTTTTGTTTTTGTTTTTCATAAACTCTCGGGTACCCAAATTTTTACGGGTAGCCAAGGGATTCAGGTTAGCTTTGACGAATTCTGGAGGAGCAATGGAGCAGGTGGCTTCAGCGTTGTAGATATATATAGTTCCGCTGTGTTGGTATCTCTGAGTCATTTGTTTGAGTTGAGTTGTATGAACTAGACAGGTGTTTATAACTGTCTAGTATGTGATGTATTATCTGTGTATCTCTGATTGATGTTATATAACTATGTAATACTTATGTTGTTATATTATATTTTATTCGATTCCGCTGTGAGATTCTGATGTTGTCTTTCTTTCTTTCTTATCTTTTCTACTTTCTCACCTCTTTCTTTTCTTATTAACGATACTTCTTCCGGTGCGTAGGAAGTTGGGTCGTTACACACTTCTTAAGCTCGGACATTTAGTCCATCGTTGTTCGTTGCGCTTGGTTAGCTTATCCACAAGCAGGACCCAAGGACTTACCCGGCCTCCCTCTAGGAAGGGCTCCAGCTAGGCCTTATAGGCAAGACTAAAGGCTTGTTTAGCGCCTTGACTAGGCCATAAAGTGGCTAGATCAAGAGCTTACTCCATCCTTCCTCTAGAAGGTGTTCCAGCCAGGCTTTATAGATGGGATTAAAGGCTGATTGGTGCCTTGACCTAGCCATAACGTGGGGGGTTCAAGGGCTTACTTCATCTCCCCTCCAGGGGGCGCCTTGATCTGGCCAAAACCTGGCGCGATCAGAGGCTTGTAGAAACTTTAACCTGGCCATAACATGGCGCGGTTATAGGTTTACTCTAATCTCCCTCCAAGAGGTGCTTTGACCTGGCCAACTCAGTGCAGACAAAGGCTTAACCATTTATGGTAGTTTCCAAATTATAGGAGAATTCTATTCCTGACCATGTTGACTTCTCTTAGAAAAGAGATGCTTTATTGAATTTGACTAGGATTGCTTTACAAATCAATTGATTTTTCTTGTCTGAAAAAGTTAATAATCATTCCTTGGAGAGCTCTACGTTGATTGGTTTCATGCAATTCACTATATGGTAATGATAGTAAGATCCTCCCATATTCCTTTCATATTTGGCTTTTTTTAGATGGCCAAGAGTAGAGTTCCTCCCTTGTTAGTATCTAGATGTTCTCGATTGATGTAGTCAAGTTGCACTCTTTAGGGAGTTTTGATTTGAAGCTTGTCCTTTGGGGTTGATTTCTAGTTTTTTCTATTGCTTGATTCGGGAACTTTATTCTCAATGACCAATTTCCTTTTTGAAACCTTTCGAAGCTCATTTGTAGGTAATGATCCACTTGTTGTTGGACGCCATTTTTCAGAAAAGGTGTAATAATCAGTCATCATTCCTTCTTCAAAGTTAGTCCCTTTTGCAAAGCACTGGATAGCCTTGTTCATTTGAAAAAACAAATTATCACCTTTACATCTTTTTTTTCTTAAAGCAATGATGGATGTAGGTCCAATGTGGAATGGGTTTAGACTCCAATTCTTTGGATCATAAGATTCATCTCTCTTCTTTTTCATGACTCTTAAAGCTTCCTATCTTAACATTTTTTCTTCATATAGCCTTAAATCTTCAACGTTTATATTAGAATACCTGGCCAAATGTGGTTCTAAAGATCCTTGCTTGGACTTTTTGACTTTGCTAAGCATTATGGTGTAGGGTCTAAGGACAACTTAGAATGGAATAGGGATAGAGGAAAATGAGGTTGGGAATTCAACAAAGATGGAGGTTCAAGCCCACCTTCTAGAGCTAAAAATGTTAACAAGAAATCTTTTCAACACTCCAAAGTTGGAATAAAAGTGAGAAAGACCTCATCGAAACCACCTTTTGAATCAATCAAGACTCCGTTGAAACCACCTTTTGAAATGTTGAGGTAAGTAGATTAAAAGTAAGAACGTCCTCTTCGAAACCACCTCTCAAATCACTCAAGATAATTTAAAACTCCTCTGAAATCTCCTTTCGAAATGGTTAAGGGAATTGAAGGACGTAGCCTAATGGTGACTAAGGGTTTTAACTATGTCGGTAGGGTTTTATTCCTTCAAAAGGTATCCTTCCGACAAGCTTTGATGCAAGCGCTCAATAATCAAATTCATATATGACATCGAACCAGATCCTACGTACTTGAAAACACCGTGCACTTGCTTTATTGATAACTTTTCATGAATACAAGAAGCCTAGGTATTATATGGAAGTAAAATCCCCAATTTGATTTAAGGATTTAGGGTTTACCAATTTAAGAAAAGGACAAGTATCGAATGAATGAACTCGGATCTCCAAAACGATACTCCTAGTGTCTTATTTATAGGCGTAGGTAGGACCCTTTCAGTACTTTCGACTTAATCGAAAGGGTGACTTGAAGACCTTTCGCCGCTGCTGAATTCGGGATGCCCTTCTAATTTTGTTTTTAAATGTAACTTGGGGGCCTTTTACTCCATCAAAGGGTATAAAAGTGGCCTTCACCTTATTGTTGATGCACTGTGTAAGTAGAAAATGATGTGGCCTTTCGACGCCGTTGAAAGGTGTATTTTTGAGGCTTTGAATGACTTGAAGAATAGTGGAAGGCTTATTCGCGAAAGGTATCTTTCGAAAGTATTTCCATTGATTAATGTAGAACCTCCTTCTGGTGTTTGAGGAAGCAATATTGGTCATATACAAGATCTCCTTCACGTTCGTGGAAGGTTTCAACCAATTCGAAAGGCTGATCTATGCTTTTGAAGGGGTTACTAGACCAAATATTCTTCTATAGAAGGCAAACAATGGTGAAACCAACTACTTCGAAAGGTTCGAAAAGTATGCGGAATCTTGCTATTTGATACCTTCATAAGATGCTTTTAACTCATACGAAACCCCTTTGTGCACGTGGAGCTAACTATTTCGAAAGAGGTTCACTGAAGCGAAAGGTTTGCCTCGTTCCCCTTCGACCTCTTCAAAAGTCCACTGGTCATCCAATAGTTTGCAAAAGCATCCCTTTGACTCCTTCGAAAGGCCTTTCTATTGCCATCATTTTTCATGAATCCTTGTTCCATATTCCTTAATGTTTCGACAAAGTTGTATAGATTTCTGATGATAACAACTTATATAGATAGGTACATTTTAAGAGCAATATGCCTAACACATCGTACTACTGCACAATGAGCATAGAATATAATATTGATGAAGTATTCCTAAATTTGTTATAAAAAATATGCAAATTTCCTTTATGTCAGAAACATTAACTAATGGTTGAGTAAATTATACTTAGGAGGCTTCTACGAAGTTGATTGACCGTAGGTAATTTTTTTTAGAATAAGTTTGGTAATTTATCCAAAAAGTGCTCTCATTTTGAAGTTTCAATGGTTCGAACCTAAGGTCTCTAGAACCTCGGTCTAGAGTACCATATCCATTACCACTTAAGCTAGTAATCCTTGACTTTCTTTTTAATTTTTGTTAACAGAATACTTTTCTTGTTTTGTATTTTTTTTAAAATGATAAAATTATACTACTTTTAAAAATGATATTTTAAAAATAATGAGTTATTTCTTGCATAACACATACTCTAAGTAAATCACATAGATATGTAGTTGGCTAGGATTATGCCCTCAAACTTGCATGCAATTGATGCATGTTCGAACCAATCACACTACCCATAAGGTTGTTTTTTTTCTGGCATTTGGATATTTTTTTATTAGCGACTAAAATAATTTTCATTAGTATTTTATTATTCTAATTCAAATACCAACTTTCATGCATCAATTTTAAGATAGAGGGCTATTGTAGTAGCCTTGTATGCGGCTCGTCTATACTGTTGCAACTAGTGGAGGATGAACTCTTATCGCATGGGTGTTAGAGGGTCAGTCAATGGATCAGGTTCAGTCCGAGTAGTTTAAAGTGAGGATTTGATCCCGTTCATTAAAATCATAAACCGAGCCTAGTTTATTCCATTAGGTATCTCAAACGATTACCCAAGACCAACCTACATGAAACGACCTGCCTTTCTTGACCCTCGAAAATCGACACAAAATACGTCACAGTATAATATGTCGACGATCGAGCGTCGGAAAAGACAGATTTTTAAGGAAAAAGAAAGAGGGTATAAGAAAGAAGGAACTAAACAATAACAGAATCTCACAATCGCAGTGGAACAAAATATAATAGTCAATAACAGATCTTTACACAAAATGAAAAACTATATATGTTTTATACAATATATCATCAGAGTATATCTCAAACAAACAACAATTACCAGCCTGGCACTATCAACAATCACAGCAGTGGATATAAACAAGTATGGATAATACGTCTCGGTCTCCAGCTCTTCTCCTGAGCTTCCAAGCATCCTGTCCGGTATTAGATAATACTCAGTCTGACCCGAGCATTATAATGAAATAACACCCGAGTCAGTCTGGAATACCAGCTGATAAAAATACACCCAAATTGATTATTAAAGTTTCAAAATCCTTTGAAAACAAAAGCATCTTGTAAGACCACGCCACAAATAAACATGTCGGGTTTTTACCTTACGATAGCTAAAACACTTTTTTTAAAATCCTGTGATATTATAATAGTGTCTATACACAAATACTTATTAAAATAGCCAAAATTGTTACATGATTAAATTCCAGCTACCAGCCACAAAGTGGGTGATACAAACAAAACTCGTAAAAGGCGCGTAAGGAGAATGGATTTCCAGCTAATGACTAGGCACTGGGGTACCATCTGTCACGGTACGTGGCCTAGATCATTGTACCAAGGATTACTCCCAATCCCCTGCAACACAAGACTGGGACTACCGCTTACTGGATAATCCCGAGTAAGATCACCCCGTGGTTGGGACCGCACCACTAAGCCAAAATAAAAAGGGACATCTAGACAGGGATGACCTCACCCTAATGGGTGCTACCCACATAGCCTTGCTGCATATCCCCTGATTTTCAGTCATTCTCGGTTGATGAGGCTTGAGGCTAAGCGTTATCTTTTTAGAACGTTTCACTTAGAATGCTCATCGTCCACCTGACGATGTTCCGAAAGCATTCATCCATACAAGTTCGTCCCGGGTTCGAACGGAACCGAAGGCACTACTCCTACTACATCGGTTTTGGAAATATCCTTAGGATTAGTAGCGACTAGCCCTTGCACTTCACTGCCCCATCTTCGACTCTGAACTCTTTTTTCCCACGAAAACGTACAAACCGGATCGAAGTGGTTTTCAAGAAATTAATCCCGATCCCGGTTTCTTCGAAACGATCAATGCATTGGCCAATATTGATAGTCAGTGATTTAACTATCAATTAACATTCACAAACATCCATCAAACAATAAATAATTTCCCCAAATTATTTATTATCCTTAAAAATATATTTGCAAGATATATTTCCATTTTCAAATCCATTTGAAAACGGTTTTCAAACCCAACTCTTCTCGTGGAATAAATTCCCAAATCTTTACTTCCTCTGAAAACATCCAAGTACCAATACTTAAGATTTGAAATAATTTAAATTCTTTATTCTTGAAAATACATTAAAACATTTATATTAAAACTACTTACATACTTAATTAAAAATATATATACCTTGAAAAATATTTCGAATAAAACTGCTTTATAAAATATAAACTATTTTCTTCAAAATAAAAATTAAGTCATAACAAATTTTAAAATAAAGTTATGAAATCCTATATAAGTTTTAAAATAAAAATTTAACCCAACTATCTTTACAATAAATCTCGTTTATAGAATAAAAATATTAATGATATTCTTTAAAGCATATACCAATTAACCCCTTTAAATTAATTACTACTATAACTAATTTATTAAATATTTACTCTTAAAAGTTCTACAACTTAAACAATAATTTCTTAATACATCCCTTAAAAAAACAAATTTAAAACTTTGATTTTTACTAAAAAAATCTGTTTGAAACGTACTTGGCTTTTCAAGGAACTACATTTCCATTTTCAAAATAAAACAAAGAATCTTTTTATAAATCGCACACGGTTTACCTCAATTCAAATTTACGTTTAAATCCCGTAAATTTCTTTCCACCCTTTAAAAATAAACTTCTTTTATTTTTAAACACATTCCCATCTCTTGGAAAACCACCTCCAAAATATATGCTTAAAAATATTTAAAATAAAGCTACTAGAAATTACTCAATTAAAAATAAGACTTAAGGAAATATATAGAGGTTTCCTACATATTTTAAGCCAAATTTAACTTTTAAAATAAAGTTATTAAATCAAATATTTATATTAAAATTTCCTTTTGAAAACTTAACACTACTTTACTTTTAAGATAATTAAATACCATAATGTCTTAAATAAATATTTATTTACACTTTAAAAAATTAAAATAGTATTTCTTTCTAAAATATTCTAAAACGCATTTTTTAACTGCAAATTTATATTTTGAAAGCTTTCTTGGGAATCATATTTAATTTCCAGGGAAAACACATTTTCCATCTATTTTAAAAATAATTTCACTATTACTTTTAAACAATTTGCATTTCTTATAGGAATTCCCAACTAAAATCTATCTTTCAAAATTTATCCAGCGATGAATATTCCATTTCATTTATAATCCCAGTTTATACAATTTCATTTCATGTTTCCTTTTAAATCCCTATTTCAAAAATACTTTCAAATTTTCAAACTAATTCTTGTATTTAATTTCCTTAAATTCATTCCTTAAAATTTCCTTTTTATTTCCTTTTAATCCCAATTTTATTTATATTTTAAAATCCTAGATTTGTTTATCCAATCATAAACACAGCACAATTTCATTTTCAAAATTAATCTATTACAATATATAAATAAAATACATCAACAATTGCGAAATTAATTTCTATACTGTGAGGAATCCAGTTGGATCCCACCAACCTGTTTCCCTGCATCCACAAATGTTAGCACAACAACAAATATCGAATCAAATTAGATAATAATTTTCATATTCAACCAATCAACAAATCAATCATTTAATTAATATCTTTAAATTAACTAGCATTCCAGATGTGAGTGAGATTAATTCACCTTGAATTTCGACGATCGTTTTAAATTTTGAATTAAATCGACCGCGATCGATTTAACCCAAAATTTCACTAGCTCTGATCGTCTCCAAATTTGCACTGCAGCGCAGATCACGTCGCTGTGATTCGGGCGCTACCAAATTCGTCGAAATCTAACCATGCATGCACAAGTTATGGATTGATAAAGTTTGTATAAAATTTTAAAAAAAAATTCTCTTTCTTTTTTTTAAGAAACATCGACCGCTACCTCTTCTTCCTCGCGCGTTTGCTCCAGGCTAATAACGAACCCAACATCACAAATTAGGGTTAGAACCACCACCTCCTCGAGCGCCTAGGCTATGATAGGCCACCACCGCACGAACGACCATCGAGAGTTTCCCCCACGCCCAAAATAGCATCGAGCCCGGTACCATATTCAATGCGAAAAACGCGCACGATCGAGCAACGTTCGAGCTCCCGTAACCGTCGATCCACTTCGCCGTATCCATCGCACCCATTCACTTCGTAGATCTCGAAGTCCCCTTCGATTCTCCAGTTGATGACTTTTGCAGAAAGGTGATGGATTAGAAGAAAAATGGAGGAGAAGGCACGATGATTTCGGCCTTTGAAATGAAAACAACGGCGGCTGAAGAAAACCCTTTAGGGTTTTGGCCAAAAGAACATATATATACGTTTATAATATTATTTTAGTATTAAATTCATTTTTAAACAACTTTTTTAAACGATCTCCAAACAACGCGTGCCCCCAGGCGTTTCTAAGGTTTTACCCGGATTCCAAACACAATGGAATGTGTTTTGGAAGCTAATTCGAACATATGCGTGAGTTACGGGAATAAATGACCAATTTTAAATTAAATCGATTAAAATAGTTCCTATGCGTTTTGAGTTGTCACGGTCAAACGACAACTCCTATTGCTACAAAAATTGAAATCTGATAATAACTATCTATTACGGATCCAATGGAACTAGTATCGACGAATTTCGAGACTGTGCCCCGGGAGGCTATTTTAACTCGTCGATAAATTCAAGCGATTTTCAAAATCGTCGAAATCACCTAAAATTTCACTTTTAAAATTTTGCTAACTTAATTATAAATCATATAGAATTTATAATCGCATTAGAAACCATTCTGATTCACTTCGAACCAACATCTGATTATTTTCATTACTATATTATTAAATTCCATTATTAAATTAATATAAAATTCCAGATTTTAAACTTATCGACTTTTGATTCCATCCGAAAGTCCAACATCATTATTTAAATACAAATAGACTTACAATAAATTTTAGAACCAATTCTTCATATCTGTTAACCTTCAGATTCACAAATTATCACAATTCCCAAATAATAAATTATTATTATTATTCAAATTCAATTGAATTACCATATTTGAAATTTTAACTAATTTTATTAATTTAACCAAACCATTTTATTTCAAAATCAAATTATAATCCATATTCAACATTTAAAATGAGTCAAATGTTCAACTAACGACCAAAATTCAGGGTCGTTACATTCCTCCCCCTTATAAAAATTTCGTCCTCGAAATTTGCTAAGGTAGAAGAATGCTCCAAACCCAATAGCAAGATCAACCTAGTGAAAATCTCAATTCACTTTGCCTAAACTCTTTAGTTTCTAATCAAAACTGCTAGTTTCGATTCCTATTCCAACATCCATTTATTTTAATTTTAATTTGAAATAAATTTGTCGTTAACGAAACGTTTTCAAAAAAATTCTAACTCCCAAAATTTCTGAAAATTTTTGGCAGAGTCTCCCGTGTACGGAGAGCGTTTTACAATATCACAATAAATATAAATATATATACATCGACCCACGCGGTCGAAAAACAAAATATACCACAATATATATCGTTTCCCAATTTTATTGCGTAGGCGTACCTTTTGATTAGCATTTTAAAAGCAAGCAGCTAATATATTATGCATTTACGTGCTCCAACTCTATCGATTGCCTCCCGTACCTGTACTTAAACAAACACAACAGTTTTCCATGATATGAGAATTTAAAAACATTTCATTTATTAATCTAAACCAAACATGTCAATTTCAAATCCCACACAACAATTTTCGAAATCCTACAAGTTACCCATATATATAAGTAACCCACACATTTTAATAATATTCTAATCTCCTTTGCAAATTCATATTTCATTTACTCTACATTCATTTCATATTCACCATAATCAATTTATTTTCACTTCAATATGGTTACATATGCTTTGCTTGCATCACTTTACTTCAATTCAATTCCAAGTTGATTCACAATCAAATTTTTATTTTTAAATTTGATATATTTGCATTATATTCATAATTCACTTCATTTATATGCAAATCCACTAAATTAAATTCCATCTCATTCCAATATATTCAAAACTAACTTCATTTACTTTCCTTAATTTAATAGTTTTGTTTACAACAAAAACGGCTAATCTAAATGCAAATTTGATGTTATCCAAGCAAATAGCCATTACTTAAGTTTTATACCCCTTTTAAATTAATTCCAACTCAAACTATATTAATTTTTCTCCATTTGAAATTATTTACAACCCAGTTAATTTTTACTTCATCTCAATTATTAAATCAAATTCCTATTCTCATTTCAAGTTCATCATCCAACTTAAGCTTATATTAATATCATTCCATTCTGGATTATTTACAACTCAAACATTCTTATTTCATCATAATGATCGAATTAAATTCCTATTCTTACATTTCAAATTCACTATCCATTTACATATTTTAATTCAATTCGTTTATGTGCTCTATCCAATTTTAATTTTAATTCAACTTCCCAATTCATTTCTGAATTTATTTTATTAACAATGAGGCCACTTCAAATCATTCCACTCACTTGAATGTATTTACAATTCAAACCATCACTATTATAATCTAATTTCATTATCCATTCACACTCTGAACTTTTTATTGCCAAATTAAATCCCATACTAGAACTGGATTTTTTATTTTACTTTTCAAAATTTTAACAAACTATCAAAATTTCATCCATGCCAATACAAATTCCATTTAATTTAGTTTACTCTAGATTCGTCTTCAAGCTTCTTTTTATTTAATTTAGCTTATGCTAAATCCATTCTTAAACAATTCCTTTGGATTTAGTTGAGTTAAAATTTTATTCATACAATATCCTTTTAACTTAATTAAATTTCCTTTCAATTCAATTCTTTTTCAATTCTGCTTCAAGTTTAACTAAATTTTATTTAGCCAACTTAAATTCATTTCACTTCCTTTACTACTTAAATAAGAACTTAATTCCATTCATTATTATTCATAACACAATTGAATTTCGATTTTAATTAAAGCCAAATCCATCTCAATTCCATTTAATCGAAGTTAAATCCAATTCGATCCAATTTTATTTCTCCATTCAATTTAAATTTTTACTTTCTAATATATAAGTTTTAAAAATTATTTACTAACTGAAGTCCATTCACATCTTATATTTTTCTTTGCCTTATCACATTTTACATCCATTTAGGATTTAAATTTTGACTTTACCATAAAATTCCAACCATTTTATTTTGGTTTTACAATTTCATTTCCTATCCATAAGCTCACCAACTTATGTACTTAAAAGCTTATATGCTCATTTTAATCCATTTACATCTTATAATCACAATTCTAAATTTTATATATATGTATAACACTTAATAGCTTAAGGATATAAATTTTTATTTCACCATTATACCCTAATTTAATTCAATTCAAATTTCAATTTTATTTTATTTATCCTGAGTTAAATTCGAATATATTTTATTTACCTTCATTCACTCAAATCAAATTTTAATTCCAGAATTAAAATTTTTCTTTTTCCCTTCATAATTAGATCAATTTCACTTTACAAGTTCAATAGTTGATTCATCTTAACTTTTCACATTATTTAAATAGAATTTTCCAGAATTCAATTGTCCGGTTTTATTTCAAACCCATTTTGAAATAATAATCAACACATACCCACTTGGTATATCAATTCAAATCTCCGGATTCCAAAATACTTGGTTTTACCAAATAAATTTCCCTTTCAAAATTTCTAAAACCACTTTTATACCCAACAAGTCCAAACAAATATCATAACCAATCACCACGGAAGCAATCCATCACTTAAGAAACTCGAAAATGAATTCTGATGATGTGGCCATCATCATCAGGATTATTTCCCAGCGACTGAATTGAGTTCGGTGCTTCCTTACTACCACAAATTCCTTTCAAAAAAAATTTCATTCAGAAATATTTTACAAAATAATACTCTATTATTGCTTTCAAATATTTGGAAAACATATCCACCATTTCCAAGATTTCCAAACCCTTGTTTAAATACACTTTAAACGCTTTTCAAAATTTTTGGGATTTAAATTTTGGATTAAATCAAATTTTAGTTATACTTATAGAATTCTATTTGGTTATAAACCATTTCAAATTTTAGATCCTTATATTTGATTATAATATTAACAACCAAACATCCAAATATATATATATAATTTCAGAACATTATTTCTTTTATATCAAAATATAATTTTGGGTAAAATTATTTCATTTACCCACTTTTAAAACAATATTATGTCGGTTTATCTTGTTTAAGAGTTTAGGAACCCCTATTGATACAGTTGTACTTCCCGTACCAACCAGAATTCATAAACACTCAACCGATAAGTCAACACTGTATAAAAACAATTTTAATATTCATTAACAAGTACGCGCTCATATATATTAATACATTCAACTCATTATAGAGTACTGTTGACTCGGTTTAATGAGTAATTTCCCCACCAGAGCCAAAGTTATTGCCAACCTAAGCTCTGATACCAAGCGAAACGACCCTCCCTTCTCGACCCTCGAAAATCGACACAAAATACGCCATGGTATAATATGTCGATGATCGAGTGCCGTAAAAGGTAGATTGTTGAGGAAAAAGAAAGAGGACAGAAGAAAGAAGGAACTAAACAATAACAGAATCTCACAATCGCGGTGGAACAAAATACAATAGTCAATAACAGACCTTTATACAAAATGAAAAACTATATCTGTTTTATACAATATATCATCAGAGTATATCTCAAACGAACAACAATTACCAGCCCAGCACTATCAACAATCACAGCAGCGGATATAAACAAGTACGGATAATACGTCTCGGCCTCCAGCTCTTCTCCTGAGCTTCCAAGCATCCTATCCTGTATATAGATAATACTCGATCTGACCCAATCATTATAATGAAATAACACCAGAGTCAGTCTGGAATATCAGCTGATAAAAATACACCCAAATTGATTATTAAAGTTTCAAAATCATTTGAAAACAAAAGCATCTCGTAAGACCATGCCACAAATAAACATGTCGGGTTTTTACCTTACGATAGCTAAACCACTTTTTATAAAATCCTTTAATATTATAATAGTATATATATACAAATACTTATTAAAATAGCTGAAATTGTTACATGATTGAATTCCAGCTATTAGCCACAAAGTGGGTAATACAAACAAAACTCGTAAAACGCACGTAGGGAGAATGGATTTCCAACTAATGACTAGGCACTTGGGTATCACCTGTCATAGTACGTGGCCTAGATCATCGTACCGAGGATTACTCACAATCCCCTACAACACAAGGCTGGAACTACCCCTTACTGGATAATCCCGAGTAAGATCACCCCGCGGTTGGGATCAACAATCGCACTGTAACATTCCTGAAATTTATCAAGTTTAAATTGGCAATTAAATTAATTTTTGGAAATAAATTGTGATTTAATTAGAAAATTTTCCAGAATAAATAAATAATTTGATTATAAATAGAAATTTATATTAGAAATTTAAGAATAAGTGATTTATAAAACAAGTATTGAACTTCAAAATAAAATGTAAAAAAAAAAATAGAAATTAAAAAGCTTGAGATTAATAAAATGATAGTAAAAGTTGTTTTCTAAATTTTTAATTATATTAATATTTGGAAGTGGTTAAAAAGAAAAAAATTAGTGTACTCATTTTTGAAATATTATTCTTAAGTCAAATTCCCTCAAATAAATAAATATAACTATTGTTAATATAAAATCAAAGTATTTAAAAGTCATTCTTTTCTTTTTATAAAAGATTGTACAAAAATAAATAAGTAAATAAAAATATGTATGAATGTAAATTGTGTAGATATAACTTTTTTCTAAATAAATGTATGGATATGAATATATATAAATGTACATAAGTGGTTATAATTCAATTTGAATTGAAATTTAAAATAAATATAAACATATACAAACATGCATATGTGAGAATGTAAATTTTGTGAATGTAGATATGAAAGGAAACACTACACATACAAATGAATAAAGAAGTGGACATTTCATAGAGATCTCATAATCATCTCTTTTAGACAAGTGGCATTCATTTTATTTAATTAAATAAAAAAAAATTCAAAGAAACTTTTGAGTTCCCCATATGCAATTATAATAACCTCTCACCAAAATCTGAAACTACAGTAATAAAAGATTTTGCATTTCAAATCTCAACAAAGAAAAAGATAAATCAGAAGAAAAAAAGAAGAAGAAGAAATAGCAATCTGGGAAAAGCAAGTTTGGGTTAAAAGCCATAACCCGAGCAAATTAAAATTCAGCAAAGTAATCAAGATTTAAACCAACATCCTTATGCAGTTCTAAAATCTGGAAGCAAATGCAAGTTTGCAGTTACTGGAAATCAAATGCAAAGCTTTCTAGAAACAATTTCAAAGGCAAGTAAATTTCCTTTTTAAAAGAATTTGATTTTAATGTTGAAATCAGCAAATAAGCAAAGATTTAAACAAATTTATTTAACAAAGTTGCAGGAGAACAAATCCAGTTTAAAAGCTAAAGTGATTCTGGTTTGCAACTGCAGATTATATATCCTTGTACCCAAGAATTCAAACCTTAGGTAAGTAAATTTAATTTTTGGTTTTTGATGAAATGAATAAACAAATAAATGGTGATTAAGCAAAGATTGATTCACGAATTCCAGATTCAAGCCTCAGGCAAGACAAATCAAAATCAAAAATATGGAAAACCTGGAAAAAACAGTCCTTTCTGGAATTAAACAAACTGTAAGTAAATTGATTCTTTTATTTGTTAATTAATGAAATAAGTAACAAATGCAATAGGAAGTTTAAACAAAGTTTATGTTAATAAACTTCTGCAGATCAAAGAAATAAATGCCTGTCTCTGTTTAACAGAAACCAAGTTCCCCTACTCTGTCTAAAACACTTCTCTGCCTTTTGTTTTTCTCAAAATCCAGGTGAGCAAACACACTCGAACCCATTCATATGCTTTGATATTTGAGTTGATGTTTGAAATATGTGTTAGTTGAAGGCTATGTTAGTATGTTTGCATGAATTTGCTTGTGCATGTTTGTTTTTCAACTGAGATATCTCTGTCTTAGTTTTAAGGCTCAGGTTTATTTCAAAATTCATTACCTCTTGCATTGAATCACTGTCAGGATTTAGAATGTAAACAAAATTTGTTTGGTTATTGATAAAGTAAGTTTAAAGTTTATTTAAGTTAAAATAAATTTCAAAATCTCACTGGAAGTATAAAGAAACAACAGTGGATGTTATACAAAGTGAAAACTTGAACTTTGTGAATTATGAATTCAGTATTATAAAGTGAAAACATAAACCAAACCATGATTTATAACACTAAAATCACAATTTTTAAATTAGGATTGAAGGTGCAGTTTTGAATTGCACTATTTTTAGGTTTATGGGAATTTCTGTTGATCTATGGGTATGGAAGGGTCAGGTGTTAAGATGTTTATGTTAATGGAGTATGGAGGTGAGAGGATGGAGGAGGTGTTGTTGATGGAGGATCAGAGAGTGAGAGTCAGGTGAATTGGTTTCCAGGTTGATTTGGTTGCATGTTGAACTCAGGTGACAGATTAGTAGTGTGCAGGGTTTTGACCCGAAGTGGAACTCGGGTGAAAATGCTTCTGACTCGGAGCAGAAGGTTTTAGAACTCGAAGTAAAATGTTGGGCTCTCGGGTTTATGGTGCATGGTTTTTGGACCAGAGAGTTTGCAGTTTTGGTTTTATGGATTTCATATTTTAGGTTGGAAGCTTAATTCAAGTATGAATTGAAACTGAGTTCAAATAAGGTTTGAAGTTCAAAGTTTTTAAAAATGGAACTTTTAAATTTAAACAAGTTTAATTCTATTTTAAATCAAAATTTAAAACAAAACAGTTTCTGGTCTTAAATCCTGTAGTTTGCAGTTCTAAATGGAATTCATATTTTAGGTTGGAAACTTAATTCAAGTATGAATTGATACTGAATTCAAGTGAAGTTTTGAGTTAAGGTTTTTAAAAATGGAATTTTTAAATTTAAACAAAGTTTTAAATTCTGTTTAAATCAAGAAATTTAAAACTGTTTCAGGTTTTATAACATAGAGTTTGCAGTTTTTAATGTTTTAATGAAATTCATATTTTAAGTTGTAATGCAAGTTAAATCTGTATTCAAATAGAGTTTGGAATTCAAAGTTTTCAAAAATGAAATATCTTAAACAAGTTTAAAGATTGGTTTTAAATCAAATTTAAAAAAACTGTTTCAGGGTTTAGACCTGAAAGTTGTTTGCAGGTTTTAAAATGAATATGAAAATGTAAGTAAAGCTTTAATGAATCAAGTTTAAATTTGGAAATAAAGATTCAAAATGTATTTCAGTTTTGAAATTAAGGAAAATTTTGAGTTTGAATTTGTTTTTAAAGGCTTTATTTAAGTAAGAGATGTTTTATCTTAAAAATAAATAAATGGAATTTAATGATTTTGGACTCATGGAATTATTAAGTTAATTAATCAAGTAATAAATAAATGATTAAATAAAATAACAATTACTTAGTGAAAGCAATTATAGTAGATAATTAAAGATTGATTTAATCAAATATTGAGGCTTAATTACTTCAAAGTATAATTTACTAATATGGTTAATTAAGGTAATGAAATCAAGGATAATAAATAAGGATTAATTAACTTAAAATGATTAAGAAATCATTATCAATTAAGGATTAATTAAGTATTGTAGTTAATTAAAGAATAAGTAATTAAGATTAAATTAATTTCAATTAAAGGTTAATTAATTAAGATAATTAATTAAATAAATGATTGATAAATGAAGATGGTTAAGGCTTAATTTATTGTAGTTAATGATAATTAATCATTGATTTAAAAGATTACAAATAGAAGTAATTATATGAATAAATAATTTATAACCACACGGTTTATTCATCTTAATTAAAGATGTTTGATTGTTATTGGATGTTCTGTGATGGATTGATATATTTGATACGTGATGTGATGCTATGTGATGTTTGTGCTAAGCTGTCATATCTGTGATATATATATATATATATTGTTATGCAAACCCTTTGACCCGTAAAACGACATTTGAATTTCGATGCGACAGGGAGTCGGATTTCAGTTTGTTATCCGAAACCCACATCGAATCGTATTAGTGAATCTTTGTGATTGATAGTTTAATTTACCTATGAATCTGTGAATATAGATAAGCGTTATGGGTTATACCGCTTATCAATATGATTATGATGTTGTGCACTTTTGTGTTGAACCCTGGACCACACGTACACACACAAATATGGATTTCACGTGGAAATGGGTTAAGTCACAGATTTTTGAAATATTTTTAAAAATTGTATTTTTAAATCCAAATAGTTTTGGGATTAGAATTAAAGCTTTTGAAAAAGAGTTTCAAAAATAAAAGTGATTTTTAATAACTTGATTGAGTTTTGAAATTTAAATAATTTAATTTAAATTTGAATTCAATATTTGAAATTGAATTCTATAATTTGGGAACTAGGGTTAAAAAGGGTATTCAGCTTATAAATGGGTTTATATGGGTTCTTAAACCATTTTAAAGGTGATATTTTGGAATTTAAATTCAAGCCAAGATTTCAACTTGTATAAATTGGATTTTTCTAAAACGGAAACTATTTGTTTTCAATAATAAAGCTTTCACATAAGAAATGAACTCCTAATGTGTGCTAAAAGGATTTTCAAGTCTAAAAATGAAAATAGTATTCCAAGTTTTAGATAAATCTTTGGAAACGTGTTTGGAAAGCTATAAATCTTAATTTTAAAGATTTAATTGGGTTAATCCAATTGAATGGGAATTGTTTTGAAATCTATGAGTAGATCTTTGTGAAACCGGGTGAAACTTTGTGAAATAAATCTTTTTGTTTAAAGATTTAAAAATGGTAATTTGTTTAACCATTTGAAAGAAAAGTTTTGGATTTTTATAAGTTGTGACTTAACTAAAATCCCATATCCATATGCTTTAAAATATGGCGCTTACTATTCGGTTTAGCCGGGAGAGGACCTTGTGTCATATAACCCATTCCGAATAGTGATACGACGTTATGGATAGCAATTGAAGACCGGTGGTGAAGACCGGGTATTTGTGAGAACGATAGGATAACCTATCGATTGTCTCTGCATCGAGTAGCTACGGTATAGAGATTCCCTTAGTGATGGGAAGTCCGATCGGGATTGTGGATACCCGGATTTGCAAGGGCTTCTTCGGAAGTGCCTTCGGTTCTGTTCGAACCCGGAACAGACTTGTATGGTTGTATGTCCGACATTACACTTTGAGATGTTAAATGATTTCTATCAAATACATTTCTGCTTGGTGGCGGAGAATTTATTCTCTTAGCTTAACACCCTTCTCTGAGACGTACGAGCTCAGAGGTTATGTAGTTGATATTTATCAATGATATTCCCAATTTGGTAATGTGGCATGCTGAGTGCTGCTGTGCGATGATCATTGGTTGATCGTTTGTGATATGATCATTTGTTTGATCATTTATCTTTGTGATCATTGCTTTGGTCATCTGTTGACCCAAAGCATGGCTTTGTTGCACAAAGCGTAGCTTTGTGGACGAGACTGCATCAGGACCTCACACCCCGGAAATGGTCGAAACAGGAAAGATGCGGCAAGGTTATGAGGGTCGCTCCCTTTAGGGTGTGTCATTCCCTTCTGGTAAAGGGTGGTATCATGGTATGGAGCCCAGATACTTACCTATGTGGATACTGCAGATCTATTACTTTGTGATACTTTGTGGTTGTTGTTGCGAGCGCTCGGATAAAGGTCCCAAAGGACCGGGGGATGGCATATTCGTGTAGTAGTTACCTAGTTACAGAGGCAACCCGGCCTTGTGTTGGCAGAGATCTAACCGTAACGTTAGTTCTCGGGACGTCCCGCCAGAGGCGATCCCATGTGGCAGTAGGAAGTTCCTTAGCCTGACCATTTGTTGGAAATCCATTCATCCAATACGTGCCGTGTACGGTTTTAGTTGTATTACCTGCCATCTACTTATGGTGGCGCCCCACTGTTTAGATGGTAGCTATAGTAGGCATACGATACTGGTCGTATGTTGGCTAGGATTTATATTATACTTTCGAAATGGTTTTCCACACTTTGCACTTATAGTAATAATATCAAAGAATTTTCTCGTATTAAGCATATTTGACTATCATAAGGAGAAATCTCCTCCAATTCTGCGTTTGCATTGTGTGTGTGGCGGGAGACCTTATGGTAGTTTCATTTTCCAAAAAGCATTGCGGATTTCAAATTTAAATTCTTTTGTTGTTTTAAAGACCAAATGTTTTGTTTGCTCATACCAGTCCCATGACTGACCTGGAGTTTATTGTTCCTTTCCTAAACTCTGGGTGCCCACTATTTCCCACACGGGCAGTCTAGAGTTGGGATTTTCAGATAATCTATAGTAGGTGTAGATTCGATAGCTTTCAGCCTCAGAATTTGGCAATTGCATTTGGATCGAGTTGCTTATCTTCATGCATCATTATTGGGAGTTCGAGCTATTGCTGGATTGGTATTTTGAAAATGGAGTTCTTTCTTGAAGATTATTTTGGAGATTTTGTTCCGCTGCTTGTGTTATCTTTTATTTCCGCTGCTATTCTTTGTATCTCTGATAATGTTGATATCTATTGTACCATTCTTTTGTATCATTCATGTTGTATCAGTTATTGTATCAAATGTTGTATATTGATATATGCTATTCTTTTCTTCCGCTGTGTTATTTACTTAATGTGTTATAAGCTCCGGCGAACCAGGTTCGACGTTTGGATATGCGGCATCTGAATACGAGTGTCGTATTCGGTGCCGATTCTCGAAGGTCGAGTCAGGGTCGTTATAAGTGGTATCAGAGCTGAAGGTTAAAACTTTAGCTCAGGAGTATAACACATTAAGTAACTCATTAGAGATAGGGTGAAGTAAACCCTAGAATGAGTATATCCCTAAGATATCTGTTCGAACGCCTCAGTAAATTCTCTTACTATCCACTGATAGTGAGTATGAGTGCGAGAAGGGGACGAGATAGGGGACAGGGGAGTACCACTACGAATGGTCAATACCCTGCAATAGCGGAAACAACTTTTCTCTATCAATCTCCTTTGATTCGATTTCGAATTCTTTTTGATTGCTTCGTAGCAGCTCCAGAAAGAAGTTTCGGTGTGATGATGACCATACGTATCGTTGTAGAAAATTCTTACTTTGTATCTTCATCGATTTCTTATCAGCTTTTCGATCTAAACTCTAATGAATTTGAAATTGAAAATTTTAAATAAATTGGAAATTTTAAATTAAGTAAACTGGTTAACTAATATGAAGATTGAATCTATCTATCCATCTATTCTCTGGGATCCGATATAGTCTACGAACGATTAGTTATCCCTTCGAACTAATCAATGCCCTTGCACATTCGTAGACCGGTGGACCCAAATATCTGTGTAATAATTGTATGAGTTCGTTCTCATATTATTGATATTCTGATTTGGGTAGACCAAATGCAGAATAAATATCTCGATTCTGATCTGATCAATCATTTCTTTATCTATTATCTTTTCTTTGTCGTCTTCTTTGCAATTTCGAGGACGAAATTCTTTTAAGGGGGGAAATCTGTAACATTCCTGAAATTTATCAAGTTTAAATTGGCAATTAAATTAATTTTTGGAAATAAATTGTGATTTAATTAGAAAATTTTCCAGAATAAATAAATAATTTGATTATAAATAGAAATTTATATTAGAAATTTAAGAATAAGTGATTTATAAAACAAGTATTGAACTTCAAAATAAAATGTAAAAAAAAAATAGAAATTAAAAAGCTTGAGATTAATAAAATGATAGTAAAAGTTGTTTTCTAAATTTTTAATTATATTAATATTTGGAAGTGGTTAAAAAGAAAAAAATTAGTGTACTCATTTTTGAAATATTATTCTTAAGTCAAATTCCCTCAAATAAATAAATATAACTATTGTTAATATAAAATCAAAGTATTTAAAAGTCATTCTTTTCTTTTTATAAAAGATTGTACAAAAATAAATAAATAAATAAAAATATGTATGAATGTAAATTGTGTAGATATAACTTTTTTCTAAATAAATGTATGGATATGAATATATATAAATGTACATAAGTGGTTATAATTCAATTTGAATTGAAATTTAAAATAAATATAAACATATACAAACATGCACATGTGAGAATGTAAATTTTGTGAATGTAGATATGAAAGGAAACACTACACATACAAATGAATAAAGAAGTGGACATTTCATAGAGATCTCATAATCATCTCTTTTAGACAAGTGGCATTCATTTTATTTAATTAAATAAAAAAAAATTCAAAGAAACTTTTGAGTTCCCCATATGCAATTATAATAACCTCTCACCAAAATCTGAAACTACAGTAATAAAAGATTTTGCATTTCAAATCTCAACAAAGAAAAAGATAAATCAGAAGAAAAAAAAAAGAAGAAGAAATAGCAATCTGGGAAAAGCAAGTTTGGGTTAAAAGCCATAACCCGAGCAAATTAAAATTCAGCAAAGTAATCAAGATTTAAACCAACATCCTTATGCAGTTCTAAAATCTGGAAGCAAATGCAAGTTTGCAGTTACTGGAAATCAAATGCAAAGCTTTCTAGAAACAATTTCAAAGGCAAGTAAATTTCCTTTTTAAAAGAATTTGATTTTAATGTTGAAATCAGCAAATAAGCAAAGATTTAAACAAATTTATTTAACAAAGTTGCAGGAGAACAAATCCAGTTTAAAAGCTAAAGTGATTCTGGTTTGCAACTGCAGATTATATATCCTTGTACCCAAGAATTCAAACCTTAGGTAAGTAAATTTAATTTTTGGTTTTTGATGAAATGAATAAACAAATAAATGGTGATTAAGCAAAGATTGATTCACGAATTCCAGATTCAAGCCTCAGGCAAGACAAATCAAAATCAAAAATATGGAAAACCTGGAAAAAACAGTCCTTTCTGGAATTAAACAAACTGTAAGTAAATTGATTCTTTTATTTGTTAATTAATGAAATAAGTAACAAATGCAATAGGAAGTTTAAACAAAGTTTATGTTAATAAACTTCTGCAGATCAAAGAAATAAATGCCTGTCTCTGTTTAACAGAAACCAAGTTCCCCTACTCTGTCTAAAACACTTCTCTGCCTTTTGTTTTTCTCAAAATCCAGGTGAGCAAACACACTCGAACCCATTCATATGCTTTGATATTTGAGTTGATGTTTGAAATATGTGTTAGTTGAAGGCTATGTTAGTATGTTTGCATGAATTTGCTTGTGCATGTTTGTTTTTCAACTGAGATATCTCTGTCTTAGTTTTAAGGCTCAGGTTTATTTCAAAATTCATTACCTCTTGCATTGAATCACTGTCAGGATTTAGAATGTAAACAAAATTTGTTTGGTTATTGATAAAGTAAGTTTAAAGTTTATTTAAGTTAAAATAAATTTCAAAATCTCACTGGAAGTATAAAGAAACAACAGTGGATGTTATACAAAGTGAAAACTTGAACTTTGTGAATTATGAATTCAGTATTATAAAGTGAAAACATAAACCAAACCATGATTTATAACACTAAAATCACAATTTTTAAATTAGGATTGAAGGTGCAGTTTTGAATTGCACTATTTTTAGGTTTATGGGAATTTCTGTTGATCTATGGGTATGGAAGGGTCAGGTGTTAAGATGTTTATGTTAATGGAGTATGGAGGTGAGAGGATGGAGGAGGTGTTGTTGATGGAGGATCAGAGAGTGAGAGTCAGGTGAATTGGTTTCCAGGTTGATTTGGTTGCATGTTGAACTCAGGTGACAGATTAGTAGTGTGCAGGGTTTTGACCCGAAGTGGAACTCGGGTGAAAATGCTTCTGACTCGGAGCAGAAGGTTTTAGAACTCGAAGTAAAATGTTGGGCTCTCGGGTTTATGGTGCATGGTTTTTGGACCAGAGAGTTTGCAGTTTTGGTTTTATGGATTTCATATTTTAGGTTGGAAGCTTAATTCAAGTATGAATTGAAACTGAGTTCAAATAAGGTTTGAAGTTCAAAGTTTTTAAAAATGGAACTTTTAAATTTAAACAAGTTTAAATTCTATTTTAAATCAAAATTTAAAACAAAACAGTTTCTGGTCTTAAATCCTGTAGTTTGCAGTTTTAAATGGAATTCATATTTTAGGTTGGAAACTTAATTCAAGTATGAATTGATACTGAATTCAAGTGAAGTTTTGAGTTAAGGTTTTTAAAAATGGAATTTTTAAATTTAAACAAAGTTTTAAATTCTGTTTAAATCAAGAAATTTAAAACTGTTTCAGGTTTTATAACAGAGAGTTTGCAGTTTTTAATGTTTTAATGAAATTCATATTTTAAGTTGTAATGCAAGTTAAATCTGTATTCAAATAGAGTTTGGAATTCAAAGTTTTCAAAAATGAAATATCTTAAACAAGTTTAAAGATTGGTTTTAAATCAAATTTAAAAAAACTGTTTCAGGGTTTAGACCTGAAAGTTGTTTGCAGGTTTTAAAATGAATATGAAAATGTAAGTAAAGCTTTAATGAATCAAGTTTAAATTTGGAAATAAAGATTCAAAATGTATTTCAGTTTTGAAATTAAGGAAAATTTTGAGTTTGAATTTGTTTTTAAAGGCTTTATTTAAGTAAGAGATGTTTTATCTTAAAAATAAATAAATGGAATTTAATGATTTTGGACTCATGGAATTATTAAGTTAATTAATCAAGTAATAAATAAATGATTAAATAAAATAACAATTACTTAGTGAAAGCAATTATAGTAGATAATTAAAGATTGATTTAATCAAATATTGAGGCTTAATTACTTCAAAGTATAATTTACTAATATGGTTAATTAAGGTAATGAAATCAAGGATAATAAATAAGGATTAATTAACTTAAAATGATTAAGAAATCATTATCAATTAAGGATTAATTAAGTATTGTAGTTAATTAAAGAATAAGTAATTAAGATTAAATTAATTTCAATTAAAGGTTAATTAATTAAGATAATTAATTAAATAAATGATTGATAAATGAAGATGGTTAAGGCTTAATTTATTGTAGTTAATGATAATTAATCATTGATTTAAAAGATTACAAATAGAAGTAATTATATGAATAAATAATTTATAACCACATGGTTTATTCATCTTAATTAAAGATGTTTGATTGTTATTGGATGTTCTGTGATGGATTGATATATTTGATACGTGATGTGATGCTATGTGATGTTTGTGCTAAGCTGTCATATCTGTGATATATATATATATTGTTATGCAAACCCTTTGACCCGTAAAACGACATTTGAATTTCGATGCGACAGGGAGTCGGATTTCAGTTTGTTATCCGAAACCCACATCGAATCGTATTAGTGAATCTTTGTGATTGATAGTTTAATTTACCTATGAATCTGTGAATATAGATAAGCGTTATGGGTTATACCGCTTATCAATATGATTATGATGTTGTGCACTTTTGTGTTGAACCCTGGACCACACGTACACACACAAATATGGATTTCACGTGGAAATGGGTTAAGTCACAGATTTTTGAAATATTTTTAAAAATTGTATTTTTAAATCCAAATAGTTTTGGGATTAGAATTAAAGCTTTTGAAAAAGAGTTTCAAAAATAAAAGTGATTTTTAATAACTTGATTGAGTTTTGAAATTTAAATAATTTAATTTAAATTTGAATTCAATATTTGAAATTGAATTCTATAATTTGGGAACTAGGGTTAAAAAGGGTATTCAGCTTATAAATGGGTTTATATGGGTTCTTAAACCATTTTAAAGGTGATGTTTTGGAATTTAAATTCAAGCCAAGATTTCAACTTGTATAAATTGGATTTTTCTAAAACGGAAACTATTTGTTTTCAAATAATAAAGCTTTCACATAAGAAATGAACTCCTAATGTGTGCTAAAAGGATTTTCAAGTCTAAAAATGAAAATAGTATTCCAAGTTTTAGATAAATCTTTGGAAACGTGTTTGGAAAGCTATAAATCTTAATTTTAAAGATTTAATTGGGTTAATCCAATTGAATGGGAATTGTTTTGAAATCTATGAGTAGATCTTTGTGAAACCGGGTGAAACTTTGTGAAATAAATCTTTTTGTTTGAAGATTTAAAAATGGTAATTTGTTTAACCATTTGAAAGAAAAGTTTTGGATTTTTATAAATTGTGACTTAACTAAAATCCCATATCCATATGCTTTAAAATATGGCGCTTACTATTCGGTTTAGCCGGGAGAGGACCTTGTGTCATATAACCCATTTCGAATAGTGATACGACGTTATGGATAGCAATTGAAGACCGGTGGTGAAGACCGGGTATTTGTGAGAACGATAGGATAACCTATCGATTGTCTCTGCATCGAGTAGCTACGGTATAGAGATTCCCTTAGTGATAGGAAGTCCGATCGGGATTGTGGATACCCGGATTTGCAAGGGCTTCTTCGGAAGTGCCTTCGGTTCTGTTCGAACCCGGAACAGACTTGTATGGTTGTATGTCCGACATTACACTTTGAGATGTTAACTGATTTCTATCAAATACATTTCTGCTTGGTGGCGGAGAATTTATTCTCTTAGCTTAACACCCTTCTCTGAGACGTACGAGCTCAGAGGTTATGTAGTTGATATTTATCAATGATATTCCCAATTTGGTAATGTGGCATGCTGAGTGCTGCTGTGCGATGATCATTGGTTGATCGTTTGTGATATGATCATTTGTTTGATCATTTATCTTTGTGATCATTGCTTTGGTCATCTGTTGACCCAAAGCATGGCTTTGTTGCACAAAGCGTAGCTTTGTGGACGAGACTGCATCAGGACCTCACACCCCGGAAATGGTCGAAACAGGAAAGATGCGGCAAGGTTATGAGGGTCGCTCCCTTTAGGGTGTGTCATTCCCTTCTGGTAAAGGGTGGTATCATGGTATGGAGCCCAGATACTTACCTATGTGGATACTGCAGATCTATTACTTTGTGATACTTTGTGGTTGTTGTTGCGAGCGCTCGGATAAAGGTCCCAAAGGACCGGGGGATGGCATATTCGTGTAGTAGTTACCTAGTTACAGAGGTAACCCGGCCTTGTGTTGGCAGAGATCTAACTGTAACGTTAGTTCTCGGGACGTCCCGCCAGAGGCGATCCCATGTGGCAGTAGGAAGTTCCTTAGCCTGACCATTTGTTGGAAATCCATTCATCCAATACGTGCCGTGTACGGTTTTAGTTGTATTACCTGCCATCTACTTATGGTGGCGCCCCACTGTTTAGATGGTAGCTATAGTAGGCATACGATACTGGTCGTATGTTGGCTAGGATTTATATTATACTTTCGAAATGGTTTTCCACACTTTGCACTTATAGTAATAATATCAAAGAATTTTCTCGTATTAAGCATATTTGACTATCATAAGGAGAAATCTCCTCCAATTCTGCGTTTGCATTGTGTGTGTGGCGGGAGACCTTATGGTAGTTTCATTTTCCAAAAAGCATTGCGGATTTCAAATTTAAATTCTTTTGTTGTTTTAAAGACCAAATATTTTGTTTGCTCATACCAGTCCCATGACTGACCTGGAGTTTATTGTTCCTTTCCTAAACTCTGGGTGTCCACTATTTCCCACACGGGCAGTCTAGAGTTGGGATTTTCAGATAATCTATAGTAGGTGTAGATTCGATAGCTTTCAGCCTCAGAATTTGGCAATTGCATTTGGATCGAGTTGCTTATCTTCATGCATCATTATTGGGAGTTCGAGCTATTGCTGGATTGGTATTTTGAAAATGGAGTTCTTTCTTGAAGATTATTTTGGAGATTTTGTTCCGCTGCTTGTGTTATCTTTTATTTCCGCTGCTGTTCTTTGTATCTCTGATAATGTTGATATCTATTGTACCATTCTTTTGTATCATTCATGTTGTATCAGTTATTGTATCAAATGTTGTATATTGATATATGCTATTCTTTTCTTCCGCTGTGTTATTTACTTAATGTGTTATAAGCTCCGGCGAACCAGGTTCGACGTTTGGATATGCGGCATTTGAATACGAGTGTCGTATTCGGTGCCGATTCTCGAAGGTCGAGTCAGGGTCGTTATATGCACCACTAAGCCGAAATAAAAAGGGACATCTAGACAGGGATAACCTCACCCTAATGGGTGCTACCTACATAGCCTTACTGCATATCCCCTGATTTTCAGTCATTCCCGGTTGATGAGGCTTGAGGCTAAGCGTTACCTTTTTAGAACGTTTCGCTTAAAATGCCTATCGTCCACCTGACGATGTTCCGAAATCATTCATCCATACAAGTTCGTTCCGGGTTCGAACGGAACCGAAGGCACTACTCCTACTACATCCGTTTTGAAAATATCCTCAGGACTAGTAGCGACTAGCCCTTGCACTTCACTCCTCCATCTTCGACCCCAAACTCGTTTTTCCCACGAAAACGTACAAACCGGATCGAAGTGGTTTTCGAGAAATTAATCCCGATCCTGGTCTCTTCGAAACGATCAATGCATTGGCCAATATTGATAGTCGGTGATTTAACTATCAATTAACATTCACAAACATCCATCAAATAATAAATAATCTCCCCAAATTATTTATTATCCTCAAAAACATCTTTGCAAGATATATTTCCAATTTCAAATCCTTTTGAAAACAGTTTTCAAACCCAACTCTTCTCATGGAATAAATTCTCAAATCTTTACTTCCTCTGAAAACGTCTAAGTACCAATACGTAAGATTTGAAATAATTTAAATTCTTCATTCTTGAAAATGCATTAAAACATTTATATTAAAACAAATTACATACTTAACTTAAAATATATATACCTTTAAAAATATTTTAAATAAAACTGCTTTATAAAATATAAACTATTTTCTTCAAAATAAAAGTTAAGTCATACTAAATTTTAAAATAAAGTTATGAAATCCTATACAAGTGTTCAAATAAAACTTTAACCCAACTATCTTTACAATAAATCTTGTTTATAGAATATACATATTAATGATATTCTTTAAAGCATATACCAATTAATCCCTTTAAATTAATTACTAGTATAACTAATTTATTAAATATTTACTCTTAAAAATTCTACAACTTAAACAATAATTTCTTAATACATCCCTTAAAAAAACAAATTTAAAACTTTTATTTTTACTAAGAAAATCTGTTTGAAACGTACTTGGCTTTTCAAGGAACTATACTTCCATTTTCAGAATAAACCAAAGAATCTTTTTATAAATCTCACATGATTTACCTCAATTCAAATTTACGTTTAAATCCCGTAAATTCCTTTCCACCCTTTAAAAATAAACTTCTTTTATTTTTAAACACATTCCCATCTCTTGGAAAACCACCTCCAAAATATACGCTAAAAAATATTTAAAATAAAGCTACTAGAAATTACTCAATTAAAAATAATACTTAAAGAAATATATAGAGGTTTCCTACGTATTTTAAGCCAAATTTAACTTTTAAAATAAAGTTATTAAATCAAATATTTATATTAAAATTTCCTTTTGAAAACTTAACACTACTTTACTTTTAAGATAATTAAATACCATAATCTCTTAAATAAATATTTACTTACACTTTAAACAATTAAAATAATATTTCTTTCTAAAATATTCTAAAACACATTTTTAAACTGCAAATTTATATTTTGAAAGCTTTCTTAGGAATCATACATAATTTCCAGGGAAAACACATTTTCCATCTATTTTAAAAATAAATTCACTATTACTTTTAAACAATTTGCATTTCTTATAGGAATTCCCATCGAAAATCTATCTTTCAAAATTTATCCACCGATGAATATTCCATTTCATTTATAAACCCAGTTTATACAATTTCATTTCACATTTCCTTTTAAATCTCTATTTCAAAAAACTTTCAAATTTCCAAACTAATTCTTGAATTTAATTTCCTTAAATTCATTCCTTAAAATTTCCTTTTTATCCCAATTTATTTTATTTATATTTTAAAATCCCAGATTTTTTTATCCAATCACAAATACAGCACAATTTCATTTTTGAAATTAATCTATCACAATATATAAATAAAATACATCATCAATTGTGAAATTAATTTCTATATTGTGAGGAATCCAGTTTGATCCCTCCAACCTGTTTCCCAGCATTCACAGATGTTAGCACGACAACAAATATCGAATCAAATTTGATAATAATTTTCATATTCAACCAATCAATAAATCAATCATTTAATTAATAAATATTTAAATTAACTAGCATTCCAGATGTGAGTGAGATTAACTCACCTTGAATTTCAACGAGCGTTTTAAATTTTGAATTAAATCGACAGCGATCGATTAAACCCAAAATTTCACTAGCTCCGATCGTCTCCAAATTCGCACTGCAACGTAGATCGCGTCGCTGCGATTCCGGCGCTACCAAATTCGTCGAAATCTGACCAAGCATGCACAAGTTATGGATTGATAAAGTTTGTATAAAATTTTAGAACAAATTTCTCTTCTTTTTTTTTTAGAAACATCGGCCGCTACTCCTTCTTCCTCGCGCGTTCGCTCTAGGCTAATACGAACCTAACATCACAAATTAGGGTTAGGAACACCACCTCCTCGAGCGCCTAGGCTATGATCGACCACCACCGCACAAATGACCTTCGAGAGTTTCCCCCATGCCCAAAATAGCGTCGAGCTCGGTGCCATATTCAAAGCAGAAAACGCGCACGATCGAGCCACTTTCGAGCTCCCGTAACCTTCGATCCACTTCGCCATATCCCATTGCACCCGTTCACTTCATAGATCTGAAAGTCCCCTTCGATTCTCCAGTTGATGACTTTTGCATAAAGGTGATGGATTAGGAGAAAAATGGGGGAGAAGGCACGATGATTTCGGCCATTGAAACGAAAATAACGGCGGCGGAAGAAAACCCTCTAGGGTTTCGGCCAAAAGAACGTGTGTGTGTGTATACACACACACACACACACACACGTTTATAATATTATTTTAGTATTAAATTCATTTTTAAACAACTTTTTCAAACGATCTCCAAACAACGCGTGCCACCAGGCGTTTCTAAAGTTTACCCACATTACGAACATAATGCAACGTGTTTCGGAAGCTAATTCGAACATATGCGCGAGTTACGGGAATAAACGATCAATTTTAAATTAAATCGATTAAAATAGTTCCTATGCGTTTTGAGCTTTCACGGTCAAACGACAACTTCGATTACTACAAAAATTAAAATCGGATAATATCTAACTATTACGGATCCAATGGAAAATTTCGTCGAATTTCGAGACTGTGCCCCAGAAAGCTATTTTAACTCGTCGATAAATTCGAGCGATTTCCAAAATCGTCGAAATCATCTAAAATTTCACCTTTAAAATTTTTCTAACTTAGTTATAAATCATATAGAATTTATAATTGCATTAGAAACCATTCTTATTCACTTCAAACCAAAATATGATTATTTGCATTATTATATTATTAAATTCCATTATTAAATTAATATAAAATTCCAAATTTTAAACTTATTGACTTTTTGATTCCATCCAAAAGTCCAACATCATTATTTAAATCCAAATAGACTTAAAATAAATTTTAAAACCCATTCTTCATATCTATTTACCTCCATATTCACAAATTATCACAATTCTCAAATAATAAATTATTATTATTATTCAAATTCAATTGAATTACCATATTTGAAATTTTAACTAATTTTATTAATTTAACCAAAATATTTTTATTTCAAAATCAAATTATAATCCATATTCAACATTTAAAATGAATTAAATGTTCAAATCTAACGACCAAAATTCCGGGTCGTTACACTACAGGCTTTTCAAGGCTGTTGGGTAACAATTGCTTACTTGTGTTGAAATGTTAATATCATAATCATCGTCTTAGATTGTAACTTTTAAAAATGTACATAAACGATATTTCCAAACAAATTAAGTGGTGATGAAATCATGTTTCCAAACAATAGTATGCAAAATATTCTACATTTAGACAAACAAGTGGTACACAAATAATACGGTCATATTTTTTTATACAAACAACAAAATATAATCGGATCTGATCCAAAATGGATCAAGTAATGATTAGATTATAATAATAATCGGATCAGATCTGAGTTGAGTCCAAGTGGTCGAAGCTAAATTCGTATCCATATCAACAAGGCAGATTCAGACAAGACTTGGGCCAAATCCCTCTTAACAAGTTACCATCCTCTTAATCCTTTACTATGGATAATACAGTGAATTTTTAAGCGGTGCCCTTAAGCAAGGATACATTGTGCACATTATGTTTCTTTTTCATCATTATGCCACTTAGACATCAAAGATATGGTTAAAGGTCAACACGCTAATAATTTCCATAGCTAATTACGAAGTTTGACATTCTAAGTCACTTGGTTTGTTCCGATAACAAATGATGATTACTCTATCCTGATGACTTTATATCAAATTCCAATTACGCTGGTATAAAATTTTGCATCGACGAAGGGGAATCCTCTCTTTAGTAGTATTGCATTTCGTTTGTCTTGATGCATGTCCAATTAATGCCGTAACATGAACCAATATCAGGTAATTGACCCTAGTTGATGTTAGTTTCTCACATGTAAGATTCATAGTATTTAAAGTTATAAAACCACTACACATCATTAGATGAGATCTTTTATTTGACTTAGATACAATAATTATAAAAGACTCTTATTAAGTCGCTTGATAATCATTTCAAATGCGTATAAGTACTTATACTATTGGTACTCGCGATAGTTAAGAATAGATCACTATCCACTATATGAGTGACGTTATATACACCGTTCGTGTTCTCGAAATACCAATTGAATAGGAATACTTAAGCATAAGTATTTAGCTTTTATATATGATCCAACACTTATGGTTACAAACTCTTTTGTAACTACGATGATGTCTAACACTTTGTCATAGTGGTTTGTACTTATATGTTTCGGTATACTCTTATCATTTTGTATACTATAAAAAAAACATAAAATACACTTCTATTTCAAACAAAATTTTTCATAAGAGTTAAGTTACACAATCAAATTGTATAATTGTCCATAGGGCATACTCTTAACTTTATCGGTCGCCTTCTCTTGTCGCTTCTACATAAACTAATTATTTGCATCTATAAATTTGCACTTAAAATACGAATCTTATCGAAAAATATTGTATATGGATCTTATTGAAAACATAAAAAAGTTGTGATTTAACGATAAAACAAAAATTCAAATCCTATAATTGTACTGTAAATTAACACCATTTTATATTGGAATCGATTAGATCCTAATTTTTTAGTATAAGAAGCATGAAAATTTAAAACTTTGAAACAAATTCAAATAATCTTAGAAAACTCGAATCATGGAAAAAGGTAAAAGCTTTCATAAAAAGGTATTTAATGTTTTCAAACATACTAAAATATTCTTAAAAGTTATTTGTTTTTCTTCAAATATATTATAAAAGAATCCATAAACATCACAAGAGTTATAAACTACAAGCTTTTCCAGAATGAATATTAAATGCGACGTAAAAAGCTTAGGAAAATAAATAAACCTTCCCCGTAAAAGTTTATGTATTACATTTGTTTATCCTTTTAATGCGTTATGTTGAACAATATTAAAGAGCCAAAAAAAGGAGAAAAATCACTTCTAGCTTCCAGTTTATAATAACAAGAAAAGACCCACAAGTCTTTGTTTTGATGTTTTTATAAGAGAAGTTCTTGTATAAATGAATACGTAAATTTGGTTTCTATTTTGAAAAATTGAAAATGCAAAGCGTCTTGCATTTTTCTAATAGAAAATACATGGTAACTTATAGTTTTTAGATTTCGAATTTTTTTTTGAAATTTTGAAATTTTTTAGAAAGCACAGGTTAAATTGCAGAAAACTGCAAGCTAGTTTATGCTTTCTGATTTTAAAAAAAAAAACAAAGACCTAAGAGACTTTTCTTACCACAGCGACTTGCTCTGCGAAAGCCCATGTAATGATCATACTAATAGTTAAAAAAAGTCCCACTTTACTTGTAAAAGCGACACTAACAATGTGTGAAACGTGTTATTAAATTGAATGATAGATGTTCAAAGCAACAACTTCTCGATGCATAGGTCTTATTCCTTGTCAACAGTCTGAGATGCTATATAGAATGGTCCATAGTTATAATGTACAAACTGTTCCTTGTCAGTTTTCGTAATTAATGGACATTCAATACACGTGTCGAATAATTGATGGTAGTTGACATGCCTGGTGTATGCGCTATTTTCTAGTTCTGTGACTGCATTGACCTCTCGTCCCAAGTCAGATTTTAACTTTTTGTGAATCATGCTAATTTTGTTGTTTTCGTTGTTTTTGTTGTTCCCAAGAATCATGAAAACGTCATCTCATAACTAACATTTTAGTTAATAAAATTTATATATCCTTTTTAACTTTCTAAAATTAATAACTTTTCACAAACCAATTTTTGCATTGCGGTCGCATCTAGGTGTTTTATATTATAAAGTTGGTTTGAACCGAATGTCAGTAATTTATAATTTTATTACTTGCATATTTATTTATTTATTTATCGTAAATTATTATTAATCATGAAAAAAACAAAAGATTAATTATTTAAATATAAATCAAAAATTACAACTTAAATATTCTGCTCAAACACCCTGTTAGTAGCGCAAAACGAATTTTCCATTCACTCAACTTTCCCGCTCAAATGGCCGTTCAAATACTTCGTTTTCGTTCGTTGCAAACGGACCCTTAATGAAAGGGGACAAAGACGTAGAAAGTTATGTGTAAATGGGCTTTGAAAGAGGAATAATCATTTGTCTCACTTTGGATTTTTGTTTATTTTATGTATTTTTGAATAAAAGTTATTGGTTAATATAAAATTAAAAATTAATATATAGAATTGAAAGTAAGCAAATGTTTGATGCTACACATTTTGTCAATAAGGTCCATAGGATGACGTTCACTTATGTAGGGCTGCGAGGTTAACGTCCATGCGACGAAGTTCGACCTGACCGGTAGCTCGTGAAGGTCAAGTGGGCAGCGTCATTTAGTAGGGTGCGGGACATCGCTTCGGTGAAAAACTATTATATGTTATCGGTGTATTTTTTTTTATTGTTATGAAAAATATCACGATGTTAATATTGTTTATTTTGTTACAAAATACGTTTTTTTGTCATTAAAAATAAATATTTTTGTTGTTGTTTGATTTCTTTCTTTTAAAATTTTGTTATTCACTATCATTTAAAATTTTCTATTAATTACTTAAAGTAAACATTAACGTTCCACACCTCGTCCTCAAGCAATTAAATTTTCTTAGACTTGAACAACGTTCAAATGGGTGAAAAATTGAAGAAGTTACTCAAATTTTACAAACGTAACAATATATGCATATGCCTACTTGTGCATATTCAACGAGAAATGAATTGAAGTGGTGCATGTTCTAACAACAATACCCCTGCAAACTGATATTGAACCGGCATGGGAAAGCCCAAATTTGAACCGAACTCGATAAGTTTTGCATTGGGTTTGCTTGATGAAAAATAACATAAAACCAGATCAATCCGCACTAGAATTGATAAAAAACATTGAAATGTATGCATCTTTAATTCTTGATGTTATTATCCAACCGGATCTGAACCGCTTTAACCGAATCGAAGGTGGGATCGAGTTCGGCAAAAGTTTTAAAATATATAGGTTTAAACCAACAATACCCGATGCATCTAAAATCGAGACCCGCCGATTGGGTGTGGATACGTCGGATCAGATCTAATTGCCGCCTGTACTTGCAAGTTTTAAAATATATACTATCGGTGTATATTTTTTTATTGTTACGAAAATTATCGCATTATTGTTACGAAAAATATCGCATTAATGTGAATATGTTTATTTATTTTACAAAATACATTAATTTTATTGTTATTTTTACTAAAAATACTCTATTTTATCATTTAATTTTTTATTTTTAAAATTTTATTATTTACTTCCATTTAAACTTTTCTATTAATTACTTAAATGAAACATTGACGTTCCACACCACATCCACCAAAATTAATTTTCTTGCACTTGACCAACATGTCAAATGAAATGAAAAATTGTGGTGATTACTCAAATTTTACAAACCCAACCTTATATGCATATGCATATGTATATTTGTGTTTGTATTCGATGACGATTAAACTAAATGATGCATGTTCTAAAACCACCGCCTCTGTAAACCTGAATCGAACCGATCCAAGAAAAGCCAAACCAAAACAAAATTCAATGGGTCTAGAGTTGGATTTGGATGATGAAAAATACCATAAATGTCTAATCAAATCCGACTTGAACTGATAAAAAAACATTAAAATATATGATTTTTTATTTTTGGTGATATTACCAACCGGATCCGAATTTTTCTTATCCGAATCGAAGTCCAGGTTGGATTGAGTTTAGGTTTCAAAATATATAGATTGAACTTGATCAACTCTGACTCGAACCGATAAAAAACATTAAAATATATGATTTTTTTTATCATCCAATCGGATTCGAACCGAACTTATCCAAGTCTAAGCTAGAATCAAATCGGATCCAGCTTTTAAAATGTATAGTTTGAATCCAATAAATTCCGATCCATCTAGAACCGAGACCCGCTGGTTGAATACGGATCTGTCGGATCACAGCTAATTGCCTCCTCTACCTGCAAGTTAGTTAGTTAGTTTTTTTTTTTTTCCATGTGTGTTGTGTCCACTTCCGACCTAATGACTAGCCGCCTTCTTGATCCCATCTCTCTGGCTAACACTAAGAAAATTTTGTTATTTTGTTAATTTTTATGCATAAAATAAAACAGTAAGGCAAATAACAAACAAAAACTAATTTATTGTTTTTATTTCTTTAACGTCAAAGTAATTGCTGACAACGATCACGCGAAATCAATTAATATTAAAGTAATTGCCGATAACATTTGGGCCGTTTCTCTTTAGAAAATGGTGAACAAACCGCTCTTTTACTCTCTCCCAAAATAGTAGATTTTGCCGTTCTCACAATGTCAGCTAAAAAAAACGTCACTTTCTTCTCCAAACAAAAACTGAACAAGTGGTCCAACAACAAATAATTTAAACAAATTCCCACTCAAAACGCATTTCCTCCCTCATCCAATTCGATCCTCCGCATTAATCCCTAATCGAATCGGCCAACAAACTCTCACCTTTCTAAATCGTCCCCATATCACCCCAATCCCCGTCGAAATCCCTATTTCCTAATTCTTCGATCAAGGTCCTCAGCTAGTTTCTGCTGCAGAAATCGGTTGTTTTTCCTGCTTTTCAAAACATGCAAGGGAGATACAGAGGACTAGAAGATGGAAGGGGGTACACACCAAACCCTAACCCTAACTCTGGTTACCGCAATTTCAATAATCGGAGTAATACTAGCTACAATCGAAGCAGTAATTTCAATCGTAGGCCTTGTTTGCCGCCGCCTCCGCCTTCGAAACATGAAATTTTAATGAGGGCTGGGAAACTCGCGGCTGAATATTTAGTTTCTCAGGGTCTCTTGGACCCTGAAAAACTGCCGCATAACCGGGGGCAAAATGGTAAGTTGAAGGAGTTTGAAGGCTTGAAATATTGTAAAGAGGATGATGATGGTGGAAACGAGGGTGATTATGGGCCCAGCGAGTATTATAGAGAAAGAGAAAGTGGATTTGATCAGTTGCTTGATAGGAGTGAGAATACCATGGAGTCCAGGTCTGAAAATCAAGATTTGACAGAAGATGGTGGATCAAAGACTAGTTCTTTGAGCTTGAAAAAAGATGCTTCGAATGAAATGGTTGGTGATAACGTAGTTGCTGATTCTGAGGTTAGCAAGGAAGTTCGGAGTGACGCTGATTATGATTCAAAAGAGGAAACTACAGAGGAAGATAATAATAACGGTGATGGTGATGATGTGATGGAAGCTATAGCGCAAGAAAACATAAATATCGAGTTGAAAGAAGAAGAGAAAGAAATTGATGCGGAAGAGAAGAGTATTAATAAGAGGAAAAGAGAGAATGAGGACTTACCAATTAGTAATGTTAAGGCAAAAGAGTCGAGTCTAGATGAAGAAATTGAAGCTCCTTTAGAGGTTATGGAGGAAAAAATTGAAGATGAAATCGATGGTAAGATTGAAGAAGAAGAGAAACAGATTTCGTCTGAACCATTTAAGGAATGTGATCATGATCTTATGCATGGTAATGAAGTTGCTGAAAATGATAAAGGGAATGAAATTTCAGTGAACTTTGAGCTTGATGCAATTAGTAACAATGGGAACGGAATTGGTGAATTTGATAAGATGTCAAATGACAATGACGATAAAGCAGTTCAAGTTAGTAATATAGAAGTTGATGTTGCAATGGATGGTAGTCGTTTTGATCCTTCAAATCCGGAGTATGTTAATTTTGTTTGCATGACAAGTTTTTATTTTCTTTTTTAAATTCTATACCTTAGACCATGATTGTTAATGTTTACAAGCTTAAAAAAATAGCATACAAGTTACTTTTGTCATTAACTTGATTTTTGATTTAAAAGTAGTAAATAAGCAACAATTTTTTTGTTTGGAGTTATTTAATATTGTACAACTAGATTTTATCAAAGTTACATCCTCTCTACTGAATTACCATTATATAATCTTGAAAGTTACAACTTAAAACCACTTGTAAGTAGTTAAATCAAATAAAAACTGTTGGCAAACAGTCTTGATAAGCATTTGAACTTTTGTTTTTGCAGGGAAGAAGATACCATAAGGGAAGAACCAATATATCCAAATTTAGATAGTTTTTTGAACCAACATGAGCATGCTGATCTGAATTGTATTCATGATGGATATTCGCTCGACTTTCCAAATTTTCTTGGGTCTGATATCACTGGATGTCCTCCTACCGATCTCAATAACTTAGGTTCTGAAATGGAGGTATATGCTTCATAAAGGATTTTGTTTTCATACTTTATAGTTTGGTATATTCAATGATACAATGTTTCCATTAAAAGTTCATAATTCACTTGGAGATGAAATTGTTATCTTATGGTTTCCTAATATATGTTGAGGTCACTACAAATTTTACACAATCAACCTCTTTTTTCAGGGTCTTCCAAACGATGATGATTCCATATATGTGTCATTTGCAGAAATACCTATAGGTATGTGTACTTCCTTGTGATTTTTTGTAATATAGGAAGTTTTACGTATTTGTGAGAAACTTGATTCTAAAAACGAAAAGTTCAAATTTCAGATTTAATCTTGATTCAACTCACGAGTTGTAGTTTTGCGGATTCATATTTTAATTTGTATATATACACTTGTATGCTAAATTTGTATCTACATGAAGGTTATTGATTGACGTTTAGTTTCATAAAATCACCGATTCTTCTTTTCATGGTAATATTTTTTAAGACTGATTCTAATCTTTGAGCTTCAGACAACTAAACCTAAAGCATATTGGTATTTCTTTTTTCAACATGGATTAAGTGGTTTTTCTTAATTGCAATTTTGATTTAGTTCAGATCATAATTTGAAATTTGAGTCATAATGGGAGAGATTAAATTTAAAACAAGATGCAAACTAAAGAGTCTAAGCACTCTGTAACCATTAGTGAGAAATACATAAGCATGAGTACTTCAAGATGCTAATCTTTGAACCCAGACAACTTATGTCTTTTTGCTCTTCATGTTTTTTCTTTCTTTTATTCTTCTTAAAATCTTGTTTAAAACATTAAAAAAAAAATACTATTATTTACAGGATTTATGGAAGTTTGGGACCCACCAAGTCAAGACTATGGAAAGTTCTTCTGATCTCCATGTTTTTCCAGAGGTTATAACTTAACTTAGCTTCTTATACCTAAATTTAATAATGATCCATATTTATGGCCTACATGGACACATAATATCATTGAGACTTATTCTCTATACACTTGGATGGTGTTTGGAAACATATTATGTCTTACATATAACTTTTTAGCGACTTACTCAAGTAAGTTGATATTTCAGTGGAAAATGAGAAGCAAAAAATTGTTACTCACTTGCTGGCTACTTAAAAGTTACTATTGCTCTGAATAACAACATACTTTAAAGTATAAATTGGTTTATGTGTTTAGCAGTTTTGGTTTGATACTGCCAAATTGAGATTGCATGTAGTACTGGCATAACATTTTATGCATATCAACTCTGAACCAAACAAGTCTTTCTTACCAACTCTGTTTCTGTTAATCTTTTGGGAAAAGGCTAATTTGCCAGGCAATTGCTAGAAATAAACATCTCTGACAACTTGAAAGCCTGTCCTTTATGTTATAGCTGTATATATGTTTTAGTGCTTGTCTTTACAAGAGTTGGATTAATTAGCACAGCTGTGTGGTACCTTTGGAGCGGCCTACCTCTGTAATTCATTATCAAATTAGTTGGAAGATATCTATTTTTATTTAGAGCATTACGGTATGCGTTTGCATTTTTTCTTCTTCTACAAATGTGCGATGTTAAGATATTAAAATTTAATTAAGATATAAACGATCAACTCAGTTATAGTATATGAAAATTAATATTTTAACTAACAAAACTAACAAATTTTTTGATTTTAAGCAAGGCATGAGCTATTTTAGGTATAAAACCGATTGACTTAGTTTGAGTACACATAAAATTGCATTATAATCAAGGTAAGAGCGGTTTAATTTAAAATTTAATTGAGATATAACCGATTGACTCGGTTTTAATTGACGAAAAACTCGCATTTTAAAATATGAATAGTTAAATGATAAGAGTGGTTGATCATGTAATAGAATATAAACTTTTGAATTTTGATCAAGATGGGAGTATATTTAGATATAGTGAAATGTAATTTGAATTTAAAGGGTATATTGGAAAGTTTAGGTTTGCATTCAAAAAGTGTGATGCTAAAGGTATTGCAACAATTATTAAAGATTTTTATTTTTTGTTTTTTTGAGTTAAGTTGGACAAAATTTGACCAAAGCTTTTCTAAGTGATCCGTTTTTCTCTTATGTTTTTTTTTAAGTTACAAATACATCTTTTTGAAAATGTTCAAACTTTTTTCACATTACAATTTCATATTCAATTCTTCTTGTTCAATTAACAAAAATTCAACGAAAACATTAGAACCATCACATCATACTAAATTTTAACCAGCATGAGATTAACTTTTAGCAATCAACTAACCGCTTAGCGTAAATCAAAGTATTTAATTCAAAGAAACTCTTTGGCGAATTTCTATTTTTTTCTTTGAAAACAAATATCTTCAATGAATTCAAACTTCTCTTTGGAAAAAAAAGTCTATTTTCAATTTTTTTGTACTTGTTTGAAACGATAAAACATTTTAAATAATGAGAACTTTTATTAGAAAAATAATACATTTTCTGAAGTACTCATTGTTTCAAGATTATTGCAATTTTTTGTAAGTGAAAGTCAAATTTGTTCAAAAAATAATGAAGAATATCCTTTTTTAAGAATAAAAATCAAATCATTTTAAAAATTAAAATCTACTCAAAATATCAATTTTTTGTTATTTTCATATTTAACGACGAATTAGTTATTTGAACTCTGTTTGTTATTTCATGTTTTTGCGGCGTCTTTCTTGAGCATTAGCACATGTAGAATGACATAAAGAATAAAACATGTTAAAACATTCTAAATCTAATAGTTCATATTTGTCTAAAAATTAGTTGAATTCATTATTTTAATATGACAATATATCACATTTTTCATTAGTTTAACATAGAATATTTGTTAAAATACATAAAATACCACATTATGAAAAAATATGCCAATTTTGTTTAGAAGTCAGTTAAATTTGTCAATTTATTTTGAATAATTTTTTCTCACTTTTCATAAGATTAGCACGTTGAAAACGATAGAACATTTGAAGGTATTATAATATAATCAACCTTTTAAACTTAGTCATATGAGTCTATTCTGATTATTTTTGAGTTGAATTTTCATATTTACTCAAGATGATATAATACGTCAACTTGTCAAATGATACGAATTTAAATAGTTTATTTTTGAATGTAAGGTGAATTGGTATATTGTTTATGTATGAGGTGATTTTCAATTTTCCATGAGGATTAAAACATTTAAAATGACATATAATTTAAAATAAAATGTTTGAAAATAAATCGTTCATTTTGCTTAGAAAATGCATGAATAGGTTGCTTTCGCTTAGCAACTAGTGGAAATGATAATTTATTATTTTTGAATTAAATTTACACTTGTTTATTAAATATTAACACATCAACAAACATGGTACCTAGAAAACTATTAAAAATCATTGAAAAATAAATAGTTGACAATTATAAATGGACTAAACTAGTCATTTAATGATATATTAGTTTTTTTTTTCATTTTTTAATATGTAAACGACTTGCAATGTGAAAATGCTTAAAAAAATTCTCAAATAGATAGTTCTTTCGTAATCATTAGCTAAATTAGACATTTTATACCAGCAGATTTATTTTTTTCATTTTTTTACTAGGTAAATGACATGTAATATAAAATTTCCTAGAATCTTTCTTAAACAAATAGTTTCTTTTTATACATAACCGAATTAGATATTTTATGCCTTTTGGAGTGTGTGTTTACATATGTATACGTACGCGCGCAAGCATGTATAAATGTATGCATATTCACGCGTGCGTGTGAAGTATTCAAAATTTTTCCCGTTTCGTATAGAAATTAGCCAAGTTGGCTATTTTGTGATTTTTAGGTGATTTTCACATTATTGTGAGTATTTTCTCACATAAATTGGCATAAGATTCCATCCATGATAGAATAAAAAACATTTGGAAATAATTAGTTCATTTTATGATCGAGTTTTCCATATTCTTTGTGAGCATTACCACATGTAAACGACATAGATACAAAGAAATAAGTAACATCTTCAAAAATAAATAATTAATATTTATTAAGAAATCAACTAGTTATTCTTAATTCAATTTTCTCAAGTATTAACATATTGAAAATGACACAAACTTGCCAACTGTGAGGAAACATTAGAAGACCCCACCTTTGGTGACCGCATACAAAAATACCCCAGGCTCCATAGGAGCAAGAACCCAAACTATCACAAGAAGCCTAGATATAATTCCAAGATGGAAAACAAGAATCCCACTACGTGTTGACAAATCCATATACAAAAATATCTCCATGTCAAAGAAAACCCGTACTGTGTAAGAAGTTCAATAGCTGAGCCATAATAAGAAACCATACATAGATGAAAAGCCAAGATCCATGACAATAGTCGAGATAAGCAGGGAATTCACAGATATAACCATACATAATAGAAAGATAAAACTATATTTCGCTAATCGATTATCAAACAATGAAAGCAAACTATTAAAACTAATTCTCAGCAAAAATTAAATAAAAAATCTTTTGAATCAAATGCTAAATAGCGCTTTTATGTTTTTAGCAATCGTCAATGTTATGTCCATTTAACTGATGATACTAGCAATAAGGTTGACCATCGTTCGTTTCAGTTGTTGGTGGAGGGTAGCCTAGATACCATTAGGTTTCTCGATTTTAAGGAAACGTGGGATAAGCAATCTTTCAAAGGAGTGAAGATGAGGAATCTTCTTCTTTCGATACTTTTATGGTTTGGTCTTTTTGGAGTCTTGGTCTTTGAACCTTGACTGGAGTTCTCAAGCAACCGAGTAGATAGTTCCCTTATCTCTTGGTTCATAGCATGAATCATCTTCCTAAGATGAGTATTTTCTTGAAGCGACTCCTTATGATACCCTGAACCGAGTTTGATATGGAGAGAATGTAGAGATCGAACTGGACAATATGGTAAGGCATCAATTGTTTTTCTTCCCCAATAAGCTGAACGCCGATGCTAAGCCTCAAATCTAAGAAGTATATTTCCTCGTTTGAATCATGGACTCCCACTTGAGATTTTCCAAATCATCCACGTTGAACTTCCAAAGAAAGAGTAGGTAATTGTGGCTAGATTTGAACAGGAGATGAAGGTTCGATCCCTTCTTCAAGTGTAAAATTGTTGATGCAATTTTTTTCTACACCAATAATAATAAACGACTGAAAGCTTACTTCAGTGAGGAAGCTTTGGTATTTGAAACTGATCCGAAGTAGTTAAAAGTGCAGTATAAAATTACTAAGAAGAAACAAGTAAACTCCAAGAAATTAGAAATATGGACGGAAAATTGCAAGACTTAATTTATAATGGTTCGGGGAAACCCTAATATCCATTGTCGGTCCTATTCTTCTTTAGAGGTTTTTACGAAGATTACAAAATAGATTTGGTAGCCATTGGTGAGTTCTACAATTACTCTTTCATAATTTAGTAACCGAATTATATCTTGATGATTGTTATGTTCTCCATGTCTACTTATACAAGTTTGAAGAAGATGCGGATTTGGCTAGATCTGACATTGTATTGTTGGCATCTGACATTCATCCATTGTCTCCATCTTTTCTATTGTAGATTGATGATGTATTTTTATTGATGTCCATACCCCTCTCTAGAAGCTTTATCTGATGCTAACGTGTTGCTTTATTGAATGGTTGAGCTTCATAGTAACATGATATTGTTATTGCATGCTTCTAGATTACTTCTTTCTAAGTCGATCTTCCTTTATTGTTTAGTTAAGTACTTTTGACCTGTAAGCTCATGGTAAATACTATCCTTAGATCTCGATATTTAAGGTTATATACTTAATATAATATTATTGAAATTGTATAGAATTATATATTATTTTATCCTTCGATTATTTTTTTGCTATAAGAGTAAAACACTTCTTTTAGCTGGTTTTGGGGGTAAGGAAAGCTCTACTTTACCGCTTCCATGCTTAGAGGAGAAATTATAACGAGAAAATAAAAAAAATCCTAAAGTAAAATACGGTATAACAGTAGGCTTACTATCCGAAGCCTTCGAGCTAACATCATATAAAGAGAAGCTTCATGGTTTAAATTTACAAAAATTACCATAGAATTACAAGTATGAAGTCACGGGATTATCGCGGGGAGTAAATATGGCAAATCTTCTAGTTCCTCCCCAGGGTGTAATTTATTGGCATTTGTTAGGAGACGCTCCACTCATTATGTGACCATTTCTTGGTAGGTATTATAGTCTACAAGGACACGTCTTTCAGCAATGGTCACAAGCATATATTAGTTCGCCCTCCTGAATAAGATCGTATAGGCCTGTAAACGATTGAATACGAAATCTGATAGTGTCATATCTGTATGCGTATTTGAAATCATTTTCGGATATCAGTTTTCGCGAATGCGGACAGATATTGGATGTTTTTCGATCAGTTCACAACTAATAAATCTAAACAAATAAATAGAAAATTTTGATTCATTATAAATCCATTTCAGTACTAAAAATATAAAAATTAATAAATATTCTAAGAAAATAACTTTGAACAGCAAATATTAATTTTTACACATTAAATCTTTTTACTTAGATAAAATAGTAAATGACGATCATTTTATATATTAAAATACACAAAAGATTGTTGGAATTGGACCAACACGCAGCGGAAGAAGCAAATGACTTTCAATTTTTATTTATTTTGTATATATATTGGGCTTACTAAGTATTATTCATTTAGAATGTTTCTAAATTTCTTTTAAATAAAATAATTATTTTATTTTATAAAAAATGTTTTATTTTATATTGTTTTGTATTATATTTGAATATGTGTATATTATACTAATATGTGTGTACGTGTACGTGCAACATAATAAAGTATATATGGTTTGACATACCCGTGTATAGGTGTTAGGATTTACATTGCAACGAACATGTTAGCCCCTCTAGTATTCTATTTGCTGTCTAAATGAATATATATATGCATTGAAAATTATACGCAAACACACACAAATAGATGTGTGTGTGCGCGCGCGCACGTGCGTGCGTGATTATACTTATGTAAAATAGAGGAGCACACCTCAAACAGTGCAGCATCTCATTAGCCTCCTAATTTCCACCATAAGCTCCGAATTAAATAATATGACTAGTGGGATGAGAAAACAATATTATTTAATTCAGAACTTGTGGTGGAAATCAGAAGGCAATGTGGTGCTGCACCGTTCGGAGTGCCATCGAACGCCTCTCATGTAAAATAATCATATGTATAACATACACACACATACACAAATACGTAGGAATTATAATTTGTATATAATATTTTAAAATATATTTGAATAAATGTTTATTTATATTAAACAACAAATCATGTAATTATTAATATAAAATAATTTATTTTTTTTAAATTCAAATTGCTGCTGGAGAGTTGTGTACAAAATTAATTTTTTTAAATATCTAATTTTAAATATTTTTGAACATATATACATATGTGCACGCACACACAGCGCACGCACACATGTAAATAATATTTTTGATAATTTCCGACTTTAATTTTTTTTAAATAATTTCGAATTTTAAAATGATTTTTTAATTAAACAATTATAAATTAATTTTAAAACCGATTCAAGTAGATTAATTTTTTTTATAAATCATTTCTGAGATATGAAAATTATGTAATATTTTTATGTAAAATATTTAGTTATATCAATTTTTAGTTAAATAAATAGTTATGTCATTAATTAAATATAAAATATATTAAAATTGAACATTCATTACCGTCGAACTAATATTGCACAACTTTTTTTTTTTACATAAATGGAATGTTAATTATATTATTTTTATCTTTATGATATAATATAATAGTTAGTAAAACCATATATATAATATCATTTAATTAAACAAATGATTTTTTTTTTAATTTTAAGCCGTAAGTTTAATGCTAGCGTGTATACAATTTTTTTAATTAACACACACACACATATATGCACTAATATATTCAACCATCTAATATGTGATAGAACATCGATACACTGGATTCGTAATATAATCTAATAATGTACAATACATTACAATGATATATAGTAATATTAAATGAATTAGTAAACATGTTGAATAGTTTCACAAAGGCCTGGAGATCTCACTTTGGAATGATGAAATTGTTCCTCGAATCAAATTCCAAGTTCTAGAGTTGTTGGCTCCCGAACTGTTTTACCATCAACGATCGAATTGAAGAATTTTGATGTGATTTGAGCTTGGATTTTTTGGATTTAAACAGGGTTTGCTGGTCAAAATTTGCATGGGGAGAAGAGAGAAAATGTATCAAAAAGAATGGTGTAAGGAGTGACATATAAATAAAAAGTCAAATAGAGAGAAAAGTGGATATTATCCTTATCTCTCTCCTACCAATTCCACTACTTTAAACCATTCAAAAGCCTCCCTATTTTGCCAACATTTGGCTGGTCTATTCAATTTATTTTGACCGAAATTTGCATGCCCCATGTGGGCCTCAAAGCCAAATCCAACACGAATAATATATGATGCATTTAATTAAATCTAAATTTAAATGTGTACTGATCTCGTATATCAATTAGTATATTATAACTATTATAAACGCATTGTTTAACATTGTTCAACACGTCAAATACAAATTTTTGTAATTAATATTTCATAAATTTTAATTAATTTACAACAATTACAATTTAACCAAATCAGGCGATAAAAGGAGTATTCATCGTTTTGGTTTTGTAGCTCTTGGGTGTAAATTTGGTGAGCGATTAATATCGAATAATTTGAGTATTAACGTTCATATGTTATTTAGGAGGCGGTGTGCCATTTTGGCTAAATTTATCACTCGCTTGGTTTTGGTAAAATCACATTTTACTCCGTTAAGCGTTACCCGGTAGGGACGATCATTTACACCAATTCGCTTCGTCATAACTATATCATTTTGGACTTCTGTAATTTAATAACGGTCAAAATTCTAATATCATATATAATCAACTTTATAGTCCAAACACAAAGTCATTGGTTCAATAATAATAACCATTATTAACTGAACTGCTATGACATATATTTTGGCTTTGAGTTGACATCAGTTGACCGTGATATTAACCTCATATAACCGAGGAGATGAATTATCTATTTAATAATGTTTCACTTTCAATGCTTTCACTCGACCGAACTTGTAACGACCAGGAATTTCGCTGCTTTGATTTGTAAGTATTTAATTAATTTTAAATATTCAAATAATTGAATTTATAATGGAAATAAAACTTTTTAAATGATGAATAATAATGGTGAAGTAGTTTCCAACTTCGTTTATAAAAATATTCAGTTCGAAGAAAGATTGAAATTGTGATCGAAATTCGTTTTCCGAATCCGAATCCTTGATTTTTCATCGGCTAAAAGTTATGGAAAAACATTGTGAACTCTTTAGTATATGTATATACATCTGTAAATAAGTTAGTATATGTATATATGTGTGTGTTAATGTATCTATATACATATTCATACCTAAGTATATAAAGTTTAAAATATAAATATAAATGTCCCGTAATTTGAACATTAAGCATAAAGAGTATGTAACGATCTGCCTTTCTACACCTAAATACGACATTTAGTACATCTACAGTATTCATGTGTCGATCATTTAAGTGTCCGAAAGACATGTCACTAAGGATGCAAAGAAAGAAAGATAGAACATGTAAGAAGAAACTAAACAATATTAGAATCTCACATCGCAACAGAATAACACACACACAGATACACGCACACACATACATACATATATACACACACACATATATATTAATCAACACAATATTTTGCAATGTCATTTCCAAAATGATACATCAAAGTTATACTAATACAATTCTACCCTAGACAGTTATAACTGTCTGTCACTACATATCAGATATAGGATACATATAATACAACAGAAAAACAAAAAAATAACTAACCATCGATGAAGCATCCTTCCACAAGCTCCTCCAAAATGCATCCGTAGGAAATTTGAACTATTTGGCTGCCCATAAAAAATTGAGCATCCAAGAGTTTTAGCGTAAGAAAATAGAACTCCGGGTCAGACATGGGTCTGGTGTGAGTAAACTCAAAACAACTCAATTATTTCTTTTAAAACACTTTTACAATCAATGGTATCTCGTAAGACCACGCCGCACATAAACACGGATGAGTTTTTATCTTGTAATAACTAAACATTTTTATATTAAAAGCCAATGATATTATAATAATGTATAGAGGTCAAAGGAAAATATGAAAATAGCTGAAATGCTTACATCTCACATTTCACCATAGCTGGGCACAATCCAAACCGTACGGCGTTTATTGGAGATGAATTCCATTCAATGACCAGGCTACTAGAGTACCGCTCGTCACGGTGCATAAAATAACACTGAGTACCTCGCCAGGTTCCCCTGCCAATACAAGACCGGCCTACCACTTGACTAGCAGTACCGAATATGATCATCCCTCTGTTAATGGATCCGAAGCTTACAAAAGAGAGATAATATCGACTCTAGATAGGGACGATCATCCCCCAATTGGAAGCGACCAACTTAACCCTGCTGCATCTTCCCTGTTTTAGTCATTCCCGGCTGACGAGGCTTGAGGCTACGGTTTACCTTTCATATAGCTCTTTCCACTTGAAATGCTAACACTACCCTTCGGACAATAATGTAATGCCAACATTCATCCATATAAGTTCGTTTTGGGACTGAATGAAACCGAAGACGCTACTTCTATTACATCCTTTTCAGGGAATCCCTCCCAGGATTAATAGCAAATAGCCATTGCACTTCAAAGCTTTATCCTCGATTCTACATTCTTCAAGATGTCTTCGAGTCGAAACGCTTGTGTTGGATCGAAGTGGTTTTCGGATGACATATCCGAGCTTGGTCTCTTCGAAACAACTTCCGACAGTTTTCGATAAACTCAACCCCGGTTCTTTAGGAAATAAGTAGACAAAAGATAAGAGCGTAGGTCACCTCCTAACCATTAGTGGACGGATTTTCTTATCATTTATTCTAGAATAACAAAATGATTTTATATGTATAGTATAGCACGAGCGACGGTAACTGTACAATATAATTTCCGTGTTTCTCTTAGATATTTTCAAAGTTACGTTTTGGTCCAGGTTTGATAATCGGTTATTTAACTATCAAATGAATAATCGTCCAAACATTGATTCAATTCCATATGGAACCACTAAGCCTTTATTAATTAATCTTTAATTAGTAAAATTACTTCATAAAAGTTGATCAAAAGATCTTTACACAACACTATTTTCAAATCCCTTACTTCCCCTTTTTACTTGGAAAATATTTGTTTTATCTTAGGGGTATAAGTTAATCATCAAAACATTTGAAAAAATCCTCCTTTCAAATTTCTTTTTAAAAACATTACTTACTATAAACCGATCCACTTATCCTTTATAAAAGTTCCCTTTTAAAAGCTTCCTTCACATTTAAATATCTTTATAAATTTTCAAAATCAATTTATAAAACACTTCTATATGTCTACAAGTCAATTTATAAAACTAAAAACTGCATTTATAAAACATGCTTTGTAAAGGAATAATTTTTGAGAATTTAATTTTTGGTATTTTTGAAAGGAATTTCAAATGATGTTCGAAAAAGGAATAATAATAGTATTATTTCTAGAAACGAATATTGAAAACTAAAAACAATCTTATGATTAATTGATTCAAGTGGCTCGAAAGTAACTAAAAATGGGCATAAGATGTGTTCGGATGGTAAACGCTTTTCTTAAGTATTCCCCTTCTTGTTAAGGAAATATGCGATACTATTGGTAGAACCCAGTTCCTTGGTATCATTTTTGAGTTACTCGATCAATATAATGTTCTAAAGTTAAATAATGTGAATCATTAGTTGGTGAATTAATTGATGATTGTCAGTTTTTATCAAAGTGTATTATCTAAACTAATAAGCATGGGTATGCTTTGATCTTTCAAATAAATATTTATAGTTATTAATGAACGGTTTTAGGTTTGTAGTAAACGATGTTTTAACAACATTTGTTTTTAAACCTTTGAGTGACACTTTGGAAGAAATCTTATGGGTATACTTAGATCTTTAATAATGGAATTTTAAAGATAATAACAAATATTGGTGTCTTTTATAAAAAGACTAAAAAATAACATGTTATAAAAAGAAGATCATTATAACAATGTTTTGGTAATAATTGATTTAATCTCTTTGATTATATTATAAAGGTAAGAAAAAAAACTCATTAAGTAAATTATGAATATACTTAAAACATTTGAATAAGTTGATAAATACTTTTTAAGTATCAAAATTGGTAAGTAAAGAGAATATATATGTATGTATAAAGGAAGTTTAATTGATAAATGAGTGTTAGTTGATAAAGAATGTTTTAACTACATAAAGAATGTTTTCACATTTATATTAGTTAAAGGAAGTTTTTGGTAAGTTATCAATTTAATGAATTATTGTGAAAATAAGTTTTTCAGAAATCTTTAAGATATGCTCAGAAATGTGTTATAATAAAAGGACATTTATCTCTTGAAAAGAAATGTATTTTTAAGTAGAAATATTCGGAAATAAAAAATGTAAAATGGTTATGTATAAAGAACTATCTTTATATAAGATTGAATGGAAGTTTATGAAATATTTTCATAAGAATTTTGGAAAGGTTAATAGATACATATGAAGTATTTGGATTATTTTGTCGCATGATTTAATCAAAGATTCGAGTGCAGAACTTTGACATGTCTTGGCATTTATCCGAAAGAGGATTTATCACTCGATTCTTGACGACGAACATTAATGAGGGTTTAGGATGAATACTTGAGTTTTTATCATAGTTGGGAGCTATGCAAGGAAAAACTAAAGTTCTGATCAGGAAGCCTGGTCAGAGTTCGCACTAAATGATCGGGTGATCAATGCTAGTTCGTAAATAAATTTGTGCATTCGAATAGTAAATCAAATCAGATAGTGTGTACAATTGATCTATATACATTGTACGTGTATAAATTAAAAATAAATATTCTGGGCAAAACCATTGGGTTTTTGTTTTGGGTAATTTCGGGGACGACATTCTTTTAAGGAGGGAAGTCTGTTACAACCCGCAAAATTTATCACTTTGACAAATTATATTTATTTTTAAATATAAGATTGATAATTCGAATAATATTGTTTTGAGTGATAATAAGTAAGAGTAATTTTATTTTGAATAAGTATTTACAAAAATATTTTCCTCAAAATCTAAATCGATAAAATGGCCGAAAATTATTTTATAAATAAATGGCTCTATAATCGTAAAACGTCGTGCATGGAACTGAACAATTATTTTTATAATTGAACAAGAATATGAAATATAATCAATTGATTTGTTTTTGAAAATAAAATGTGTTTTTGACATTGTTAAAAATGCTTTTAAATAGGATAATCGATTTATTTAATTTAAATTGAGATTTAATGATTAAATAATTATTTTAAATTATTCAAATAATTATTCTAAATGATGATAATTCATTTGAATAGTTATAAAGTGACAATAAATCATTTATAATAGTTTTATAAATAGATATATTTGATTCGAAAATATAAAGAAAAATCGATATCGCTTTATCGACATAGTAGTGATTTTTGTAAATAATTGTTAATATAAATTTATACGGTTTTATAAATAAAATGTGATCATTTTAATTCATTTAAAATGACAAGAAATTTATTTTGAAATTTTGTTTGCAAATATATGTACGTTAAAGTATAAGTAAAAATGTGATCGGAAATCGGTTCTCCGATCGGCAATGGTTTATCGAATGAAAGTTGTTCGGGATCAATGCAACGTTGTTTATATGTTATATACACATATGTAGCATACAATGCATCCACTAATATGGACATGAAAATGTGTGTACATAAATATATACTTATACACTTACAAATACATACAAAAGACAAAAATCAAATATATTTTGTATAAAGCTTCGTCCTTAAAGCTAAAACAAGTCAAACATATGCAAACATGAGTTGATGGAGGTGATGTGCACATGGGGGAGGGCTATGGCCGTGTAGTGTGTTGGAGAAGCTTGAAAAAAGTGGTGTATGCATATCTTCCTTTATACTCTTCTTTTTTTCTATAAATACCCACCCAAATCCTTCTTCATTCTTCACAAATTCATTTTTCTTCTTCTTCCCAATTCTTGAGAGTCTTAATGCTCTCTAATGGCTTCTTCTTTTTAAGAGAGGTAGGAGGGTTAAAAATAGTCGAGTTTTTATGCACCACTCCACTAATTGCTCTCCAACCTCTTCTTAATCTACTTCTTTCTCTTCTCCTATTTAATGGCACGTGGCCGTGAGTGATGGTGCTTGGGTGATGGAGGCCGAGAGTTTGAAGGTGATGGGAGCATAAGCCGTGAGCAAGAAGGAGGTATAAATGGTGGTTAAGCACTTTGAAAGCATGGTTGAGTTGTTTGGTGATGTATTGGTGAAGTTTAGTAATCATTTAGATGAAGTATTGTGGTGATGTGAATGTTGGTAGGATGTTTGGTTTGATTATGGTGAGAACTCCTAAACTACTATATTATATATTGAATGATGATATGATGTTTGCAAATGGATGTTTAATATGCTTTGATCATCAAGTTTGGTTGTTTAGTGTTGTTGTTGAAAATATATGCAAGTCACGAATATACATGTCAATAAGCACAAAAGGAAATCATTTTTATCGAATTAATAAAATGGTGTATATGGAAGTGTTAAACCTCTTATAAATGGTTTATAATGTATTTGAGATGTTTTGTAAACGTTTAAAACCTTTTAGGTGAAGTTTGAAAATAGATAGAAAATTTAGTTAAAAAAATAAGCGCGTCACGTAACGGTAGTTCGCGATTCCGCGCTATAAAAGTCAAACAAGTAAAAGTTGGAATATAGCTTGGAATTCTTCGAGATAAGAATTTTTCAAACTATTATATCCATAGTTTTCTAATGAAGAAAGAAAATCGAGATTGCGATAAGTAGATTTTAAAATATGAGTAAAATAAGTTCTGGAAAAATCCCAAATTTGTAGTTCGGAATCAATAATTGGATTTCTTTGAAAATAATGTTTTTAATTGTTTAAAAATGTGAAATAAATCTTTTAAAATGTTTTAAAAGTGATTTGAGAAATAAAAATGGATTTTTAAATAATAAAAAGTCGTTTCGATCAATATAGCTTAAAAGGCACTTTCCGCATCACTTTTCTACAACTTTTGAAATATAGTTTTAAACTTAACGATTCTTATAAAAATATTTTATAAATATTTTCTAACGGATAATCAAGAGTTTTAATAATAATTGGAGGTTTTCTAGCTTATTGAAGAAAGTTTAAGTAAATGATTTAAAGAAAAGCTATTATAAATAGTGGTTTAATCTTGGCTCCAAAAGCAGACGAGTAGACTGGATTTTTCTATTCGTGAGATCCGGATGTGAGATGCTTAAACTAAGAAGATGTTTAGGAGCAAGCAGTGCCCTGGCTCACCCGACCTCTTCTTTGGGCGAGGGATAGATAAGGTTGAAATGTCGTAAATGAGTTAAACATTAAAAGATTTAATGTTTCAAATTTAATTACAACTTGATTTTATGGAGATGATCTTCTTGTACTCGATGATAAAGCCCGAAGAGGGAACTCATACTATTCGTGGAATTTAAAAGGTGATTGTACCGTTATTTCGCCTATAGCATTTGTTGAATATGAGGATTGATATTGAGTAGAATTAGATGATTTCTATAGATTCTGCTCACTTAATATTTACTGTTTTTCGAATTAACGTTCTAGATAGATGGCTTTAACTTAGTCAAAAGTATGAGTTTTGAGTTAGGAAATCTTTGTTAAGATTTAAATAAATGATTTGGAATATTTTCCTAATAAAAGATGAAACTATTTGGAACTTAAAAGGGTTTTAAGTAATCAAAGATTGGATAAAAGTGTTTTGATAATTTCGTACATACCGGAAAGAATGTTTTAGAAATATATATCTTCAAGGGAGATTTTGGATAAAAAGAACTTAATCAATTAAAGAATGATTCTATATTCACAAAACCTCTTTTTGTCGATGATTGGATCGAAGCAACCAGGGTCAGATCTGGATAATTCCTATCCGAAAACCACTTCGAGCCAATATATGCGTTCGAGAAAATGAAGACTTGATAAAGAAAATGAAGAATGAAGGCCAATGATTTTTGTGGTGAAAGGACCACTTGTTAATAATTCTGGTTGGCTCTTAAATATTAAAGTAGCAGTGGTCCTTTCATTTATGAAATTCTTTGGGTTGCAAGGACTTCTCGCTACTAATCCTTAGGTTAGTTTAGTTCCCAACAGCATGTGGTAGAAGAGTGCCTTCGGTTTCGTTCCATCTCAAAACGAATTGGTATGGATGAATGTTTGACATTGCATTCTTGTGATTTACATCGTTGACTTTTATAAATGTACATCTGTTTGGTGGCGGAGAAGGTAACTTCACATAGCTTAAAACGCTTTTCTGAGACGTATGAGCTCGGAGGTTGTATGTTTGTGGAAGTCAATATATGATCGATAGAATGGTAGTGTGGCATTTAAAGAAAGATGATGGGCCATGTGAAAAGGTAACCGTTACCTCAAGCCTCACACCCGGAAATGACCGAAACTAGGTAGATGCGGCAAGGCTATGTGGTTCGCAACCAGGATATGATCATCCCCTTCTACATATATTTCTTCCCGCTATGACGTTTGGGATGTGAATCATTGTGGATGTACGCTGCAAGGGCCCACGGATAAGTTGGTAATGATCAGAGCGATGACATATTCGATACTATCTAAGGAAAGATAGGCCGGTCTTGTGTTGGTAGAGGTGCAGATGTTCTGTTGACCTCGATACATTCCTCTAGAGATGTACTGCCGAAAGGTAGTCCCTTCACCTAGTTATCTGTACGAAATTCATTCCCCAATAAGTGTCTGCCATTTTGTTTGTAGAACCTAGTATGTTGGAATTTAATAACGGTAACAACTTTTGCTAAGATTAATAAGTTTACTTGCAAATGTTTTTCAAGATATGCGATTAAAAATAATATCAATTATTTTGACGTAATTTTTTTTGTTTATCATAAGGTAAAAACCTGTTCCGTGTTTATGTGCGCCATGGTCTTATGAATTACCTTTTTGTTTTTGAAACACATATTTTGAGTTCTAACACCAGTCCCATGACTGATCCGGAGTTTATTTTTCCCTTTCCTTATACTCTTGGTACCCTAATTTTCCCCGGGTAACCTAGTAGTCAGGTTTAGTTTAGGAGAAATCTGGATGGAACTCAAAGCATGGAGTCAGAAGATTTACTAAAGATTTGTTGTCTATTTCCACCACACTCTTGTACTATAGTATTCCGCAAATTTGTAAAGACGAGAATTTATAACTGTCCATGCTTTTAACTCTGATAAATGTATTTTAATTTCCGCTACAAAGATTTTATGTTGATATAATATATGTGAGATTATATTTTGTCTTTATTTTTCGTTCTTATCCTTAATGATTCGCTTCTACGGCACTTGGATCTGCGGCACGTGAATACCGAGATGTATTAGTGTAGATTTTTGGGAGTCGAAGAAACGGGCCATCACATCATAAGTTCGCATACATTTTTATGTTTTTGTTTTCTGGGTTTCAGGATCAAATTGGGTATGGATTGATTAGATAGATACGATGGAAGAATATTTTGCTGGGATGGGGAAATACCGTTGAGGCACCCCAACAGCCATAACCGAATTATATACTTGGTGGAGAAGTCAGAATCAAGTGCTTGTGCTTTGCTGAATGCAGTGTAAGCAGAAGAAGTAGATAGGGTGTTGGTAGCAAAACAGTTTGCAGTTGTTTTTGAGCCAGTGGTAGGGCCACCGCCAAAGCGAACTATCGAGTTTTGGTTAAATCTTGTGCCAGGGGCATATGCTGTAAGTAGATCACCTAATTGGATGACATTTACCGAGATGAAAGAGCTGAAGGTGCAGCTAGGGACATGGAAGGAAAGAGCTTTATTAGGCCAAGCAATTCTTCTCAGGGAGCAGCTGTGGTGTTCATGAAGGAGCTTGATGGATCTCTATAGTTGTGTATTGACTACCGCGAGTTAAGCGAAAGGACGATTAAGAATAAGTACCCTTTGTTGGGAATCGATGATTTGTTCGATCAGTTGAATGGATCCAGAGCGTTCTCCCAGTTGGATTTGACAACAGGGTTCTATCAGCTAAGAGTGGCAGAGGATAGTATTCCATTAACAGCGATTAGGACCAGATACAGGTCATACGAGTGGTTGGTGATGCCATTCGGGTTAACGAATATGCTAGTTTTCTTCGTGGATTTGATGAACCGGGTTTTCCGGGAACACTTGGATAGGTTCGTATTGGTATTCACAAATGGCATCTTAATATACTCTAAAGATGAAAGAGAGTATGAAGTTCATCTTAGGGTGGTGCTTGAAACGTTGAGGCAGTATCAACTGAAAGCGAAGTTTTCAAAGTGTCATTTCTAGAAGAAAGAAGTTATGTTACTTGGTCACATGGTTTTAGAGAAGGGTTTGTCAACTAGATAAGATCGAAGCTGTTAACAATTGGAAGATATCAGAGATGGAGACTGAGTTCAAAAGTTTCCTTTGGCTTGTTGGTTGCTACCGGAGATTTATTAAGGATTTCTTATGGATTAATAGTGCCTTTGACTAGACTAACCATGAAGGATGTGAGGTTTACTTAGTCCGACAAATGCAAGGAAGCATTCCTTAAGTTAAAGAATTTATTAACCAATGCACCTATGTTTGTTATTCCAAATAGGAATCAAGGTTAGTAGTGTATTATGATGCATATGGAACCAAATTATGAGCTGTGTTGATGCAAAATGGTTTGGTCATTGCCTATGTTTCTCGACAGCTTAGATCCCATGAAGTGAGATACCCTACTCATAATTTAGAGTTGGCGACGGTAATCTTCGCGTTGAAAATATGGAGACACTATTTCTTGGGAGAGAGATTCGAGTTATATACCGATCTTAAGTCCTTAAGATACATATTCTCTCAGAAGGAGTTAAATATGAGACAACAGAGGTAGTTGGAGTTTTTAGCAGCTTATGACTTTGGTATAGAGTACAATACGGGGAAAGGTAACAAGATTGCAGATGCACTTAGCAAGAAACATCGGAATTTTGTGTTAGCCATGTTAGCCAAATAGAAGGATCTTGAAGCGTTGACGACGTGCACTGTACAGTTAAGATCTACTGCTAATTCTAGCCAGAGTACTGTCATGTTGTCCTGTTTGGAAGTTCTACGGAGATTGATTGAAAGGATTGCACCTATGTAGAAAGATGACCTAGTGTTAGCTGAGAAGAATAGAAGGCTAGAGGCCGTAATCGAGATTGATGATTTGGAGGACTGTAATCTTGACCAGAGAGGGTGGTTGAGAAAGAAGGGACGATTGTGTGTTTTAAATGTAAAAAACCTAAGGAAGGATGTCCAAGACATTGTCATCGATCTAAATTTACGATTCATCCAGGGGATCAAGATGTATCAGGATATGAATAGGAGTTTCTACTGGAAAGGTATGAAGAGGGTTGCTGGCTATGGATACGGTAGTATGTGAACTGTCAACAAGTGAAGGTCGAACATCAGAAGTCGAGTGGGTTGCTTCAACCTTTGGAGATACCAGTTTGGAAATGGGATTCGATGTCCATGGATTTTATAGATGGGTTGCCAAGGTCGAAATGAGAAAGTGTAAGTATATGTGTCATAGTGGACAGGTTGACCAAGAGTGCTAATTTCATTCCAATCAAATCAAGTGGGATGGCACCTGTTCTGGCTAAATTGTTTATGAAGAATATAGTTAGACTATATGAGATCCCTATTAGCATAGCCGGTGATAGAGATAACTTGTTCACTAGTGAATTCTAGAAGAGTCTACAAAGAATATTGGAAACCCAACTTAAGATGAGTACCACTTATCACCCAGACACGGATGGACAGACAGAGAGAGTTAACAAGGTACTCAAGTATCTATTAAAAGCTTGTGTATTGGATTTTGGTGGGTCGTGGGAAGACCATTTACACTAGGTTGAGTTTTCCTATAATAATAACTACCAGGCTAGTATTGGGATGGCACTTTTCGAAGCTTTAATATGGAAGGCAGTGCAAATCATCAGCGTGTGTTAGAGATCAAAGACAAATTGGTCCTTGGTCCAGATATGGTGAGAGAAGTAACACAGAAGATGGATTTGATTCGAGGTAGGATGAAGGAAGCTCGGTCTAGATAAAAAAGTCATGCAGATAAGAGGCATAAGGATCTGGAGTTCTCAGTTAAAGATAGGGTTTTCAATAAAGAATCACCGATGAAGGACGTGATACGATTTGGAAAGTTAGGAAACTGGCATCGGGATAAGTTGGACCGTTCCCAGTCGTAGAGAGGATCGAAAAGCTCGCATATAGAGTAGAGTTAATGAGCAGTTTGGTAAGTGTCCATAATGTGTTTCATCTGTTTCATCTTCGTAAGTATGTACATGATCTAGAGACTACTATCCCTCCGACTGCATTAGAAGACTTAATAGAAGAATCAGATCTGAATTTTGTTAGGCAACCACTTTGGGTTGTAAAACGAGATGAGAAGGGGTTAAGGAAAAAATAGTCAAGTTGGTAAAAGTTCAGTGGAGCGACAATGAGAAGGACTATACTCGAGAAACATAATACAGGGTTAGGGATACTTATCCTATGCTGTTATGAGGGTATGTCCTATATTTGTTTTATATAGGCTTTTCGCTAGTGGGATATACTAGCCTTTTTGGCACGATTGATATGCTTGTTTATAGTCCTTGCTGAATTTCGAGGACGAAATTATTTAAGGAGGGAGCCTATAACACCCCTAATTTTTCTTTAACATTATTCAGAAGATTTAATTAGATTAATTAAATAGAATAATGTGTGGCGTGAAAAGGAGATAAGATTTGATAATTATTTGGGTTTGGACTTAACTAATTAACATATAAGATTGTTTTAACAATAACATAAGCAGGAGGATTTATGGGAGGGGCGAAATAAGAATAAGCTTCATTTCCTAAACATAAACCCTTCCACCCTTATATCCTCTTTCATTTTTACATCTATATAAAACACAAACAAAGTAGAGGTCATTGCTAAAGCTTTTAAAGGAAGAAAAGTTAGAGAATATAGTTAAATCTAAGGGGAATCAACTCAACAACTCAAATCTCAACTCTTTTTCTCAAAACAAGGTAAATAATAGTATGCATCTCATTTTTATATGATATGGTTGATTTTACCACGGTTTGCATGAATGGTAATTTATTAGAATTTTTATGAAATTATTATGATAGGTTTCGAGGGAAAATCTTAGCGACTGACCTCCAAACGACTTGATTTTTGGATATGTTGCGTAATACATAATTTTGAAGATGGTTTTTAATTTCATAATTTTTGGGATTAATATGAATATTTTATGAATTTCCTAAGATGAAAAGGGCATTTATTTTGGGTTTTAATTATTAAAAATAATTAGGTAATCAATCTTTCCCTAAATTTTTTATTTAGTAAAGAAAATATTATTTCAGATTTTTGGTGAATTTTTGGGATGTTTTCCAAGTGTTTTCGAATTATTATGAATTTTCTAAGCTAAAAAGGCTTAATAATTATATTAAAATATTAATATAGTTTAATGGTTTGAAAATAATTTTGAAAATTTTAAAATCTCGTTATAGCTGTTCTTTGCCTAGAAATTGATAAAGTATATCTGTAACAAACAGGAATTTGATGTAACGACCTAGAATTTTTATTAATTAAAATTCATATATTTAATTGAATTTAAATATTAATAAGTGAAATTTATAAGTCGAATAAATTTTATTTTGAATAATTAGATTTAGTTGGATAATTAAATCGATAATTTAATAGTTGAATTTACAGAAATAATTGTAAATTGGGTTTAATATGATTGAAAATGATTTGTAAAATTTTATTTTATCATATTGGAGTTATAGTGATGTTATAGAACTTTTAAAATCGAGTTAAAAGTTAATTTGTGAAAATTGAATATTTTAATATTTAATTATCGACTGAAAAATAACCAATTTTTGAACAGTCTCAGAATTGGACGAAACCAGTTCCATTGGATTCATAATAATTTGTTATTATCGGATTTCAATTTTCGTAGCAATCGGAGTTGTCGTTTGACCTTGGCAGCTCGAAACGCTTCGAAATTGTTTTAATATTAATTTGGCGAGTTAAAATAGTCATTTTTCAAAAAGTCTCGGATTTCGACGATACCAGTTTCATCGGATCCGTAATGTGATATTATTGTATGGTTTCAAATTTCGTGTCAATCGGATTTACCGTTTGTCCGGTGCAAGCCGAAACGCCTAGAAATTTGATTTACCAATTTAATTTTAAATTGAACGTTTATTGCCATAACTTGCACAGATGATCGAATTAGCTCCCGAAACACGTTCCATTGTGTTCGGAACGCGGGGTAAACCTTAGGAATGCCAACCGGCATGCTTCGTTTGGAGTTCGGAAATTTTGGGATGAATAGTGTTTGCGAAAATTTCTATATAAGCCCATGTTCTTCATAAATTTGCAAAATTAAAAACCCTAGGGTTCCATCTCTTCAGGCCGCCACTTTCTGAAACATGAATGGCCGAAAATTATCAAGTTTCTTCCCTTCAAATCTCTCAATCCATCAACAATTAGCGAAATCTTTCTACATGAAAGATGTAGAGGGTAGTACGCTCTACGATGTGAACGGTTATGATCAGAAAATACGTCACGGATCAACGGCAATCATCATTTGAAGGCCGGCGTTGTTTCACGCAAATCGAAGTTATGATGGGGGCCGGGTTCGACTACCTCCTAGCCGTAGGGAGTTCTTGTCGAGGGCAGTGGAACGACAAGCTCTGATCGTCATCTCGATCAACGAGGAGGCGGTGGTCCTAAACCCTAAAAGACAACGTTGGGTTTGTTTTTGCGTGAATAGCCTGTACACGTTCGCATGGAAGAAGATGCTTCGTGTGGCCAGATTTTTCTCAAGCAAATCGTGCAGCAGAGATGAAATGGAGGTTAAAATTAAAAAGAAATTGAAAATTGTTTATATTATAAACTATGTAAACTTATAAATGTCATAACTTGTTCGTACGAGGTCGGAATCGGACGAAACAAGTTGCGTTGCATTCGTATTGTCGAATACTACGCTATGGAGCTGGATTAGAGTCATTTGGAGCTAGTGAAAATTTCGGATAAAATTAAACAGCGTTTAATTTTATTCGAAATAAAACGCTGGAACGGAATTAAAATCAAGGCGAGAACTTCTCACTCAATCGAATCGGTTTCGATTTTAATTTCCAATAGTTATATTTAAAATTCTTGAATGCATGTTTGAATGATGATTGTTATCTATTGATTGTTAAAATAGACATTATGCGCCGTTAGTAAGCGGATGTTATTTATTAAAAACATATACCGCGAATATTTCACCGTATAGTGAAATTGGTATTATATATGTACTTGGAGTTGATTTTCCCGCATTATATAGCGGATGAGACCCTATTGCGCCGTCTATTAAGCGGATAATATTTTATAAATCTCATATACTGCGATAATTCCGTACTGGAACGAAATTTGTATTGTGCTAACCTTTGTGGATGCAGGGAAACAGGTTGGAGGGATCCAACTGGATTCCTCATTAATATTTATTTGATTACAGATATTGTGATATTTGTTGATGTTGTAGTCGTGATTGACTATTTGATGTTGTTGCATCATCAGATCCATTTTTAAAGTTTAAAAATAACGTTTTTTTTTAAAAAAGGATTTTAAAGTGATTTTTCAAAATATATGTTTTTATAAAATTTTGAATTGATTCATTTTAAATAATTAAAACGTTATAAATTTTTATGTTATAAAAATTACTGTTTTTGTAAAATATAACCAAATTGAGATTTTTGAAATAAATAGTGATTAATTTATAAAATGGTTTAATTTGTAATTTTGAATCATTATAAAAGATTTTTAAATTTATTTTTATAAGTTAAAAATATTGGAATTATAAAACGAGCTTTTATAAGTGTTAAAGGTGAAATAAAGATGAATTTCATAAGTGAACGGAATTTATAGATTTATAAATTGTGAAGTTATAAAAGTGAATAGATTTTGTAAAATAGAAGATTTATAAGTAATTATCTTATAAATCGGATTTTGGCATTTAAATGAGATATAAATGGAATTTGTTAATAATGAGATTTATAAGTCGAAGCTTATAAATAGAAATGTAATTTATAAACATTGTTTATAAATTCGAAATCAATTTAATTTGACAAATTGAATATTGAAGTTTATTAAAGGAAATATATTCACGATTTTGGACAGTGAATACATTATTGAATAAAATAGTCATGTTTGGCAAAATGAATATTATAGAATGAGGTTAATTATTTTAAAGATGTTTTAAAATGTATTATGAATCGAAACCATAGATTTCAACATTTATTGTTGAAATAGACGTTTTCGAGAAAGAAGGAAATGGTGGACTATAACACTGTTGTTATAGTAAATGGTTTCCGAAAGGAAATATTTTGTATAGTATTGGGATTTATATATCTATCTAAATTTCGAATCCCTATACTAGTGATTTTGGGTTGTCATAACGATGTTTTGCGCAACATTCGTTTTGGCCCAAATAAATATGTTTAAGAGAATGATTTCCTTAAAGAATGAAATATATACTTAATTTCGGTTTAAGTATATTGAATATTTTCCAAGTATTGAAAATAAATGGATTTGTGAATTACTTATTAATAAATAAGTATGGAAATGTTTTTCCAATGTGAAATGAAACGTTTTGAGAATTTATCTTTTTGAAGACAAATTGAAAATGAATATTAGAAACCGATTTGGGAATCATATATTCATAAATATTTTGGAATGTAAATTCACTATGGAATTTATAAATAGAAAGGGAAATTTGTTTAAAAATAAACATTGATTTATTTTTGAAGTGTGGGAATAAATTTACGGATTTGGAACGTAAATATAAAGTAAATCGGTAAGGATTTATTTAATTGGTTTAAATGAACCATGTTGAAATGAAAGTATTTCACATAAGGAAAATGATTGAAATTTGTTTTCAAAAGTGGTAAAGGTGAAAAGTGATTTGAAAATTAGTTTTCAAATGTTGAAGTGTGGGAAATATATATATCTTGTAAAGATATTTTGGAAAATAAATAATTTGAAAAATTATTTGGAATCTGGTGATGTTGAGCGTGCCTTTTGATAGTTAAATAATCCAACTATCAATATTTACCTTTAAATAGGTATTTGTTGTGATTGTTTGAATTTGAATGCCACACTTATTTTTGAATAAGCGCTCACTATTCGGGTTAGCCGGGAAAGGACCTTGAGGTCGTATAACCCATTCCGAATTTGTGATACGTCGTAATGGATTTGCATTCGATGACCGGTGTTGAAGACCAGATATTTTTGAAAACGGAAGGATTACCGTTGAGTTACTCTGCATCGGTTGATCTCCGATATAGAGGTTTTATCACCCTTAGTGACGGGAAGTCCGGACGTGATTAGAAATTATCCGGAATGCAAGGACTTCTTTGTAAGTGCCTTCGGTTCTGTTCGAGCCCAGAACAGACTTGTATGGATTGTATGTCTGACATTACAAATTGAGATATAAAGCTGATTTCTTTCAAATATATTTCTGTTGGTGGCGGAGAATTTATTCTCTTAGCTTAACACCCTTCTCTGAGACGTAGGAGCTCAGAGGTTATGTAGTTGAAGGTTATTAGTAATATATGCCCAATTTGGTAATGTGACATGCTGAGTGTTGCTGTGAAATGATCATTGTTTGATCATTTGTGATATGATCATTTGTTTGATCATTTATCTTGGTGATCATTACTTTGATCATTTGTTGACCCAAAGCACAGTTTTGTATAAAGCGTGACTTTGTGGACGAGACTTCGTCGGACCTCACACCCCGGAAATGGTCAAAATAGGAAGGATGCAGCAAGGTTATTAGGGGGTAGCGCCCCTTTAGTGTATGTCATTCCTTCTGGATAGAGGTGGTATCATGGTATGGAGCTCAGATACTTAACCTATGTTGTTGCTGCAAATTTATTGTTTTGTGGTTGTTGGAAATCGAGGATCCTCGGATAGATCGGTTACGATCGGGGGATGACATATTCGTGTCAGTAGTTACCTAGTTAGGGGTAACCCGGCCTTGTGTTGACAGAGATCCGGTTTGGTTCTCGGGACGTCATTCCAGAGGCGTTTCCATGTGGCAATGGGAAGTTTCTTGGCCTGACCATTTGTTGAAAATCGAAAGAAACAATACGATCTTGTACGGTTTTAGTTGTAGAACCTATCATTCACTTATGGTGGTCACCACTGTTTGGATGGTAGCTATAGTAGGCATAAGTGCGAAATGCCTATGCTGGCTAAGATTTATATATTTACTTTCGAAATGATTTTTCCTACACTATGCACTAGTAATAATATCAAATGTTTCTTTTTAATGCGTATCAAGCATCTTTGACTATCATAAGGAGAAATCTCATCCGATTCTGCGTTTGCATTGTGTGTGTGTGCGGGAGGCCTTTTGGTAGTCTCATTTTTAAAAGCATTGCGAATTGACTTTAAAAATATTCCTCTATTTTGATTTTAAAGATAAATAAACTGTTTTAGTTCTCACACCAGTCACATGACTGACTCGGAGTTTATTGTTTTCCTTCCTAAACTCTGGGTGTCCACCAATTTCCACACGGGCAGTCAAGAATAAGGTTTATCAGGATATTCTGGAATTCAGGAGTTGCTGGATGGCATGGCGTATTACTAGTATATAGTATTCCTTTTCCGCTGTTTGTTGTTGTTTGTTGTTGTACACTCTGATGATGAAATGTAATGTAATATGATGTAATGTAATAACTGATATAGTTCTTTGTTTAAAGATTATTCATTTATTTATTATATGTTGTTCCGCTGCGATTGTGAGATTCTGATATTGTTATGTTGTTTCTTTCTGTTTTGTTCTCTCTTTCTCTCTCTTCTTCTATCTCTTTCTTCTTCTTAAACCCTAAGTGTTCGGTTTTCCGACATTCGATTGCTCGGCAGTTGATACAGTGGACGTATTGATGTCGATTTTCGAAAGTCGAAGAATCGGGTCCTTACATTTGACAAGCAATAAAAGTTCGTGAAAAGAATATACTTTATTCAGTAAAATAATAGTTTTTACTTAATTACGAGTCTGCCACCAAAAACCCTTTCGCCACTGTTGGATGGAACCCTCTTTCTCCACTGTTAGCTGGAATCCCCCCTTTAGCCACTGTTGGGTGGAACCCCTTTTCTCCACTGATTGGTGGAACCCGCTTTCTCCAATGATTGGTGGAGCCCCCTTTCGCCACTGTTGGGTGGAACCTCTTTGTAACGACCCAATATTTTCAACCATTCGCATCCGTACATGTCGGACTTGAATTGTTCAAAATACTGCGTTGTAGAATAAATTTAGCAAACTCAGAATATACAGTAAATAAATCACAGAATCACATACACAGATATCAGAATCTCGCAGCGGAAATTAAAATTTAGTGGTTCATGAAGCCACTGATACACCTTTAACAAAACAGGAATTTCATTGTTTATAATCCTCAATACAATTTTAAAACATAAATAGAGATAGAGTCTTCAAAGTCTGGGATTCCAGAAAAGATAAAGACTGAAACAACTTCCAGCAGCACGAATGGTCTACGGAATGTCCTAGCTCCGGAGAGGAAACTGAAGCTGCAACTCAGGCTGACCCGAGCGTAAAATAAAACAAACACTCGAGTCAGGACATACATACTTATATGATGTAAGCTAAATCAAGTGTACTGTAATATAGAGCAAGTAACTTAAAGGATGCTTGGGACCGCCCATCCTCTAAGGATCCGTCAAACTATTTACTATGTAGTATATTGCGCTATTATAATAGTGTCTATTTATAAAGTAAACATACTTATTTCTTAGCATTAAGGGGTTACCCATATAGCCCTTAACACGTAATAGTCCCAGTAGTCCATCCAATATCATAGCTCCTCCTACTCGGGAAGCAACTAGAGGATACCACACGGGCTACGGGAGAAAACCAAACTCGTACAAGGCTCGATATGGTAGGTGACACGGCACAACTAGGCAATGCCAGGGTAGATATACCAATTGCTATCCGGACCGGTGGTAACGCGAAGCCGCAGCAACCGCCCACCTCGAACAACACTCCCAAATCAAAGGGTGCACCCAAACAATCACATAAGCAATAGAATGGTATACGAAGAAGTGCGTTCGATCAGAGGAGCTACCTCATTAATCCGAGAATCGCTCCTGTTTTAGCCACCTTATGCCAACTCACGGGAGTCGGGTCCACGTATATACCTTTCAAGAAACCGTCACCACCAACCTACTTCATTCTGGAATCTCCACCGCGTACACGGTTAGTCAAAGTGGTTTTCGGTATCGACAGAGAGTATGTCCATATCCGATCCCGGTCTCTTTGCCAACCCTTCGTTATTATAACCCGTGGTTATTTAAAAACAGTTTATACTTTAAATCAGAATAAACATTTCCATTTCAAAACTATAGATACGATATCATTTTAAAACCCAAAACAATAGGATATCGTTATATTCAAATATAATTCTTTCCAAAACCATACTGTTTATAATATCTGGAGACCAAATATTTGAATTATATCTTCAAAGGATAATATTTTGGAAACTTTACTTAAATCCATAACTCCCAAACACAATGGTTTGGACATTCAACGGTATATATATAAATGGGTTAACTTTATGGTTACTTTGTAAAGAAGATAATTTACATAGCTTCACAAATATATTTCTTTATTTAAAGTTTAACCATAATTTAAATATCCCTTTATGTTCCCAAAACCATTTCAATTTTTATATATATCCAATTGGAGTATTTACTATTCAAAACTTAGTTTGGGTTTTATTCTTTCACAAATCAATGTTTTATATTTTTAGTCTTGAATATTCCCATAATTTCCATAAATAAAACTCCAAATTTTTAACCATTAAATTTTTCCCAAAATTTACTTAATACCAGAATATTTATCTTTAATTTATTTAGGAAAATACAGTTATAAATATTATGTCTTAAGTTTTTCCAAAACTTAAGGTAAAATAAAATTTATCAAATTCCATAAATTTTAGAGCAATCAAATTCTAGATTCCATAGCACTTAGGAAATGCTACCTAAAGTTATGGGTAAAACTAGTCCAATTTCAAAAGACAGCATTTAAATGCTGTAATAGATTGTTTAACTTGATAAATATTTCCAAATATAACCTATTTATTTATTCATTTATTAACTGAAATCTTATCCTTTCAAAATCCTGATTTACCAAATAAGTTATATTCCATAAATTTATTCAAATATTTATTTATTTCTTTATTTATAACTTATTAAAAATCAATATAAATTCCTTTAAAGATATAAATCAAATATTTAACTTCCAAAATTTTTTTAAATATTTCAGAAAATATTATAAGGACCACGGGCCTGTATATAGTTTTCTAGCCTAGGTCAAGTGGTACGGATTTATATCATTTCCATCCGTAGTTTACAAATATCCCGGGTCCTATCATTTCAAACCCGCAATCCCAAGTTTAACAGTTTAACAGTTAACAGCATAATTTAACAATAATAATCATTTAGACCTATCATTTCAGCCCATAACAATCTACGTATAACAGGGAACTTGCAGTGTGATTTAAGCAGTAAATAAACAATAACATAATATAACTGCAGATATAATACAACAGATAATAACTGATGAGGTGTCAATTTAAATGGGGTTCATCATTTTATATTACACTACAGACAGATAATAGTGACATAAAATTTTACACATACACTCGCAATAATTTACGAAATATAAATACGTATGTCTGGTGAGGAATACTCACCTGAAAGCTGCAGAAAATTTGAATTCAAAACGGCTATACACCGGTAAAGAACGACAGAAGATAACGATCGAATTTCTTCTGATGTCGCCTAGATTCAAATTTAGAACAAAATTCAAATATCGAAAACGTGACTTAAGAATTTATGGTCAAGGAAAAATGAAAATAGAACGAAAATGATTTGACTTGCTTGACCACTCCACCGTGTAATCGGACCAAAATATACCCTAAAACGTGAATTGGGCTAACTCAAAAATTTACGACCAAATCTTTCCTAAAACCACTATGGCAAAATGTTGAATACACTCGCGCACAAAATACTTCTTTCTTTTCCTCATGTATGATGACATGGATACGTGCACGCACGTACATCACTCCACTGCTGCCTAACATTTTCGATCTTAGATTCACGTTCCAGACTTCCCCTTCTAATTTACGTTTTAACCTATCTTTACATTAGTTCTAAGAATCTTCATTTCAAATTTACTTTCCAGTCCTATAAACTGAAACACTTCAGAGGCCTCATCTAACTACCCGAGCCACACCTACCTTACTTCGAGAAAATCGCCTAATGCTCCGAGTCGAAATTCATATTGCTCCGAGTAAAACATGCAGTTGCTCCGCACTCCTCTCTGCCTTTATCCTCTGTTTCCTTAATTATGCAGAGACCAGTCCTATCCCAACCTCCCATACAACTCATGCTGTCAAGACATATACTGCCTACTTTCTACTACCCCTAACCCCACCACTTCAGTCAAGTATCAAAACAACTCCAGACAACAACTCCAGCCTTCAACAAAACAGCTCATGTACAGGTGTGTACATGTGCACAAATTCTGATATGCCCAAGTTCATGCAAACCTCTGCCAACAGAGACCAGTTCAGAGCTAACCAATCTCAGCAACCCAATGAGTATATACTGCTATGAAAATGCCCAGGTGCACACTGGTAATACCATCATGCACAGTCTTCAACCTCTCGCTACAAAATGCTCATTTCTGAACATATTCACCAAAATGTTAGCCACTGCATCCTATTAGTTGAGCCCCAAACAGTTGCATTCTCCCTCTCTCTCCTCTTCATTTCCACTGCTTGCACACATTTCTCTTTATGGCTGAGCAACAAGAGCACCAACCGAAACATCAATTTACCTATCCTCTTATACAGTTTGTCTCTGTACTTATACAACATGTAAACATGATACTTGCACACAACTCAGCATCTCCCCCTACAGACTACTAATCAAATCAAGTGCCTTACCCAAGTCAGATCAGTACGAATATGTATGCAGGCTACTCAAACATGAATGCAAGATAAAGCTCCCTTAAACCCAGTCTTCTTCCTCTTTTTCACAGTTTCACCACTAACTCCCACTTTACCAAATCAGACTTCACCAAACAGCCTCAGACAAACACATGCAAGCCCATCTCAATACTCCTACCACTGCCATTTAGGTGCACAGGTGCACACTTGAGCATGTACACAGTGACACCACCAGATCCCCAGTCTATTTACAGTGCAGACTTACCAAACTTCCTAGCCTAGACAACAATCACAGGTCTACACAAATCACAGATCTACAATCAAAATAATTATGGACACAACTCCTCTCCCCTATAAACAGACAACCCCTTAAAAAGTATAAACACGCCTACCCCAAAACCAAAACATAAATACTCAGTTTAAGTCTACAAAACTCTGAGACAACTGACATGCACACGCAACCACAAAACTCTTCTCTCTGTATATATATATTGAGAATGCTTCTACCTAACAATCACTAATTTCAGATGCATGCTTTTAAATATTCTTGTGGCCGTGATACTTGTATGTACATCAGTCAAAAGAAAAAAACACCTTGCACTCTCCACTGATACTGGTCCTTGCTGTATATAGGTGGGCATGGACCCATCCTACTGTAAACATATACACTTCCTTCTAGAACAAATATTTGCCAAAGTCTGCACAAAAGGTCGGTCAAGACTTGGTATTGGTCTGCCTATAGCCTTAACATCAAGGGCCAGGGAAGTAGTCGAGCAAGGTAAAAGGGATAACAGAGAAACGACTAGAAGGAGAAAGGAAAAATATAAAAGAAAACCCATACCTGAAGTTTTTCACAATAGAAGGAAGGAACTGATGGTAAAATATGAGACGCAAAAGAATTTGTAGAGGGGTGATAAGATGTAGTATTTATAGGTGATAAAGCTTGTGAAAACTAATTCCAGGCAAAAGAATTTAAATGTATGTGTTGTTTTCTTTCTCAGCTTAAATACAAAATGTATTCATCAGAGGGAGGCCGAGAGGTTTCCAGGTTTGAAACTTGATCAAAGGAGTGAGAGATAAATGGAGAGAGCATCAGTTAATTTTTTTTTTATTTTTTTATGTGTAAATATGAATGTGTCGGTTTCTTTAGATAATGGGAGAAGGAATAGGTTCGAACGTTACATTTTTAATAGATGTGATACCTGGCGAGATCAGGGGAAGAGAAAAGATGTATCAGTTTTATGTTGAATGTTGACTCATATGATTTCTCTTCAGTTATAAATATAAATGCGTGATTATAGGTTGATGACTGATGAAGCAGAGCAAAGGTTGATAATACGTTACTTAGAGCTTGCGTGATTTATGGATTATCAATTTTTGAATTCAACAGTTTCTCACGTATTGATAGCATGAGTAAAAGATGATGATTCATTTATATTTACATAAGTTTTGATTTGTATCAAATGTATGAACTGGCCAAACTTAAGGCAAAGCAAAAAAAAACGTATGCAATGAATATATGTCTGGTTTTAATGTTTGTTCGTTACTTTGTGTCCATCTCATTTCATATATACATTTTGATTTTTTTAGTTTTGAAAACAATAAATGAAATGGTAAATATTTATGTTGGCTATAAGAGTAGAAAACGTATACAAGTTTATTGAAAATCAGACTGTTAGTTAACAGAGTACCGGTTGCTATAAAGTTACTGACTGATATTTTTCTTCAAATTAATATGAAAATATGATTTTTACACTACGTTAAACAGACGCAGTCTAAAACATCAAAAAATTCTGTAAAAATATCATTTTAGAAACACACGTTTTATTGCGTTGCTTATACCCTAAAATTGACGCGTCTTTTAAACGCAAAATTTAACAGTTTAAACATAGCCTAAATTTCCACAGTTATCATTAAATTTTATTGACATATACAATTTTATAGAATATATCTTCCAATTAAATAATTAACCTATATTGTTAAACACAATTTATATAAAACATATTTCAAAATTAAAATAATTAAAAGAAATAAATATCTGAAAACTAGGGCTGTTACACTCTCCCCCACTTAAGAACTTTTCGTCCTCGAAAAGGAACGAAGAAGAGAAACAAAGGAAGGTAAGCTAGATAAACACGAACTTTAAACGAATAGTTCCGGATTTAAAGCACGAAGAAGATCCCTTAGAATTGGTTTTACCCTTTTCAGTTTGACTGTCAGGCTATGGGTGCTCAGCGGTGCTCAGGTCCCGATGAGTAACAAAGATTTCAAAGATTATAGAAAGATTTCTAAATAGACTGGTATAAGCAATAGCCTCCCCAATCCGTAGCAGATAGGGAAACCAAGGACACTCAAAGATAGTTTGAAAATAAGTTAATAAATTTGAAATCATAATACTTTGAAAGTCATTAAAATTTATAGCTATTATCATTTGGAAATCATACTACTAAAATCATAACACTTTTAAAATAATCTTCATTTATTCAATTATAAATTTTCCAAAACATTTTATTTTTAGAACAGCAGCACCTATAATATGCTATAGTAGATATAATAGTATTTTCCAATCAGTTTATTATTTTACTTAACTCTTAATTTTACCAAATAACCTAACACTTTATTTAAAATTCCTTTTTATAAATAAGATATTCCTTCTTGAAATTTCCATTTGAAACCAAATTCTCAATTATCAAATTTTTAGTGATCTTAAATCATGATTACCAAAATAAATAATCTTTACTTACAGAAATATTCCTTTTAAATATATTTTTCCTTATTCCAAGATACATTGTTTATTACACCAGTATATTCATTTTAGGAAATAACTTTTATTAAAATCTCTTGGTTAGGTTTAAGATTCCATATTAAATCAAATTTCCTAAAATCCCTTTCTTTATTTACCTCTATTAATCTTTTATAACAAAATTTAAGTGTATAACATTGGTTATGACCACCCAAATTTTATTTATAAAATCCTTTTATATTGTATATTATCCAATTTCATTGTTAACTTCTGAAAAATTAAGGCAAGTCATATTGAAATGAAATTGAGTATTATACACTAAAACTTTCAAATTCAATTATCTCCAATTGGAATTTCCTATTCAAAATCTATTTTCTTTTTATTTTATTGAAATTTTCCTTAAGATAAATTTTAAGAATTAAATTTCTGATTCCCTTCAAACCGTTTAGAGATAAATAAATATATATACATAATATGTCAAATCAAATTTTAAATTATATATCTATATATATATTAAGTCATACTTTAGAAATTCAAATCAATTAAATTTTCAAGGTAACACTGTAGCCAAACTACAGAAAGGTCTTTTCACTTCGAAACTCGAAAATGAATGTCGATGGTGCTGCAGTCATCACCGAAATTATTTTCCAGCGACAAAGAGAAGAGCACTAAATTTTAAAAATTCTTTGGAAACAATTTCTATACAAAAATACTTATAACATCCTTTTAAAATTTAAACACAAGGTTTGAAACCATCAGAAATTAAATTCTCAAGTTCTTGTTTAAATTCATTTCTGTTTCCAATTAAATTTATAACCATTGTTTATACTCAATTATTTATTTTAGACAAACACATGGTTTTCAAAACCAAACAAAACAAAACTATTATTTCTTGACAACTAGTTAAATTAATTATAAAATTCTGAAAATTATACTCATATATATAACATTAGATTTTATTTTCAAATATAGGAATAAAATTTTCAAAACAAGGATAGAGATTAAATTTGATGAACTCAAATCAAATAGAATCCAAGATAGTTGAAATCAGAAGATCTGATGATTAAATAACATAATAAGGAACTGGGTAAGTCTATATGAATCGCGGACAACCTTGACCTAGTTATCCGTGACTTAAAGAGTCGGATCGATGTGATTGGGTTAAATCTATATTTGATCTGAAGAGATAGAGTTCGGAATAACCGAAGATACTGGCATATAACCCGAGGATAAATATAAATCTCCGGTGAATCAATGCTAATGGTAAAGGAGTTTCACCCCTTTATTAGAATAATGGCGAAACCGCCAATTCACTATAAAGATCATCCGAAGTGGAGTTATGGGACACTCCAGAATCTAAAGTAGATGAAAGTGAGGGACACGGATGAACTTTGGAACCACAGGGAATGTTCCAAATTCGAAAAGGAAGAGGTTCAAGCTCGAATGAAGGTGATTCTATAAATCAATTTACCATACATTCTAAGTTTGCCTAGAGCCAAAGCTCTGATACCAACTGTACCGACCCAATATTTTCAACCATTCGCATCCGCACATGTCGGACTTGAATTGTTCAAAATACTGCGTTGTAGAATAAATTTAGCAAACTCAGAATATACAGTAAATAAATCACAGAATCACATACACAGATATCAGAATCTCGCAGCGGAAATTAAAATTTAGTGGTTCATGAAGCCACTGATACACCTTTAACAAAACAGGAATTTCATTGTTTATAATCCTCAATACAATTTTAAAACATAAATAGAGATAGAGTCTTCAAAGTCTGGGATTCCAGAAAAGATAAAGACTGAAACAACTTCCAGCAGCACGAATGGTCTACGGAATGTCCTAGCTCCGGAGAGGAAACTGAAGCTGCAACTCAGGCTGACCCGAGCGTAAAATAAAACAAACACTCGAGTCAGGACATACATACTTATATGATGTAAGCTAAATCAAGTGTACTGTAATATAGAGCAAGTAACTTAAAGGATGCTTGGGACCGCCCATCCTCTAAGGATCCGTCAAACTATTTACTATGTAGTATATTGCGCTATTATAATAGTGTCTATTTATAAAGTAAACATACTTATTTCTTAGCATTAAGGGGTTACCCATATAGCCCTTAACACGTAATAGTCCCAGTAGTCCATCCAATATCATAGCTCCTCCTACTCGGGAAGCAACTAGAGGATACCACACGGGCTACGGGAGAAAACCAAACTCGTACAAGGCTCGATATGGTAGGTGACACGGCACAACTAGGCAATGCCAGGGTAGATATACCAATTGCTATCCGGACCGGTGGTAACGCGAAGCCGCAGCAACCGCCCACCTCGAACAACACTCCCAAATCAAAGGGTGCACCCAAACAATCACATAAGCAATAGAATGGTATACGAAGAAGTGCGTTCGATCAGAGGAGCTACCTCATTAATCCGAGAATCGCTCCTGTTTTAGCCACCTTATGCCAACTCACGGGAGTCGGGTCCACGTATATACCTTTCAAGAAACCGTCACCACCAACCTACTTCATTCTGGAATCTCCACCGCGTACACGGTTAGTCAAAGTGGTTTTCGGTATCGACAGAGAGTATGTCCATATCCGATCCCGGTCTCTTTGCCAACCCTTCGTTATTATAACCCGTGGTTATTTAAAAACAGTTTATACTTTAAATCAGAATAAACATTTCCATTTCAAAACTATAGATACGATATCATTTTAAAACCCAAAACAATAGGATATCGTTATATTCAAATATAATTCTTTCCAAAACCATACTGTTTATAATATCTGGAGACCAAATATTTGAATTATATCTTCAAAGGATAATGTTTTGGAAACTTTACTTAAATCCATAACTCCCAAACACAATGGTTTGGACATTCAACGGTATATATATAAATGGGTTAACTTTATGGTTACTTTGTAAAGAAGATAATTTACATAGCTTCACAAATATATTTCTTTATTTAAAGTTTAACTATAATTTAAATATCCCTTTATGTTCCCAAAACCATTTCAATTTTTATATATATCCAATTGGAGTATTTACTATTCAAAACTTAGTTTGGGTTTTATTCTTTCACAAATCAATGTTTTATATTTTTAGTCTTGAATATTCCCATAATTTCCATAAATGAAACTCCAAATTTTTAACCATTAAATTTTTCCCAAAATTTACTTAATACCAGAATATTTATCTTTAATTTATTTAGGAAAATACAGTTATAAATATTATGTCTTAAGTTTTTCCAAAACTTAAGGTAAAATAAAATTTATCAAATTCCATAAATTTTAGAGCAATCAAATTCTAGATTCCATAGCACTTAGGAAATGCTACCTAAAGTTATGGGTAAAACTAGTCCAATTTCAAAAGACAGCATTTAAATGCTGTAATAGATTGTTTAACTTGATAAATATTTCCAAATATAACCTATTTATTTATTCATTTATTAACTGAAATCTTATCCTTTCAAAATCCCGATTTACCAAATAAGTTATATTCCATAAATTTATTCAAATATTTATTTATTTCTTTATTTATAACTTATTAAAAATCAATATAAATTCCTTTAAAGATATAAATCAAATATTTAACTTCCAAATTTTTTTTAAATATTTCAGAAAATATTATAAGGACCACGGGCCTGTATATAGTTTTCTAGCCTAGGTCAAGTGGTACGGATTTATATCATTTCCATCCGTAGTTTACAAATATCCCGGGTCCTATCATTTCAAACCCGCAATCCCAAGTTTAACAGTTTAACAGTTAACAGCATAATTTAACAATAATAATCATTTAGGCCTATCATTTCAGCCCATAACAATCTACGTATAACAGGGAACTTGCAGTGTGATTTAAGCAGTAAATAAACAATAACATAATATAACTGCAGATATAATACAACAGATAATAACTGATGAGGTGTCAATTTAAATGGGGTTCATCATTTTATATTACACTACAGACAGATAATAGTGACATAAAATTTTACACATACACTCGCAATAATTTACGAAATATAAATACGTATGTCTGGTGAGGAATACTCACCTGAAAGCTGCAGAAAATTTGAATTCAAAACGGCTATACACCGGTAAAGAACGACAGAAGATAACGATCGAATTTCTTCTGATGTCGCCTAGATTCAAATTTAGAACAAAATTCAAATATCGAAAACGTGACTTAAGAATTTATGGTCAAGGAAAAATGAAAATAGAACGAAAATGATTTGACTTGCTTGACCACTCCACCGTGTAATCGGACCAAAATATACCCTAAAACGTGAATTGGGCTAACTCAAAAATTTACGACCAAATCTTTCCTAAAACCACTATGGCAAAATGTTGAATACACTCGCGCACAAAATACTTCTTTCTTTTCCTCATGTATGATGACATGGATACGTGCACGCACGTACATCACTCCACTGCTGCCTAACATTTTCGATCTTAGATTCACGTTCCAGACTTCCCCTTCTAATTTACGTTTTAACCTATCTTTACATTAGTTCTAAGAATCTTCATTTCAAATTTACTTTCCAGTCCTATAAACTGAAACACTTCAGAGGCCTCATCTAACTACCCGAGCCACACCTACCTTACTTCGAGAAAATCGCCTAATGCTCCGAGTCGAAATTCATATTGCTCCGAGTAAAACATGCAGTTGCTCCGCACTCCTCTCTGCCTTTATCCTCTGTTTCCTTAATTATGCAGAGACCAGTCCTATCCCAACCTCCCATACAACTCATGCTGTCAAGACATATACTGCCTACTTTCTACTACCCCTAACCCCACCACTTCAGTCAAGTATCAAAACAACTCCAGACAACAACTCCAGCCTTCAACAAAACAGCTCATGTACAGGTGTGTACATGTGCACAAATTCTGATATGCCCAAGTTCATGCAAACCTCTGCCAACAGAGACCAGTTCAGAGCTAACCAATCTCAGCAACCCAATGAGTATATACTGCTATGAAAATGCCCAGGTGCACACTGGTAATACCATCATGCACAGTCTTCATCCTCTCGCTACAAAATGCTCATTTCTGAACATATTCACCAAAATGTTAGCCACTGCATCCTATTAGTTGAGCCCCAAACAGTTGCATTCTCCCTCTCTCTCCTCTTCATTTCCACTGCTTGCACACATTTCTCTTTATGGCTGAGCAACAAGAGCACCAACCGAAACATCAATTTACCTATCCTCTTATACAGTTTGTCTCTGTACTTATACAACATGTAAACATGATACTTGCACACAACTCAGCATCTCCCCCTACAGACTACTAATCAAATCAAGTGCCTTACCCAAGTCAGATCAGTACGAATATGTATGCAGGCTACTCAAACATGAATGCAAGCTAAAGCTCCCTTAAACCCAGTCTTCTTCCTCTTTTTCATAGTTTCACCACTAACTCCCACTTTACCAAATCAGACTTCACCAAACAGCCTCAGACAAACACATGCAAGCCCATCTCAATACTCCTACCACTGCCATTTAGGTGCACAGGTGCACACTTGAGCATGTACACAGTGACACCACCAGATCCCCAGTCTATTTACAGTGCAGACTTACCAAACTTCCTAGCCTAGACAACAATCACAGGTCTACACAAATCACAGATCTACAATCAAAATAATTATGGACACAACTCCTCTCCCCTATAAACAGACAACCCCTTAAAAAGTATAAACACGCCTACCCCAAAACCAAAACATAAATACTCAGTTTAAGTCTACAAAACTCTGAGACAACTGACATGCACACGCAACCACAAAACTCTTCTCTCTGTATATATATATTGAGAATGCTTCTACCTAACAATCACTAATTTCAGATGCATGCTTTTAAATATTCTTGTGGCTGTGATACTTGTATGTACATCAGTCAAAAGAAAAAAACACCTTGCACTCTCCACTGATACTGGTCCTTGCTGTATACAGGTGGGCATGGACCCATCCTACTGTAAACATATACACTTCCTTCTAGAACAAATATTTGCCAAAGTCTGCACAAAAGGTCGGTCAAGACTTGGTATTGGTCTGCCTATAGCCTTAACATCAAGGGCCAGGGAAGTAGTCGAGCAAGGTAAAAGGGATAACAGAGAAACGACTAGAAGGAGAAAGGAAAAATATAAAAGAAAACCCATACCTGAAGTTTTTCACAATAGAAGGAAGGAACTGATGGTAAAATATGAGACGCAAAAGAATTTGTAGAGGGGTGATAAGATGTAGTATTTATAGGTGATAAAGCTTGTGAAAACTAATTCCAGGCAAAAGAATTTAAATGTATGTGTTGTTTTCTTTCTCAGCTTAAATACAAAATGTATTCATCAGAGGGAGGCCGAGAGGTTTCCAGGTTTGAAACTTGATCAAAGGAGTGAGAGATAAATGGAGAGAGCATTAGTTAATTTTTTTTTTTTTTTTTTTTTTATGTGTAAATATGAATGTGTCGGTTTCTTTAGATAATGGGAGAAGGAATAGGTTCGAACGTTACATTTTTAATAGATGTGATACCTGGCGAGATCAGGGGAAGAGAAAAGATGTATCAGTTTTATGTTGAATGTTGACTCATATGATTTCTCTTCAGTTATAAATATAAATGCGTGATTATAGGTTGATGACTGATGAAGCAGAGCAAAGGTTGATAATACGTTACTTAGAGCTTGCGTGATTTATGGATTATCAATTTTTGAATTCAACAGTTTCTCACGTATTGATAGCATGAGTAAAAGATGATGATTCATTTATATTTACATAAGTTTTGATTTGTATCAAATGTATGAACTGGCCAAACTTAAGGCAAAGCAAAAAAAAACGTATGCAATGAATATATGTCTGGTTTTAATGTTTGTTCGTTACTTTGTGTCCATCTCATTTCATATATACATTTTGATTTTTTTAGTTTTGAAAACAATAAATGAAATGGTAAATATTTATGTTGGCTATAAGAGTGGAAAACGTATACAAGTTTATTGAAAATCAGACTGTTAGTTAACAGAGTACCGGTTGCTATAAAGTTACTGACTGATATTTTTCTTCAAATTAATATGAAAATATGATTTTTACACTACGTTAAACAGACGCAGTCTAAAACATCAAAAATTTCTGTAAAAATATCATTTTAGAAACACACGTTTTATTGCGTTGCTTATACCCTAAAATTGACGCGTCTTTTAAACGCAAAATTTAACAGTTTAAACATAGCCTAAATTTCCACAGTTATCATTAAATTTTATTGACATATACAATTTTATAGAATATATCTTCCAATTAAATAATTAACCTATATTGTTAAACACAATTTATATAAAACATATTTCAAAATTAAAATAATTAAAAGAAATAAATATCTGAAAACTAGGGCTGTTACACTCTTTCCCCACTTTTGCTTTAGTACCTTTTCACCAGCTATGTTTTCAAAACTTTAAAACATGCATAACTTTTTAATCGTAAATCTGTTTCTCTATTATCATTACTCTACGAAAAGGGAAACCATCATGCGGAAGCAATGGAACAGGTTAGAGACCCTAATTCTACACCTATAAAAGTTATAACCCAAACGAATTTTTTTTATTGTCTCGTCTATTTATTTTCGATGAATGCGAAGGGGTCATTCCTCAATAGTTGAATACGTGCGGAAGCCTCCATCCGCAATGATTCCAACCAAGATGGAAGGATTATTCTGCCCTATTCTTTTGACAGGGGTGGAGGGGTCCTTCTGCCTTACTTTTACTAGGTGTGGTAGGGTCCTGCAGCATCGCTTTGCCATTGTAATTGAAGATAAAGGTGGATAGCCTTATCTGATGGTGTCGCCTTGGTTGTGGCGTCTCACTTGTTTTTAATAGACAAATAAAGGGGTGGATAAATTTATAAAAGTTGCTTTTGGACCTTAGGGACACTAGAGCATACTTTAATAAAGCCGCTAAGATAATTGGGGATACTAATAATTGTAAAACTTTGCCATTTACATTAGGGGACACCAATGTATTTCTTATAAAGGAGTTATGCATGCATGTGTAGTCATATTCACTTCATTTCTGTGCAGTTAATGCGTTCGGCAGATTCAAAGTGGTGGAGGTGCAAAAAATCATAGCGGGATTACAAAGATGATATAGCGGGATATAACATATGGCTCTAAAATAGCATGTAAAACTCGTATTTAATGTTTTTACAAATATATAAATGGTAATTAAATGAAAAATCATCATTCAATTGAATTATAATTAATACATAAATAATTTTAAATAAAAACATGTGCAAATATACTTAAATAAACGTAAAACTATTATATAACATAATTGAATTTAGTAGAATATTAGAGAATTTTGATTTCTGAAAATATATTAAAAATTAAATCAAATAAATTAGTTTCATAATTCTTATAATGCATAAATGCAAATTTTCAATTCATTTTATTAAAGAAGATATAGCGGAAATAGCAAAATATAGTGGGAATAACGAGATATAGCGGGGCTTAAAGCAGAAAGGCTATATTTTGGGGCTACATGGAAAAATCGTAGCAGTAGAAATCCGCTATGAGATATAGCGGAGTTATAGCAGGGTAATAGCGGGACATTAACAACACAACTTCATTTATAACCCATAACTGCATTTTGGGGTGCTAAGGGAAGGATAACCAGCTAGGTTGACCCAGTAGTGGATATACATTTATTTAATCACTGTGTGAGTAAAATTGCATCCAGAAAGTCAGGTAGCAGAATATAGGATACCCAAAACTGGTTAAAAGATTATTGATTTAAACAGGTTCTTAATCAGTGTATGAAAAGTATGCCTTGAGAATGTTTTTGGCAGGGGCCAATAGATTCTTAATGATCTCATGAAAACTATGTCCAGAATAGGTTATTGATAGAGTTTAGCAGGTTCATAGTCAGCCCATGAAAAATTTGAATCGAGAGATGTTATTGGAGAATCCAGTAGGTTCATAGTCAACCCATGAAAACTATGATTGGATGATGTTATTGGTAGACACCAATAGATTCTTAGTAATCTTATGAAAACTATAAAACCAGACAGATAGTCCATAAGCTTGGAACATGTTATTAGTTAGCTCATGAAAACTAATAGGTTAATAATGACCATAGAAAGTATAACTTGAGACATATAGTCAGATGAGTTGTATAATTCAGGATATGTTGTATAATTGCATATCATCATATTATGTTATTTTTTGACCATTGTGGATGCAGGCACATAGTATATGGTTAATTATTTTTTGGTTAAGGTACTAGCGAGGGGAAAACCTGTTCTGCTCGGCGACGTGGTCTCACCAGATATCTATGTTCGAGATAGTATATTATTATTCACACTAAAATTTTCTTCTAACTCAAAGTTTATAATTTTCCTCTTAAACTCTCAGGTGCTCAAAATTAATTTGAGTAGGCCGAGGCTAAGGGTTTTTCAGGTTATTATTTGACGAATAAGCTTCCGGATACGTGCAAGAGGCAAGCAAGCTATTTAGAGGACTCTATCTATTGTCCGTTGTGTTATTTGGATGCAAGGGCAAATTTGTTTAATTGCCTATATTTAGACTCTGATCAACCAAGTGGGCATCTTCATATATCACTCTTGGCGTACATTGTAACAAACTGCAATTTCTCTGAACGTGGCTTACGTATGAGATTATGTAATGAATCTGAAATGCTATTTGTAATGAAATGAGAATTTTTTTAACCTGAGTTTAAATTTTTTCATATTCATGTGTTTTTGGTATATTAATGTATCTAATTTACCGCATTTAATCATCGAGAATTAATAAATATGGATGACTGTAGCATCCATAGCAGTTAGTTTTTGGCCTCCAAATGGGGGATGTTATAAGTTTCGAGATCTATTCTAGATGTGAGAATCCAGTTTGGGATTCATGTTCGGTTCGAGTTTTTAAGACTCGTATGAAAGATTCCGAACATAACCTCGACATCAGAATGGTTAAAAATAGAGTATGATGCACAACCTGGGGCTAGTGACCCATATCAGGATGTTATCTCTATATCTAAAGATACTTATCGATTGTTAGCCGACAAGAGTTGATGATATTTGGTTCACGTTATTCATGTTTATGTTCGGATGTTAGGTCGCTTATGTTTACCTTATGGTATATTTTATCTAGAAATATACAACGCTCAGAAGGTAGTTTCTGATCCTTGTGCGTGGATTTCAAATTTGGCTACACCAAAGAGATCTCCATGGAAAATCCAATGGTTCTGATTATACTCATAATATGCTATTGAATGTAACCAATGTAACAACTCCAGCTATGTTATAATATTTATATTCTACAACCTAAACATTATCTATCATACCACATTATGTACTTATTAGATGGTTCTTCTTTTGAGGGGATAACCATTATGGAATACCATGCAGTCTCACAAGTATTGTTATATGCTAGCAACATATTTCTTGAGTTTCTCATACCAGACTTATGTCTGACGCTTGGTGCTTCTTCCTCGGATTTCTTCCATGCTCTTTCGAGTAGCCGAGAAAGGCATGTTTTCGTTGATGTTCTTTGGAGATCAAGTGGATGAGCTGGATGTTCACCTACCGTAGTATTCTTATTTCCCATTTATTACTGTGTTGCACATATCGACATTTGTGATGATATGTTGTCATAACAGTCCAGGCTGACAATGGTACATAGGTTTTGTAACTTTGAGATTTCTGTATTGGAGTAACCCTTTTGTTCTATTCCTTTGATATTATATATTATCGTTCCGCTGTACGATTTTGATACAGTGTTATGTAATTCTTTGTTCTATTTCTTTTCTTTTTATTTTACCCTAACTTTTCGTCTTTCCAACATTTGGGTGCTCGACACAATAATACCATGGATGTATTTGTGTCGACATTCAGGGGTCGAAAAGACGGATCGTTACAGCTAGTATCAGAGCTGAAGATTAACCGAGCACCTAGGCTTTGTTGGGTATGACTCATTAAGAGATAGAGTAATGGAATGCCCTTGCATGATTCGAGTGTATTATACATATGAGAGTGTATTTGTAATTGTTATAAACTTATGCATTAATCTTAATTATAATTTCATAAATTAAAGATCTTATATAAGGTAACTTATATAAGTGAATTGTTAGAGTATAGTATAATTAATGTAGGGGTTAAATGATTATTGTCTATTATCCCTCGTAAATTTGTTTAGTTATTCTCGGCCAATTTATGTGCATTAACTATAATTCGTTGATAGTTGATTTATGCTCGATGGGTTTATGGGCACTTTTACCTTTTTACTACATGGTTTGGGTAAACAATATTTGTTGATATATTGAATTGAACATCTTGTGAATTCAATTTCACAGTTTGACTATAAGGCGTTCGGTGATAATGTTGGGTTGAATGTTAATTTTTGTAAAAGTTGAATTTAGTAAAAGATCTTTATTTAATTTGAGAAAGATAAGTTATTTTGGAAATAAACATTTGTGGAAGGATTTTATATAAGAAAAGATTTTATATTAGTATGGTTTATAAACATGATTATAAATAAAGAGGATTTAACTGATATTTTGAGAACTTAAACCCCGTGTGTTTGAAAATGTTTTTCAATATTTTAGGAAGATAATTGTAGTATTGCTTAAAAGTATGTATGTGGGAAATTGGTTTACGAAATCGAGACCCTGATACTTAGTAATGTTTACAAAGTATTTGATACCATTTTTAAATGATTTTGAATGAGTCTGAAAGGCATGAATTGGATGTACTGAACTCACTCATGTTGCTTAAAAATAATTCTGATGATGACTTCAACATCTTCGGCTTTCATTTTTGGGTTTCTAAGAGGGGGATGCTACATGATTGTTTAGTGAAATAGATTTCGATTTAAATTTTGAAATTATAATTTTTATACAAAAGATATACGTATGTATTATTATCCTTAAATGATTTGAAATTAAACCGAGTGTTTAGTTCTATAGATTTTCTTTGGAAAAGAAATTGATATGAACTTCTTATGTGGAAAAGCTTTATATGTAGGTTGCACGAGTGGCAGTGGCATAGCCTGGAATAAATGTTGGAACCTTTCAGGTTTTTCCCTTTTTGGGTAAAGTGTGTTTGATAAATTATTGAAATCTGTTAAAATATTTTACGGGCACATGTAGCTTATGCATTTGGAAAGTATGGATGTGCATCATGAAATGATATGTTGTTTGGTAGTTTTCATTTGTCAAAATGAAATGGAATTTTTTGACGATTTTGGATAGTCGGGAACTTCCAAATGGTTGTATAACTTATAGTTAAGTGTTTTTGGAAAATATAAAGTTGAGTTTATATAACACCTGAATTGAGAAGATAGCAAGTTAAAGTAGGTTTAAATTCGTTAAACATACTGGTTAACAAATTAGATGTGTGTATGTACCCTTAGGATATAAGTTTTACGTAGATCATTTTATTTGCATAACAATTCTTAACCCGGTATTCTAGTACATGATTTCGAGGTGGTTTACATCAGTTCGAATAAAGATTTTTCACTAGATTCTCGATGGCGAACATTTTGATACGGATCCTTGATATGATCTTGAAGTTTTATATCATAGTATATGGCTATGTAAGGATAACATAGGTTTTTGATCAAGGAACCTGATGGGAGTCCGCACTAGAGCGGTTAAGTGATCTATACTTATTGGAAAGTGTAATTTATATAATCGAGTAAGTAATCCGAATTGATATTGCATACGGATGGTCCATGTGCGTCGTACGGGTTTCAGTATTTACATACTATGTTTTGTTGGCTTATGGAGAGTTTTGTGATGAATCTTCGATTTGTTATGAGATATTGTGAATCGTCAACTAAGTAATAATATGAGGCTGTTAAGCGTAAAGTACGCTCAGTAGGTCATTTATCATCCTTGTGCTATGAGAGGATTTTGAACTTGAGCAATCATGAGTTTTTTTCGCTAGTGATTGAATACGGTTAAGTATTGCCAGAGATTGTTTCTTTGGTTCCTCATGCCAGAATTTCGAGGACGAAATATTCCAAGTGGGGGAGAATGTACCTACCCGGAATTTCGGACATTTCATATTTAAATATCTGAATTATTTAAATATTTGAATCTTGAATTGAATGTTATTAAGATGATTTAATAAGTTTTTTAAACCCCTTTTAAATCATAAGTAATAATGGTAAACTTATTTTGGAAAATTGTTTATAAAAATAAATACTATAAAAAAATATAGATAATGTGACCGAAAATCGCTTTATCGACAAACAGCTTTTCAATCGTTAGAAGTTGTTCAGATTTTTTTACATACACTTATTTGCTTTGAAATTAAAGAAAACGAAATAAAAATATTTTTCTATTTGCGGAAATAAACTTTATGGACAATGTCATGCATGAGAAAGGAAAGATGCTTAGGAAATGTGCATAAATGGAAAGTCTTAAAAGTTAAGTAAATGATAAAGGAGAAGTGATGTTTGTAATTGATGTCATTAGAGTTTTGAGGGGTTTTTTGGTCTTTTCCCATCACATTTCCGAGCCTGTATAAGGATAGACATACCCTTAGGAAATAATCACAAATAAATTCCTAAGCTTGAAATGAAGTAGGACGGTTGAAAATGGTGGAAGTGATTAAGCACTAATCCACTTATTACTCTCTAACTTTTCCAATAGTAAAACAAATCTTCTCAAATCTCTTCTAAACTTTGGCTTTGGACCTAAGACATCATGGAAAGTTTGATCAGCAAGTAAGAAGTGGGAGGAGGTGAGAGGAAGAGGGAGAGCTTGGATGGGCCATGAGCATGGGGGAGGAGGAAGGTGTTGGCTTTGGTTTGGAAGTGCTAAAGGTTGAACCTTTAGGCTTGGGTTGATGGAAGGAGGTGGTTCGTTGATTCTTGTAGCTTAGTGCTTGGGTACGGTATGGATCTAAGTGAATTATCTAACCATCTATTAAGTACATATTGTGAATATATATGTTGCGCTTGAATTATAAAGTTAAATGGACATTAACTAAATGAAGCTATAAACTTTATACCCCTCTTGCTTTCAAAAGCAAATATAACATTATATTGTACAAACTCATTTCTATTACTCTCTTAAACATGTGGAGTGGCCTTGACTTGATGTTTAAATGGTTGTTTAACTTATGTGTTAAATAGAAGTAAGTTTGAGAGCATTTAAAGCGAGAATATTCGTTATAAGTGCACTTCGAAATCCCTTTTTTTGGGATTTTTTTAAAATAAATGGAAAGATATTCTTAGGGATTATTTGTACTTTTCAATGTTGTTTTCAATGCAAATATTGTAGTTTTCAATGTAATTTTAACAAGGACTTTTAACAACGCTTATAAATGCTATTATAATTCGCTTATTCGTATAAATGCTTAAAGTGTGACATTTTGGCCAGTTTTTCATGATTTAAATGGTTTCTAAATTCTTTTCTTATAAAATCTTTTATGAAAGTTCATACAAGATGTATTTGAGTATGGAAAAATAGTAGAAGTTTATATATAGTTTTAATGCTTATTACGAATTTTGGAAGTAAAATGGTGCAAAATGTAAAAACATGTTACTAATCAAACTTATAAATTAGTTATTTTAAAGTAATAATTTACATAGATATTTAAAACATATTTATAAGTATTTTTAAAGTATTATTTATACATTTAAGTTTTAACAAAGGCAATTGACTAGGCTTAACACTAAAAGTCGACAAGTAAACTTGCTTATTTGTAAGACCTAAGAATGAGGTGTCTAGGCAAGGCTTAGAGCTAAGCCAGTGCCCAAACTTATTTGGCTTCACTAAGAAATAGTATAATTTGAAATGCCGAAAACGTGTTTATCTTGTTGTTTACTTACTTGTCTAAAAAAGCAATTAACTTTATCCAATAGTGAAAGCCGACGAAGTAGGCTTATCTATTTTTGAGAGTTAAAGATTATTGTCGAGTAGGTATGAAGTAATACAACTCTAACCTATCGGGCTTCCCTCTTGAATGAGGAATAGTTAAGTCGGGAATGTCGAAAATGGTTCAACAAGGTTGTTTGTTACTTGTTTATGGAAATCATTAATACTAAACTTAACACTAAAAGCCGATGAAGTAAGTATATCCATTTGTGAGAGTTAAGATTGATGTTGAGTAAGGATGGAGCAATGGAGCTCTAACCTATCGACCTTCCCTCTTGAACAAGGAAAAGTTAAGTCAGGAATGTCGGAAACGAGTTAAGTATAAGAATATTGATTTGTATAAGAAATGGTTTTTGAGTAGATAATCGATTAGTCGATTATCGATTTTAACCGAATACAAACTTATATCTTTAAAACAAAGGTTTTCTAAAGATGGTTACAAGTAGAAAAATGATCTGGGTTTGTTGTGACAATGTGTCAATCGCATTCATATTTTACCCTTTTTGGTTATACTTACGAATGTAAATGGACCTCTAAAATATATTTTTCAAAGATAAGCATAAGCGAAATGATTTTGGGTTTGCATTGACAATGTTTAAGTAACATTAGTCTTAAACCTTTTTGAATTATTTGTGAGTATACTTATACCATTTATGATAAGTATATGAATTCTTTTTATAGTGTAAAAAGAGTAAAGGTTTTAAGTAAGTAATCTTGTTAATGATTTGTGAATATACTTATACCACTTAAGATAAGTATATGAATACTTTTTGAAGCATAAAAAGAGAAAAGGTTTAGGTAAGAAATCTTGTTAATGATTTGTGAATATACTTATACCATTTGCGAGAAGTATATGAATACCTTTAAATTATAGAAAGAGTAAAGGTTTTAAGTAAGAAATCTTGTTAATGATTTGTGACTATATTTATATTAAAAGAGTAAAGGCGTTAAGTAAGAAATCTTGTTAATGATTGTGGGTTTACTTGTATCATTTGCAATAAGTATAGAGTAAAGGTTTTAAGTAAGAAATCTTGTTAAAGGTCTGTGAATATACTTGTACTATTTGAGGAGGAGGAAAGTATAGGAACGAGGAACGAGGAACGAGGAGTGGGGTTCCGTGCTAAGCCAAACTCTATTCGCTGAAAATGTTATAAGAGAAAATATCCTTGGGAGTTCACTATACTAACTATACCATCATACAATGGAACAACATATCTTAGATAACAAAATCTTCTTGAAAGGATTCGCTTTGATGTGGTTTACGAGACTTCCACCGAAATCTATTTCCACTTTTGATGAACTGGAAAGAGGTTATTGAAGCAGTTCAAGCTCCATTCTACCTGTCCCAAGGACGTCCCAACGACATGATGTCTCTATCCAGCCTATCACAAGGACCTAAAGAATCACTAATAGGCTTCTTGAGCCGATGGAACCACGCTTTTGCAAGATAATCTTTTTGTGCGCATCCATAAGCCACACATCACTTTCTGGACCGATGTAACCGCGTCCTTGCAAACAAAAAATCCATGCACATCCATAAGCTACATATCACTTCTTGAGCCAATGGAACCATGCTTTTGCAAGCAAATCTTCCAGTACGCATCCATAAGCTGCACATCGCTTCCTGAATCGATGAAACCAAGTCCTTGCAAGCACAAAATCTCATGCACATCCATAAGTCGCACATTGCTTTTTGAGCCGATGGAATCACACTCTTGCAAGAAATCTCCTTATGCGCCTTCCATAAACCTCACATCGCTTCTGGAGCCAATGGAACCATGCTCTTGCAAGTAATCTCCCTGTGTGCACACCCATAAGCCATACCTCGCTGCTTGCATCGATGGAACTGTGTTTAAGTTTGCTCCACTTCTTCGATGCTTGAACCAATAGAACTATGTTTAGGTTTGCTTCACTTCTTTGCTGCTTGAACCAATGGATCTGTGTTCAAATATGCTCCACTCCTTCGCTTCTTAAACCGATGGAATTGTGTTCAAGTACGCCTAATTTTTTCGTTGCTTGAACCAATGGAACTATGTTCAGGTACGCTTCACCTCTTCACTGCTTCAAACGATGGAACTGTGTTCAAGTACGCTCCATTTATTTGCTACTTAAACCGATGGAACCATGGTTAAGTGCACTTCATTTCCTTGCTGCTTGAACCGATAGAATCATATTTAAGTATGCCATATTCCCATATACTAAAATCCACACATGCTCCTTGAACCGATGGAACCGTGTTCTTGCAAGCGATGCACACATGTCCATGCAATCGAGAAAGTACTTCCTAAATCTCCAAATAAGAAGTATAGACTCTCGAATAGCCAGATTGATGGTGAAAAATGATTCCAACTCCCTAAGTACTAGTATTGCCCCGGCCACGTCGGGAAACCCTTTGGTTTTCTAATTATTGGTGTTACACCGGCAACACTGAGAGACTGTCAAATTTTCAAGGTACCGATGTTGCCCCGACGACATCGGAAAGGTTTTCAATTGCAGGATAGGTGGAAAATCAATCCTCGCTTTCCAGAAATCAACATCGCCCCGACAATGCCGAAAATTCTCCTGCTCTTAAATGCCATTGTTGCCCTGACTGCACTAGGGAGCGATACGACATTACAAATACCAAAGTTTCCCTAGCAAGTTGAGAGATCTTTCAATACAAAATTGTAAGGAAAATTGGTCCAGCCTCTTAGTCGTCGATGTTTCCCTAGTGACATCAAGAACTCTCGACTATCATATCAGCAAGAGAATCAAACTCCTTAGAACTTATTATCGCCCAGAGATAGGCGATAGCATGAAGAACTTACTATCTCCCAGAGATAGGTGATAATAGGAAGAAATTACCAACCCTAGAGATAGGCGATGATGGAAGGAATTTCCAGAATCAAATCATCAATGCACCGATTTTCGAATTAGAAGTAGGTGCTTGACTAAGTTCTCAAACTCCAACCTATAAGAATCCAACATAGCCTGAAGACTGGCAGTGTCTGGAGGGAATAGCTTGTCTTTTAGGAATCTGATGCTGCTCGGAGACTAGTGATGCCAGGAAGTATAATGCTTAAGTATCATAGATTTTCCGCGGCTTGGATGTCAGTAGCTCTTGGAATAATCAGCCATGCAGAGATCGACTATGTACATCGATTCCTGCTTGTGGAAAACCAACTATTATCCAAAGACAGACAATGACAAGGGGAGAATGCTCAGAATTGAGCAACTAAACCAACAATTTCCAAAGATTGAAATTAAAGAATAAGGCAGATATCCACAATAATGCTATTGGCCTAATAGAATGCATATGGCCTAAAAAAAGCAAGTATAATTGTCATAGATTCAAGACAAGTATTACCGAACTCTACCGATTTATGATCAGGATGGAAGGAGCACAGTCGTACCGGGGGCAATGTAACAACTTGCTTCATAGTGTTTAATTTTATATGAGATCCTAGAGTGTGGCACTTGCATATAATGGGTTCCGTAAATGGAAGTCAAATTGCACCAAAAGTCGGTTGAAGGAAATTCGAACCTATGCGAATAAGAATGACCATGTAATCGGTTAGACAATGACCCTGCATCTCTATAGGTAACACTTGATAGTTATAAACAAAGCTAAGTAACGAAAATGCCCGAGGCTCTCATTCTTTTGGAATGGGTGTAGCCTAGAATTAGGCAATGTCGAGAAAGCAGCCACATTGGGTTAAAATGAATCTACCTAATTATACAAGATCAGACGAACGATTTGATCCCAACTTGCAAGACTTTAATGCTACTCTGAGATTGACAGTACTAAGGAAAGACTCCTATATCCAATCATTAAAGTGATAGTTTTTAAAGAATAAAACTAGTACCCAACTGGAATACAATACTGCCAAGTCGACGGGAAACTCGACTCAAACCGCTGGACCGATTGAAAAATCAATCCCTGCCTTTTGAAAGCCGATGTTGCTTTGGTAACATCGGGAAGGCCCAAAACCGCCTGATCGACAAGGAAAATCGATCCAACCTCAAAGTATCGGAGTTTCTCAGGCAATGCTAAGAAACTCCCATATTTCCTAAGTGCTGGTTTTACCCTAGCAATGCTGGGAAACTTTCTATTTTCTATGTACCGATGTTGCCCCAGCAATACCGAGTCTATTTTCTATGTACTGGTGTTGCCATAGCAACATTGGGAGACTTTCTATTTCCTAAGTACCGGTGTTGCCCCAGGAATTCAAGGAAACTTCAAACTACAGTGTCAACGAGAAACACTCGTAGTAGTAGACCAACGGTGCAATAGCTCCCGGAGATAGAAGTTGGTACTTAACTAAGTTTCTACCCTTGTCTTTAAAAAACTACTGTTGCCTAAAGATTAGGATAATGGGAAGACGTAACCATTCATCGGCCAATTGAATGGTTCGGCCTTTCATCACAGGAGTCAACCGCTACCTAGAGATAAGGTGACATTGAAGGAAAATCCTCAGGATCGAATCGCTCATGTACTACTAAACTGGTGCATAACTGAATTTCCAATATTCTGTAAGATCGATTTCACCCTAGAGGGAGGGTGAATAGGATGATACTATTAATTATAAAAATTATTGCGAAAGTTTATATAAAATAGTTTCAACACAGATCACGGCAACACAGATAATAGCAGAAAATAGAAAACAGAAAATAGAAAATATAATACATAGATTTACCCAGATTTGGGAAAAACCCTGTCTACGTGCTGCCCGCAAGGTTTCTACTAGAAATTTAATACTCAGACGCTTACACACGTAAACTCGCGACATCCGCTATCGACTAACCTAACTCTACGCTCAAAACCCTACCACAATTCAGCTACTGAGTTGCGAATTCTCAAACTACACCACCGTAGTTCATCCCCTAATCACATGACTAGAATTTACAAAAGATTAAAAGAGAAATACAATAAAAACAATTAAAAAACAATGAAACCACAGATTTAAAATTTAAATCCCAATGTGAATTTAAAAGAACCTGCCCAAAAGACTAAGTGCTAGATCCCTTTTGTTTTCTTTCTATATTTCTTCGGCTCGCTTTGCTTCTGTGAAAAAAAATGGTTTCTTCTACCTTTGCTCGTTCGTTCCTCTGTGCCAAAGCTAAGGTTTTGTGATAATTGAATTAGCCGAATGTTTGTTGGTCGATTACAATGACTATTCCACTGATTTGCTTCGGCAATCGACCGCTTCTTCAATTCGCACATGGCTCCTTCAATTTGATCGAGTTCGACTATGAATTGGTATGTGATTTACGCTTTTTTCTTTATGTTAATATTTTGAACTCGATGCTTTTGAGGACGATGATGTTAATGGTATATATAGGATTTTAATTCCTATAATTTTATTCGTCTTTTATTATCTGATGATTTTTCTCAGCCACGATTATGCTTGAATGCTTGAGATGATTTTTGACTTCTTCAATTTTGTATCTTTTCCCGATTGCTTGATCACCACGACTCGATTTTTACTTGTTTGATTCCTTGGCTACCACGACTTGATTTTCTGTTAACTTCGTTCATTTTTTGATTTACTCATCGTATTTTTTAATTTTGTGAATATCACGACTTTGAGTTTATGGCATTTTAACTTCACATTGACTTGGGTTTGAAATCAGCTGTTGACATCGATTTCTTAATTTTGCTTTGTTCGAACTTGTATCCTGTTGTTCCACGACTTCAGCATTTAACTTTTTATAACTGTTAAATGCTTTGTAGTATTTTCTGGTTTGAACCTTGACTTGATTGAGGCTTCTCTTACTTTGGAATTGTTGTCAGGTCTGCATTGCTGTCACATTGGCTTGTTCCTTCGAGTCAGTTTGCATTTGGATTGCATACTTGAGTCTTTTTGAACTTCTATCTCATGTGTATATAAGTGCATGCTGTATAGTTGCCTTTGATCATATCATACATGTATCCTGCACATATGTATGTTTACTTATGTATATGTGATATGTCACAGTCTTGAATCTTGTATCATTTGAGGTGTGCATTCATTTGCGGTCTGCACTTCATGTTAACATTGTTTCTCTGGAGTCTTGGCATTCGTACTTCATGTGATCTGGTTCCTGTATATTTTGTGGATCGCCATTCACTGTTTCACACATGTATATTTGTATGTTGATATTTTCATTGTCTTTGACATTTCTTTTTCATGTGTGATCAGGTCTTTGTTTCACTGGTGCATGCGCTTATGCCTTCATCATGTGTACACATGCATATGCATTGTTCACTTCAAGTTGTCTATGTATATAAACACTGCCTCCTTCTTTATGTTGCATAATCTGTTCATTTGAACTGGGTTTGCATTGTTGCCATATATGTGAACTTGAAGTTGTACATTTACTTATATACTTGCATATGTATGTATGATGTGTTATTTATGTTGTTGCTTCATTGTTGCTTAGTTTCTCTGACCAGTTTGGGTTCAAGTTTACATTCGAATTTTTGGTCGAGGCTTTGTTGTATGTATCTTGACCCATAGTTTTGTATTGCACCTAAGTTGAATCCAGCTTAAAGCTCGGGTTTGACCTTGTGCTCAATATCGTGACTTAATATTTATTTCACTTGAGTTGAACCCGACTTTTGATTTGGGTTTGACCTTGTGCTCACTTGTCCCTGTAATTTTATCAAGTGTATATCGGTGTGCACGGCCATATGGCATGTACAGTGATACACTGTACATGTCACAAGCTGTTCATGTATGATGAACTCAAATTTAAATGATGACGAACAACCCAAATAATTGAGACAAATGCAATTTTCAAAATATATAATTTATTTTTCACTGCAATTTTTTTTCAATTTTACCGCGTTAGTGTTTATTTTGCAGATTGCTCAGATGCTGAATCCAATCTAGAATGGAGTTGAGGATAAATACGAGTGAATGAGTGATATGTAGTGAGATGCTAATGTAAATTAAAAATTGTGATGTAATCAAAATTGTGTTGTAATAAAAAAATTGTATGTATATAGTGAGAGCTTAAATTTATACTATTCAAAACTGTAATAGATATTTGTTTCAGTAAAATATCCATTTGAATTTAAATTATACGCTATTTATTTTATTCAGCAAATACTTATTTAATTATGTGAAAAATAAAATAGTACATTAACAAATACATTTAAATGAATATATATATATATATATATATATGTTTCATCAAACAAAAATCATATACCTGCATATTCAACATATTCAACTTAGAAAGAATTTTGATGCAGCCCAAAGATAGGAGCCTCAGGAAAATGTTGCTTGGAGCTAAGTAGCTAAATCAATAGTTCTCGAAGATATGAACTGACACATAAACATGATTTCCATGACATTGTTAGCAGTCAAGAAAGGCATGCATGGAAAAGGAAAAGCGAGAAAACACGGAAAGTCGAAAGTTAAATCACTGCACTTCCTCAATCTCAGAGTAGGATTGAGAGCCAAACTGGGGGAAACAAGGATCAATTGCCCCACACCTCTCCACCTTTCACAAACGTCCAAATATAGGCGTTTAAAATAGATAGTACCATGAATAAGGATAGGCGCAAAAATACTTGGTCAAAGGAAATCTAGCCATGTCCAAACACTAATAATCATGAAGTTGATTAGATAACAGTTCTGTTTCGCAAAGCAGAGCATTAAGGCAACAAATTGCCAACTAGGGAAACTAGTTCAAGCTATATTAAAGCAAAATTCCAATTTCTCAGTTTTATTTTACTTTTTGAGAACATGACTATAACTTGATTCGAGCAGAGTGCTCATTTTAGTGTCCCTAAGGTTTGAACCCATAACCCCTCAAACCCCAGTTTAGAGCGTTATACCACTTACAATTGAGCTAATGGTCCTTGATAGTTCTCATCTTCATTTATAAGTAGCTTCATACAATGGTTTAGTAAAAATATACCTATAATTCGTTTTTCTATGTGAACAAAATACAAAGTAACATTTTTCCTTTAATTTGTGGTCGTGAAGAAAATGATATTTAATGTTAATATGTTTAGTGACCCATGTATTGCGCTAGTTTTAGGATGTTCTTATATTTCACATTTTTTACCTTTTAAATTCATTTTTACAAGTCATAGGCATTTAAATAAAATTTTAAAGGATTTCTTCTTACCTTGATTAGTGATCAGACTTATTCTTCCTTAAAGATGCTAGTAGTTCCCATTCCTTAGAGCCATGTCCACCATGACATTAAATGGATCTTTAAGATATAGCATAGTTGCTCTAATAATCTATGGTTCAACCCTCTGATGAACTTCTCGTTCTTCTTAAGAAGAGTGTTGATGATGGCCTTTCCATGTATTGATAGCTCATCTAACTTCGTAGCATATTCCAATACTGTCATCTCACCCTGTTCCAATTCCAAAAAATTTCTAAACAAAGTTTGCATAGCTACTTCAGATAGGAATTTCTCTTCAAACCTCTCCCTAAAGTTAGCCCAAGTAAACTCCTCCTCGGGTACTCCTACGATCACACTATTCCACCCATGGAGAATGACTCCTTGCAACTACTCGATGCCAATCTTCTTTTATAGTCATCATTCGACCATAGATCATCAAAAAAATTCTCACACTAAAGAAGCCAATCTTTGAATCCAATGGCACTCTCCGCTCCAAAAAATGATTTTCCTCCCAGGCTAGTATAATCTCGACTTAATGCGGAATAGTTATTAAGGACAACCACTTCTAGTGTGATGGCAATCGCATTACCAGCGTTACCTCCAATTAGTCTAGTTGCTACTCTGACTTGCACCATATTAACAAAGAAATGATACATCGTCCCCATAATAATTGTTGCGGCTTCAGCACCCATGTTAACATTAGCATTCGCATTGGCAGCATTCGCATTGGCAGTTCGGTTAGCGTTCCTAGCATTAGCCCAAATATTTCCATTTGTTATGGTGCTTCCATCTTCCAAGTTTAGTCTTCCACTCCTGGTATCCATTTCTTGTAATCTTTATACGAGTCTTCATAAGATAGGGAGGAATGGTCTAAAACGAAGAATAGAGTATAGATCGATATCCATACATATATAGCAAATAAAAAATACACTATTTTATCGTTGTCCATATCCTTATTTTATTATTTCTTTTATTTTATGTTTTTTGTCAAAATCTTATTAAGTATATGCAAACTGGTGCTCTAATACCAAGTTGTAACACCTCCTACTTTAGGGCTCAAAGATAGATAATGGTGATGCTTTAGTCATCCTTGGCATTATTTTCCTAGTGACAAAATGAGATCAGTTATTATATCATTAACATTGAGAGCGCAAGAATTTACAAATTTTCACAAAATAGTTTCATTCATTAATTTGCAAAATTCATCACATTTTAACCTTATAACCCTATGGATATATCTTTCAGACAAAATATAATAATTACAAGTATGATCCCAAGAGCAACATATGAAGATGCCCACTTAGATGATTGAGTCTTAACTAATTAGACGATTATAGCTCCCATCATTACATACATCCAACAGTAATAGAAACAATTAAACTTCTTCACAATAGAAATAAACTTTAAATAATAGCTTGCCTCATGCACATCTCTGGAAGCTTATTCATCAAAAATCTGAAATACTCTACTCTCAGCCTACCCAATTCCAAATTGAGCAGCTGGCAGTTTAGGGGTAAATCAAAAAAGTTCAGGTCAGAAAGAAAGTCTATTGTGAATTACATTAATCATTCTCAAACAAAAATATGGATGCTTAGTGAGTCCTCGTTGCTGAGCGAAACAGGATCCATGTCACTAATACCATATCAAACAATTTGTCATCAATAACATATCTTGCATTTATAGCGATTGGTACATAACCATAACATCAATAACATATCATGCATGCATGGGTTAAAATGGATATTCCGTCATTCACAAGGATCAAAGGGTTACACATTTTCATAATTACCCAATCCCATTAAGTGGTCCATTCAATAACATAGTTTTTCCAAGATCATTATGAAACTATATTAGTTTTCTCAGGCTGGCTAAAACCCTATCCGGCTGACTCTACCAAGATATATCGAATGATCCAACAATCTTCTAGTTCATTTAGAAGAAAATAATAACCGACTCCTAAGATCAGTAGAAGAAAATAACAGTGGTCTCCTAAGAACGGTGGGAGAAAGACCTTAATGTTCTCTTAAAAAAGTAGAAGAAAAATATCATTGGTCACCCAAAAACGGTTGGAGAAAATTATAGGTGAGCAAATGCCATGAGTTTCTTCAGATGCGTAAGTCTTATTTTAACCTTAATATTGGTAAAACCCTATGCATTCGAATCATGGATTTGACCAGTCGAGGGCTTAATGATGAGAGGATAAGGCGTGACCCAACCTAGTCTCTACCCAATAATGGTTTTCAGTATCTTTTGAGTCATATCTTTTGATTAGCCTAGGCATTCTAACACAATTTGATTCTGCTGATCTCCTAGACGCAAATCTACCCAGTCAAGAGGTTAACTATGACCATACCCACCACTGGAACAACCAAACTGGTCGTAAGTTCCCAAATCCCCAAGGTCAAAGTGTTGGGTGATAACATTCAACACATAAATGAATATGTCTACAATTTAGCATATACAAGAATAACTGATCAAAGGTTAATGAAAAACATATAACACATCAGCAACCATATAAATACATGTTCATGTGATAGACAATTTATACATAGAATTACTTATTGAAAGTAATAATTTCATTCATCAATAGCTCTTTAACAATAGGCTAAAACATTCTTTCTTTCCTTTGAATTCTTATAAAAATACTTAACAAAATCATCCTTTTTGTTTGAGTAAACTTAACCCAAAATAGAGTTGAAAACCTTCCAAGTGTTATAAAAATAGCTATCTTTCCTCTCAAAATCATATTCCATCTCATCTTGAAAAATCTCATGCTTTTGCATGTTGAAAAAATAGGCTATCGCATGCCAAATTTTTTATAGCTATCACATATTGATTTATATATAGTTATTGCATGTTATAAACCTAGCTTTCGAAAGTTAACCATATATAGCTTTCGAACTTTGATTAAAATAGGGATGTCGAGTGTTTAAAAAATATAGTCATCGAACCATTACAAAAATATAACTATTGAACCTTGACAAAATAGTTGTCAAAAGTTGATTAAAATATAGCTACCGGCCCTTGACAAAATATAGCTTTCGAAAATTGATTAAAATATAGTTATTGACCCTTGACAAAATATAGAGTTTGAAAGTTAATTAAATATTGTTGTCGAAGGTTAATACAAACTTAACTTTCAAACATTGATAAATCAGTAGCTATCATGACTTGAATGCATGCCATCACATGTTGAGAGCAAATGGCTATCGAGCCTTGAAAAATGATGGCTTTCGAATGTTGAAAATGGCAATTCTGTAGTGAATTGAAAAACTAATTTGTTGCCATTAAATTATGTACACTTTACCAAACCAACATTATTTGTCAAAATCTCGTTGTCGAAGACAAACCTTTTCAGAATTCTTGTAGAAATTTAACATGGAAAATTTGCTCTATTTTTCCATAATAAAATTTCCTTAAATTCGGCCATCGATGATATTTTGCATACACGACCTTTTTGTAGGAATAATTTGTATTAAATTGTAATCACTTGGAAAAATCCATAAAAATTCCCAAAATTCATTATCTACTTGCTTATCGGCATTTAAAAATTTCGGACCAAAATAATTATTTTTCTTATTTTAAACAATCAAATTTCGAAATCATCTATTTTCTCTCTTAGAAAATTCATTATAATTTCATAACAATTTCAAAAATTTTGAAATTAAAAACACATATCCAAAACAATATTTCAAATGTCATATCAGAATTTTGGGCATTTGAAGATCAAAAACTTAGTTTTTCACCCAAAAACTCTTTAGAAAATCCCATAAATTCTCAAATAATAATCATTAACCCATGTATATGGTTATTCAATCCCTATGCATAATATAAAACAATTAAAATTCTTATCTACAATCTAATCCAAATCAAACACACCAAAAACATAGGGAGGAGGAAATATTATTCACCATTATTTGTTGAAATGGTAGAATTTGCCTTAGCTTCTCTACTTCTTTAGTTTTTCTTCTTCTCCTTAAGTAGAAATGGTGGTCGACCTTGTTCATTTAGTTTAGTTCAGAGAATGAAATGTACAAGGGCAAAGGGCAAGGATAGTATAATATTTTCCTTTCCTCTTTTACACTTACTTACTTTTGTTTATATTTCTTTTTAAACATTTTTTATTATATTGTTTAAGGCCAACTCAAACTAATTAATTAATATAACAAATTCCATAACTCTAATTACCTATTTAATTATTCCATAATTTAATATTCAAAATAATGTGCAACAAAAATTAGAGGCGTTGAGGGTGTGCATAAACCGTACCGCTACACGAAAACAACCCGCAATGGACCGCAAAAACGGCGTGAAAACCCACACCGAATCTTTCAACTAAAGCAAATATCCCAAACCAGACCAAACCACATGGATACGGTTCAGTTGCGGTTGGATGATTGAACTGCCCATATTAAACTGGACCAAATTGAAAGTCAACACTAGTAATCTTATGATATAAATATAAGTAAATTCAATCTTATTTTAGATTCTAATGATGTATAGTCTATTTTCGATATATGTTGTTATTATAATACAAAAATTGTTTTCATAAAGGGAGAATTTAGTATAATTTTTTCATCTCGTTTTTTTTGGATAAATGCTCATTATAATCTAATTCTAGTTATTTTACTTAATGATCATGCATTGACTAATGTTGATGTTTGGTTAATCTATTAAAAAAATCTCACTTGTAGCTATATGTCAAATTGAAATATTAATACAATTAAGAACTAATCTTTTATTTCAGTATAACATTGCATATTATAACCTTTAAATGTAAAATCTTCACACAGTTGCCTTCATGAATTGATTATTGATCGAAGTAATTCTCTTTTATATTTAATATGGGTTCAAGCTGGACCGGAATAAAATTGGACCGCATTATATTAAATCGAATCGAAACCGAACTGTTTAAATGATTGGTATAATGATTTCTATTTGTGATTAACCGTTTGATGGGCGCGGAAGCGATTTAGGCTCCAAACCACACCAAATCGACCCACACCCACCCTTCGGTATTGTAGTAAGTCTGTCTTTATGGATAGAAGAATCTATATTTGCAAATGTGCTATTTTAAAGTGAGATAAATCCATGCATAATAGAAATTAGAGATCCTTTGTGAGGGAGTAACCCAATAATAATAGGTCAAAGAAACTTAGAGAGTGCGAGGTCTTAGGGGGGGTAACCTATTGTAAGTTAAATCATAGAATCTTAGGAGTGGCGGAGGATCTTAAGAATGGTAGAAACCTAATGTTCGGTGCAAGAGGTCACTAAACCAAGGTTAAAGTCCACATTGATTCTGAGTGGCAAAGGAACGTCCTATAGAGAAGTATTTTGAATTGTGATTGCCAGAAAATTTTGTCCAACACCCCTAAATTGAATTTTTTTGCAGCGATATCGATTCTATGCTATAGAATCATACCAATGAATAATAAATCAGTAAGAATAATGTATAATAGGAAAAGAAAGGTAATAAAAGAAAGAGAACAAGCTTCGGCTCTGCCAACATTTACTTTGATAATAATTTATTACACAATTCATTCAAGATGTACTAATATTACAAGTATAATTTGAGAATCAATCATCAAATTGGTAATGACGGAGTCTCCCTAGATACGAATTAGCAAAGTGCCAGGATCCAAAAGTCCTTTTTTGTTGGAGATAGCTTCCTATCTATTTGTACTAAGTTGTAATTAGACTTTTGAGCATCCAACTCATAATAGAAATTGTCAAACGGTTAGATCCAAGATATTAAGGAAGAATAGACCAGATCCCAATGTTTTGATATACCAATACCAATCCACAATTTTGGCTTATAACATGTGCTTTCTCCCATATTTCAAGATTCTCGATGTTTTTCTCCTTAATTTAATTTATCTTTGATGCTTCTAATCTTGTTCCTTCAGGTATTCACTGAGAAAATTGACTTTATGGATTAATACTAACCCATTTATCGATCAGTCTGATCTACATACTTAGCCATTTTTCCCTTTTCTTCTTTGCTTACACTTCATACTCAATCATCTTTCAGTCTAAGATCAATTTCTTCAATATTTCGTAGTCCATTTCCATCAAAATTTTACTTCAGAAAAAACATCAGATAACACTTTCCCCCCAACATATGTTTCAGTGAACACAAAGTGTGCTTTAAGCCAAGCCAAATTCCTGAATCTTAATCTACACAAACACTTTCGTTAATCGAGCCTCCATGGAGCATTGTTCTCTCATTATTAATTCAAACATTTTGCTTCCACACAGTCATCGGATCATGTCTTTCCATCAGATACAAATATCATACTTCTACAATGAAGGAAATTTGTTTTAACTTCATTACTAAAAATCATCTGAGAGTTTCTCCAATGCATGGTTAAGTAGATGTGATTCTCCTTATTTAACAGTTTTTTACATATGGCTTGATGGATTAGTACCGGCCTAGCCATGGATTGGTACTGGTCAATATATCTCTTCACATATAAACAACAATTAAAAAAATCTTAACTCTTACTCTATCTTTGCCTCGAACCTCCTTCTGTCCCTCAACATCTTCAAGGTAGGGTTTCTCAAGGTCTCGACTTTCAAACTCTAGCTCTTGCTTATTTTTTCGTGAACTGGTTCATGGTATTATCATTACTATAATATCATATCCAACTCAGACATCATCATAGTTGCAAACCCCTTACCTAGGTCACTGCCATCAATCAATCTACCTCCAAATCATACCCGCATCTATCTCTTGATCGACTCCACTTATTAATGACCTTGTGATGACAATTACATCAAGACAACGGAGGGAATGGAGAATTGATTTCAAGCAAAAAGGGAAGATGAATTAGTAATGTAATTTTTCTATGGATTAATTTGATTTTTAAACCAAACCCATGGAATTGAATATGTATCCCACTTAATTTAAGCGTTAACATATCCATAAATGCACATTCCTTCAATGCTCATATCGAATGGTTGAGAAAGTTCTGCTCTTCAAAGATTGCACCATCTCTAAGAACACCGGTTAAGAGTCAGTGACCTAGGCCCCTTAGCATAGTTTATACATTAAAGACTATCATCTGACACATGGTTCCATCGCACATCGAAACTTGTTTTCCAGAATGAATAGGATATTACTCTATATAGGGTGCTTTTATATGTTATGCACAAGAAACAAGATGCACACATTATGTAGGATATATACATTCCCCTAGTCGATGTACAGAATCTGATAGGTTAACACACGTCAATGCCGTTAGATGTTATACATGGACTACACCAAGGCTCGATACAAAATTTCATAAACATAAAGGACAAATAGGGTTTACATGACCATGCCTGTCATCCAAGATTTCCATTTAATTATGGAGACCAGATGGGTCTCTCCGTCTTTCTACAGTCATAGCAACTGCCTCTTCTTCTACTTTTCTTTAATGACTTCTAGATCAGTGTTGACTTTAGTCTCTCCCACATCCTTTGGACTATCTTGAGTCCATCACATCTGCCAAGTTCCAACATACGTTGATCATCTAGTCATCATCGAGGAGACACATGATGATTTTCCTCTAGACATTACTTTGAATATGGTTATGAAATTAAATAATCCACTAAAATCTCCTCCTTCCTGCTCGATTGTCATGGAATTTAATATATACGTGAGAGCCATGGGATTTCACTAGATGAAGTTAGGCTCTCATTGCTACATTAAAGACCTCATTCTCATCCTGCTTATTACATCGCTTATAACTAATGCAAAGGGCTTTCCAAAGCTATTTCACTGTTCAACCCCTACTTGAATCACACCCTCTTTTCCATAGACTTGCTCTATCTTAATTACTCCTTAACCCATTTGCGATACTTTTGAGTTTGTACATGATCTTTGCCTATCATCTAAGAAGAGTTCTGCTCCTTGCAGATAATTATTACTTATACAACTTAAAACATCATTCCTTGACTCCTTGCCAACCTTCTTCTAAGATTTCTAAGATTGTAGGGTAGTGATCGACCTCTATAAAATACAGAGGTATTTCAAGGGGGGAATATTTCTTCACTCATTTCCTTATGGAATTTGTCAAACGATGTCTATCTGGATATAAGCTCTACATCACCAATTTCAATTTCCGCCTCATTTATATTTACTTCACCCAAATTGCTTGTTTCCACTTGTTCATTTGCAGATATCTCAGTGAGAGTCGACATCAATGATTGGAGACATATGGTCTTTACTCTCGAAGCCGTCCTTAAGGTATAATGCAATATCTCCTTCATAATCACTAATCTATGCCTATGACAAAACTGTTTAATCCACAACAACCGAAGAATCTTCTTCGAACTTATCACACCTAGCACTTGATAGGCTGGCGGCCAAAACCCAAGGAAAGACTAAACTGGTCCTAGCCAAGACCTGGCCCAGTGCATGTGATCATTGAAGATGACGATAATGATCAAAACGATGAGATAGAGTTAGAAGAAGAGGTGGATTATGTCGAAGAAGATGAAGAAGATGATTTCAATATAGAATCAAGCGGGGAGGACACCTAAGGAGGGCATTATTATACTTACACCATGGTTCAGATATATAAGGAAGGGCATTGTTGAAAACACATGTAGTCTAACTTCTAGTCGGACCGACGAGAGAACTCGAAAATCCATGGTGATGAAGCAGTCGGCCAATCCAACTTCCCTACACCGATAATCTCAATGATCTTGACTTTGATTCTCCTAAGATTGATAAGTTCCAATGTAGGATGGGTCACTCTGAACAGATTCATTTTGAGGGCCCGCTCCCTCTATGTTCCTGACCGAGTATGATCCGTAGGTTAAAACCGATCGCACCGTACTCATGCTACTTAGGACCACACTAATGTACAAAATAGTTACGTTTGTTCTTTTTAACCAGATTGTAACCTTTTTCTATTACTTTTGCAAATTCAATGGGATGTCTTCTCTACTTCGGCAGTCTAACTAAATGAGTTTCCATAGATGAATCTGTATCCCCATTTAGGCAACACAAGTGCCATGACAAATACCTCTTGGTGGAATGCCACAGCGACTCCCATGGAGAAAAAACATCGACATGATTATGAGAACCATGAATACAATCATGAGCATTGCGAATGTCCCCACTCACCTAATGGTTCAGGATCCTATCATTTAAGGCATCCATCTTAATTCAAGACACCTAAGACTCTCATCCCAAGAGGAGTAACTCTCTCCTACTGGGCATTCTCCTCAATTCCTCAAAGATCCTTCTGACCATCATGGTGATGCTCCTAGCAACGGACCTTCGTTGCGAGTTCTGTTCCATATCTTTCTTCCTTCCTTATCCTTAACCAAAAATGCAAACACGATACTAGCTCCTTAGTTCCATTCTCTCAACGAACCAGTATGCTTTCTCCTTTGCCCACCTCTTCTGTTACTCACCAATAATGATAGGCTAAAGGATATTCTCCTCATACAATCTCATTCGATTCCCTTTCTTTTACCTCTACTCCAAAACCAATGCAACTAAAATACCTAGGCATGGACCTCATTTTACTCAAGTTATTTTTTAATTTGGATTCCATATTGGTAGAGAAGATAAAAGGTTCCTATGAGACCTTTAGTGATTTAATCGACCAACATGATGCATAGAGAAGGTCATGAAGCACCTCAACCCTATATAATCCATGAATCATGCGTTATTGAACGAGAAAGCAAAAGATAGGGAGGATGATAAAAAATTGATCGATGCATTTAAAAAGCAGATAGAAACTATAGAGGGCATAAGGAAGAGAATGAAAATATTTGGGCCCTAGAAAAAGGTAACTCAAGGGAGAAATAAAAGCGCACAAATTCATGATCAATCTTCTGGAACAACAAGTTGGACAAGCTCACATCCGAAGTAGTGACTTGGCTAAAAAAATTGAACCAAAAGCCAACATCACTAGCTATGAAACTCAACTTGAAGAAATTAACGCAAAAATATCCCAGCTCAAGGCTTGTATTGAAAATTCTAAAGCTGAAGCTCAGACTGAAAACAAAAAGTTAAAGGCCATAACTACTGATCTTAAAGACCAACTGCCAAAGCTAAAGCTGAAAAGGATTCCACCACTTAGGAGGTTGACTCTTCCATCTTCAAGTCCTATGTGAAATTTTTTAGAACTAAAAACCCGAAATGATTGGATAAGGAATATCCTTGGGTCTTGGTGGAAATACTTCATAACATAATGGAGGAAGGAAAGGAATGTGATAAACTAAAAGGCTTACCCTTCATTGTGGGCAATGTCTTGGTTGAGTTTTTTTTGTTTTCAAAATTTGGATGCTCTGTAGGAGACTAAGGTTACGTGCTGTAAAATAAGAGTAGTAGATTGCTACTGATATTCTCACTAATTTCCTCATCTGAGAGACACTCAAAGAACATCTTGGTGAATCCACTAGGGATTTTTGATTACCAAACCGACTCTTCCATTTGTTGGTTCTAAGGCCATTGGTGTATATATATATATATATATATATATATATATATATATATATGACTTCTTCATCAACTACAACTCCCCCTCCAAATCCATAGAGGAATATGTGTCTCCTTTTTCTTTGCCCCTCATGCCTCTTTACTATCTCTGATTTTTGAAGTGGGAAATATTTCTCCATCCACAGTCCCATCCCCAAGATAGTTTCTTAGCATTTAGAATAGTTATCATCTAAAGGTATCCCTGTTTATTTTCCTTTCCTTGAATAGCTGCAACTGTCCTGAGAAGGAATTTTATAAAACTTTGTTATCAATGTTTCAAGGGAGCTTGTCGTGCTTCCACCAGTTGTCTTTGCTCTTGAACCTTAAACTGAGGCTATCATTATTGAGGCCATCATCGTTTCAACTTCTGCAGGGTCCAGGCTTAGTCTTGATGTTGAGAAGATCAAGGCCTTGTTGGAAGATGATAAGCCTACTGTCGATCTTTAAAAACCCAGAAAACACCACAATCATCCACACTTTTGGTGCTGATCCATCCCTACGTACATCTCTGTAAATCCATAAGACTAAGCTTATAAAGTTAAGGAATTAGAAGCTTGATGGCGGTCCTTCCCCTTCCTCCAAAGGCTTCTACTTCTAAGGCCATTGCTCTGTTCTTGGCTACCACAGATTCTGTTGCTACTGGTCTGTTTGAGAACAAGAAGAAAATGCAACACGTCATCTCGACCGATGAACATTCCACCTTCGATGAAGAAACTCCGTCAAAAGTTAGCAACATGCCGAAGTAGCCATGCAAGACTAATCTCATAGATAAGCGCAAGCCACCAAAGAAATGATGCATCCAGCTTCTCATTTTTTCCTTTTACGTCCACAAGTTGTTGTCTTATATAGGATCGGCCCCCGATTTTATTTAATAAAATGCAAGAAAATAATAAAATAATTTTTGTCAAATCGCATCATTCACTTTTTCCACATTTTACTTTCCTATGCTTGATTATAACTCCTATAAACATATGTATATGTATGTGTATGTGTGTGTGTCTATATGTGCTAGTAATGTTTACCTTTATATACCTCCACGCATATATGGATCTGTGTAATGCATTTATTTTATCCATGTACATATAAATAAACTTTTTCTATTACATAGTGTTTTTCTTTTACGGTTTTATTTTCTACCAATTAAACTCATAATATACAACCATAAAAAACTCTAATTTCTTGATTATTTTACAAGGGATTCCACTTGTATCCATATAAGCACCAATGTATTTCCTTTTGAATGTACCTACATAAAATTTATTATATACTGATACTTATCTCTTAGTATTAGTGCCTGTAGGTGTCTATCTTTGGCATTTATCCTTGACATCGCCTATCATCGAGTGTTTACCAAAGATTAAAAGTAATGGGATAGAAAATCCAACCCTCCCTAGTTTGATTATACTCCAATGAATCGATCATGATTCAGAGGAGTCTGATGGCCCCTATCACATGTAACTATACATCCGGTTTTCCAAACAAGTGATGTTTATTTGTGCTACTTATCCCATAACACATAGCTTGACTTAATGAATAAAGTTTCATTGATTTAAAAAATTTACTTTATAGAAAATCTCTATATCGACTACCGCCTTATTACATTAAATATAGTTTAATGAATTTCCAAATGAAATAAAACCAAATAAATAAAAGAATTAAGTGAAATAGCAGCACAAATGCTCTTCATTCCACGCCCACGAAATAGGGTCCCCATCTACCATTAATAGCTTAAAGATGCTGTCTCCAAGATAAAGTCTTATTACATAGTGTCCTTCCTAATTCAGACTAAGTCCTCTCTCCCAGAAAAACCCATTTCAGATCAAGGTAGCCAATCCAAAAGTACAATTATGAACCTTAACGTTTAACTGCCATGTTAGTCTTTATTAGTGAGAAGCTACTCCTAGGTTTTATCCTCTCGCTATTCTTCCACCAAGTCAAGAAAATTAGCAAAAGCTCCTCATTCATCTTGGGGTCATAATGCATGCGACTGTAAGACAGGACTTCTAATTCAATCGGTATCATCACCTTAGTTCCATAAGCTAATGTGAACGATGTATATCTAGCTGGTTAATTTTTAGGTCATCTAAAAAGCCCACAGTGTTAGTCGTAATTCATCAACCCTATTTCCTTTAGCACATTTGAAACCCTTCTTTATGATGGATTCGATTATTTTATTCGCTACTTCCGCCTATCTGTTCACCTATGGATGTTCTGCCGTCAAGGATTTTTTTGAATTTGATACCAAGCATAGAATTGGCAAAACTCTACACTCTCGAATTGAGTTTCATTATCCTTAGTGATCTTTTATGGCACTCTAAATCTACACAAAACGTTCTCGACTACAAAATTTAATCATTTTTGCCAAAATGATTATGGTGAGTGACTCCACCTCAACCAATTTTATGAAATAATCCATTACTACAATTTCATATTTAGCTTCTCCTTAGGTCATCTATAACACTTCAATAATATCAGTTCCTCAAACGAAAAATGCTTACAGGCCAACATTTTCATAAGCTCGTTGAATGGGGCTCTTATCTTCATAAATCTCTGGCACCTTTCATATTTCTTTGAATTTTCCAATGCGTTGTATTTGACAATTAGCTAGAAATATCTATAGCCAAGTAACCTCTTCGCCAAATTTTGTGCCCTAAGTAAGATCTCCACAACTTCCTTGATGAACTCCTTAAGGATTTACCTTTCTTCATCATTGTCAACACTCCTAAGAAAGAGGGTTGAGAATCCTTTTCGAAATAACATTTCATCTTAAATAATGTTGCGAGGTGCTTTACGCAAGAGCTTCCGCCGTTCATTTTTATTTTCTAGAATGGTTCCCTGTGTCAAATATTCTTGTTTAGGAGCCATCCATGACTCATTTTCCATGACCTCTAAGATATAATCAATATCCATTTGATCAACCTTAGAGTGTTCAACACTTCCACTGGACTAATCTTAATGGTTGTGGGTCTCTAGAGCTAGCGGATTTGGATAGAGGATCTATATTCATGTTTTCCTCTTTAGAGATATGAGTAATCACGTTGTCCCTATTCTTGTCCAATATTACTAGCACCTTCGAAATGTGAAAGGAAACTCGTGCACCCTTAGCTTGATATTTCTTCTTCAGTAAACAAACCGCTGGTTGGGAGTTACTTAACATGAGAAGTGTTCGCACTACTAATTCTTCTTCCATTTTGAGCTTTACAATCAACTGTTCATTCTCCACTTCATTATTTGTAGCATGCAACTCAAGCTTCAAAGCATTGCATATCCTTTGATATTTTTAAAGTTACCAAGACCATCCCTACTTGGAAATCATGGACATTGGATGCACCATCTACATAGAACTTCTATTAAGAAGGTTTAACCATCTCCTCTTCAGTTTCATCATCTTGAATAATAAATTTTACAACAAAAATACACCAAAGCTTGTCCGCGGATCACCATTCTTTGATAGTATGATTTCTCATATTGACTTATCTCAATATTACAATTCAATAACAGTTCTGAAGTCTTGACATGATGGAATACTTGCTTGAGACGTTGATCCATAAGCACTCTTATTAGATGAGCTTCAAAGTTGCATCATAACTTCCTTAATGCCATCGACAAGTAATAAGCTAATTTCTCAAGTTTAGGATAATGCTTTTCCATGGTCATAGATCGGTTATTGATATAATATACCGGCCTTTGAATTTTCACTTCCTTATGCACCAATGTTGTAGTTAATGCATGATTTGATATTGCCAAATAGATATAAAAATCTTCTGCTTTCAAAGGTTTGATAGGATTAGTGATTATCAGAGATGTTCTAGTGACTGCTAAAAAGCAATCTCACACTCGTCCGTCTATTAGAACTTCCCTATTTCCTTCTTTAGGGCATTTAAGAATGGTATACAATTGTCGGTTACTTTTAAGATGAATACTTACAACCTTGTCATCCAAGCTTTGCATTTTTCTCCTAGTCTGTGGGGCTATACCCTATTTCAGTGCCTAGATTTTCTCTAATTAGCTTCAATGCCCCTGGAATTCAAAGTGAACTATAGAAACTTTTCTATTGAAACTCCAAAAGAACATCTTGGTGGATTCAATCTCATTCCATACTTTCAGAGCATGTCGAACAGTTTGATAATCGCCCATTTTGTTCACCGATCTACTTGACTTAGCCACTATATCATCCACATAGACCTCCATTTTTCATCAAATTTATTTTGAGAACATCTCGTTCATCAAACGGTTGTAGGTAGCTCTAACGTTCTTCAAACCTATTGACATCACCTTATAGTAATATAGTCCCATATCCATAATAAAGCTTGTATGTTCTTGATTATATTCGTGGATGATATTCTGATTGTAGTTGAATAGAAAACTCCATAAAAGATAATAGTTTAAGTTCATCTGTTCCATCCATGAGTTCGTTGATCTGTAGAAGTGGAAAGCCATCCTTCAAGAATACTTTATATAAGTCTGTATAATTGATGCATGTTTTCCACTTTCCATTAAGCTTCCTAACCATCACGGGATCAGCTACCCAATTGTAGTGGAGTGCTTCTCAGGTAAAGTTATCTACCAACTGCTTATTCACTTCTTCCTTCAATGAAGTGGATCTCTATGGCTCGGTGCTATGTTTTTTTCTACTTCACAGGAATGAATGCTGGCCTAATATTCAGTGCGTTGCATGAACCTTCAAGAAAAATCCTACACATGCCAAAGGGAGTACATGCGTACATGCCTCAATTTATCATAAAATCTAGTTAGTTCTTCCTTCATCCCCAAGTTGAGTAGAGACCTAATTTTTACCACCTTCGTCGGATCAACTTCATTCATCTAAATCTCATCCATCGGCTCCACCAGTTCCGTCCTTGCCTCATTTGGCTCTTTTCATGGGTCTGCAGCTTCTCACTTGTTGCTACTGGACCAAAACCGAGACTTGAATTGTAGTTGCTATGCATTTTTTCTTCAATGCAAAGAGCCTTCACTACTCCCTTTCATTTCTCTCAACATTTTTCCTCTCGCAATTTTAGGATGTAGCATTACCTTCTAGCACTTTGGTCACCTTGGACAACCCCAACTCCACCATTCGAGGGGAATTTCATTGTCAAAATGATGGAGCAAGTGGAATTCTTGAACTGATAAGGGTCGATCAGCCTAAAAATGCATTATAGGCAGATTATCCATCGACTACAACAAAATTTTATACCCGCATCATAGGGCAATCTCTCTCCTAATTGCATAGTCGGCTTGATACATCCAATCAAAAGTGTTACCTCTTCGGCAAATCCCTGAATACATGATTCAAAAGGCAACAAGTCCTTCTTATACAACTGCATCTCTTCAAATGCTCTCTTGAATAGAATGTTCAGTGAGCTTCCATTGTAACTATGAACACAATGTGTAACGTCTCGCCTTTTCATACGGTTAAATCGATGATAAACCACACACGTCAGACTTAAACCATACAAAAAGGCGAATTGTTATTGGGGGTGAATAAGAAAAAGGAAGAAAGAAATAAAGCAAAATAGAATCTTGCAGCGGAATGACAAAATATAATAATAAAATAAACAGTTCATGAAGCTGTTTTACAAAATATTTGATTTTACTTATACGATACATATCAGAGTTACACATACCAGAGAATAATAATTAATGCAGCGAAACAGTATGAATGTAGTAGAATACTATAACAAATAATAATAAATCTTCATCTTCGTCCCCCAGAATACGGTCTTTCATATCCTGAAATGCTCAGGCTGACCCGAGCGAATTGAAAAGACAAAACACTCGAGACAGAACTAAAAGATCTTATGTAAGTTAAATCAACAATAAATAATATGAGTGGAACGACGTCAGAGATGTTTATGGGATTTGCCATCTCCTATCCAGTGTCTAACGTGAGTGCAGTAACTTAAGAGATGCTCGGGATTCACATCTCCTAAGGATCCGTTAAACTATTTACTATGTAGTAATATTTCGCTATTATAATAATGTCTATTAGTAAAATAAACTTACTTTTAAATAGCGTTAAAGCTTTACATTTTCCACCTTAACACATAATAGTGCCAATAGTCTATATAATACCGTAATACCTCCTGATCGGAGGGCTACCAGAGGATAATCCATAGGTACGACACAAATCAAACTCGTACAAGGCGCGATAGGGTAGGTGACTCGGCACACAAGGCAATGCCAGGGTAGATATACCAATTACGCACACGGGCTGGTGGTAACGCGTAGCGCGCAGCTACCGCCCACCTCGAGCCACACCTCCAAATCAAAAATCAAAAGTGGCCTGGGAATCAATCCAAAAGTCAGAGTATAATATCGAAGGGATGTGTCCGATAAAAGGGGCTACCTCCTTTGCTCGAGATCGCTCCTGTTTTAGACACCTTATGCCAACTCACGGGAGTCGGGTCCACGTATATACCTTAATAGAACGTCGCCACCATCCTACTTCATTTTGGGATCTCCACCGCGTATACGGTTGTTGAAGTGGTTTTCGGAGTTGGCAAAGAGTATGACAACTTCCGATCCCGGTCTCTTCAACAACCAAACGTTGTTATAACACCCGGTCATTTCAAAATAATTTATACTTCCAAAAACAAGAATAAAATATTCGTTTCAAAATCATATAAATACGATATCATTCCCATTTTTAAACCAAATCAATATGATATCATTTTTATTTCAAATTAATACAATATCATTTTTTTAATTATATCCCTTTTCAAAATCAAAGCACTTTCAAATTATATACTTAGAAACCAAACATTGAAATTTTAATACCTTAAAAACATAATGCTTTGAAATTCATAACTTCGAAGCACTTCAATTTCGATAAAACGTTTCAAACTAAATAATTTTCAAATTTTGTGTATTAAACAATTTCAGAACTATGGTTGATAATTACGATTCAATAATTCAATGTTCTATTATTTAGTTTTGAAATATTTTACATAATAAAGCAATTATCATTTTAATAAACTCAAATTTCAAATAACTAAATCTTGCCTTCAATTCATTTATACTTGAAATAGTCATTTAATTCACCTAGACCCCAAAATCAAGTTATAATTATACCCTTCAAAATTTCAAATTTAATAAATTTCACATCAACTCTTTTTGAGTTTAATTCTCAAATAAATTCAATTTCACAAAATCTCACATTTATCTCAATTTCAAATCTAATTTATTTGAGTAAAATTCTTAAATAATTTGATTCAAATCAATTTCATATTTATCTTCCAACCTTAATTGTATTTAAGTCAATATAAACTCTATATACGATATAATTTAAATAAATACTTTAACCATATTATATCTTAATAAAATCAAACTTTATTATTAACCTTCTTTTATACTTAAAACAATTCTATATATAGCTTAAAAACAAGAATTTAACTATATATAAAATAACATTTATACAATATCCGAATCAATATCTCATAGAACCATATATTTCTTTGCAAAATCATAGAAATCCTTTTAAAATATTTTTATATATAGACCACGGTGTCTGTATATAATTTTCTACCCTATGGTAAAGTGATATGAATGTTTATCATTTCAATCCGTAATTTAAAATAAAAATATGGTTATATATCATTTCAAACCGCAATCCCGAAAAATAACGACAAATCAGTGAAGAACTAGCAGATTATGATGATATAAATAAACATCCATTCATTCATCATAAAATCATACATCCATCACAATCATCGTCCAAAACAATTAACCAAAATCAATATATAACTGATAATATATAACAGGTAATTACTGGCAGTTTATATTCAAAAATAAATTAAATAACAATTTAATTAAATAAATTCAATTTAATTGGAATGATGATAAAATATACCAAACAACTATCAATAAATTTTTAATCACATCATAAATCAATTTAACAAACATAAGAAATTTTAGAAGTTGTGAGTGGGTTAAAACACTCACCTTTTGAATTTAAATTGAATTTAAACTAAAAATTCAAACACTCAGAATCTGACAAACCAGCGCCAAATTGTCAGAAATACCAATACGAACATACAGGAGAAAACCGCGTGTAATTTCGACCTCGTACGCGAAAGTTATTGCGATTAGAAGTTTCAGAATTTAAAATTGAAATAAATAAAATAGAACAAAAAACGACACGTCACCTGTTGACTCAACACGAGCCGCTCGCGAGCAACGACATCATCCTCTCGAACACATACACAGCCGCCACTTAGGGTTCTAAACGACGATGCCACGCACCCTTCCTCCACGATCAGACTCCACCGCCGTTCTCCCCTAACTCCGCCGCCCCCACGGCGAACTCGCCGTTCACTCCGGCGCTTCCTCGCGTCCCCAGGCCGAGGGCGACCATCAGCCACCAAACTTCGATTTCTGGCGAATCCAGAACGAGTTACGACGAACGATCACTACCCTACGCGCTACTCCACACAACCTCTGCAACGGCACTGCCCGATCGCCGATTGGCTACAGATCCGCCGTTGGATCGACGAAAATCCAATATGAACGGTCACGGTTCAATCTCGATTTTTGGACAAACGATGATTCAAAACCAAAAATGAACTGCAGATCTAAGATGCATACATCGAGAGCTTCGACATATAATTTTTCTAAATTTTTTTAAGGAGTTTGAAATTTCAAATTTGATTTTTGAATTGCAATCGGATTTGGAATTTTCTGCCATTGAAAGGATGAGGTGAAGAGGAATTGTACGGACAGACAATGAGAAATAGAGGTAAGCTAGGGTTTATAACATGATATATATATAGGCAAGGTTGAAATTGAATATGGACCTGATTTATAAGCGCGTTGAACGATGAATGGCCCGAGAAGCCCGTTCTGACTTCGAAACGGAATTGAGTCAACCCGTATGTCAAAATAGATGTTTCAAAATATTTCAAACTCGATGGAACAGGTTTCATGTCCAAATTCTATCGTATGAAGAAGTTACGCTAAAATCACATTTTTCCAAATTGATTTCAATTGATTTCAATTTCATTGATTTCAAGGCGTTTCGAGTCCGTACGATTAAACGACAGGTCCAATCGCTACGAAACTTGAAATGCTATAATAATTCACCGTTATGAATCCGATGAAACTAGTTTCTTCGAAATCCGAGTCAGCGGCCAAAATGGCTATTTTTACATTAATTAAATAGATTTAAAATTAATTAATTAAATCAAACTTTCAATTTCAATTCGATAATTGACAAATTTCATCATTTTTGATTTCTCAATCATTTACAATGATTTAAAAAGTTTAAATGTCAATTTAGAGATGATTAATTTATGAATTTCAATATTAACCTCAATTTCATTAAATTCAGAAATTATAAATAAAATTCCCAATAATCCCATTTAATTAAATAAACTAATGATTATTCCATTTATTATTGTCAAATAGATTAATTTAACATTGGATTCCAAACTATTACATTTAATATCCTCACATTCCATCTTCATTTCAATTAACGCAATATTTAGTTATTTAATTTCATTAAATTGCAATTACTCCAATTATTATTATAGTTCAGATTCCAAATAAATTGATAAATTTTTATTCCCGTTCTTATAATTCAACAAATTTTCCAATTATGAATAACATTAACATCATTTCCTTTAATTGTAATTATCAAGTCATTCACATACTATTAATAATACATTATTACGAATTATTACCCTAATTTATACTAATATAACCTTGAATTGGAACTCATTACAATTGATTACAAACTTGATTTAGTAAATTAAATAAATGTTTACTTTTATAATAATTATTGCCACTAACCCTTTATCATATATATATATATATATATATATATATAAGTTCTCATTTCCAGCCAATTTCATACAGAACATTGATTTTATTCAATCATTATTTAATTCATTGATTAATTCAATATTTACATTTATTTTCTTATATTAATTTATTGCCAAATATTCCTGTTTACAATCAATTATGACCCAAATAGTTGTTCCCATCAATTGGGATTGTATTGAGTTAATGATTTATTAGCTTACATTATATTCTTACATTTCATTCCCTTTATTAATCCATTATTACCAAATAGATAAAATTACATTATTTCTAAACATTACCTTAATTAACATTAACGTAATATTAAATTATAATTATTATAACTGATTCCCAATTTAAATTAACAAGCTACAAAATAGGTAACATACAATAATCGTTACGCTAACCTTTAGTCACATTAATAAGCTTTTGTTACTTACAAATCAATGTTCCTATTTATTTTCATTAATTGGCATTTCTGTCAATCCATAAATTACTAACTTTAATTAGCATTGATTCTACCTTGGCACATTAATATTTCCCAATTTCATCTCAATTCTTATTTACATAATATACCAACATCGAATTTCATTTAATTCCAATTAATCCACTTTGTTAAATTTAAAATCTTGGTTCCCTTTCTTACTTCTATTTACCTATTTCCCATTTAATACCTAAGTGCAACAATTTACACTACTATTTCATTATAAATTATAAAGTTTTTGTTTCTTTCTAGATTTTATCACAAAAATCTTATTAATTTATCCAATTTTAATTTTGAAAATTTACGGATCGTTACACAATAAATAGTAGCTAGCCCAATCACGGTTCCTATCACCATCAAATTGAAGGTTGGTGCTTTCCCCATTTGGATTAAGTTTCTAAACGTAATATCACCATCCATATGTTTCAGTTGCTTCACACGAGTGTCATCCTAAATTTATAGAATACCTCTTACTAGGCATGCTTCAAGGAATTCCCATAACATTCTATCTCATCCAACTCTTCTTCGGGACATGCAGACCACTAGAATTCATATTGATCACAAATTCTTGCTCAGGTTGTCTTAGACCTTCACCATTGGTCCCATCCTTATCTCCCTTAGAATGTTGCCTCGAGGGTATATAATTCCTTCGTTCACCCTCCTTCGGATTCCCTATATACTGTTGAAACTGCTATTTCCTTGTCAGTTCTCCAATCATATCCTTGAGATGTCTACACTCATTGGTACATGTCCATGCCTCTCATGGAACTTACGAAACTTCCAGGAGCGTTTTTCCTCTTTAGTAGCCTCTCTTGGGGGCAAGCTTCTTATAACATCCCCTATTTTGAGACACGAAATTGAATGTTGATGATGCTGCAATCCTCATCAGTATTATTTTCAAGCGATAAAATAAGGTTATTTTTTTCAACAACATTAAGTAACCAGAGAAACTAAAATAATTTCCATTACATAAAATGTCATTACATTTACATTTCCCAAAACATGCCCATGAAGGGGTTAAATATTCTAATATATAAATAATATTGTCGTTCCCAACATATAATGATGCCCATACGAACACTTAATCAGTATATAACATCTTTTGTAACAATGGAATAATAAAACCAGCTTTTATTACCTAATAATTCCCTTGCTTTGTCTTTAGAGTCTTCATTCATCTTTTATAAAAACCTATCCAAACCATAACCTAGCTAACTCGAATGAGCATCATGAGTTTATGAAAAATAATAAAACATGGGTCAGACATAGAATCCAGTACAGTAATAATTTTTCCTAATACAAAACGAGGTGAGATCACGCTGCCTAATAGAATGGATTTTCCCCTCTCATTCCAATAATATTGAATTTATCATTACAAATATATTGGCCATCAATCATGGATCATAAATTCAAGTCTTTCTTTAAGTGTTCCCTACACTTGCTGCTACATCATTACTAAGTTTTACATTCACTTTCATATTGTTGTCTCTCATGCTACTTCTGTTTAATACTGAATTTTGACATTTTGTGTTGCCAATCAAGCCTTATCCCAGTACTTATGTATAAATTCTTGAGCAGGCTTTAGGTTTCCACTAAGGCCTTATACCAACGCTTCCAGATACAGTGTCATACTTCGACATTTGATTGCCACTCAGGCTTTACACCAAGTTATGATTACAATGCCATATTTAGACATCGAACATCCATTTAAACCTTAAACCTTGTTTCCGAACGCAACTTCACATTTAGATAATGGTTTGCCATATAAGCCTTACACCATGTTTCATATTAACCTTAGGTCAAGAGCATTCAAACCTTTAGATAACACGTTATTATTAATTTTTCCTTTCAATAACATGGAATAACATATCTTATCTTCACTAAAGTTAACCCCTTTTTCCCACTCTTTAATAAGCTAGTACAATTTTTGAGCTTATTATTCTGTAAAATTCCATCCTACCAGAATAAGCCACTCCCCAGTAGACCTGAATTTTCACGAAATTGAAAACCCAAGTCCACCAAAGAATGAATCATTGATTTGATACACTACAAAACATACTTATTTTACAATGGACAATACCAGTTGTAATAGGGATTTCACAATGGGCCAACCACGGTCATCTATGTGATGTTATAATAAACCCAAAAGATTTTACAATGTTTTAAAACCATTGTAAAAACCATTATACTCAACATTTTTACAACGTTCCAAAGACATTGTAATAGGCATTTTTATAACTGCTTTTGACAGTTGTAATAGATTTATTTACAATTGTTCTTCGACCATTGTAATAGAAGTATTTTACAACTATTTTTGCTCATTGTTTAAAATATGCAAAATTAAAAAAAATAAAGCATTGATGCAGCATGTTATAGGTCGTACTCACAATTACTAAAAAGCTCACACAAATTATACATTCACATAATTTACAAAGTCTTAATATAATCACAAATCATTGTTGTTCAAGCCAAAACTAATATAAAAGAAGCTGAATGCAAACAATACACAAAATATAAACATATACGAAGGATTATTTATAACAACATGTAATCTTAAAAACGTTCACAACCGAATGCTTCAATAATATTTGTACCAGTTACACAAGTAAGCTTAAAGAAAATATTTTAATTTGAAGATAGAATTTACAATAGTAAACTTAAAACTAGAAACAATTTTGGATGGACCAAATTTAATGCACTAAGTCCATTAGTTTACTCCATTACCCCTTTAGTTTTTCTGTTGCATTTAGGAAAAGCACCAAATTCTTTCAAAGTGATTCCACTTCTCTTTGATTTTGAGTTACCTTCATAATTCATACAAATGGTATTTAACTCATCAATTTATGTAGGACCAAAATATTGCGATAAGTTTCAAGGTTATTTGCTGTTTATAAACATTAATAACAACAACCAAACAACTCAAAAGCTTTTTTTACCTACGTAAGAAAGAATTCATTTTCTTCATTTATAGGAGAATTACAACTTAAGTTTGCCAATTTTGTTTAACAAATTGAAACATCACTACAAGTTATTAATGCTTTATATGTTTTTCAAATAAGTATCATACAATTTATTCTAGAGATCAAAAAAGGCTTCATGTGATAAAAATAAATGTTGGTAGTCGAAACTTAGTATAAAGATAATGTTCAAACCTGAATAGTTTCTGTATATTTTTCAAGCATAAGCTTCCAATCTAATGCTTCTAATAACTGTACAATACAAATTAGTTAAACTCGAAAATGCTAAGCTATTAAATCAATGTCAATGAATGCTGCTGGACACATTATCCTGCAAGACTGTTATTTGTTCATTTGGCATGCCCCCACACCTTTGTCAACAAAATATGTGACCTACATTAATAACAAACCGCCAAAGTTATCAAATAAAAAACAAAGGAAGAAAACTCATTCTTTAAGAAAGTGCCAAATAAATCACTAGAAATGCCATCAATGGTGTCACCAATAGGTAAGATACAGACCTAAGTCGCATGTATTATATTTGTACAAAGATAAACAAAAACAAAGTATGTCAGAACCTGTTTGAGTGGAATTAATTTTTGTTAGAGTAATTTGAGATTATGATATAATGAGTTATTATGATATAATGAGTCGATGAAATGTTGTTTGATCTTATTTTGAGAATAAAAGGAAAACGGTAATCTTTATTACTACAGAATACAATACTGAATAAAACTGATTCTATTATATACAAGTGTATGTAAATGAGCTTAGATGAAAGGCAGCCCATATAACATAAAGCAGCTTTAAAATCAACGGTTGTGATCCGTCAGAGAATGTGAATGGCTGTGATGATAGACTGCTATGATATCTACGCAGATTGCTAAAGGAGGCACCTGTCTTCATTACTTGTCTTCATTAATTCCCCCTCGAACCCCAGCCCTAATTTAGGGTTAGGGTTTGAGAAAATGTCATCCGAATAATTGTTTTTAGTAGAAATTGATGATAAACTTCACAGATTTATGTTACTTCATTAAGTCTCCTAATTTGCTCTTTCCTGATTTAAGTTGTGTGGCTAAGAATTTGGAGAAGCTGAGTCATAAAGAGCCGAATCGTAGGAAGGTTGATGACTTTATGGTATCCCCTTCTTTTGGCTTTTAGTTTGAGGAGAGCATGCCAGTCTCAGTTCTGAGTCAATTAGATTTGAGTTTCTCCCTTGAGATTTTGACCTGTCTTGCTTCAAACTGAAAGAAAGTTATGCTTTCTTCGATTGTTTAATTTGATAAGGATGCATCTGGCTTAGCTTGACTGAAGCTTGATTTTCTACAACTCCTAGATCAGTTTTGAATCTCAAAAAATTCCTTTTCAATAGTGATTTGGTGAGCGTGTCTTCCATCTGGTAAGTAGCAGGTAAGTGATTTACTTGTAAATTTCCTTTGAGTACTTGATCTCGAGCAAAACGCAAGTCTATTTCGATGTGCTTGGTTCTTCAGTGTAGTGTAGGGTTTGCAGTCATGTAAACAATGCTTTGACTGTCACATCATAATGTTGCTTTGATGTTTGCATCTAGTTTTAATTCTTTTAGAATTGACTGCAACCACATTAATTCTGCTGTTGCACTTGCTATGCTCCTATATTCTGCTTCAGTGCTAGATCTAGAGATAGTAGAATGCTTTTTTCAACTCCATGGTATTAAGTTGCCTCCAACGAATATGCAGTAACCTGTAATTGATTTTCTGTCATCAAGATTAGTAGCCCAATCTGAATCTGCATATCCAATAATGTTATGGTTTCAGCTTGCTTTGAACGACAGTCCACGATTGATTGTTCCCTTAGATATCCCAGAACCATCTTCATAGCTTTCCAGTGCTCATCTAGTGGATTCTGCATAAATTGACAAAGTTTGTTAACACTAAAAGCAATATCTGGTCGTGTTATAGTGGCATATTGTAATGCTCCTATAACACTTCTGTACTGTTTAATATTGTTTATGGCTTCTCCCCTGTTCTTTGGTGGATTTTGATTGCTTATCATAGGAGTAGACATGGGTTTAACATCTTCTATTTTTGTTTTGGCAAGCAGTTCTGATATGTACTTTCTTTGACATAATATGATTTTTAAATTTGATATCTTGTGTACTTCAATTCCTATAAAATAATAGAGGTGTCCTAGATCTTTGATTGAGAACTGCTTGTTCAAGTAGCAGATGACTTGATTGATTTCATCCTGGTTGTTACCTATAATAATCAAATCATTTCGTAGATTAATATGTAGATGATTGAGGATGAGTTAATTTTAATGAATAGAGAAGTGTCTGATTTGATAGACTGATATCCTATTGACATTAGAGTTGATTTCAGTCTATCAAACCACACTTTTGGAGCTTGTTTCAATCCATATATGATCTTGTTTAGTTTAAACAAAAGACTTGCATCTTGTTCATATCCATGTGGTTGCATTATGTAAATTTCTTCTTCTAATGTGCCATTTAAGAAGGCATTGTTGACATCCAATTGCCTTATATTCCATCCTTTGTATAGGGCAATTGTGAGAATAAGTCTTACAGTAGTGGGCTTGACTACTGGAGAAAATGTGTCAGTGAAGTCAAACCCATGTTGTTGAGTATATCCTTTGGCAACTAATCTTGCCTTATATTTATTGATAGATCCATCAGGGTTCCTTTTTATCTTGTATGTCTATCTGCAGCCTACAATGCTTTTTATGTGCAGGTGGACATACAAGATTCCATGTTTTGTTTTCCATGAGAGCATTATACTCTTCATCCATTGCTGCTTTCCAGTTTTTGTCTTTTGCAGCCTGATCAAATGTATATGGTTCATCAGAATTTATGGCCATATATGTCTTGGTTTGAAGGTCCCACTTTTAGCCCTGGTGATCATAGGATGGCTAGGTCTAACTGGAACTTCAGTTTGAGGTAAGTCGGTACTTCTATTATGATTTGTACCATTTTCTGAATCACCATGTTGATCTTCTTCATTTTGTTGAGTGTGTAGGTGAGTGGATGGCATGACTGTGATCATCTGCCCACTCCAAGTTTTGTTGAGCAGATATAGAAGGATGTGTTTGATGATCAGTAGTAGTCCTCCTTATTTCAACTGAACTCCCATTTTCAGACACTAAGGGCAATTCAGGTACATATGTACATGGATTGTGTACTTGTTGTTTTTACCTTAGAATTTCTAAAAGGAAAGATTTTTTTCATTAAATACAACATGTCTACTGATAAAAACCTTTCCACTATCATCAAGACATTTGTACCCTTTTTTATTAGAAGCATATCCAAGAAAGATACATTGTTTTGATCTGAAATTTAATTTATTACTATTATAAGGCCTTAGATATGGAAAACATAGGCACCCAATGATTTTTAAGCTATGATAATCTAGTTTTATCCCTTGCAATTTTTCATTGGGAGTTATACCATCCAAAATTTTGGTTGGCAGTCTATTGATAAGATAGACAGCTGTACTAAAAGTCTCAGGCCAAAATTTTAGTGGTAGGTTTGCATGAGCCAATAAGTTAAGACTTGATTCAACTATGTGCTTGTGTTTTCTCTCTACTAAACCATTTTGTTATGAAGTATAAGGACAAGTAAATCGATGAATTATTCCCTTCACCTTAAAATAATCTTTAAGTGACTTGTATTAAGTTCCCCCATCTGATTGTATAATTTTGACGTGTGTACCAAGTAGTTTTTCAACCATTGTGATGAAATTTATCACAACATTGTATGTATCTGATTTGTTTTTCAAAAAATATATCCAAGTGTATCTTGTGTGTGCATTAACAAATGATATGTAATATTTGAACCCATAATCTGAGTGTATTGGGGAAGGCCCCCAGAGATCAGTAGCAATAAGCTCAAGTGGCTTAGAGTACTTAGTTATACAGTCACTAAATGGTAATTTGTGACTTTTGTCCATTTGAAAGTAAGTGCATACATAAGGAAGAGACATATTATTATAAAGTATGCTATTTTCAGAGGAGACTTGCTTAACTACTCTAGTACTAGGATGGCTAAGTATGTAATGCCATAAATCAAACATACTGTTACTGTTCTCTACTTCATATTGATTACAACAGTTTTCCTCATTTGTATGATTAGTACAGTTGACAGTTTAAATCTGTATAGTCCTCCTTTAGCATCACCCTGCAATAAAACATCTCTAGTCGGTATGTCTCTAACAAGGAAATATTTAGGGTAGAATTCAAAATAAGCCTTGTTGTCATTAGAAAACTGAGACACACTTATGAGATTCTTTTTTATTTTTGGCACTCTTAATAAGTTATGTAAAAATAGTTGTTCCTACCCTTTAATAACAGCACTTCCTACATGTGAGATATTGATGCACTTACTATTACCCATGCAAATAGATTGTTTACCGTTGTACTCCCTATTGCCAAGATTCAAATTGTTCGAGATTATTGGTTATATGGTTGGTAGCTCCAGAATCTGGGTACCAGCAAACATCATTTAGAGATTGATTATTTTCACTGGAATTATGATCTTTACTGTCAGATTGATTGCTAGAACTGGCTTGAGCCATGTTAGCACCGTAGTTCCCACTTTTTTGATTGTTGTTGTTGTGATTAGAATATCTGAGATAATATTTTGCAGCAGTATGTCCATTCTTTTCACGAATTTTACATTTGGGTTTGTTGTTATTGTTGTATCTGCCTCTTCCTCTTGACCTATTTGGATATCCTCCTCTTTGTGTACCTCCTCTTTGTGTAGTCTGATCTAAATTGTTGTTGTTTTGAACTTTGTTTCTTGAGTAAGCTGTAAGTTGATTGTAAACTCTGATTCTTTTGATCTTTTGTTATTAATTCTGGCCTCATGAGAAAGTAGTATATAGCAGACATCATCAATAGATGGTAGATCCTTTTGAGATGCTATGACAACAATAAAAGATTCATAATCATCACTTAGTCCATTAAGAATAGTCAAAATATGTTCAGAGTCTGAAATTTGTGATTTGCTGCCTTTAGTAGATCACATATTGTTTTAATTTTGAATAGATACTCTCTCATGGTGTTGTTGTCTTTCTTTATGTTGTGCAATTGTTTCTTGTGGTACATCACCTTGGCAGCTGACTGTGTATTGAACACTTTCTCAACAGTTGTCCAGATATCATTTGAAGTTTTGCATCCAATAACATGAGATAGTAAATTTGTACTTATTGATGATAAAAGCCAAGAATAGATAAGCCTATCATGTCTGTGATATCTGACATAATCCTCGTTGTTGACTATTTTGTTTTCTTGATCAGTTATGCATTTGAAAGGAATTGGAATGGTTTCAAGAATAAGGCCTAAGCCCATATCCTTGAACTGCAGTCTCAATTTACAGTTTCCAGAGGAGAAAATTGTCTTCATTCAATTGAACTGTGACAAGATTGCTTTGTGGGCTGATCACAGTTTTTATAAGTCTCTCTACAGCAACACTAGGTTGACTATTGTTGCTCTCATTAGCAGAGCTAGCGGTTTTGTTTAATCACCCATGATGATTTCAGAAACAAAAGAAGAACACAGAAAAGCAAGGCAGAAGAACAAAGCAACAGAAAATTCAATCAGATATAGAAATTAAAGATACAGAGTCAAGAATTTCTCACAACGGGTTTGACGTAATTGTAAGGCGTAGATGATGATCTATTCGCTTTTCTTGATCTGATATGTCGTGCAGGAAGGCACCTCCTTTAGTTTTGAGGTAATTCTTGATTTCTTGATTGCTTTTTTTTTAATTTCTTGATTGATTTTCTGTGAGATTTGGTGAGTGAAGTCTGATGCAGCCAATTTAGATTGGCATGGCACTGAGTTGCATCACTGAATCAAGAACCCTTCAGAATATGAAATGCTGTTTCCGATGAGGGTTGGTCACCCAAATGATGACAGTTTTCTGATGGGACCGATCAATTTGAGTAGATGGCTGTTAAGCCTTCATCTGCTCCGATATCATGTTAGAGTAATTTGAGAATATGACATAATGGGTCGATGAAATGTTGTTTGATATTATTTTGAGAACAAAAGGAAAATATTAATCTTTATTACTGCAGAATACAATACTGAATACAACCGATTGTATTATATACAAGTGTATGTAAATGGGCTTGGATGAAAGGTAGTATGTATAACATAAAGCTGCTTTAAAATCAATGGTTGTGATCCCTTATAGAATGTGAATGGCTGTGATGACAGGCTGCTATGATATATACGCGGACTGCTAAAGGAGGCACCTATCTTCATTACTTGTCTTGGTTAATTATTTTTCTTAACTGTGAAACACTATTAAGGAAAATAAACATAGTTCATCAAACATCCAACAATAAAAAAGGTAATAAGGTCGAACCTTATCTGTTTGAAGAACTTCATCATGAAAACTTAAAGACAATAGCTTGAAGAAATATGGTTTTGGTTTGGAAATAAGCACCATAAGAAATTCTGGCAGTAGAACTTCAATCATGAAGAATTCAACAAGGGGAGCAAACAAGTGTAGAGTAGGAGCCAGACATCAATTCTGAGAGGAGAACGGCATACTGAAATGGAATCCATAGACCAGATGGCTAAATACTAGATATAACCACCAACCAAAAGCTCAATCAATGAATTGCCAACAATCAAACTCATTTCCAATTCAGAAAGGCATTGAAGACCGGTTGACTCTTCAAAAGCCGAGCCATCATTCAATAGAAGGATTTTAAATGATTGAGTGAAAAATAGGATAAAACAATCGTTAATAATATCAAAACTAAATCGGAAATGGAGGTAAAGGTTGAACAACCAATATAAAGCAAGGAAGGAGGCGAGGGGATGCAAATAAAAACGATGACTCACGATAATGCGGATAGGTAGGGCATATATGAGGTGGAGAGAAGGAACAGGAGACAAAAGAAGTGAATGTAATCAGATCTGATTTTAGGGGATTAAGAAAAAGACGGTTGAAGAAACAACGAGAAGTAGCCAAATACCCATTAATGGTTGAAGAAACAATCAGATCATACTATAAGTTACGATCTGGAGTTGATATCTAGGGAAGCGGTGATGTATCAGGGCAGTGCTGCACAGAAGTTAATAAAAGATCAGGCAGATGAGAGCCAAAATGTAACGACCCGATTTTTCGACCCCCGAAAAATCGACATCAATACGTCCACTGTATCAAGTGCAGAACAATCGAATGTCGAAAAACCGAACCATTAGTGTTAAAGAAGAAGGAGATAGAAGAAGAAATAGAAAACAACATCAGAATCTCACAAACACAGCGGAACAATATATAATATGTAACAATAGATTTTATACAAAAGAATCTGTAACTGAATAATACATTACATCATCAGAGTACTACACAAATTCCGGACAGTTACATTAACTTGTCCTCTCAAAGCTGAATATACAGCTTAGACTGCATAGTGGAATATATATCAAGTACGTGCGTTACGCCTCACCATCCAGCTCGTCTCTTGGGCTCCACAGCATCTTATCCTGTATTATCATACTCGGTCTGACCCGAGCATTATAATAAAACAATACTCGAGTCAGTCTGGAAAACCAGTGTGAGGAAAACACACTCAATTGGATTATTAAGGTTTCCAAAATCCTTTAAAAATCAAAGGTATCTTGTAAGACCACGCCACAAATAAACATGCCGGGTTTTAACCTTACGATAACCAAAACATTTATTATCGAATCCTCTGATATTATAGTAGTGTCTATATACAAATACTTATTTAAAAAGCCGAAATTGTTACATTCATTAAATTCCAGCATAATAGGTATACAAACAAGTCCGAAGGCACTTATTAGAGATTTGGTTTCCATCAATGGCAGGGCTACTGGAGTACCGTTCATCATAGTACGTAGTCTAGATCACCGTACCGAGGATCCACCCTGATCCCTGCTACACAAGACCAGAGCTACCCCTTAGTGGATAGTTCGAATAAGACCACGCTGTGGTTGGGATCAGCAACCGCCCATACAGCCGGAAAAAAGGGACATCTAGACAGGGATGACCTTACCCTAATTGGTTGCTATCCACTTAGCCTTACATGCACCTTCCCTGTTTTAGCCATTCCCAGTTGATGAGGCTCGAGGCTATGCGTTACCTTTTAGCACACATACACTTAGAATTCTCATCATTCCCCTAATGATGTTCTGAAAGCATTCATCTCCATACAAGTCCGTTCCCGGTCTGAACAGAAACGAAGGCACTACTCCTACTACATCCATTTTGGAATCACCCTCAGGATTAGTAGCGATTAGCCCTTGCACTTCACTGCTCCATATTTGACTCCAAGTTCTTGTCTTCACAAATACATTCAAATCAGATCGAAGTGATTTTCGAGAAGTTAATCCCGATCCTGGTCTCTTCGAAACGATCAGCGCATTGGCCAATATTGATAGTCGATTACTTAACTATCAAATAACATCCACAAACAACCATCAAGCTTTAATAATTTTCCAAATTATTTATTTCAAAATATCATCGCAAGATATTTTTCTACACTTCAACCCTTTGAAAATGGTTTCAAATCACTTTTCTCTCACGGACTAAATTTTCACCCACTTGTTTTATTTCCACTAAAAATCACCAAGTTTTAATGCTTTAGATTTTAAATAATTTAAATCATTTTATCCAAAAATATATACTTTAAAACACTTAAAATAAAAACTACATAAAACACTTTATTTAAAATATTAGTTATGAAATTTTATACTAATTCTTCATGTTAAACTTAAGCCAAAACTAATTTTTAAAATAAAATTTATTCTATAAGGTATAAATATTAAATAATTTCTTTAAAATCATAATACTAGTCAAAGCTTTCAAGTAATTTACTTATATAATTAACTTAATAAATATGTACTTTTAATTTTTTTTAAACCATTAAATAATAATTTCTTTCTAAAACATTCTTTAAAACCACTTTAAAACCTCTAACTCATATTTGGAAATCTTTCTTTGAAATATACTTGGCTTTCAGGGAAATACACTTTCCTTTCTACACTTTTTAAAAATAAACCACTATTTATTTTCAAAACAAATTACCCATTCTTTATAAATTCCCATCCAGAATTTATACTTCCAAATTATCCTCGGTTAAATATTTCACATTATAAACCCCATTTATAAATACCATAATCTTATTCTCCTATAATTCCAGTTTCAAACACTTAATGAGTTTTCAAAGCGATTTTCAAAAATAACTCTATTTTAAAATAAATTCCTTTACTTATCCAAATTTATTTTAAAACCCATTAATTCCATATTTACTTCTATATTTATGATTTAAAAATCTTATTTTAAACTGAAATATCCACTTCATACCTCATTCAAAATTCTACCCTTTACTTTCTTCCCAAACATTTAAATCTTAAATTTTGAAAATGAAATCCTTTAAATTTTTAGCCAATATCACTTAAGTCTCCAAAACTTTTTTATTTTCATTTATTTAAAATCTCTATCTTTATTTCCATACTCAGAATTTATTTAACAGGATTTAAAAATCAAACTTTTATATATTTTTCCAAATTCAAATTTTAATTTTCCCAAATTCACTATATTATTTTACTTAAAAATTTCCCTTTTTCTATCTCCTTTAAAAATCCAATCTTATATATTTTTCATTCTCTTAAATACCAATATATATTCAGCCAAGCCATAGCATTCAATAATTTCAATTCCCAATATAATCAATATAATCGTCACAGATTATCACACAAATCACATCACTGAATATAAAATAAACTCAACGTTTTGAGGAATCTAATTTCAATTTCCAATATAATCAATATAATCGTCACATATTATCACATAAATCACATCGCTGAATATAAAATAAACTCAACGTTTTGAGGAATCTAGTTGGATCCCTCCAACATGTTTCCCTGAATCCATAGATGTTAGCACAACAATTTAAAATACCAATCCCGTTTCAAGGCGGGATATCGCAGTATAAAAGATCATCCGCTATTATTCGAAACGCATATGGTCTCATCCGCTATAAAATGTGAGAAATCAATCATTCCAATATATATATAAAGAAATATTGCAAATAAATAAATATCACCTATAAATGGTAAAAGTTTATTACCGACGCATACCAACCATGAACCAAAATATTGGTTTTTCGATTACTTTGGTTGATAATGGTATGATTTTTCTATTACCATATAAATTAGTATGGTAATAGTTTTGAAGACAAATTTCAGTATCAAGTCGAATCCAACCCTAGCTACACTGCATCGAAAAGTTGTAATTGCACCGATATATTTACTTCTTTTGGCGACGTCCGTTTAATTTCGTCACTAAGATGTTATAATTTTTTCTGGCGTGAAAGTGTATTGGCAGCATGAAGAATGTTATAATGTGGGCTACAGTAGTAGGCTATACAGTCATATAATTCATATTTTCTATATTAGGCTGGGATTCAGGCGAGCTTTATCGTTAACATTTGATATTTTTAGCTCAGCACAGGATGCAGCCCAGATGAGTGACATACGAGCCTTATTTCTTTTACATGTTGTGTGGCCCGGCCCGTATTATCTTCGGGGTCACTAATATCTGGATATAGCAGTAATAATGTATTTACCGCTGGAGCAACGGTGAACGCCATACAGTGGTACGGTTCAGAATCTTCAGATTTCCCATGTTGGGCCGGGCTTCAGGTGAGCTTTTGCCTTTGTTAAGATTTCTTTGTACTTTAGCACAAGCTGCAGTCCAGCTAAGATTTCTTTTGTGGCCCGGCCCGTATTATCTTCTGCGTTATACTTTTCTGGTTCCCTCGCCCGTGATCAATAGCGTACGCAGTTGCGTAATTTTGCAATTAGAGCATCAATTTACTTGAAATAAAACATAAAATTATGGTTAGTGGATTTGTACCAAGTTACTTTTATGAACAAAACCGATTAATTTTTGTTATATAAACTCTAACTTTATAAACATGAGTAATGCTGCTTTAGAAGAATTGAAATTGTTATATGATCCTACAACTTTTGTTGGCGTAGTCGAAAATGAGATGAAAGTAGAATAAAATTATATTAGACACTAATGTTACCCAAAGACAAACTCGAACTCAAACTGCTTAGCAATAAAGACAACTAACAAACCACTGTGCCAAAGAAGCAATTTGAAAAAGGTGTCCGTTTATTAAAATTAACCAAATCATGCGCAAGGAATTTAAAATTTTGTTGACCCTCTCCGATGTGTTGTCCTAGATGGCCGTCTTGGCTGTCTTGCCCTAGGGTCGGCCCTGCTTACAATAATAAATAAGAGATTGATTTTTCATTCATAATTATCCCACGAGTGCACAAATTATTATGGTTTTCTAAGACGAAAAGAAGTAGATTTCAACTATAAGTTAATATCAACATATATGAAAAGTTATAATTCGACCTAAAATTTTTGTTGGGATAAAAGAGGTGCGTTTATGATTTTTTGTGAACTTTTCCACGATTTTAGTAGCTGATATGAATTAAACGGTAAACCAATGAATTTCCATGATTAAAGAATTAATTGAGTAATTAATTAATTTAATGAGAAATTAACGGAGATAATTACCGATCATAGTTGACTTTTACTGTTACAATTTAAAAATAACAAATGAAATATAACATAAGTTAAAAGAAGTTACCTTTTTAGATAATAAATCAGTTTCATACGTATCTACAAATTTGTCACTTTGTCTTTATCTTATGTGACCTTATCACGAAAATAAGATGTAACTATCATAATGTATATGATCTTATCACTAAGTATTTTGATAAGATTAATACTTAGTAGATTTTGATATAAATGCTACCATCATCCATTTTAGTAGTGACAGTGCTAAGTTATGAACATTGTAATTCTAAAAGTTTTTTTTTGAAACGTTACTTTACATACAAAAAATCACCGTGACAACATATCACATGTCAATAAACTTTCAAATCACATTACGTAAGTTTCAAACTTATGATCTCTCGTACTAAAACCAAATCATTTGATCACGGGGACAATGGTGCTTGTCGTAATTCTAAAAGTTGATAACCGTTGGATCAGGTGCATCAAAAAACCGGCAAAAATGGACAGCTTTAAAAAGGTAAGTTTTATTTATATCCACACTCTACCAGTTGATCCATATTCTGACTTTGTTAAGTTAATTCATTGACTTTTTAATTAGTTAATCGACAGTGGATTAACCAACAAAATAAATATATATAAGTTAAATTTATTGCTTTCCATTCATGTCCATTCCAAACATTATGTGCATTATCATGTAGAACCTCCCAGCTTCCATGCAGACTTCATATTTTCAAATTTAGTCAAACTAACATCAGGTGCAAATGTAATATACGCGTATATATAGCTCTCAGCATTGTATGACTCACATAAAGTAACCATTAACGACTCCAACATATATTCTATTAAAATTGTTAGCCTCATCGAATGTATAACATTTTCACATGTATTTTTTTGTTGATTATGCTCACAAAATACCGAGATCATGTTATATTCATCTATTGAGCGACAATGAATACGTGTACATAGAAATTTACATGTATCTTTAAATAATTAGGTAGAGAAACTTTGGTCATTTTTTGTCAGGTTAGAAATGAATGGCGCGTTAATTATGGATTGATAACAATGCATTTACCTTATAAAATAAAGCGCCTTCATTAGAACCTATTTCTTCAAATGCTAGATTCAATATCTGCAATGAGTTGAACCAAGAATATAGAAACTACAAAGTGTTGATGTTCTATTTAAAAGTGGATGACCCTGTATACCGTGTTCCCACCTCGAAGCGGGATTGGTATTTTTATGTTGTGTTAACATATATAGTGATATATGACTTGTTTAAATAATCTGTGGTAGGTTATTGTGTGATTTAAACTGATTGGATATTACGGTAATTTCGACATAGACCTTGGTGTTTTAAAAAACCAATAATATATGTTTTAAGTTTGGAAAAGGGAATTAAAAGAAATTTGGAAGTAAAATATTTTTAGGGAATTATGGATTAATTTAAAGAAATGAATTTTGGGAAAAATAAATAGTTAACTCTAAACTAACATTTAGCTATTTTGAAATATTGTAAATAGAGATTTTGGAGTATTATAGATATGTAGGATTTTGAAAATAATTCCTAATGGATACTAATTTTAGATATAAAGGATTTTTAAATCAAGATCTTTAATAAAATTGGAAGTATAGAAATGAATTTGGAAATAGGTATAAAAAGTGGTTATATTTGACCTTAGATAGGATTTCTAGATTACGGAGTGGAATCGGAATTTAGTTGGTTTGGAATATAGTTGGGCTATTTAAGAAATTGACTTATAAAAGCAAATTAAATGAAAAATAAATTTATAATGGAATTTAAGTGATGTGAAACCGTTAGAAAATGGAGAATGAGACCATGAGATTTGTAAACAATGTTTATAAATTAAGGGATTATAATTATCGAGTGATAAGTGGAAGATATAAATTCACGATGAGGATTTATAATGAGATGGGTAAATCGGTTTATAAATAAATAATAGAATTTATTTTTAAAATTGGAAAAGAGGGTTTACGAAATTGGGACGTAAATCAATTGGTGGTAAATCGAGAAGGGTTAATAAATATTGGATGGAATATATTAGAGTCTGAGGATATATATTATCGAGGTTGTGTTGTTATAAAAGGAGGATTTTTAAATATTAACTAGGTAATTTAAAAAGTGTTTAAAAATAGTCTAGAAAAGTAATTAATAATTTGTTTTAAAAGTAAAAGTATTTTTAGATATTAATTAAGTTAGGGATATTGAGTTGATATTAAGTTAATTATTATTATATATATACATTATATATAACATATCACATCCAAGCTGATAATAAATTATCAATTCAAGCATCAACCAATAATCTAAATTTAACTATTTAAATTTAAAAGGTATTCCAAACGAGTGAGATTAACTCACATTTAATTCGTTTGCAACCCATTCTCATCTCGACTTGATTCCTTCACGACTTTGACCTTGTATAACATCATGCATATGGCTTATTAATATTTGAAATAATCTATAAATAATTTACCATTTATTAATTTAATTTAAACTAATTTCCCTCTTAATAATTTTTAGCAACTAAAATTAATTGAATAAGTTAAATTAAACAAGTCAATCACCAAATACCTTGTTTCAAATTAGGCTAGAAGACTTAAAAAAAAGTGTATATGTATATTTTATTTTCATTTTCGAACTACACATAAAAATAATCTATATAAGTCTAAAAATCAAACTTTCTATATAAACCCTTATACAAATTTTAAAATAGGTGTGTGTATTAAAATATGTAAGTGTATTATATCTCTATTAATCCCTTCTTTCACTGTAAAATAAACTGCATCTATGCATTTATATTTATTTTAATATATTCCTTACTACATTTGAATATATGCATAAATATAAAAAATCCTAAATTGAATATGATTAGTTTTATACATTACTGTAAAATCAAATAATGTTATATATTTTTCTCTAAACATATATGTAAATTTAAAATTTGCGTATATCTTACTGCATATATATTTTTAACCTTACTTTAAATTTATTTCCTAATATGTATACGTATGTACATATATATTGAAATTTTTAAAACCCAATACCTTACAGCTCTACGATTTGACTGCGGCTCTGCACTGCAGCCTCGTTGCGTCGACCAACTCGCAACCAACATCGACTCGAGCACTTCCACCTTGCCCTCGCTTTAAAGCTGCAGCCATCGCACGCTCGATCGACCCCTCGCGCGCGCAAACGTCACGACCTCTAGATGGTTGCCGCGAGCCTTATCCTTGATCTCGATTCCTTGACCCGTGACAATAGTCCTTATCGTCTTCTTTGATGATCAATCTTCTCTTTTTTTAAAAAAAATGATTTCGATCGATTCGCGTTGAATTGAAACTGGGAGGAATCGATTTTTTTTATTTGAATCGAAACTGGGAGTGAAAATTTTGCTCTGAAATGCTCGGCCATTTTTTTTATTTGAATGAATATTATTCGATTGAATTGATTTCGATTTAGAAAAGAACATGGTCAATTTTTTTAGAAGGAGAAAATGACTTCCTTTTCAAAAGTGCTTGGCTGTTTCAATATTTAAAAAATAAATAAAAAGACGCGTATTATACCAAATGAACGTGTGTTTAAAATTCCTATACGTTGAAGATAAGTCTTGCTATAGTGAGAAAAGGGAAAAGCTGTTGTGAAGGAAATACGGCTGAGGATTTGACTAGAATATTATATATATATATATATATATATTTATTTCAAATTTAAATTCAAATTGCTTCGATAAACGCAACTCAAAATTTTAACCTCCTATCGAGGCGTGCCGCTAGGCGTTTATAAGGTTATAACCCTATTTTGAATGCAATGGAAAAGATTTCGAGTCCTAATTCGATCGTATGAAAAAGATAGCTTTTTGGACCCAATTATTTATATTAAATTTTCGATATAAATTTCAGCGCGTTTACCTATTGCACGATCACACAACAACTCCGAATGCTTCGAAATTCGAAATTCGATAATAATAAAATATTACGGATCTAATGGAACTAGATTCGTCAAATTCCAAGACCGTGCCTCGGAAGGCTATTTTTAAATATCATTTTAAAAGATATATTTTTAAAACTGAACAGAACACTTTTAAATTCAATTTTAGCACTTCTATTATCTTCATTGTTATCAATATAAATTTTACAAGCCTTTAAACTATTTTTAACAAGCTTAAAACTCCATTAATATTATACCCAACTTTCAATTATTAAATCCAATAATTTAATTATCCTAATAAATAGTTATATTTGAAATTCACGTTAAACTAACGTTCAAATATTTAAAATCAATTAAATATTTCAATTTCAAATATCTAAAAATCCTGGGTCGTCACACAAAAAAAAATTAATTGGAGCTAAAATTTTAAAATCGAAGCCAAAATTTTGGAATTGAAGGAAAAAGTTCCATATTAAAGTCAAAAAAATTATTTTTATTAAAGTGAATAAAAAAAGTTATGTATATTACAAAAGATGGTCATAAAGGAAAATCTCTAAGTGCATATTGAAGTAATAATCTATAACGTAATATTTATATTTGTTGAATTTTGAACTATTTTTAACATTTCCACATTTTTTGAAATTTTAAATTAAATATTAAAATAAATATAAAATACTAAATAATATATTTTACTTCTTAATTACTAAATCTTAACTTCTTATTAATCCTTAAATATTAAATATTAGTGTTAATTATATATTAATCATTAACTATAGAATAAAAATTATCTTTCAGTACTTATTAATTATCAAAATTTACTTCTTACTTGTAGATTATTAATTATCAGCTGTTACCTATTACTTTTTAATTATAATTGAATATTGATAATTAAATACTAGTTATTATGTACATATTATTAACTAGTAATAGTAATATTAATCATTAATTATTAATTACTTAATATATCAACAAATAGTAAAATAATCAATAATTATTGATTATTAATTATTAAATTATAGTAAATTACTAAATAATAATTATTAAAATTGTAAATTAATTAACTATTAGATATTAAACTTTGATCATTAAACATTAAAAGTTAATTATTAATTGTTTAATAGTAATACTTAATATTAATCATTAATTATTGATTGTATTTATTAACTATTAAATGTAATTAATAAATATTAAATGTAATTTACTAATTATTAATTACTAATTATAATTAATTATTAAATATAAAAAATAATTGTTGATTATAGATAATAAATAGTAATTATAAATTATTTATTAATAATCATTAATTATTATAAACTATAAATAATGTCTTATATAAGTTGGCATTTATAATTATTATTTATGAATTACCATTTGTAAATTATTAAGTATTATTAGTGATTATTTACAAATTACAAATTATTAATTTTTATAATATTTAAAGCAATAGTAAATATATTCAAAAAAAAACTAACCTAATTTGGTCTCCTCCTATAGTGAACATTTCCTTAAAAAAATTTAACTTACGATTAATAATTAATTAATAAATATTAATAAATAATAATTATATTAATATTTATGAAGAAAGCATTATAATCATTAATTATTAATTATCAAAAATTAGCAATGGGTGTTTATTACAACTGGCATTTTACGACTATTGTAAACGTGACATCCATTACAATGGGGAAAATAAAATGGTTGTGATAGGCATTCATTACAGCGGGCAAATATGGACGAAAATCGATATCTATTTTAATGGGAAAATATAATTGCAATAGGCATATATTACAATGGGCAATTAAAAACATTGTAATAATTGTCTATTACAGCGTCTAAAGAAAAAGAGTTGAAAAGTAGTATTTATTACAATGGACCGGAAAAACCATTGTAATAGGTTTCTATAACAACGGGTATTTAAAGATCGTTGTGAAAACGACATTGTAATAGGGTATTTTTGTTGTAGTGGTATCTTGCAAATGAAACAAAAAAATGCATATCATAGCTCTAAAAAAACAGCTTATTGCTAAATAATCAAAATATAATAGTTCACATGAGTACTAAACAAGTTTTGATACTTTCCAAAATCAAGTGCACTTGTCAGCACCGAACACGCCAAGCACCAGTACCCGCCCTTCTAATTATCCTGTAGATTGTAAATAGGAGGGGGTCAATAATTTTCTAGTGATTGGTAAAATTAGAAATTTTATACATAATACTAGTTTACGTCGATTTTTCACTATATAATTTTATGTCTATTTATGTTTTCATTAGTCGTCTCAACTCCAAGTTTAAGTATGAACAGTTCCTTTCTACCTTCTGTAGATTCATAATGATATGTACATATGTATATGTATGTGTGTGTATCCCATGGTCCCTTAATGGACCTAGATACTATCCTTGCTAGTATCCCTTGTTTAGATCCTTGTCTGGATCCATCGTCCCCGTCGTGTCACGATCTCATTACTGTATAACTTGTGGAAGTCCTATAGTGCTTACCAGTGGCCTTTCATATATTTCACCTTACTCTTCCCGATGTCTTTGCATACATTTTGTCATATTCTCTTTGAGGATTTTCTACTTTGTTTGCTTCCTAACATGGACTCGATTCCAATAAGTACCCTGTCTATATTTGAATGAATCTCATCTAGCCTTGCCCTATCAATCAAACTAGCAAACAACTGTGGCGATGCATGACCCATCGTGGTCCACCTTGGCAAACTATAGACAAAGACCGAAAAGGTGCAATCATGTCCTTTCCGTTGCCCACTCGGGACTGATGATGTTCTCGACATGTGTCGTCTTACCTCTCAATTTGGTACCTATACTCGCTGCATAGTGCCAGATCCTGCTCATTATCCATCTGGTTGCCTAGTGCAATCAAGGCAATACCCACCTCTAAAATAAATTTAAAACAGACTACTCTATCCTGAGGTTACCCATAACTATACGCAAGCATATACTCTCTACAGATCCTATGGTTGGACATATCTCGTATTATTATAATGTTACACAACTGCTGGTAGCTCCTTACGGTGGGCAGAATACTGTTGTATAACCCTACCGACCTCACATTACAACCTAACTTAATGACCTTTTGTCATTTTCTTAATAAAATTTATACATTAAATTATAATAATTCACAACCGTCATAATTAAACACATGTTCGAGGCTTCTTATACATGCGTACGTAAGTACAATCATGCATACATTTATGTGTGTATGTATGTATATGTATGTATATTCATTCTTTTGTACTTCTACTTTCATTACCTCTACTATTCTTAAAGTTGACCCTAGGTCTCCATTTTATTATGTGTTTCACCTTTTCTTCTACTTTATGTTCATTTATCCGTTTCTTTTTATCAAGTTCGTAACTCCATTACCACTTTTTTTTAAAGACCTAGAGAACCAAGCTTGCTTGTAAACTCTAAGGAAGTATCAACCTATTTCCACCTATTTTATTTTTTCTTTATCTTTCCATTCCAATTTTCATATTATCCCCATTTATTTCTTCTTGCCTATTTTTTTTTCACATTTTCTTCCTTGCTTACTTTATATCTTATTGGTATATCACATCTTTACTATTTAAGATATCTTCTCAAATTCATATTTTATAGTTTCACTTTTGAGGTTGCATTTAATGCGTTGGAACTATGTTGCTATTCTAAAAATGTTAACACCATAAATTTTTATGTCCTATTCAAAAAGAAAGATTTGTGTGGCGTTTGTAATTACAAGGAACTGTCTTTCTTTTTAATATTTGAAATAGATAGTGCAAAATACGGTAAATATTTTTATTTTGTACATCTCTTTCTTTTTTGGTGTATTCCTTGTCATTTCAAACAGCGCACTTCTAAACATGATAATACATAAAAATCTACTAACAACAATTAAAATTCCAAAGCATTAAAATATCACTTGACCCTTAAAATCTTAAAAAAGCTTTCTTTATTTTACATTCTTTTTCTACGTTTAAACATTGATTTGTCATTATCAAGTGCATAACAAATTGCGGGGAAAACAATTATAAGCAAGTTCTTAACTTTTATTAAACCCTTGCTATAATCCCTTCCATATTCTTTTTATTAGATCTATTTCATTTAAATTTATTGCGGGTAAACGATATATTTACATCTACTCATTATTCACTTGCAAATATAAATCTAATTAGTACACACTTGCAAATATAAATCTAATCATTACATACCTGCAAATTTATATCCAAATCAATTATAAATAATGGAAATTAGGGAGGCATCCCTATCATACTTTCATATTGTAAAGCAGGTCCCTGTCACAGTTTTATTGTAAAGCGGGTCCTTGTTTTCTGAAAACGAAGAAAAATTATTGCTGAAATGTCAGCAACTTTTATAAATAAGTGCTGATATTTCAGCAACTTTCCCTGTCAAAATTTCATTGTAAATCCGGTCCCTATTTTCTAGAAACAAAGAAAAATTATTGCTAAAATGTCAGCAACTTTTATAAATAAGTGCTGATATTTCAGTAACTTTCATAAACTGTGTTTACAGTGTGCATAAATGTTGCTGAAATGTCAGCAACTTTTATAAATAAGTGCTGATATTTCAGCAACTTTCATATACTATGCTCACAGTGTACAAAAAAGTTGCAGAAATGTCAGCAACTTTTATGAAAAGTTGCATCATGCTCTACAATAATCGTGAATAAAAAACATGGACCTAATTTACACTGACATTTAGTGAAGGACTTTTCATGAATTTTGAAACTTAACAAGGACCTGTGCCAAAAGTACCCTTATAAATAAGCATACTAGAAATAGATTACAATGGAATAGAACTATTTTTATTACGAAATATGTAATTTTTCCCACTCATCTTTCTCAAGCGTTCCCAAATCTCTCGATCTAAACCCTGTTATCTATAGTTCAACTTCTGACTCCCAATTTTGATTTCCATATGTCATATACATACATATCTATTAGAGTTTGGATTAAAAAGTGTGTACATGCAAATTAGCAACCTAGAACAATTTTCCAAGAATGGAGTTGTGGAGGGGAAGAGAAAATGGCAAATCTTGCGCTCATTAGAAAATTATGTGTTAGAAGTAAAACCCTAGGTATGAAATTATAGGGTTTCAAGTGTGTACCAACCCCTAGATTAAACTTATTTAAATTCATCCGGTTAGAAAACAATTTACTGCTGCCTTTAAACATACATGGTTCGACCTTCCATATTAATGGACGACCACTAATGGTCAACTTGGATAAGTGTAGGCTGACCTAAGCTTTTTTAAACGATATGATTTCTCCGTTCTTTGATTTTTATTAATTTGTTTCCTTGGTTCAATTACCTTCAGTATCTATTTCCTCCAATAATTGATGCCGTTTCTAATGACCTGCCCTTCTACTACCAGAAAGACGAATCATCATTAAGAAAGAAAGGGACAGAAATAGAAAAGAAAGAGGAAGAAAGAACACAACATCAGAATTCTCACAGCGGAACGGAACAAAATATAATATATCACATAAATATTTCATAGTTTTACATATATCAGAGTTATACAATAACAATACATATGACAACCATACATACATCTATCACTGTATACATCAGAGATACAGTACATATCAACTAACACAGCGACACTATATAGATAGCTACATACGTCTGGAATCTCCTGCTCCAAGCTCCTCCAGAACCAAAGTCCATAACCTATCACTTGGCTACTCATAAAAATTTGAGTACCCAAGAGTTTATGAAAACACAAAATATAAACTCCGGGTCAGACATGGGTCTGGTATGAGTAAACGGTTTAATGTTGTTTAACTTTGAAAAACATTTGAAAATAAAGGTATCACGTAAGACTCCCCACAAATAAATACGGGTAAGTTTTTACCTTACGCTAACCAAAACATTTCATAGGAAATCCAGTGATATTATAATAGTGTCTAGGGTTTTCAAGTAAATAGAAAATAGCTGAAATTGTTACATCTATTAAATTCCAGCTACTAGCCACAAAAGTGGGTAATACAAATCAAAACCGTAGGGTCCCGTAGGGAAAATGGATTTCCAACAATGGCAGGGCTACTGGGGTACCGCCCGTCACAGTACAGGGCCTAGATCACCGTACCGAGGATCACTCCCGACCCCCTGCAACACAAGGCCGGAACCATTCCTTACTGAACAGTCCCAAACAAGATAAACCCCGCAGTTCTAGCTAGCAAACCGCCCACACAGCCGAAATGAAAAGGGACATCTAGACAGGGGAAATATCTTGTCCTGCTTGGGCATGACCCACCTAACCTTGCTGCATCTCCCCTGTTTTAGCCATTCCCGGTTGATGAGGCTTGAGGCTGCGATTACCTTTAAAGAACATATTACTTAGAATGCTCATCTTCCGCTTGAAGATGTGTTGAAAGCATTCAATCCATACAAGTTCGTTCCGGGTTCGAACGAAACCGAAGGCATTATCTCATCACACTCATTTTGGAATCACCCTCAGTGTCAACGACGATAACCCTAACATTCTGAAAACACCATCTCGATCTTCATTTCAGGATTCACGACCTAACGTTTAAATTGGATCGATGTGGTTTTCGAAGAATCAAGTTTGATTTTTCCGATCCCGGTCTCATCGAATCCAACCGCCATTTTAAGGGCCAAGTTGTCTAATTAACTTAAACATTTTAATTCAATGATCGAATTCAAATAATATTTATCACAGATAAAACATATACAAGCATCATTGATATAACATCACATATCACAGAGTATCACAGAATATCATCACATAAATATCACAATCAGATATTCAACACAATCAGTTCATAAGCAATTACCTTTAAATCTTATTTGTAATTAATTCAATTTAGAATTAATTACCTGAGAGTTAATCACTTAACTCTGTTTAATTAATTATTAATTATCAATTAACTATTATTCATTTCACATTGTTGGATTAATGTTTTCTCAATTAATCATTAAATCTTAATTACATAATCATTTAATTTCACACTATCATTTACTTAATTACTCCTTAACCCAGTTATTTACTTTAATTAATCATTTAATTAACAGTCTTAATTATACATCAAACTTAATTAACCATTTAATTTCTGCTAATTACTTTCTTAACCATTTATTAATTTTTAATTAAATTACTCGATTAATTAGCTATTTATCATTCATACATTGACTTTAAGTAATTAATTCCAAATTTACCCCCTTTCCTTAATTATTTATTCGATTTCTGAATATAAAGTGATTACTCCCATTCACTACCCAACATTAATCAATCTATCGCTAATTACAATTTAAAAGTAATTGTTTTTAATTCCTTTCTAAAATAATTTATTTATATTATACGTTCAACAAAATTAAACATGTAAAAGTCTTCTTTTAAGTCTTGACAATCAATTATAGAATTAACTACAACTTTAATTATTAGTTAACCTAACACCTAATTCAAATTAATTCCTTATTTGAAATAGCGATTAAGAATTAAAAAAAAACATTGTGAAACGTTAATTTCACTTATTTATATTTAAAAAAACAGCAGATCCAAATCAATAGACCCGAGCTTTTCCTACTGAACCCGAGAACTACCCTACCCTTACTCGGTTGCAACTTCGAGTAAACCCCCCTATATTACCGAGACCTTCCCCGTACTCTTTCTTCGTCCTTCCTTTAATCATCCATTTCTACAGGTATTTAAGTTTTAAAACTTAAGTAAAGCAAAAATTCAAACTGCAGATACTCGATCTCGCAAGCGCACCAGGGTTCGAACTCGAGGGAACTACCGAAGAAAACCCAAACACGACACGAAGCACACCCACGACAACCGAAAAACAAAAACCCACCACCATCGCCACCGTGCACGTGCACGGTGGTTCGGCGCATCTCCGGCGCCCCTCGCCAGCGCCCATAAACCACAATTTCACTCCTCCCCCAAGATCGAAACCCAGAATTTCGACAAAGAGTCGAAATCAAAATATCACCTGCAACATGAACTCAAGTTCGAACGCTCAACCTAAAATCACCGAAATCCTCCAACCCCAACCACCGGAGACCTCAAAACTTCTTCCACACCACGATGACTCGACATCCCATCTTCCACCATGAATTCGTAACACTCGGTCGCGTGAAGAAGTCCCACACGCCTCATTTATAAACAGGACCTGAAACTCGAACTAAACCCTAATTTAAGTTTGTTTGTTTAATTTATACATTCGAAAAATCTTCTGATAATTTTCTCATGATCCTCAATGTTAATACTTACTTCAGTTCAAATTCCAATATCTTAAATTGGATTGACAACCTGAAATTGACACAAATGTAAATTTTGTTCATAACCAAACTGCACCTTAATTACAAACCTAAAAATTTTTATTTTCGTTTTAAGAATCATCAATTCCATTAAGGATTTCAAATAAAATCTTGAATCAACTTCTTGTAACACATGAGTTTATCAATAAATTCTTGATTCACTGTGAACTATGTTACAACATCATACTTTACAGAGATGTTTGAACTAGTTTACAAACTTGGTTTTAACTTCAATATCTAGTTTGGTTGGTAATTTAATTCCTAATATGGTTTAGCATCAATTGACCTTAAGTTTGATCCAAATTTTATTCTGTATCCACTTAACAGAGAACTATATACTACTTGCAGAATCATATGTCAACGTACACATATATCACAAGATCATAATATCATCATAAGTATTTGGTTTACCTTGAAATTTTTGGAATTTAGTTTACTCACCTGAATGATCTGTGAACCTAGTTGCTTGAAACTGAAATGTAAAAAGAAAGCTGCAAACTTGGATCAGTTCTTTGTTTGAACTTCAATGGGTCTTCAAAAGCAAGATGCTACTAAATATTTCCTCTTTTTTTTTGTTTTCAGGTTTTACTAATATCCTTTTTCTGAACGAACCAAAGAAAGATGTATGTGTATATATATATATATATATATATATAAAAGAAATAGCAGGTGAATGAAGAGAGGTGCTTTCTGGTGTAGCTATTATTTGATCTAATATGGCAGATTTTATTACTGCAAAGGAAAGATTTGCTAAATATCCCTGAATTGGCAAAGATGTAGGCTAGAGCAGATAGTATTAAATGCTTGTTGTAAAATGTGTTTACATAATTATCATTATTTCGGCTGTGTATATATATAGATAGTTGTATGGAGATGTACTTTTGCAGGTCAAAGGCTTGTGAATGAAGCTTCATGTATAAAGATATTTGTTTGATATAAAACTGTTTGTCTTATATATTCTTTTTCATTTTTATTTTGCAGTAAGACCAGGTTTTTTTACAAAAAGATATTTTTGCTTAAAAACATATGTTTATAAATGTTTGCTTTAATATCTTCTGGTACTACTTGAAATTATCAATAAATTTACTTGGTTTTCCTGTAAAACTATGTCACAGTACCATTCCTTTACAAAGTGTTAATAACAGTTTACAAGACTTGGTTTTAGCTGCAATACTTGGTTTGTTTGAAAAATTAAATCTCAACATGTTTAGGAGTAAATAACTTTAAGTTCATTCAAATATTCACCCTGTATTCACTTAACAGAGAAGTATGTGCAAACCACAGGATCATATGCAAATGTAAAACATATACCACTGAATCACTCAATCATCATAAGTGTTGATTTAACTTAAAGTTTTAAGGATTTTGTTTACTAGTGTACAACATATGTTTGTGTTCACGTTTGTATCTTAACTTTGTCTAACAATATTTGAATTATATTTCCAAATGGTGACTTAAATTAGCTTTATACTTTTGTTTGCATTTAAACTATCAATATTTAAATGACATTCAATTGCTTACTTATTTATATTTATAATTATATTTTATATTGTTAGAATTAGATTTAATCATTATCATCTATAGATATTTCTATCAAATATTAACCAAAAGAAAGTATTTTAATTTAATAATGTAAGATAAATATTATAAGGAGATTTATTTTAAATTCAACATTATTATTCATATGTATATGTTTAACAAATGTTAGTAATGTAAAACCCTTTAATTTAATTATATAAGGTAAATTTTATCAAAATATTGTTAAGAATCTTTTATTTTAGAATTTTCAAACATTATTATCTACATGTATTATTTTATTCTAAATATAAACAAATAAAGTATTTTAATTAAATTATATAAGATAGAGTTTTATTGTAAATATTATCAAAAGATTATATTTTGAATTTCCAAAGTCCAATTCCCCTTTTTTTTAAAAATACAATTTAAATAAATAAATTGACAGTATTCCCAAATCATAATCATTTTAATATGATAAATTTACATTTTGTTTAAATTAGATTACACATTTATTACTATAAACGGGGCCAAAAATCCAGGGTCGTTACACCGTTCAATTCTTTCCCCATTTATAAATTCGCTAAAATTTTAATTTAATGTTAACATTTATTAATATCCAATTTTCCATTAACATTACCAATTAGCATTAGCTGATTTTATTACCATATTACATATAATTATTTTTGATGCTAAAACTTCAAACGCTAATAACTTTTTCATTTGAACTTCGATTGGAAAACATTATATATGAACATTAATCAAAAATATACCATGAACTTAACGGTATAAGTTTCATAGCCCAATTTTGATATTTGCATAATTTTTTTAGCACTATTGCCTATTTATTGCATTTTCTTTTAAATTAATTAGCATTAAAATTACAAGGTGTTACACCTATGAAATTCAAATAAACGGTATGGAATTGGCTTTCAAAATTTTACTTATTTAATTAAGAATTTCATCACATTAGCTATCAAATTTCTGCCTTAATAGTCATAGCACTTCTAAGTCCATCATAAGTATAGTAGTTGTAAGTTTTGATATGAAGCTATCACAAGTCTCAATAAGGTGTTATCATAAATCTCAATCAAAAGCTAATGCAAATCATAGCTATTTCTTATCAAAGCTATCGCAAAGCATATCTATCATGAACCACTGCTATCATAAATCATAAAAATTGTATGTCATAACTATAATGAATAATTGCTTTAGTAAATCATAGCTATTATGAACGATAGCTGTCGTAAAACATAGCTAACTTGAATCATTGCTATCGTGAATCATAGCTATCATGAATCTAGCTAATACAAATCATTACTATCGTAAGTCATACATGTCGTAAAATAAGGATTAATAGCTACCATAAATCAAGGGATAACGACTATCATAAATAAAGAGTCAATAATTGTTGTAAATGTGAACTTTAGGGCCATTATAAGTTTAAAATAGAGCGCTATTGCACATATAACTTTCACTTATGACTTTTAGAAACTCTGGTAAGTATAAAACCATAGTTGTTGTAAATCAAAGGTGATAGCCGTTGCAAGTTTAAAATACATATATCTATTTTAAATCAAAAGTGATAGCTATCATAAGTTTATAATACATATAATTATCATTAATCAAGTGGTACTTTTGTAAATATTCTATAAACTGATATATTTCTTTTGTAATTAATAACTTTTCACCAAATCATACTATATGTCAACTTCTATTGGATAATTCAGATCTTTACGGATCTTTTTTCAAAAATCGAAGTAATTTCTCTTGCACTAGAAACATTAATTATTTCCATAATTAATTAATTAATTATCATTTGTAATTACCTTTCCTTGAGTAAATAATTCATATCAATTCTAAAATGTATGAGAAAAATCCCCAAAAATTCACAAAATTATGATTTTCTATCTTTTAACACCTATAAAAATTTCATGTCAAAATAGTCATTTTTCATATTTAAATAATTAAATTCCTAAATTAAGCATTCCCTTAACTTATAAAATTCATACAAAATCCAAATAATTTTTGAAAATTACGAAATTAAAACCCATCTCCAAATTAATATTTTAAACAACATATCAAAATTTCAAATATTGGTAGAAGGTTTAATTCATGTTTATCCTAAGACATGTCAAAATAATTACCATTTAATTCCCAAACATGAGTAAAATCATTTTACCATTCTTTAAACACATTCATCAACATTTTAAGAATAAAAAGCATGTATAATCCGAGCTTAATGGGTTTGGAAGAAAATAGGAAAAGTGTTACCCACATCGTTAATTACTTAATTAAATCCCCTCTTTTATTTTGGTCGAAAGCTTGAATACCTTCTTTACTTGATTTTTCACTTCTTTTAATAGCGGTCGGCCTTTCTTTTTATAATTTTGTTTTTAGTTTGCAAATAAAATTGTATAAGGAAAATGTTATGCTTAGAAGATGTAAGGGTTAGTAATTTGGGCTTGGGCTAATAGCACTTTCAAGCTTATTCTCAATAACTTCTTAATCTCTTCATCATAACATTACCCTCCTTTCCCTTTTATTAAATTTACTTGGTTATTATTCAAAAGCTTATTTTTATTAATTAATTTCCCCATATTATGACACTCTAAAATATGGAGTGTTACATTCTCTGTTCCTTGTAAGAATTTCATCCTTGAAATTATGACAAGGCAAGACAATGACAACTGTCATCAAAACAAATGTACATGCAAGTACAATAATTACTCTAGTTATCTACTAATGTAAATCGTCAATCAACAATCATAATGTATTGGTGCCACTACTAATACAAAATTATATTATTACATGTAATATACTAGTGTCACTACTAGTCATACAACAAAGCATACATGCCCAAACATACATGTTAAAATATCTTAGGATGGATATTCCTAATCTTATACTCTACCTACCAAGACAATCATCTACATTTTCACTCCACTAGATGCAAGCAAGTTTAATATTCTTGTTTCTTAACTCTTTCGTATCATGAACTACTATCCATTTTGGTCATATAACATACGTCAAATCTGTTTCTATAAATAAATCTTTGACTCAGTTCCACTATCGTACTAAGTACATGCATACATTTCCTTAAGTGCAATATATGAAGATAAAAAGCACACCCGCCAAAATATTCATTAACTCGACTCGATACATGAGTTTACCAATCCTTTATACCACTGGAAATAGACCTACATATCTAGGAACTGATTTCCCCTCCTTCCCAAAGCACCAAACACCTTGAATGGGTGAAATTTTCATGAATATGAGATCGCTTACTGTAAACTCTAGTTCCTTTCTTCTCATGTCGGTACAACTCTTTTGCTTCAACTACGCAACTTTCATTCTAGTGCAAACCAGCTCAATCTTCTTGGTAGCATTTCTTACCAATTCGAGTACTAACAGGATTCCATCTTCCATGTTCAATCAAAATATGGGTGACTTACATGTCCTACAATAAAGTGCCTCAAACGGTGCCTTTTTCGATACTCAACTGATAATTATTATTATAGGTAGACTCTACCAAGTGCAAGTGATCTTCCTAAGATCCTCCAAAATCCAAGACATGTGCTCTTAGCAAATTTGTTAGTACCCAGTTTACCCTTTTTGATTTACCATTTCTTTATTGGTAGTAAGTTGTGCTTAAATTCAACTTTAAACCTAAAGTACGCTGCAAAATTTTCTAAAACTCACCGGTAAACAATGGATACCTATCACTAACAATGTTGCTAGGAATCTCATTAACCACATTCTTCATATGTAACTTCATTTAGCCAGCTGCCAGTCTTTTCAAGTTCACCGGGATAAAATGGGAGCTTTTAGTCAGCTTATCGACTATTATATATACACTATCATTTCCCATTCTCGATCTTAGTAATCTGTTTACAAATCCATAGATGCCGAATCCCACTTCCAAGGGTTAAAGTAGGCCATTTGAACTCTAATAATCCGCTTTCACTTACCGACATGTGAAACATTTCTTCACATGCTCATCGGTATCCTTCTTAATTCCTTCCTAAAAGAAGACACACTTCATGTCATGATATATCTTTATTCTTATAGGATGAATTGTAAACTTAGATTGGTGACTTTCCTCTAAGACTTCATTCTGAAGATTTTCCACATTTAGGACATGCGGTCTTCTCTTCTTTTCAAGCCATCCTTTTATGTCTATCTCAAACCCTCGTAGATCCTCAATGCCTACACCTATCTCTAATTGCCTGATTCTCTCGGCTAAAAATGGGTCCTCCCTTTGCCTTGCAACAATTCTATCCATAACTGTTGGACGAACTTCCAAACTTGATATTGCCTTTAGCTCTTTAATTGACCTTTATTCGGTCTAAAATACACTCCACATAAGGCCAACACCAGTAAAGTCCTCTATTCCTCAATCATGGCTAACATGTGGTTACTTAAAACATTAGCAACCATGTTCTCCTTTCGTGGTGTATACTCAACGTCAAAGTCACATGCCACCAGTAACTCCAACCACCTTTGTTGTCTCATATTCAAATCCTTTTGATAGAATAATTATTTAAGAGATTTTATGGTGTGTGTATAACTCGAACTGTTCTCCCAAAAGGTAATGTCTTTAAATATTCAATGCAAAGACCACTACCGCCAACTCTTAGTCATGAATCTGGTAAGAAACTTCATATGCTCTCAGGTACCTAAATGCATAAGCTATCACTCTACACTTCTACGTCAAAACTGATCCTAATTAGATTCCACAAGCATCGATGTAAGCAATCAAATCCTGATTCCCTTAAGTTACGATAAAGATAGGAGTATTTGTGAATAACCTCTTCAACTCTTGAAATGACCCTTCACACTTACCAATCCACATGAATATTTTGTTCTTCACGGTCAACTAGTTTAAGAGTGCTGCTATACATGAGAAATCCTTAATGAATCTACAAATTGCCATCCAATCGAATGAAATTATCCATTTCAGTAACCGTCTCCGGTATCTTCCAATCACTAATGTCCTGTATTTTTATTAGATCCACTACAAATCCATTCTCAGAAATGGCATGACTAAGAAACTCAATCTCTCATATTTTATGTCCATGGTATTGCTTTAGATGACAACAATTACATAAATATTGTTACTAATGTTTTCTTAAGGTAGTATATTGTATAGGATATAGAAATATTTAACATGTTCATACAAGCGATTACTAAATAAAAGATAAAAGAACCGATCAGTATAAATCAAAAGTTGATCAGGGTATATTTGAAGACTCCTGAGTTTTAAATAATTCAGGAATAATAGCACGAAGAGCTCAACAAATTTGTGTTAGTATTTTGTCAAGTCTTAGATTAAATGTTAAAGACCCGATTAGTATCATAACATGATTATCTCCACTTCAAAAATTATTTTTCCACTCAAATGTTTTACAAAAGAATAATATTTAGTTTAAATATAAAATAAATTTTAATAAAGTTTTTATAAAGTGATATATTTTAAAACATATTCAAAATGTTTTTGAAAGTATACAAATTAATTTGAATATGTCGACACATCAAAAATATGTATGTCGACAAATAGACCTTTGAGGCGTTTTTCAAATTTTCAAAAGAATCAACTTTTGACTCCATCCTTCCACGAATGGATGCAGCTCTTCAACCTATATTTAAAGAGCTCTAATTTTGAATTTTAACAACAATTCTAACTAATTTCTTTATCTCTCTTCTCTCTCAATCTCTTTAATATTTCAACGAACGGCTATCGATTTCTACAAAAATTCTCTTTCTCTCTGTTTATACAAAAGATCAGAGAAGATTCCTTTTGTTCTACACAATTATCTCTCTGATCTTCACTAAATTCTACTCAAAAGAAAAGATATTCAACTACTGAGGGTCTACATAAAATTATATCAACAAACTACTTGGAATTTTGATCAAAAGATTCGATTTCTTGTATTCTACTACTACTTCTTATAAAATAGCGATCTTAACCACTCGAGTGAAAGTTAATATAAGTTGTGAAGGGAGTTGTCTTGCCTTCTAAGTCAAAAATAGGATAGGTGTTGTAACAACCCGCATATTTATCGATTGTATATTTAAATATTTTATTTAAATATTTCATCGTTAGTCGGATTATGGTCCGAAAATCTACTTTTTGCATACGGTCGAATTAGGACTCGAGATCCCTTCCATTGAGTTCAAAATGCTATTTGCAACCTTTTTGAGTATAAGCTTCGATATGTTTGGAGTAAGTTGATTTTTGCTACTTTTTCTATAAGGCTTTGGGTTTGGGTTCAGCCCATTTGCCCAATTCTGGTTATATCAAACCAACCCCTCTCCACTTCTCTTCATTCATTCCTCATTTCCTACCTCTCTCAAGCTCAAGAGAATAATGGGGGAAAAGATTGGAAATTAGAATTCCTAAGCCCTAGTTCATTTGCAAAGTCAAGTTCTAGCTCCAAATCCAAAGAGAAGCCAGTGGTAAGCCTTCTCTTCATCTTCTCCAACTCTTTCCTTCTTCTATTTAAGAAATTCCTAAACCTAACTTTGGGAATATTATTCTTTTGAGCTTATATTCAAGCTCATTTGGGTTGTGTTGAAGTGTGGTTGATTCTTCCTTTGCTTTCATACTTCTCCTTCATTGATTTTGTGAAAAGGTGAGATTTTTATCTCACATCCAAGTCTATGATTATCTTTGATTGTTAGGTATGAATTCCTAACACTTATTCATGTGAATTTGATTTTGATTTGGATTGGTTTTGTGAATATTCCAATTTTTAGTGTTTTGGGTTCAAATCTTTAAAGATCCTAACTTTGATGTTTGAACATGTTTTTGGTGATGCATCGAGGAGCCAATAGGACCGGGTAGCCGATGGGCATAATCCCCTAGCTTCCATACTTGACCGGTTGCAAATTGAGTGAGAGTTTGCACTTCTATTAAATAGGGTAGGAATTGAAGAAATTATAGTTCGGCCGACCGAACCCCCTGGGTCGGTCGACCGAAGCTGTAGCCGAGACTTTCTGGCCTATTTTCGGTCGACCGACTCAGAGAGTCCGATCAACCGACCTGCTCCTATTTCCCTGTTTTGCCTATTTGTGCTCGTTTGCTTTGCTTTTCCAATCTTTAATCGATTCTTCTTCTCCGATTAGTTGTTATCACCTTGGCCGACTTTGATAACTTCTATTTTTGGAATTTTTAGGTATTTCCACTTTGATGGATTCGGTATCGATTTCTTTGGATTTTTATTCACGTCTTCGAATGTGAATTTTAGTGATTGATTGTTCTACAATCATTTTTGTGATTTTTTAGTATATAGAAACCTTTACCAATCTATTAGTATATACAAACCTTTACCTCATTCGTATGAGAAATCTAATTAAACGGCTTAGTAAAACTAGTGGCATGAAACGCATGCGTTTACTTCGTCGGTTAATTCTTGGACTTATTCGATTGAACCTCTTGTGACAATTTTCAAGTGGAGATCTACAATTTGTTCGTAAATATTTAAGTTAAGCTAGTGGTTATGGGACAATGAAGCTAAGCTCATATATTTACTAGCTTAGTGTAATTGACACTTCTTGATGATCGAAGATGATCATTTTATGGTTTAGACTAGCAATGTGCGATGTCTCTTTGTCCATATGGAGGACTGTACTTCATTTTATTGAGCTTTGTTTCATTTCTCACATGGGTCGTATCTATTTAGGTTCGTCGATGTTTATTTACACATGGGTCATATCTATTTAGGTGCGTCAATGTTTGTTTACTTCGTGGAGCAATCGGCTCAATAAGTCGGGGCATGGGGCGTATCTTTTTAGGTGCGTCGATGTTCGACTTTGCATGGGGTGTATCTTTCTAGGTGCATCGATGTTAGACATTACATGGGGCGTATCTTTATAGATACGTCGATGTTGATTTATGCATGTGACGTATCTCTCTAGGTACGTTGATGCTTATTTATGCATGAGGTATATCTTTCTAGGTGCATCGATGCTAGACATTACATGGGGCGTATCTATTTAGGTGCGTTGATGTTTGTCTTTGCATGGGTCATACCTTTCTAGGTGCGTCGATGTTTGACTGTGCATGGGGCATCTCTATTTAGGTGCGTCGATATTCGGTCTATGGAATAGCGTTCCGTTTGGGATTGACCGTCCTTTTCTTATGATTTTTGGATTTTTAATTGATGATTTCTGGAATTTATGTTTCACCAACTTTTACAATTGGCATTGATATGTATGTCATTTATTGTGGCTTGGTGAATTAAATAAAGAATATGACATTCTTTTTGTGCTATGAGATTCGTGAGATATTTGTATGATTTTCCTTTGTTGATTTCCTAATGTATACTTGTCGAGGTAAAACATTTTTGGTTATCATACGTTTTAATTATATCTCTTCTTATATCTCATTTTATTTGATAATTATAGCTAGACTGATCCGTTAATTATTTTCTTCTTAAATAATACTCGGGTCAGACTGAGATATTACAGGTGCTTCCTCATGACTTCCTATCTGGGATCATCATCTGACTTTTTGGCTAACTACACTAGATTAGCAGTTTTTGATTGTTATACATTTGAGATAGAGACTCCATGATGTATAATTATTCTTTTGTCTAGCACCTGTATCTTTTCTTTTGTGACATTGTGGATCTTGTAAACCACTACTCTGATGAACACTTCTATGTGTTATATTCATATCTATTTCCACCATTGTGATATGAATTATCTGTGACTGATTTATGTTATGCTTATTTCTATATTTGTTTCCGAAGATATTATAGCCACTGTGTAGTAGTTTTGAGTTTCTATCGGCATGTCGGATTCCCCCTTTGAATGCAAGTTATATTTTTATCTGGCATATCTGTGCTCGCACAAAGCAATTACATGGATGGTCGCTCCTCAACAGCCTTATTCTCTGCGCTAGTTGACGGCATTACCCCGTAGTGTCCTTGGCTAGCGTGGGTATAGAGGTGGGGCGTCACAGCTTGGTATTAGAGCCAAACTTCGGAACAATGCAATAATTTAACAAGGATCAGCGTCCTATGTCCATCTTAGGAGTCGTGCTTTAGGATTTAATTCGAGTCTTTGTACCGATTCATCCTATTTTCTTTATGATTCCTTTTTTATCTATCAAGATTGCTTGATATCCATTTTGTGAATAACCTTTTTCTTCCTCTTTCTTTCTTACTAAGAGAAGAAGAAATGGTCAGTACTAGCAGTCTTAGCGTTGGTTAATCCACCAGCCCTTCTCTGGATGGCGCATTCATGTCTGCCCAACAACTTTTGGATCTTATACAGAATCAAGAGTTTATCTGTGCTTAGAGTAAGAACCCCGAAATGATTTTACCTCTGAAACTTGAAGTTCCTTTCAATCAACTTGTGGATATCACTCTTCGACATGAAGAGGTTGGTATAGAAGTGATAGTGATATTGGGATTTCCAAGAAGAGGCATATTAAGTTCAAAAGCCCTTATCCCAATAAGAGGGTGAAGCAAACTACTTTGGTAGCAAAGACTCCAATCCCTAATTGTGGAGGATGCTACAATTGTAATTCTATGGAACACTATGTAATTAAGTGTCCGAAACCCCTTACTTGCCGTTATTGCAAAAGTTCGGGTCATCTTTTATCTACATGTCCCAAACTTCCAAGCAAGAGGGAGGGAAGGCTTAATGTTGTGCAAATGCCTAGTGACCCTTCTCTTGGTCAAGGTACTTTTTATTCAATCCTTGATGACATTGTTTTATTTTGTGATCTTCCTATTTGAGTTCTTTTTGATATGGGATCATCTCATCATTTTATATCAACATAACTTGTTGAATTCTTTTTCTTTAAAACAATTTGGACTTTGATGTCTTCTTTGAGAATTGCGAATCCGGTTGGTGGATCCACAACACTCACTTTGTTTCTTTGTTTTGATGTCGAGATTATTTTATGTGATTTTTTCTTTCCGAGCCAATTTGCATGTTATGCGTTACTTAGGTTTCGAAAATCGATTTTTGTGAAAGGATTGGCTTGATTTTTATGAAGCCGTATTCCATGTCCCGAGTGGACTATTCATCTTCGACATTCTTAATCTGTTAAATAGATTTGTAATTTTCTTTGTGATTCCGATTCCAACTTGATGGCATCATTTTTATTCTTCAAACCCGCAGGATGAGGAAAACGTTACTTTTCTCATTCGGGTAGTTTGTGGAATTTTTCGGTATTTTTGAGCTTGTCTTGGGATTATCTCCTAAGCAATCTTTTGAGTGGTATTAAGGTCTTTTTAATTCGACCTTGCCACCGATTTTCATTTGCTACGAGTTGCGGGAGTTAGCATTCCACTTACCGCATTCCGCACTCGTTATGATACTTATGAATGACTTGTTATGTCATTCAGTTGTCCAGCTTATTTCATCCATTTTATAAATCGAGTATTCTACGAATATCTCTATGACTCCATTCTTGTATTTATTGATTTTGGATGAAAATAGAAATTTAAAATTTTGCAAATCTTTTTCATAAGATTTATTTATAAGTACAATTGGATTTTGATCTTAAATGAGCAAAGAATATTCTCAAAACTTTTAAGAGATATTTTCATCATATAGAAGATGATTTTGTGATTGTATTGCCCGTTAAGTGCTTTAAGAATTCTGGTCGATGCGCTTGATCAACGTTATCGATAGGAATTTCCTAAACGTTTTGATGAGACAGTCAGACACAATAAATTGACTTGTAAAAAGTAAATTTTCCTAGAAAGATTATTACATAAAAAAAATTGTGATTTTGAAAGTTTTAGCTTTTCAGGAAAGAAGATTATTTAAAAGAAATTCTTTCTTTTCGATACTCTTATTCTTATGATTCCCGATGGGAACCAAGACTTTATCTTTTGTACCAATGCTAATCGTATTGGTTTGGATGTCATTCTCTTGGAAAATAGAACGTGCTATCTCTTGTGCTTCTAAATCATTAATGCCTATTAAGACTAGATATGTCACTCATGATCTAGTGCTTGTGGCTATTGATTTCGCTTTTTTTTAAAAATAATTTGGCATTATTATTTTTGGGTGAGAAATTTGTTCTCTACCCTGATCATGAACCTTTGGAATATTTATTTTCTCATAAGGAACTTAATATTGGATCGAGTTACTTGCATTTTATGATCTTGATATTCTTTGTATATTCCCGGAAAGGGGAATCGTGTTGCCAATGCACTTCGTTGTAAACAATAAGTGGTTGTTTCTTTGATGATGTCCGAACGGAATAATCTTTTTACCAAGTTCATCATACGTTTCGATGTACCCTGTTTATTGAGCTTCGTCTCATTTCTTTTATGGGCTAGCGTCCGATGTTCTTTTATGGTGTTCGGTTCATCGGATGTACCGTTATTGTACTACATCGATGTCCCGGCGCTTCGGTTCATTTGACGTACCATTTGTACTGCGTCGGTGTTCCGAATTATTTGAGCTTCGGTTCATTTGAAGTACCGTTTGTGCTGCGTCGGTGTTTCGAATTATTTGAGCTTCGGTTCATTTGACGTACCGTTTGTACCGCGTCATTGTTCCGAATTATTTGAGCTTTGGTTCATTTGGCGTACCGTTATTGTACTACGCCGTTGTTCCAAATTATTCGAGTTTCTAGTTTCTCGGGCGTACTGTTATTATACTACGTCGTTGCACCGGCTCAATTTTCTGTTATTCATGGCGTTTTCCACGACTTTCGACTATGGAAATGCTTTTAGGTTTTTGATTTTTATTCTTGAGCCTGGTGTTATATTAGGGATTGAAGTTTCACCAGATTTGACTTTTGAGCAACATTCTTTTCGCATCATTTCTTCAGAGGTTGAGCGCCTTCGAAATAAAGATGTACTTCTTGTGAAAGTTCAATGGATCTCAAATCTCGAGGATAGCTCTTGGGAATCCAGAGAATTCAACGAGCGAACACGTTCGGACTTACTCATTCATGCTCCTTGTGGTGAACTTCTTATTTCAAATTTCCTTTTGTGTTGATATGCTTTTATGGTTGTTACTCTTTATTTTCTTCTTAAGTATTGCGAGGACGCAATTTCTTTAAGGAGGGGAGTCTGTAACAACCCGCATATTTATCGATTGTATATTTAAATATTTTATTTAAATATTTCATCGTTAGTCAGATTATGGTCCGAAAAGCTACTTTTTGCATACGGTCGAATTAGGACTCGAGACCCCTTCCATTGAGTTCAAAATACCGTTTGCAACCTTTTTGAGTATAAGCTTCGATATGTTTAGAGTAAGTTGATTTCTGCTACTTTTTCTATAGGGCTTTGGGTTTGGGTTCAGCCCATTTGCCCAATTCTGATTATATCAACCCAACCCCTCTCCACTTCTCTTCATTCATTCCTCATTTCCTAACTCTCTCAAGCTCAAGAAAATAATAGGGTAAAAGATTGGAAATTAGAATTCCTAAGCCCTAATTCCTTTGCAAAATCAAGTTCTAGCTCCAAATCCAAAGAGAAGCCATTGGTAAGCCTTCTCTTCATCTTCTCCAACTCTTTCCTTCTTCTATTTAAGAAATTCCTAAATCTAACTTTGGGAATGTTCTTCTTTTGAGCTTAGATTCAAGCTCATTTGGGTTGTGTTGAAGTGTGGTTGATTCTTCCTTTGCTTTCATGCTTCTCCTTCATTGATTTTGTGAAAAGGTGAGATTTTTATCTCACATCTAAGTCTATGATTATCTTTGATTGTTAGGTATGAATTCCTAACACTTATTCATGTGCATTTGATTTGGATTTGGATTATTTTTGTGAGTATTCCAATTTTTGGTGTTTTGGGTTCAAATCTTTAAAGATCCTAACTTTGATGTTTGAACATGTTTTTGGTGATGCATCGAGGAGCCAATAGGACAGGGTAACCGATGGGCGGAATCCCCTAGCGTCCGTGCTCGACCGGTTGCAAATTGAGTGAGAGTTTGCACTTCTATTAAATAGGGTAGGAATTGAAGAAATTATAGTTCGGCCGACCGAATCCCCTGGGTCGGTCGACCGAAGCTGTAGCCGAGACTTTCTGGCCTACTTTCGGTCGACCGACTCAGAGAGTCCGGTCAACCGACCTGCTTCTATTTCCCTGTTTTGCCTATTTGTGCTCGTTTGCTTTGCTTTTCCAATCTTTAATCGATTCTTCTTCTCCGATTAGTTGTTATCACCTTCGCCGACTTTGATAACTTCTATTTTTGGAATTTTTGGGTATTTTCACTTTGATGGATTCGATATCGATTTCTTTGGATTTTTATTCACGTCTTCAAATGTGAATTTTAGTGATTGATTGTTCTACAATCATTTTTGTGATTTGTCACTTTTAAAAACATAAAGGTTTTCAATACTAGTAGTAAATATCAAAATTCTTTCATCAAAATGATTTCAACTCTATTTTATTACAAAGCTCGTTTCTTAAACCGTTTTCCAGTCTATTAGTATATACAAACCTTTACCTCATTCGTATGAGAAATCTAATCAGACGGCTTAGTAAAACAAGTGGTATGAAACGCTTGCGTTTAGTTCGTCGGTTAATTCTTGGACTTATTCGATTGAACCTCTTGTGACAATTTTCAAGTGTAGATCTACAATTTGTTCGTAAATATTTAAGTTAAGCTAGTGGTTATGGGACATGAAGCTAAACTCATATATTTACTAGCTTAGTGTAATTGACACTTCTTGATGATCGATGATGATCATTTTATGGTTTATACTAGCAATGTGCGATGTCTCTTTGTCCATGTGGAGGACTGTACTTCATTTTATTGAGCTTCGTCTCATTTCTCGCATGTGTCGTATCTATTTAGGTTCGTCGATGTTTATTTACACATGGGTCGTATCTATTTAGGTGCGTCGATGTTTGTTTACTTCGTGGAGCAATCGGCTCAATAAGTCGAGGCATGGGACGTATCTTTTTAGGTGCGTCGATGTTCGACTTTGCATGGGGTGTATCTTTCTAGGTGCATCGATGTTAGACATTACATGGGGCGTATCTTTCTAGATACGTCGATGTTGATTTATGCATAGGACATATCTTTCTAGGTACGTTGATGCTTATTTATGCATGGGGTGTATCTTTCTAGGTGCATCGATGCTAGACATTACATGGGGCGTATCTATTTAGGTGCGTCGATGTTTGTCTTTGCATGGGTCGTACCTTTCTAGGTGCGTCGATGTTTGACTGTGCATGGGGCATCTATATTTAGGTGCGTCGATGTTCGGTCTATGGAATAACGTTCCGTTTGGGATTGACCATCCTTTTCTTGTGATTTCTAGATTTCTAATTGATGATTTCTGGAATCTATGTTTCACCAACTTTTACAATTGGCATTGATATGTATGTCATTTATTGTGGCTTGGTGAATTAAATAAAGAATATGACATTCTTTTTGTGCTATGAGATTCGTGAGATATTTGTATGATTTTCCTTTGTTGATTTCCTAATGTATACTTGTCGAGGTAAGACATTTTTGGTTATCATACGTTTTAATTATATCTCTTCTTATATCTCATTTTATTTGATAATTATAGCTAGACTGATCCGTTTATTATTTTCTTCTTAAACAATACTCGGGTCAGACTGAGATATTACATGTGCTTCCTCATGACTTCCTATCTAGGATCATCACCTGACTTTTTGGCTAACTACACTAGATTATTAGTTTTTGATTGTTATACATTTGAGATATAGACTACATGATGTATAATTATTCTTTTGTCTAGCACTTGTATCTTTTCTTTTGTGACATTGTGGATCTTGTAGACTGCTACTCTGATGAACACTTCTATGTGTTATATTCATATCTATTTCTGCCATTGTGATATGAATTATCTGTGACTGATTTATGTTATGCTTATTTCTATATTTGTTTCCGAAGATATTATAGCCACTGTGTAGTAGTTTTGAGTTTGTATCGGCATGTCGGATTCCCCCTTTGAATGCAAGTTATATTTTTATCTGGCATATCGGTGCTCGCACAAAGCAATTACACGGATGGTCGCTCCTCAACGGTCTTATTCTCCGCGCTAGTTGACGGCATTACCCCGTAGTGTCCTTGGCTAGCATGAGTATAGAGGTAGGGCGTCACAGGTGTTCTAGTTATCTGATTCAAATTGCAAAGGGTGTGGTGGTTACCCTAGTCAAATTCCAATAGATGTCCTTGCCACCAGATTCAAAGTCAAGAGGTTTAAAGAGCATTCTTGCCAACTGATTTAAAATCAAGACATGATTAGTGAAATTCTGTATAGGGTAGATGGCTGAATGTAGGATTGGGAATCTAAACCATTATAAAATTCTTGGTGTCTTCTTTATTTGCACTTATACTGCATTTACTTCTGATAGTTCAATGATTATATTAATACCTATATTTGAATTTTCCATGTTAAAGTTTGGAATTTGCAATTTTATTGATAAAAAGTTTAAATATACTATTCACTCCCTTTTAGTGTAAAATAGCCTTAAGATTCATTTCTGTATACTATATATTAGGTTATCACACCCGTCATCACGCCGTCTACATTTAGTATCAAAGCATATGTTTTAAAAAACTCATAATCTAATTTTTGAAAATTTTAATGGCTACTAACACCAGTAGCATACTTTTTAAAACTTTTGTTTAAGGCCAATCAATTACTAGATCCCCACTTTTTGATGGTACAAATTATGCATATTGGTCATGTAGAATGAAAATTTATTTATAATCTAATGACTTTGAAAGTTAGAGTATTACCCAAGGTGAGTTTAGGAAACCTAAGATTGCATATGCTTAGTGGACAAATGAGAAAAAGGCATAAGCACTTAGTAATTCAAAAGGTATTGATATATTGTTCTGTTCACCAGATAAAATTGAATTTATGGAGTTTCTTTATGCAAGTCTGTATACGAAATATAGAGAATGCTGCAAGTTACATGCAAAGGCACTAGTAATGTTAAATAAACAAGATTTCTATGTTAACCAACCAATTTCAGTTATTTAAAATGAAACCAAACGAGTCTATTTATGACATGTATTCTAGATTTCAAGAATATTACATGCTTTAATTCATTAGAAAATGAATACACTGAAGAGGATCAAGCTCGAAAGATTCTTAATTCACTAACAAGTGGATGAGATCAAAAGATTCTGTCCATAGAAGAAGCCGATGATATATATACAATGAAAGTAGAAGAATTAAGAAGTAATTTAATGTCATATGAAGTTCGGTTATAGGGTAGAAAGAAAAGCCGGTTAGGTGAGGAGAAAACACTAGCATTCAACGCTATTTATGAAGATGGATGATTAGATGACAATAAGAAAATGACATTTATGACTAGGAACTCCAAAAAATCCTTGAAGTATAGAAAAATAAACAAATTCAAAAGGATCGATGGGAACCCAAACAAATCATGAGCAAAGATAACATCAAATGCTTTAGAGCAACAAAACTAGACACTTTAAAAGGGACTATCTAAGTAAAAAAAAATTGAAGTTCTCTCCCTAACATAAACTCCATCAACAAAAAGAGGAAATGTGCTTATTATGCGACATGGGACGATTCAGACTCCATATCAAGCATAGTGACTTTTCAAATCCTCAGAATTTAATATTTTTGACTTTCACTGTTCCCAGTTGCCCAATACTATTTCTGGTCACTGTTTCCAGTTGCCCAATACTATTTCTGGCTCGTCCTTTTACTCTACCCTTTCTTCTTTGCTCTGTGTTCATTGAAGAAGAAAAATATATTAAAATATATGTGAAAGTTTATATTTTTGTAGCTTTTATTCTCTTCCACCTTAATCACGTTGCTCATCCATGGTTCTCCGCCTTGTCTTTGCCGACGACCCCTCTACCACAACTAAAGTCCTCATCCACTCGTTGCCCTCCACCTCTGATCCTTCTCCGACAGCTGGGACATCCCAGCCACTTCCACTTCGCCTCCCTCTCCACGCCACCAGCCATAGCCCCTCCAACATCACCCACTAACCCATGCGCATGATAGCTACTCCAACCCGGCCTACTGTCCTACCACCAAAAGCCGACTCCACCACTTCCGCTTCCTCTGCCTCTTAAACTTCCTCCGAACAGATCCGCGACCCTGACCAAACCCATCCCCTCCAGATCTGCCATCTTATCTTTAACGTGGCAGCTTCCTTTCTTTTGTTGACAGCACAACCCATCTCCTCCTCGCAACCTCTCTCCCTTCGTCACCGAACATAGCCGCCGCACCTTGAACTTCTCCCACTGCCCATCTCCACGGTAGCAACCTTGGTAGTAACCTAACCTCGCCTCCGAGCAAACTGAGCCACCGTCCACCACTTAAAGCTCCATGCGAACAACCTGCAACACACCTCTGAGCCTACCATGTAGCAAGATGCCTTTCTCTGCCACCACTCGCCAGTCGGCCTTGATCCGCTTCCCCTCCCGAACACACAACCCATGTTATTGTTGTTGTGTTGTGATGTTGTATTGTTGCCGTGATGACTTACATGATTGTCAGACTTCTCATTTGATCTACCATGTCAGCATCAACTTGCATTGCATTATCATTGATTCTAAAAATGGTATTTGTTTTAGAATCTATGTTTCTTTATTACATTGCCCTTACTTATAGCCAAGACAACTACGGTTTTGACATTTAGTTGGTTTCCATTTCGACACCACTTCTTACCAAAATATACTGTCATTTTCATCTAAGGGTAGTGCAGTTTTTGGAAATTCAAAGTCCGTATTAACTTTGGTTAGAACTCGAGCAAAGGAAATGCATATTCATGCAACAGCTTCTATTCATCTTTGAAAAAACAGAGGGAGGAGACAAAAGAGGTATATATATGTTAGTATTATGTAATATGTGATGTATATAAGCATGGACGTACGTGTGTGTGTATATGATGCGTTGAAAGGCAATATATATTTGTTATTAAATATTGATTTTAAAGTGTATGTATATAACTATATGTAGTTATTTATAAGGCATAAGATCTGTTTACATAATTTCTTATATAAGTTGTTTATAATATATAGTTATATAAGTCGTATATAATGTTGTTATATATATATATATATATATATATATATATATATATATATATATATATATATATGAGTTTATGTAAGTTTTATGTAATTTGCTGTCTACATATATAAGTTTATATAGGATGTCTATAATCCATCTGGTTGTATATATAAGTTTATATAAGTGTATATATGATCAGTTTGAGTTTATTTATATATTATAATAAAGTAAGTTTATATTGGTTTTATAATATTGATTTTTAATATAATATGTATATAATTCCATATATTAGTCTATATATATAAGCATATACATGAGTGATTTTCAAGCATAATTTATCGGTTTTATGTTAAATGCTAATATGTGTTTAAATTAAAATATGATTTTGATCCATATATATATATAAATATATATAAGTTCACTTATAAAATTGATCTTCAACAAATCCAGTTTCATCGTGCCTTGCTTTTGTCTCGCCAATGTCCAAATTGGTCGCAGTAGCTTTTGATTTGCTCGTGTCCGTATCTATGTGAGTGTCCATGTCACTATCTTCTCTATCGTTGTTCTCTAAGCCTCAAAAGGTGAGCAATCACTCATGATTAATATTTTTATATTTAGTAAATTTAATTCACGGAAAATGACGATTGAAATATGTTGTGAATTTGAACTGTTAAACTATTAATTGTTAAATATGATGTGCCATCATCTATAATTTTTTACCTATGACATATGACACTTTAACCTGTATATATATTATACTTAAAATTGTTACCGATGATATGTGCCTACTGTTGATATGTTATGTTATTATTATATTTGTTCTCACTCGTGTAAGTTACTTGTTAGTTTAGAATTCCCTATGGGTTGAAATGATACTTACCCGAACGATCTTATATATTAGGAAAAAAATCATTATTGGTTGAAATGATAAACCCAAATATTTCTCATTTATTTTAAAATTTGAGATTGTGGGTTGAAATTATATATATCCATAAATATTTAATTTTCGGATTGAAATGATAAATATCCATATCATTTGACCATAGGATAGAAAATTTTATATGGACACCGTTGGTCTATATTTTGAAAATGATTTCCAAAGTTGAAAGGAAATATATAGGTTTTAATGAATATTGTTTTTAAAATATAATATATAAATGCTATTTTATATATGTATGAAATTTAATTTTTAAAGGAATATGTTTTGGAAATTTTAATTTATAGGTTAGTTTTGGAAAATATAAAACTTCAGATTTACTTGTAATTTTATTATTTTAAAAATATATAAAATAAGAGTTAATATAAAATGAATTTAATAATAAGATTTAATTTAATAAAAATTTAGTTTAATTAGTATATGATATGTTTAAGCATTTATTAAAATTTATATTAATATATTAAAAATAATTTTTTTATATAATTATATAATAGAGGTCGGGAAAATATATTAATATTGACTCTAAATTTAAATTGGTTAATAACTGAATTAAATAAGAATTTATTTGAACTTATTGACTTTGAAATTTTGAAAGGTGTGATTTATAACTTGATTTGATAAAAAGTGATTGAATAAATATTCTCAACTTTAAATAAAACTAAGACTGAATATTTAATATTGATTCAAATTTATAAATTGAGATTTTATTTAATTGTTATTAAAATGATTAAGTGGATATTTTCTAATTTGAATAAAAAATTTAAGTTAAATATTGAAATATAAATGAAGCTTATATTGTAAATGTTTGAATATTTAAACTTTGAATCTTTTTGGAATTGAAGTGATGGTTCAAATGGGGACTTGAAATCGATAAAAAAATTTAAATGGTTTATTGAGAATTTGAATTGAATCTTTAACCTTTTTAATTGAAATTGTTGAATTGGGATTGATTTAAACTGAAATTTAGGAATTCAAGTTGATTTTAATCGATTTGTGAAATTGGAGGAAACTAACTTTATTATATAAAGTATTTTTAATACATATAAACTATTTTAATATATGAACTATTTAATCGATAACCTATTTTTAAATATAAATTATTTTTAACTTATAACTATTTAAAATATGTATAAAACTATTTTCAATGTTTAAACTATGTATGTTGGAACTGTTATGATTTAGATTTAATGGATTTAAATACTAATATTTTGATATGATGGTTTAAACTAATTGTTAATATGATTTTGGAAGCGATATGTTTTGAAAAGAATATGATATTTTGATATGAAGTAAAAATTGTTTAAAATGAATATAAAAGCGATTTTTATGAAATGACCACGGTGTAAAATAAGCGTTTGGTTGTTAAAGAGACCGGGATTGGATATTGTCATACTCTCTGTCAATACCGAAAACCACTTTAACAATAGTATACGTAGAGGAGATTCCAGAACGAAGTAGGAAAGTTTGGTGACGATTCTGTATGAGGCATTTACGTAGCCCTGAATCCCGTGAGTCAGCTTAGATGTGACTAAAACAGGATCCATGCCGGGCCAAGTGAGGTCTTTCCTCCGACCGGACACATTTCTTCGATACCATTCTATTACTTTGTGATTTGATTGGGTGCACCTTTGATTTGGGAGTGTGTCTCGAGGTGGGTGGTAGTAGCTGCTATGTGTTACCATCGATCCGGATTGCAAACGGTATATCAACCCGGCATTGCCTCGCATGCCATGTTCACATGCCCTATCGCACTTTCTACGGGTTTGTTTTGTACTGTACCTATGGGGTGTCCTCTTGGTAAACCACCGGTTTAGTGCAGCTTACAGCATTGTATAGACTACGGTAATATATCAAATGTGTTAAAGGGGATATGGTTAATACCTTAACGCTATTTTAATACTTTACTTTACTGATAAACATATTATAATAGCGTATATTACTACGTAGTAGATAGTTCCATGGATCCTTAGAGGATGGAAATCCCAAGCATCCTTTAAGTTACTTGTATTTCGGTTGACATTTCACTTGAGTTAAATTTACTGATATAATAATGTTAATCCTGACTCGAGTGTTTTGTGTTCTGCTATATGCTCGGGTCAGACTGAGTGTCATATCATTTCCGACTCTCTTTCGGAGCTTGGAGCTTCGCTTGAAGTTCGGTCTTTATCTATTCAGCTTCTCAGTTGTTTCCAGTTGATTTGTTCAGACTTATCATTGTTTCTGTATTAGATTCCATTATAGTTGAGATATTCATTGTATTTGTTTCAGACTCTGATGTTTATATAGTAGCTTCATGAACTAATATTTATCTATTTCGCTGCTTATTGTTATATTACTCTAGGTCCGTGATTCTGTGATTGGTTTATTTACCATATATGCTAAGTTTTATCTAATATAAATTAATGATCTTTTGTTTTGAGAAACTCAAGTCTGACAAGTGTGGATGATTGTCGATTTGAACGGTTCGAAATACAAGGTCGTTACAAGTGGTATCAGAGCTCTGGTTTAGGCAAAACTTAACATATGGAGTAAAATTAATTACAGAATCATATTCGTTCGAGCTTAAGATTCCTATCTTAGGACCATCTTTGATGAGGATCTTCTTTGAATCTTTGGAATTTTCGCTTGTTCGAAAATCCATTCGTGTCTTACTTGTTCGTGTTCTTCTTGATACTGGAGCATCCCATAGCTTCAACCTCAATTGTCAAGTTCATCCTTTTGTGCGATTAATCCCATCAGTGGTCTCGCCAACCTTAGTATGATTTGTAAATGGGTAAAACTTCTTTAAAACAAGTGTCGAACCACCAGAGATTGCTACATCCGCTGTTTTGATGCTGTTATCTCTTGCTAAACCCGAATCGTTTCTTAAGTAGACGATCCTGGTAATTCTTTTGTGATCGAATGTTGAATGCCTTAAAATTTTGCAGGCAGTCTATCCTTTTGCTCGATGCTCAGCCTAGTGATCTTGACTCCACCCCGATAGACAGGGAATATCCTGATGATTAGTGAATCACATCTCTCCCATTTAAGCAAGAATTTGAATTCTGCTTCGGTCTTATTCTTATAGTTCTACCCGTTGCCTTCCTTCCGGGTGAATGGTTTCTATGAACGGTTAGTCATACCTTTTGGATTAACCAATGCTCTTTCCCTCTTCATCGATCTCTTGAATCAGGTTTTTGCGACGTTCTCAACCAGTTTGTCCTGGTTTTGGTTGATCGTATTCTTGTTTTTAGTCTCGGTTGACCCGGTTAAGTTCACCGCGATTAATATAAATCTATCCATCCCTCTTCTATTTTAATTTAAGTATCTTTCTTCCCTTCGAGTCTATCTTCTTGATTAGAATACTCTTTGATTAGGGTCTCTCTGAAGTTGAATCTCTATCCTTGTTCTAAATCCATTCTTGAATCAACCTATGAGAGAAATTGTTTGTACTTAATATAAAAATGTTTTGTATTGTGTCGTTTGAGTTGTTAAGTTTGAATTTTGGGTTTCGATCGATACGTCTGGCCAACGCTATCGATAGGAATTTCAAAACACTTGAACAGAGCAAACTGACACAATATTGTTTTCAAAATTGGTAGATGAAATAAATTGTATATAATTGTATTCTACATATAAAGGTATAATTTTCTGAAATTGGATAGTTAAATAAACGGTTGTTAGAAATGATAATACTAGATTATCATTTATAGTTTGCTAACATTCCAAAATTGTTAATTATTATTGGATATTATAAGGTGATGAAATATTAAAACATGGTTTATAAATCTGACTTGCAAATGAAAGAATTTAAATTAAGGATTTGTGAAATTAACTTCCGGTGCTCTTCAAAATTTGATTCAAAAGTTTTGAGAAAATATTTTCGAATGGAAATTGTTTCAAATATTTTTAAAGGAAGTAAGTTTATACTCTCCTAGTTTATTGTTGGAAAATAATTTCGGTGATGACTGTAGCATCATCGACATCCATTTTCGAGTCTCAAAGTGGAGAAACTATTCAGTAGCTTTGCTACACTTTTGTTTTGGAAAATGGATTTGATTTAAATTTCTTGAATATGTTTTTTTTGTACAAAAATATATATATTTATTTTAAAATGATTTGAAGTGAAACCAAAAATTTAATTCCTAACTTTATATTAAGTAATGGTGCTCAATTATCGAGATGAAGTAATTTTTTTTTGAATAGTTGGTATATCTAAAATAAGAAATAAATTGAACAACTTTAAAACAGTTGAACAAGAATAAAAATTAATTTTTTTAATACTCAATTACATTCCAAAACATATATATATATCTTACCTGAAATATTCAAAAGTTAAAAATGTAATGAGAATATGTAATTGAATAAAATATAATACAAATATAAGCAATAGGATGTTCACAAATGAATTTTGATAAGGGAATTTATAAATAAAATTAAACTTGCTATAATGAATTTTTATACATTTGTGTTATGGTATAAAAGTGTAAGTGGAACAAATTGAGAAAAAAATACTATTTAAGTTATTGGTTATCAACTTAGGAAATGAACAGGTAATATATAAATTTATATCTTGGAAACTGGTTGTGATACAAAGGAAAATTTTCAAAGAACTGTGAAATTGAATTTTGAGGAGAAATTAACTTAACTAGAGTCAAATGGATAAAATAAAATAAATAAGTTAAATAAAGTAAACTTTATTTTGAATGAATTTTTTTGTAACAAATATAAATAAATTGGAATTAGATCAAATGAATGAAATATCTTTAATTGTAATCAACAAAATGAGAATACAATAAATATTTATTGATTGAATAAACAGTTTGAAACCAAATTTGTTGAATATTAATCAATTTAAAAATAAATAAATTTATATGGTTTTGAATTAACAAATTTCGAATTAAATATAATAAATGAAATAAAATAAATGAAAAAGTGTTGTATCTGGTGGTATGTAATTCAAATCTACCTTTCTTTTTAGTTACTTCTATTCTCCTATCACGCTCCTTTTCGGGGACGAAAAGTTTTGAGTAGAGAAGAGTGTAACGACTTGAGAATTTTAGCAATTTTTATAACGTAATTAACTATTTTTTTATGAAATTCAAATAATAAAATTTTGAAATGAAAATTTAATATTTAAATACGACTATTTAATCAAGCAAATGCTAAATTTTATTGGAAAATATGAAAGTTGTTTGTTTGTGAAATTTCAAATTTAGATTTAAATTAGTTAAATTGTTGAAAATTAAATATTTTCGAAAACTAGATATTTTTATATGATAAAAATGTAAATTATTTTCTAGGCGAGATGTAATATTTTGTCTCGTCCAGTTTGGACTAGTATAGCCCCGTTTATCTTATTTTCGGCATATTAGCAGCATTTTCAACAGCGAAAAATTGATTTTTTATAACTTGGTCGTATCGTTCATATCTATATACTATTCTGTTTGTCTTCTCTTGCCGATCTTCGTAGTATATTCAATTATGCATTTCGAAGTCCGGTACGCAACGAAATCCGGAGAAACAGATAGCTGTATTGGTACCCATTTTGGAGCTTTTGATATTCTGTGACCATTCCATTGTCAAGCAGCTAAAAACAAATGGTCACTACTTGTCAAATCCTCAGAATGTAATATTTCTAACTTTCACTATTCCCAGTTGCCCAATACTATTTCTGGCTCGTCCTTTTACTCTACCCTTTCTTCTTTGTTCTGTGTCTATTGAAGAAGAAAAATATATTAAAATATCCATGAAAGTTTATATATCTGTAGCTTTTATTCTCTTCCATCTTAAGCACGCTGCTTGTGACGCCCCACCTCTATACCCACGCTAGCCTAGGACACTACAGGTAATGCCGTCAACTAGCGCGAAGAATAAGGCTGTTGAAGAGCGACCATTCGTGTAATTGCTTTGTGCGAGTACCGATATGTCAGATAAAAATATAACTTGCATTCAAAGGGGGAATCCGACATGCCGATACAAACTCAAAGCTACAACACAGTGGCTATAATATCTTTGGAAACAAATATTAACATAAATCAGTCACAAAAGTTCATATCTCAAAGGCGGAAACAGATATGAATATTACACATGAAAATGTATATCAGAGTAGTGGTCAAGCAAGATCCACAATTTCACAAAAGAATAGTTACAAGTGCTACACAAAAGAATAAGTATACATCAATGAGTCTCCATCTCGAATGCATACAACAAAATGAACTACTAATCTAAGTAGTTAGGCAAAAGTCAGAATAGTAAACACCAGAAGTAGAGTAAAGTGGTAGCACCTGTAACATCTCGGTCTGACCTGAGTATTATTTAATAAGAAAATAATAAACGGACTAGTCTAGCTATAAATATCAGATAAACTGATGTAGAATAAGAGATATGACAAAAACGTAAGATAACCATAAAGCCATACTATGATAAGTATGTAATTGAAAATCAACAAGAGATTAATCAATATCACAAGAATCTTCTCAAAGATAAAAAGGAATGTCATACTCTATATTTTTATTCACAAAAAGTTAATGACACACAAATTCACCAATGCACAAATAATGATAAAGCTTATCAATGTAAATCACGAAAATTGGTGAAACACAAATTCTAGAAATCAATCAATAGAAATCCAGAAATCACAAAAAAAGGGGAAAGAGGCCTGTCACTAGAACGAGAGCATTAAAACTCACCAACACGTGTATCACTAAAACGGAAAGCTATTCCATGGTTGCTAACCATTAATTTTGAGCCGAGGCTCCATTAAAACGGCCTGAAGACCATGAGCCGAAGCTCCACTAAAACGGCCCGAAGACCATGGGTCGCTATCCCACCAAGCCGAAGCTCCACTAAAAACGGGGTTTAGTCTCCCTCGCAGATAAAGAGAAATCGCACATTGCTAGTCTAAATCACAAAATGATCATCATTGATCGATAAGTGTAAATTACATTAAGCTAGTAAATAAATGAGTTTAGCTTCATGTCCCATAACCACTAGCTTAACTTAAATATTTACGAACAGATTGTAGATTTCTACTCGAAAATTGTCACAAGAGATTCAATCGAACAAGTCCAAGAATTGACCGACGAAGTAAACGCAAGCATTTCATACCACTTGTTTTACTAAGCTGTTTAATTAGATTTCTCATATGAATGAGGTAAAGGTTTGTATATGCTAGTAGATTGGAAAACGGTTTTATAAACAAGCTTGATATTGAAAATAGAGTTGAAATCGTTTTGATAAAAGAGTTTTACTATTTACTACTAGTATTGAAACCTTTACATTTTTAAAAGTGAAAAATCACAAAAATGATTGTAGAAACAATCAATCACTAAAATCTCACGTTGAAAGACGTGAATTAAATCCAAAGAAATCGATTCCAAATCCATCAAAAATGGATATACCCAAAAATTCCATAATAGAAGTCATCAAAGTCGATAATAAATTATAACAATAAATCGGAGAAGAAGAATCGATTAAAAATTGGAAAAGCAAAGTAAAATGAGCATAAATAGGCAAAACAGGGAAACAGGAGCAGGTCGGTCGACTGAACTCTCTGAGTCGGTCGACCGGACCAGAAAACAGAGAAGTGCTCTGGTAGCAGGTCAGTCGACCGGCCTACTGTGTTCGGCCGACCGAACCCTGTTTTCAGCACTTCCCAGCCTATCTAAACAGTGGGGAGGGCAATCTCACCAAATTGCAATCGTTCGAGCAACGGCGCTAAGGCTTTATGCCAATCGACTACCCGACCCTATATGCTCCTCGATGCATCACCAAAAACACGATCAAACAACAAAGCTATGATTTTTAAACATTTGACTTCAAAACACCAAAAATTGGAATATTTACAAAACCAATCCAAATCAAAATCAAATGCGCATGAATAAGTATTAGGAATTCATACCTAACAATCAAAGATAATCATAGACTTAGATTGAGATAAAAATCTCACCTTTTCACAAAATCAATGAAGGAGAAGCTTTTTAAAACAAGCTAAGATCAATTCATCTTCAACAATAACTCAAGAAGCTTCAATCTAAGCTTACAAGTAAAATATTTCCTAAGTTAGGTTTAGGAAATTCTGAAATTGAAAGGTGAATGAGTCGGAGAAGAAGAAGGAGATGCATACTAATGGCTTCTCTTAGAATTTGGAGATAGAGCTTGGATTTTGCAAATTAACTAGGGCTTGGAATTCTAATTTCCAATCCTTTCCTCCATTATTCTCTTGAGCTTGAGAGAGTTAGGAAATGAGGAATGAATGAAGAGAAGTGGAGAGGGGTTGGGTTGATATAACCAGAATTGGGCAAATGGGCTGAACCCAACCCAAAGCCCTATAGAAAAAGTAGCAAAAATCAACTTACTCCTAGCATATCGAAGCTTATACTCAAAAGGTCGCAAATAGCATTTTGAACTCAATGGAAGTGGTCTCGAGTCCTAATTCGACCGTATGCAAAAAGTAGCTTTTCGGACTATAATCCGGCTAATGATAAAATATTTAAATACTCAATCGTAAAATATGCGGGTTGTTACATTGCTCATCCATGGTTCTTCGCCTTGTCTTTGCCGATGACCCCTCTACCGTAACCAAAGCCTGCATCCACTCGTTGCCCTCCACCTCCGATCCTGCTCTCACAGCATTTGCGACTCACCTTCGGAGCTTGGAGCTTCGCTTGAAGATTGGTCTTTATCTATTCAGCTTCACAGTTGTTTCCAGTTGATTTGTTCAAACTTGCCATTGTTTCTATATTCGATTCCATTGTAATTGAGATATCCATTGTATTTGTTTCAAACTCTGATATTTATATAGCAGCTTCATGAACTGCTATTTATCTATTCTGCTGCTTATTGTTATATTACTCTATGTCTGTGATTCTGTGATTGATTTATTTACTGTATATACTAAGTTTTGCCATATATAAATTAACAATCTGTTATTTTAAGCGTCTGACACGTGTGGATGATTGTCGATTTGAACAGTTCGTAATACCTAGTCATTACAAATAGCATTTCATATTCATTACATAATCCATTCGGAATCCCACGTTCAAGGAAAATATAATTATGACAAAATACTCCAAGAGCGACATATGAATATGCCCTCTTGGTTAATCAGAGTTAAATACTTGGTAATTATAGAACTTTGCAATTACATCTATAGTGATCAAATTAAATGACATAGCAGATTAGATAAGGACTCCTAGATTGCTGGATTGCCTCCTGCATGTCTTCGGAAGCTTATTTGTCCAACTGTATACCTGAAATCCCTTACTTCTGACCTACTCAAATGAATACCTGAGAGTTTAAGGGGAAAAAAATTCGGGTCAGACAAAAAGTTAGGTATGAATAATAACCTAACATCTTGAACCAAAAAGAGATATTTAGCGAGACCACGCCGCTGAGTGGAACGGGTTTAACCCTCACTCAACACATTAACCATATACTTTGCTTCTACATCCATAATGATTAGAAAATAGAAAATAAGCATTTGCAGTCGTGAAATATACGTATCACTACCGTGCCGATTTATTAGACTATCTATCTTAATTCTCATCTAACTGTCTTAATTACAAATGACTATCTATCTTATATTTATATGGACTACCCATCTCATATGTAATTATTTGAATTACCATCCCCTACAATATGGACTACCCATCCTACATGGTGTCATTAACAAAGTTATATGGACTATCCATCTCACATATAAACCTTTTTATGTATTATCTATCCCCCCATGCGGACTACCCATCGTATATAGTTTTATTTATTTAAATGATGTTGACTATCCATCACACATTCTATAGTTTATCTAAGATTATTATGAACCCTAAATTTACCATATGGAGACTATCCATATCCAGCATGATGTGGACTATCCATCCCACATTCCTAATTTTCCAAGGATGACTATGAACCAATCACTTATCAATTTAATTCATGTTTAACTCACATGTTCAACCTATGTCAATTGGTATCCCAAATTAGGTTGCATCCCCCTTTTAACTTATAACATCTCAAAATGATAAACATTGGTATCTTCAATGGTTGGTGTCGAAATTTATAAAGCATATAGCATATTTAAGTTAATCTACATTGGTACCCTCAATGAACATTGTCGAAACGAAAGCATAGGGCTATCCCCATTAAAATAGAAGGTACACAACGTACATGCCACACTTTTCGATGTTGAACCTCAATCCAAGGTTAAAAAACAAAATTTTAGATTTTTACAAATGATATGGCTAACTGCCAAAATTATAAGGTAAGCGACCTTCTTAAACATTGGCTATTTCATCATTTTTAAAACATAGTTTTAATTTGCATAAACCTAGTCTTGCTGGCCTTAAAATCAAGAGATGCGACATCTATGCTGCATTAAAACATAATAAACCTTTATCCAAGGTTTGAAGTCAAAAAATTAAATTTGTCTAAAGTTTAAAACCTTATGTCAATAACGAGATTACCGTCTTCCTTATGATATGCGTTATTCACATAAGAAATACTTAACTTTATAGTTTGTATGCCATCTCAGCCTACCAGGCCTTAGGGGCGACATCCAAGAAATGAGGCAACGAAACTAGGGAGCATCATTACCAAAATAATGGTGTATAAAAATTGCTGACATGGAAGAATAGTGGCATCAAAACTAGTGGCATCGGTAAAAGAACGTTATACTTAGCATACTTCGGCCATTACGCCACCAAATATATATGGTCGAAGTAAAAAACAAGCTTCATCACTGCCTCTATGTAGATGATATCAAAAATAATCAAAATGGTGGTAAATGAAATCATTTAAAACAATGGTGAAAACAAGTGGAATTAATGATTACGACATTCAAACTTTTAAAAAGTTAAATGATTTACGAGATTACGATGCCACCAATATTAGATTGCCGATAATGTCCACAATGACCTGTTTGGAATCATTCCATAACTACCTCAGTAGTTTTCATAAGCTTCCCTCCATATCGACGATGACTCTCATAGCTGAGGCATTATCTTAGCTTCAGTATGGACTAGGGCGACATGGCATTATCGTAATTATCGTTAAAACTGATTTATTACTTCTAAAAGCAATTACTTTTCATCAAATCTTAGCTCAGGTTAAATTCCTATTAAATAAGGCTATCTTTACCCAAAACCTTTTCTAAAACTACCACAACCTATTTTACCTTCCCAAAACATATATGAAGATAATTAATTAATATCTTAATTAATTATTAATTAATATCTTAATTAATTATTAATTAATATCCTTAATTAATTATTAATCTAAATCCTTAATTGATATACTTAATTAATATCCAAGACTATTGATATTCTTTTCCATATAAAAATATTGGGGCCAAAAATTATATTTAATTATTTTAACAATTAAAACTTGAATTAAACACAAGTTCCACCTTAGGAAATTCATAAAATATTCAATTTAAATTGAAAAATTATGAAACTAAAAACCCATCTCCAAATTATCGTTTTACATAACATATCAGAAGATCAAAGCAAATGAATATTAAAAAATTAGGCTTTACCCTTAAAACCTATTCAAATAATTACATAAAAATTCTATAAACCATTATTTTATCCAAATAATGAATATACAAACCAAAACATAGCATAAATCATCAAACAATTTAAGTATTACCCAAAGCCGAATTACAAAATAACTAACATAGATGGTTATCCTATTATTCGCCTTAATATTGGATGACGAGATTGAGAATTGCTTTCCTAAAGCTTTATCTTTTAAATCTCTTGATTTCCTCTTTCCTTTTCCCTTCATTAATGGTCGTCCTTCTCTCTTTTTCTTTGATTGTTTATATTGGTGAAAAATAAGAGTGAAATGGGAAAGTTGATGGTTCAAAGGATAAAAGGATGGCTATTCATATTTTGCCCCTCTCATTTACTCCCTTCTATATTAAGCTTAAAACAATCTTATTTATTAGTTAGTTAAGGCCTGACCATGTCAGTTATCAAATCTCATCTCCCAGTCTCAATACAATATACCATTTAATCTATCCAATCATGTTTCTTGAATAATGTTAAACTAAAATTAGGGATGTTAAAATAATCCAATTAATGTAGAAAGTGAATCTGAGAAGGAAGAGGATGAGGAAGAAGAGGAAGCAGAGCAAGAAGAGGAGGAAGTGGAAATGGACGTTGACGACCAAAATGAAGTTAGATGTGTTGAAGAAGTAACTTTTGATGCTAATGAAAATTTAGTGGAACAAAAGGGGAATTTTTTTTCATTATCCGAATTGTAGCATTCAAAAATCTCTAATCATCAAGGAATGTTGTTAGGATTATTTATTTGTGTGTATGTTTGTAGATGTATTTATTAAAAGTATGCAATTGCATTTGTTTTATATAATGATATTTTAATTTGTATCCAATATAACTAGTACTGTTATGACATTGCTATATATATATATATATATATATATTTAAAAGTTTTGCATACTATTAATAAATGATTATAGCACATATAAACAAAGAATATTGATTATAGCATGTAGAAAATGTTAATTTACGCTTTGGAAATAATAATTACTATAAAATTTATAAAATAATTAAATACTTAACCAAATATAATTCATAATTGTTTGAAGAAAAACATGTATGCTGATATACAGTAAATCTATATATCAACCCATAACGATCAAACTAATTTTTTTAATTTTTTTAAGAGTGAATACATATTAAAATTTCTCTTCTATAAATACACATTTAACAATAGAGATACGTCCATATCTTCTTCTCTAAAAATTATGATTTATTTTCAAATAAAAATGGATTAATGGAAGAGTATTTATAAAGAGAATTTGGGTAACAACATAGAAGAAACACTACAATCTTTCAGAAATGCTTTCTATGTAATTTTAAGAAATAAAAAAATATTTAGAACTAAATAAGAAGCAAATGATTCAAGAAAATGAAAGGCATCTCACATCACTTCGATGCTTCGTATGCTATGTATTAAAGGAACAAATTTTCTTATTTCTAAAAAGACCAATTACAAAGAGATCAATGATGAAGACATGGAATAACTTGAAGACTGGGAAGAAAATTTCGTTGAAGCAATTTTTGGTCTAGATGACAAATAGGTAAAAGTTCCATCAAAGGGACCATGATTTTTACAAAATAATTGTTTACATATTTTTTGTATTATTTTATGTTTTGTTGTTTGTTTATTATGTTTCTTAAATTAATGTACTTGATGTGAATATATATATATGTATATTTACATATGTAAATATATTAATAAAAGTAGTATTTTATTGATTTTTTGATGACTTTTTAAATATTACTTCTCCCATAAAAAGATAAATGCTAACTTCCTATGCAATATCCATAGTGAATATATGATGTTCATCATCAAAAATAGGAATATTTTAACTAATTACAAAATTCACTAAAAGAACTTATTATCCATTTTTGTTGATGACAAAAGGGGAGAAGTTATATAAAATGTAAAGGACAAAATGATATGGGGAGTTGTATACCGTATATTCAAAGGGAGTTAGGTAGTGATTTTAACTAAATAATATTATATCTTATAACAAAATATTTAATGGTTGTCATCATTAAAAAGGGAGAGATTTTTAATACCTAAGATATTTATTTTGATGAACCATATAAATATTGTTACTAATGTTTTCTCAAGTTATACAATATATTTTGCCAGATATTAGGAGTATTTAACAAGTCTATACAAGTGATGATTGAATAAAAGCTTGAAGAACTGATCAATATAAATCAAGAGTTGGTTGAGATATATTTGAAGACTTATAAGTTTTTAAGAATTAAGGAATAAAAGCATGAAGAGATCAAGACATTTGAGTTAGTATTTTGTCGAGTCATAGATTAATGTTAAAGACTGAGTAGTATCGTAGCTTTGATTATCTTCACATTGAAAATTATTTTTCTACTCAAAATGTTTTTTATAACATAAAAATATTTAATTTCATTATAGAATAGATTTTAATAGAGTTTTTATGAAGAAATATATTTTAAAACATATTCAAAGTGTTTCTGAAATTAAACAAATTAATTTGTATATGTTAACATAACAAAAATATGTATGAGGATATATAGACCATTGAGATGTTTTATAAATTTTCAAAAAAGAACCTTTTGGTGCCATCATTTCGCGAATGGGTGCAACTCTTCGAACTCTATTAAAGGCCTCTGAATTTGAATTTTTAACAATAGTTCTAACTACTTTATTATCTCTTTCTCTCTCTTCTCTTTCATTCTCTTTAAGATTTCAATGAAGTGCTTTTGATTTCTACATCAATTCACTTTTTCTACATTCATGCAAAATATCAAAAGTAGATTCACTTCTATTCTACATCATTGACTATCTAATCTTCACTCGATTCTACTCAAAGTGAAGATATTCAACTATTGAAGATCTATAAGAAATTGTATCAGCAAACTACATGGAATCGTGTTGGAAAGATCTCCATGTTGGAAAGATTTGATTTCTTGTAGTCCACTACTACTAATTGAAAATAGGTAATCTTAACCACCTAGGTGAAAGTGAAGAAGAGATTGTAAAGGGAGTTATCCTACCTCTTAAGTCAAAGACATGATAGATGTTCTGGTTACTCGAGCCAAATTCCAAAGGGTTTGCTGGTTACCCAAGTAAAATTCTAGTAGGTGTCCTTGCCACCTCAGTCAAAGTCATGTGGTGTAAAGGGTATTCTTGCTACCTGATTCAAAATCAAGATGTGTTTCGTGAAATTCTATATAGGGTACCGGACTAGATATAAGACTAGGATTCTGAACTAGCATAAAATTCTTGGTATCTTCTTTACCTTTACTTTTACCACATTTACTTACTATTATCTTATTGTTCTATGATAAAGTTTGAAATTTCAAAGTATATTGACAAAATGTTTAAATACATTTTTCACCCCATTCTAGTGTAAAATAACCTTAAAATATGTTCCGTTGTAGTATAGATTAGATTGTCACACCTATCAGCACCTTATCCAAACTCATTTCCCAAAACGATATCTTAAAAGCTTCTTTTGCAACTTGCACTGTCTCAAGGTCTCCAACACCAATCTTAGATGGACTTTATGGTCCTTCTCATTTTCAAAATACACCAAATTTTCATCAGTAAAGACCAGATAAACTTATCCACCTAATCGCAAAAGATTCATTATATAAGACCTATAAAAAATTCAAGGGCATTGATTCAGTCCTCAGGTCATGACTAACCACTCATACGAACTGTAACTTGTTCTAAATGTGATCGGTATAACACTAAATTTAGCTACCCTCAATTAGTGGAATCCCATTGCTAAATCTTGCTATGAGAATACTCTAGATCTACTTAACCGATAAAACAAGTCGTCTATCATAGGCAATAGAAAATGATTGTTCACAACGATTCGTTCAAATTTTTATAGTCGATATGCATCTAAAGTGATCTATTAAACATCTTCAAAAATACTATCGGCCTAATGAAACTTTTGTATTCAAGTTCTACTAGGTGCTTTTTCAATCCTTTCATATCTTTGGGCATCATTTTTCTAAATGGTCTACTAATGGTTGTGCCTTCAAAGTCAAATCTATATGGAATTCTATCATTCTTCTTAGTGGTAATCCCATCACTAGTTTTAAAACATCTACAAATTCCCGAACTATTAATACTTTAATAACCTCATCTTCCAGAGTATCCAATGCATAAAACATTTTTATAAACTTCTCCTCCAATGTATCTAATGTTACCATAATTCTTTCACCACTTCTAGGACTTCTCAAAGTGAACAATCTATCGACCCAATAAATTCTAGTGTGATTACGTACTAATTAGTCCATATCAAAAATTACCACATAGTTTAAGAAGTCGAATACAAATAGGTCGCAAGCAAATGAATGTTGACATGGAACAAACTCTAATTTAGTGCACCTTAACCCAAGAGTGGTATTCCAATCGAATGGATTAATCTTACACAAAGACTTAACCAAATAGGTAGTAACTCACCCTAATGGATCAACCAAATCTTTTGAAATAGAAGAGTTATATCCCCGGTATCATGTAGAACTCAAACTGAATTATTGGATATCGAAATCATACCTCCAAGCACTACACCCTTCCACTTTTCCCTAACATATAATCTGGCTGTTAGTCCTCCCAAAAAAAGCACCTTCAACGGTTTTCCAATTTTAACAATCCTGCTTCTTATGGTCGGGTTTGTCATAGTTAAAGCACTTGACCTTCACCACAGTAATTAGATCGGACACTTTGTTGTATAGTGCCCCATCTGACCACAATTATAAGTAAAAACTTTAAAACCATCTTTTCGAGCTCCTCTTCCTAAAGCCTTTCATGTTGGCCCTTCTACACTTATGATATGGGGTGAGCTATTTCTCCTTATGAGTTTGAGCTTTCAATCCCACATTCCTCGTCTCTATGCATAAGAGTGCATACCCACTTACCATATCTACTATTTCATTGAATGGAAATGCTTGGTGGGTCATTGTCTTATCACTCAACCCTGATCTCAACCCTATAATGAACTTCTCCACCTTCCTCCTTGACAACTGAATCGGATCCCTTACATATTCAGACAAAGTGTTAAACTTTTGTATATATTTTAGCGCTGCTATACTCCTTTGTCCTTACTCTTTAATGCTAAAAGCATTGTTGACACCTCTGAACTAGGAATAAATTGTTCATCAAACATCTCTTTGAAGCTCTCCCAATAGATTTCTCCCTCAAGAACTTCAGCCTTACTGCCTCCTACCAAGCATTAACCAAACCTTTAAATTATCCAGATACCAACTTCACCCATCATGCGTCGGTAAGTTCCAAGTCTCTACAAACATGGTCAAATATACACAACCAATCACTTGCTTCCTTATTTGCCTTTGTCCCATCAACATATCTCCTCCTAAACTTCAAAAATCCTAATTTATAGCAAAATTCTGCTTAGTAGCTTGTACAAAGCCTCATGGCACATTTGGAACTTGCAGTAACACTTGTTGATGAGCATGTTTATGTACAAAGTTCGTTAAAAATCCCTAAAATAGCTTTTTCACATCCAAGTTCCCTATTGTCGGAATTGGTATCTAAAATCCCACATTTATTGCTTTATTCTCCTCTTTCTCCCATCCCTAGCCATTGGTCGTGAACATGTAGTTCCTCTACTAGTGTTTATCCTACCACCTCCTAATATTATTCATCCACTCCTTATCTCCTTTTCTATCTTTCTCTATAAGCAAGTTCTCGTGAGAAACAGAAATAAGAAGAGTGGTAGCAATAGTAGGGGGAAATATATGTCCACCCAATTATCCATGTCAAAACACAAGTATGTTATATATAGCGTATACCCTTCCCCTAGATGTTCGATGCCATCAATCTGGTTTTACCTAGATTTTATATTTAGGTCAATTTTACTTAAGTGTCCCATGATCTGGCTTTAATACCAAGTTGTGACCATTTTAGGATCCAAAAATGGATGTCAATGATTCTATAATCATCACCAGAATTATTTTCAAGCAACAAAATGGGATCTTTTTTGTCAACATCATTAAGTAAACACGCCAATTAAATTAATTTTCCATTACATGTTCAAAACATGCCAACTCATACCTCACTCCATCACTTCTTTACAATGTCACGAACATACATTTTGGTTCCCACTAATGCCTTATCCAAAGCTTTTAAATACAATTTCATTCTTAGACATTGGGTTGCCACTTGCGCCTTAGCCATGTTTCGATTACAATGCCATATTTAGACATTGGTTTGCTACTTGGACAGTTAAAGTGTTTAGCGGTTTTATAGTGACGGAGGTACAAAAAGTTATGGTGGAGATATGACGGAAGTTTTAAAAGCTTCATTAAATATAAAACCAAACACTTAAAGTTAATTTATTCTTATTCTCATACCATTTATGAAGAAAAAAAACATTGGTTAATTTTATATAACAAAATGGAAGAATATCATGATTATGCAGTCCATATTTGGGGACTATAATAGATATCCAACTTATATTGAGAACTTATGCCTTCAAATTATGTCTTTACCCTAACTTTGTAGGTTTGGTTTAAAAGCTAATTATTCAAATCAAATATTTTATATTAGTGTTGCTAAAGAGGGTACCAAAAAGCCTTGATTAAGCAGGTGTAGCGGAAAATAGTGGGTCTTAAAGCTGATCCACTATTAAGTAGAGCTAAATTGAAAATGCATAGCAGTTGAAGAATGCTATAGACTATAGCGGGGATTTTGCAAGGCTTTAACTGCATAGGTTTCCACTTAGGCCTTAGGCTATTTTTTTCGAGTGCAATTTCATATTTAAACATTAGGTTGCCATATAGACTTTACAACATGTTTTAGAATGCATTGTCATATCTAGACGTTGGGTTGCCACTTACACCGTACACTATGTTTCATATTATGCTTAGGTCGTAAGCATTCAAAACTTTAGATGATACATTTTTATTATCTTCTCTTCTCCTCTAAATGACAAGGCTTAACATTTCTTATCTTCTCTAAGCTTAACCCCCTTTCTTCTTTAATAAGTTATTGCATTTTGAACTTATTTTTTTATATAAAAGAGTGATCCTATTACGAGGGAAGCACCCAACAAATTAATTAAAAACTAATCAAAAAACATACGAATGTTCGATGGATTTAGTGACTACAACTAAGTGTATGATCATTCCTTAGGTTATCAATAAAAGGTAATAATACAAACAATTAAAACCGCACATACATAATGTAGATGACAAAAACAACTAAAAGTTATTCTCTATGTGAGCTTTGAATGCACATAATTACTAAGAGTTGGCTAAACCAGTGTCTACCCTCTTAAGTACATATTATTAAGTGCACTGAATGCAAGGATAGATATGAACTGAAGTTATATAGTGAGAAACAACTATGAAGAAAAGAAGTTATGTTTCTTGATGTGGTGGTCATGAATTTAAATAATGAGGTAAGTTGCATGATACATGTTTAGCCATCAAGGAGAGTCTAATAGGGTGCACTGTATTTAAGACAGTAAGGATTTTAAACTGAATAGTAGAGGACATCACTGAGAATGAAGTAGGCTAGCACACATATTGCTGCAAAAATTGTGCATGAAAAATGAAGGAGCTGCACTAAATATAGATGGTTCAATAGGAAGGAGCTACCATGCGGATGTGAGATTAAATGGAAGACGCACACTATGTATGCACTGCCAATAAGGCTGTATGCATAGCACAAGACCTTGGGCTGCATGTTTCAAAAAGTGAATTTTTAAGTGGGACTGAGTTTGTATTGCATTCTCACTTGAGTTGTTATCTCACCCAAAGTCAAGCTACGGTACTAAGGATTTAAAAGAGCATGGTTGGGCATGGGATTGACTGGGCATGACGATCCACTAGTGCATGATCCATAGAAATATTAGGATTGACGATGGGCAATGTGCATGCAGATAAAATGTGACAAGTTTCATGACTGGGCCATTTTACATGTAGTTGGATTGTGACAAAGTTGACATGCACTTGTCTAGGCAGGAAGTGAACAGATGCTTAGCTGGGTAGGTTTATATATAGTGCACATGCAGAAGTGCAGCGAACTACGATGCCCTATAAGCTATTAAAGGGTGTCTAAAGTTGCAAGGGTATGATGTTGGAGTTAACTAGGTGATTAATCAAAGAGTGGTTATGTGTATTGCCAACAAAAATCATGATAAGAGTGATAGATTGGCCTGGCTGAGGTGCTGGTGCAACCTGAATAAATGGAGCATGACTGGCTAGCATGACCTGAAGCGTTGATTCGACATCATTTAAATGGTGCTGGTGCCACTGACATGAACTAAAACGATGATTTGACATGAACTAAAGTATATAGATATCTACTCGGCCATGATTTTTTAAATATAAAATCCGAAAGCTATATGTTATATCGCAACAAAAAGAAGATTATATACCGACACCAAAAAGGCACCGGCTGGGCATTGGTATAAGACCTTCTAGCACCATGCCGCTGCCATAAGGGGCATCGGTAGAAAATGTGTCAAAAATTTATTTCGATGCCCAGAAGTCGCTTCGCATAGTGTTGTTACCGATGCCCCATAGACAACAGTCGTCAATGCCTTGCCGACACCATTCTGCCGATGCCTTTCCGACGCCCTCTCGGTAACTTTTGTAACTGATTCGGCTTTGGTGCAAGAGGTCACAAGTTCGAAACTTGCTTTTGAACGTTTATTGACATGGGATATGTTGTCCCAATGATTTGTTGTATATAAAGTACAATTTCAAAAAAAAAAAAAAAAACTTTTGTAACTGAAAAAATTGGATTTTCAACGCCATATAGATGCTTTGTCGACGCCTTTGCAGAAACATATTTGCAGCATTTCTTCTGCATTTTTTACCTCAATCAAACATTCAAATATATACAATATATAATCATCCATAAGACAAATTCATATATCATATATCACACACCATCAAATTCATATACTAAGCTATATTAATCGACATCATAATATCATACATATACTAAACTATACAAACACTAAAGTCAACAATCATATCAATGGTCCTACAACTATATAATCACAAATTTACCTAAACATAAATGATCTTACAAGAAAACAACTTACATTGGGGTGACGAAGAGAGACAACATTGTCCATCATCCTGTCCTTTAGTAGTGCAAGTCATATCCTATGTAGGATCACCATTTGAAATTATATCCTACTCACTCCTCAAGCTCCCACTCCCAAGAAACTCAAACATCCGCAATGGTTGCATGCCATGACAGCATGGTAATATTGAAAAAATGAAGCACTTGAAGACTTGTGCAGTAGTGCTGTTATAACTGGTAGTTGTGGTTGGGGTAGTGCTGGTAGCAGTATTATTTCCACTGGTGGCGACAACCACCATCACCTCATAGTTAACGACTCCAGTGTTAACAACATCCCCTCTAGCACTATCCCAGCTAACCACCACTAATTATAACAACACTACTACGCAAGCCCAAGCGCCTTCTATATTAATACAACTATGCTACAATGACATGCAACCAAGGTGGTGACCGGAGACATGCGTGATAGTGCCGTTATAATTGATGATGGTGGATGATGGTCAACGACTCCGTTATACAGCATTCCCCAAGCACTTTTACAATCTACCATCACCAGTTATAACGGCACTACTATGCTTGCTTAGTTATCGCCAGTATGACTTTAGACCGCCTTTTTTCCCCATTAAATACAATGAAAGTTTTTCCTAATAACGGGCATCACTCCTTTTTTGCAGATTCTATCAATCTTTTGATCATACTATAGTATCATAGACATAATCAAAACATTGGCAAAATCTTCAAAAAAGGAGCGATGCCCATCATCAAAGAAAACTATCATTGTATTATATGATAAAGAATAATCTAAACCTTCAAGTGTAACACCTCCAAGTGCAATGGAATCGTTTCAACATGTAAACAAAATTTATATTATTATTCGCACGATAGTATTATCAAATTAAATAACATTATTAATTTTATTAGTAATATAAATAAAATATATTAATTAATATATTATTTATAATACCATTAATTTTATAACCTATCCATACGCTACTATCATATATTTTTGCATTTATAATTGTTTTGTTGATAAAAGACTTGGCTAAATTGTGTATAATCTAAGTAAATATGTATTTTTTTCCTCAAACGAATACTTTCAATATGAAAACAAAGTGCATGCATCAGTAGTACTACAAACATATCATGTACATCCATTCATCTAAAGCTAGCAAGAAGTTTAAACTTAGAATATATATTTTAATAAATGTATTAATTATTTTTGAGATGAACACAATAACTAAATCAATTTCTTACCATAGCAAATAAACTATAGTCATGTATTAATTAGTTTATTCACAAATTCACGTATTGATTATAACTTAATTAGCTTCTGAGTTTTGAGAGTGTATTTGTTCAACAATGCTAGGCTTAAGGTGAAGAGCTTGAATACATGATAGATGAATTCTACATATAACCGTCATTTTCTTAGTAATTAAACTCCATGAACAATTTTTTTGGTTAAATATAAATAACATACTTTCAAAAACTTCAAAACAAACTCATTTTATAAAACTAGATGGAGATAACATATACCTAAGGATCTAAAGCTAGGAAGGATTTGAAACTAGTTGGGTTGGAAATGTTTGTGTAGATCTGAAGCTTGGAGTCAGGACAAGATCTAAAGCTTGGAGTCATCGCCATGGAGTGGAGTTGCAATTGCTGCAAATCCCACTCCAGTCTGTATATCCATAGAATATAGATAAAATAAAATGATGTAGGTTCTACAGCAACAAAATAAAAACAGAACTAATATCTGTAGTGTTAGCTACATATGAGGTCTATGTAACCTCGATCACCACTCAATAACATACTCTTGGTTACTATTAGCTTAATACTATATATTTCTAACATCTAATTTACTTTCGGTATTTAATAACCAACAAATTCTCTATTAAATTTTATAGTTTTAACAATTAGTGATACCATTCTCCAACTTTTACAATCGATCCACATATCAACCTAACATATATCAATCAGTAACATTTCATCATTAACAATAGACAATCAATCCCTAAAGCATTGACCATTGTACGTTGGTCAAAATATACCGAAAAATTCATGGCTTCTTTAGTCAAGATTACTATTATATCAAAAGAAAACCATATTATGGATCTCCAGATATAGTGAAATTCAATTTCCAACATTATGTAATTCCATTCATCTTATCAATCCATCACTAACAGTATATCAGAATATATTAATAAATCTAGCCCAGTCGTAGGCAAGATTAAACATCTATAGGGTTTCATTAATAATAACATATCAATGACAATGCATTATCGGATAATTTAAAAATAATACCAATGCTATCTCAAATTATATACGAATTATCATAATAACGAATCTATGTCAATGGTCATATACCAACGAATTTTATCCAAGGAATCTATATCATATAAGAACCTAATCAAATCATAGCATTGAATAAAAAATGAATCAAAGCAATAAATCATACCAATGGAGGGTGTTGCTTGTGGCGGTTTGGAGGTAGTGCTTGGAAGACTGGCGGTAAGTTAGAGCTTTATAGATGTGGCTACAGGAGGATGTATAGGCTTTAAGGCCATAGCTTGTGGGGAAGAGGTGTTGTGCTTGAAGGTGGCAGCTTAGGAAGCAGTTTGTCTTATCGTAGGTTAGGGATGGAGGAGGTGTTGGGCTTGGGGAAGGAGGCAGCATGGAGCATGGGGGGAGGGGAGGGGTTTAGCCTGTGGCAGTGTGGAGGAAGGAGAAGGCGATAGGAGATAAGGGTTTCTTTTTTTCATTCGAAAAGTGGATGTGGGAGAGAACGTCGGTTGGCTAAGTGTGGTAAGGAGTAATGCCTTATCGACACTGCACCTACGCCATTTTATAAGCATCGGTAGAGTATCGATAAATTTACTTAGGTAAACACTACCCGGTGCTTTACTGGCACACCGTCGATACCTTATTTTTCGATGTCAGAATGGCATATGTAATACCAAGCAAAGTAGTTAATATCGATATTAGATATGTATCGGTCAAGTACCAATACAAGATATTTTAAAATATCGTGATAATATCGGTAAAATATCAGACATGTACAAAACATGTTATAGACGATATTGCACTATGTTATAATGTTATGTTGATGTTAAGAATTCAAATATGTGGATAATAATTTCAAATTACTATCAAAGACTGATTGCATATAGTATATAGATTATAATCCATTTAATGAGTTATTATACTTGATGCAAACCATAACATAGGCTTATAAAAATCGAGAAATTTGTATAATATATATCTTTATTATTTTCTTCGTTATTATAATATATTCATTGTTTCTTCGGTCATTTAATCATCTATACCACTTTCCTAAATTTTCCGTTATTTATAGATTTGTCCTTTTATTTTCACTTAATTCATCGAATAAGCAATGTTGATTTGATACCAATTACTACTTTAGCTCGTTCTTTATCGATATGCCAAACATGTAACTTTACAGTCTTCAACATTTAGTTCTGGATGCACGATACTGACTAATAAAATAAATTTCATAAGCCAACTTATCAGTTAGAAATGGTGAACAACAAATAAATAAAAAGAGAAGTAGCTCTTTCATGATGTAGTCTTTGGTGATAAAGCCTTCAAAGTAAATAAAACATATAAAATAATAGAATAAGTAGATTTTCTTTATTGAAAGACTAATGGAGAAGCCAAAAACTATATGGTTGAAACTAAAAATTTAGTGCATTGGGATTTCAAATATGGTCTACAAAATTTCATTCACCATACGCAAAAAATAGAGAATGTGAAGATTTTTATTTGTAAAGATATTTTTCCCAACATATAAAATAATGAACGATATTTTTAAAAAATATTGAGTATTTTACACTAAACAATAGATTGATATATCGATAAATATTGGATGATATATCGTTAGTGATGTATCGTCGATATCATCCGATATTAACTACATAGATACCACTTAGGTGGAAAACGCATTTTATAGTAGTGTATGTGTAACGATCCTGATTCTTAATTAAATTTAAATTGATAATTAAAATAAATTTTTGAATGAAATTGTAAATTAATTTGAATTTTTCAAATTAAATAGGATATTTGGACATTAATTTTAAAATTTAATTGGGATTTTGAAATTGTATGTTTTTAATCTTATGAATAAAAAGTAACATCTTAAATTTGTCAATATAAATTAATAATATATTTTAAACTTTTGAAATTTAATTTGAAAATATATTGAGAAATATCGAAACAAATAAAACGAGTAACAAACTATATATGGACAAAACTCCAATTTCTTTTAAGTTTAAAAATCTTGAAATAATAAATATTTTAAAAGGAAAAAAATCATTTGAATTCAAAATTATATATATATATATATATATATATATATATAATACATACCTTCTTTTGTAAAGAAGAAAAAAAATTCACTTATTAATAAAATTAGTTTTTAAAATCATTTCTTTCTTGAAATTGGTATAAGTAGAAGTAATAGACATGAATGAATTTTTATTCAAGTGAATTGGAATTTGAAATTAAATTTAAAATAAATGTTTTAAAACAAGTGGCATTTAAAATTATTAAGGTGTAATTTATATAGTGTAAATTTTTGGCTAAAAACAATTTTTCATTCAACATTGTATATGTATATACATATATATATACACAGATAAATAAAGAGGTGTGTTCATTTATAAAATAAATATGACATATTTTTTTTAAAATATCCTTTTGTCTTTGTAAAATCACAAATGATAAACATACATAAGGAAGTAAAGGCAATCAACATGCATTTAGGTTCCATAATCATCTTTTTTACAGATGGCATCAAGTATATTTAATTAAATAAAATAATGAAATTTAAAATTACAAGAAAACTTTCGAGCTCCCCTATATGCAATTATAATAACTTTTCAGCAAATCTAAAAAGTATACAGTAACAAAGATTGATGTCACAAACTACAACACTCAAGAGAAAGGAAAAAAAAATCAGAAAAGAAAAGAAAAAGAAAATTCTCAAATCTGAAACAAATTATTCAACAGCAACATGGTCAAGCTGTAGTTTATGATTCTATATCTCAGGTGGATTTTATACCTTATAGTTTAATGAATTTATGGTTTCAAGATCAAGTTTTAACATCAAACAAATTCAGAAAAATTTGCAGATTTGTTTTATGGAAAGAAAAAAAGTGGAGCTTCAGTTTTCCAGTGAGCAAGATTCCCCGAGAATAAGTACAGGCAAGTAATTTTTTTTAAGGATTTGAATTTAATGTTGTAATCAGTAAATAAAACAAAGATTTAAACAACTTTGTCAATCAAATTGCAGGAAAACAAATCAAGTGCAAGGCAAATTTGTTATGTTTCCAAATGCAGGGAATTCCTCTGTTATATATAAGAATTTAAAACTGTAAGTAAAAATCAAAATTGCTGTTATTGTTGAATTAAGTAAGTAAATACAATAGGGAATAAGCAAAGTTCTTCTTACAACTTGCAGATAAAAGCTCCAAAAAATAAATAAAAAAATATACAGGCTTTCATCATACATTTGAAACTGTCAGGATCTTGTTCTCTATTTCCTGCTTCCTCTTTGTCTCTGCTGCAACTCCAAGGTGAGCAAACTCCCTTACATCTGCCTATATCTTTGATTTCGTGTTTGATGCTTGAAGTATGATCTGTGATGTGCTTGAATGATTGTGTGGGTTTGCCTGGCATGTTGATAAAAATGAAGATATAATTGTGTATGTCTGTTTTCATCTTTGTCTATATTACAGACTGCAAAATTTATCAAATGAGTTCATATCTTCTTATTATTACTAATTCCAGTTAAAATTCCTGAAAAGAAGATGTTTATAACATCATTAAGTCACTTTTAAAAATAATTTTCGAAGAAAATATTTAGTATTTAAGTCAAAAATAGAAAATGACAGAGATGTTCAAAACTTAAGCCCAAATTCTAATATCTGGATTTCAATTTTCGACCATAGTAACGAATTCATATTTCAAATTCATGATTTTGATAGTAAATTCTTGATTTTTAAGGGAGGAAATCACACGCATTCACAGGATGAGTGGAAAATGCATTATTGGCAAATTCAGATGATCGGATGGGGTCTCGTGATTGATATTGGAGCTTGGTTGGTGTTAGGAGATCATCAGAAAAATGTTCAACGATTTTATAATGCATCGTGTTGATTGTTCGTAGTCAAATTAGGGTTTAAAGCTCGTTTTTGTCAAACTTGTTCTCAGATGAACCGCGTCGCCGTCAAGATGATTCATGCGATCGCGCCGGCGAGAGAAGTTGCAGGGGTCATCGGGGGATCTTTGGTCAAAGTAGCATGATCGCTGGTGGCCTGGCACGATTGTACGAGGTGGATTTACGAATTGGGTTTTGGTATCCAGTTCATATCGACTGGTTCACTTTTGTTTGATCGAGTTGATCGTTGTTCAGGGTATTCGAGGTGACTGGAAAGATGGTTAGCGACCTGTAGGCGATAGCAACATTGGTCAGAACGATAACGTTGGCCAGTGCATGTGCACGTTCTTCACCGTGCACATTATCTTTTGGAAAATTGTGAAGGAAGGGGGGATGGGAAGTAGCTCGGGATTTCGTTCGCACTGATTTGTGTTTGACTCAAAGTAAGCATCGAGGAAACGTGTGATAGCTAGGGGTGTAACTCGAGTAAAAATTCTAATTAATCAGATAAGAAATACTTAGGAAAAAATTAAGATTGGAAGTTAGGCACTCGGGTTGATTCTCGACGAAACTTAAAGTAAACTGGCAATTTCCTCGGGGGTGACTCGAAGCAGTCTTGAGTCTACCTTGTTTTTGCTTTAAAATTAATTCAAACTTTTTAAACATTTTAACTCATGTTTTCAAAATGATGATTTGATTATAGTTTGAATCAATTAAAGTTTTAAGTATGATACTTTTCAAAGAAATTAAAATTTATTAAATTTTGATACATTAGTTTATAAAGTTAATTATATTAATTAAATAATACTAAAAGCGTAAGTAAGATAAAAAGTTATATTAACTATCTTAACTTTTTTTTAAGCAACTAATATATGAGAATGATGATTAAATAATATCGGAAAAATATCTAAAGTGATTAATAAAGATAAAAAAAGATTTTTCTTTTAAGTTTATCAAGTAATTAATGGTTTGTTAATATAATGACTAAAAGGGTAATTACTTAAATTTATTACTTAATATTAAAGATTTAATTAATCAAGGTAAATTGATGTAAAATTAATTATGAATTAATTAAGAAGTAATTAATCAAAAAAAGTAATTAAGATTTAGTTAATTATGATTAATGATTTATTAATTAATGCAATTAATTAAAGAAATGATTAATTACTAGAGGTGATTAAGACTAAATCAATTGTAGCTAATGATAATTAACCATTGATTAAAGATTACTAATGGAAGTAATTATGTGGGTAGTAAATTTAAAACCACATGATTTATTCATCTTGATTAAAGATGTTTGATTGTTATTGAATGCTGTGTGATGGATTGATACATTTGATATGTAATGCTATGTGATGCTTTGTGCTGAGCTATTATGGATATACTGTTGTATGAATATGAAAACCCTTGACCCGTAAAATGACATTTGGATTTCGATGCGACAGGGAGTCGGATTCCAGTTGGTTATCCGAAACCAACATCGAATTGTAATGGTAAATCTTTGTGATTGATAAATTTATTTTATCTATGAATCTGTGAATAAAGATAAGCGTTATGGATTATACCGCTTATCGATATGATTGAATCTTTAATGATTGATGTTATGCACTATTGTGTTGAACCCCTGGGCCACACTTATACACATACAAATATGGATTGCAAGCGGAAATGTGTTAAGTCACAAATTTTCGAAATTGTTTCAAAATTGAATTTTTGAATCCAAAATAGTTTTGGAATTAGAATTGAAAGCTTTTGAAAATGAATTTCAAAAATAAAAGTTATTTTGAATAACTTTATTGAGTTTTGAAATTTAAATAATTCGATTTAAATTTGAGTTCAATATTTGAAATTAAATTCTATGATTTGAAAACTCTGGTTTAAAAGAGGTTATTCACCATATAAATGTGTTTATATGGGTTTTGAAACCATTTTAAAAGTGTTGTTTTGGGAATTTGAATTTAACCCAAAGATTTTAACTTGTGTAAATATAATTGGATTTTTCTGAACTGAAAACTATGTGTTTTCAAATAATAAAAGCTTTCACATAAGAAATAAATGTCCAATTTGTGTTAAAAGGATTTCAAGTCTAAAATGATGGTTTTCCAAGTTATGAATAAATCTTTGGAAATGTGTTTTGAAAGCTATAAATTAAATCTTTAATTTAAAGATTTAACGAGTTAATCCAATTGAAATGGAAATTGTTTTTGGAAAACTATGAATGGATCTTTGTGAAATTGGGTGAACTTTGTGAAATGGATCTTTTTATTTAAAAGATTTGAAATGGTAATCTGTTTAACCATTTGAAAGAAAAGCTTTGGATTTTTAAGTTGTGACTTAAGTGAAATCCCATATCCATATATTTTTAAATATTGCGCTCACTATTCGGTTTAGCCGGGAGAGGACCTTGTGTCATATAACCCATTCCGAATAGTGATACGACGTTATGGATTGCATTTGAAGACCGGGTGTCTTCGAGGACGTTAGGCTAACCTATTGATTGTCTCTGCACCGAGTAGCTACGGTATAGAGATTCCCTAAGTGATGGGAAGTCCGATCGGGATTGTGGATACCCGGATTTGCAAGGGCTACTTCGGAAGTGTCTTTGGTTCTGTTCGAACCCGGAACAGACTTGTATGGTTGTATGTCCGATATTACACTTTGAGATGTTAAACTGATTTCTATCAAATACATTTCTGCTTGGTGGCGGGGAATTAATCTCTTAGCTTAGTACCCTTCTCTGATACGTACGATCTCAGAGGTTATGTTGTTGATATTTATCAGTGATATATTCCCAATTTGGTAGCGTGGCATGCTGAGTGCTGCTGCGTATCATTTGTTGATCAAAGCATGGTTTTTGCATAAAGCGTAGCTTTGTGGACGAGACTGCATCAGGACCTCATACCCCAGAAATGGTCGAAACAGGAAAGATGCGGCAAGGTTATGAGGGTCGTGCCCTTTAGGGTGTGTCTTAGTTACCTAGTTACAGAGGTAACCCGACCTTGTGTTGGCAGAGATCTGGTTAGTTTCTCGGGACGTCCCACCAGAGGCGTACCCATGGACAGTAGGAAGTTCCTTAGCCTGACCATTTGTTGGAAATCCAAACAAAACAATACGAGCCCCTTACGATTGCAATCGTATAACCTGCCACCTCAGGTGGTAGCTATAGTAGTCATAGTATCATGGTACCTATGCTGGCTAGGATTAATATTATACTTTCAAAAGGTTTTCCACTATGAGCTAGTAATAATATTAGAGAAATTTCCTCGTATTAAGCATATTTGACTATCATGAGGAGAAATCTCCTCCAAGTCTGCGTTTACGTTGTGTGTGTGGTGGGAGACCTTATGGTAGTTTTATTTTCTAAAAAGCATTGCGGATTTCAAATTTAAATTCTTTTGTTTGCTTTAAAGACCAAATATTTTTGTTTGCTCATACCAGTCCCACGACTGACCTGGAGTTTATTATTCCTTTCCTAAACTCTGGGTGCCTACAATTTTCCCACACGGGCATTCTAGAGTTGGGTTTTCCAGATAGTCAGGTTTAGTAGATTATCTGGAGCTAGATCAGTCTATCAGGACTGCACTTGCTTAACTTAGTGCATCGTTGTTGGGAGTTCGAGCTATTTCTGGATTGGTTCTTTGGAGATGGAGTTGCAGTTCTGGATTCTATTTCTTTTCCTCTCTTGAAGACAATATTGGAGATATTGTTCCGCTGCTATTGCTATCTTTTCTTTCCGCTGCTATTGTCTTGTATTATATCTCTGATGTATATTCATTGTATCATTCAGTTGTATCATATTGTATCAAATGTTGTATATTGTTATATTCTGTTTCTTCCGCTGTGTTGTACTTAATGTGTTATAAGCTCTGGCGAACCAGATTCGGCATTTGGATCTACGACATTTGAATACGAGTGTCGTATACAGTGCCGATTTTCGAAGGCCGAGTAAGGATCGGTACATTTGGTATCAGAGCTGAAGGTTGAAATTTTAGCTCAGGAGTATAACACGTTAAGTAACTCATTAGAGATAGCGTGAAGTATACCTTAGAATGAGTATATCCCTAAGATATCTGTTCGAATGCCTCAGTAAATTCTACTACTATCCACTGATAGTGAGTATGAGTGCGAGAAGAGGACGAGATGGGGTACAGGGGAATACCACTATAAATGGTCAATACCCTCTGATAGTGGAAACAATTTTCTCCATCAATCTCCTTTGATTCGATTCTAAATTCCTTTGATTGCTTTGTAGCAGCTCTAGAAAGAAGTTCGGTATGATGGTGGCCCTACGAATCGTTGTAGAAAATCCTTACTTCGTATCTTCATCGGTTTCTTATCAGCTTTTCGACCTAAACTTTAATGAAATTGAATTTGAAATTGAAAATTTTAAATAAATTGGAAATTTTAAATTGAGTTAAATTGGTTAACCAATACAAGGCTAAATTTGAATTGTATCAATAAAACGATATCGGTTAAAACAAAATTTAAAATTCTATTATAATTTCTTGTGTATATCAAAGTCTGAAGAGGGACAAGTTATATATACTTTGGGGTATTCCGACCCGAATTTGGAATCCATACCTAGTATTTGATAATTATGGAAAATTAAATCTATCTATCTATTCTCTGGGATCCGATATATTCTAAGAACGATAGTTATCCCTTCGAACTGATCAATGCCCTTGCATATTCGTAGACCGTTGAACCCGAGTATCTTGTGAAATAATTGTATGAGTTTGTGCTCATATTGTTGGTGTTTTGATTTGGTAAATCGAGTACAGAATAAATATTTCGATCTAATATGATCAATCATTTCCCTATCTATCATCTTTTCTTTCTCGTCTCCCTAAGCAAATTTCGGGGACGAATTTTTTTTTAAGGGGAGGAATCTGTAACGATCGTGATTTTTAATTAAATTTAAATTGATAATTGAAATAAATTTTTGAATGAAATTGTAAATTAATTTGAATTTTTCAAATTAAATAGGATATTTGGACATTAATTCTAAAATTTAATTGGGATTTTGAAATTGCATATTTAAAATCTTATGAATAAAAAGTAACATCTCAAAATTTGTCAATATAAATTAATAATATATTTTAAACTTTTGAAATTTAATTTGAAAATATAGTGAGAAATCTCAAAACAAATAAAATGAGTAACAAACTATATATGGATAAAACTCCAATTTCTTTTGAGTTTAAAAATCTTGAAATAATAAATATTTTAAAAGGAAAAAAATCATTTGAATTCAAAATTATATATATATATATATATATAATACATACCTTCTTTTGAAAAGAAGAAAAAAAATTCACTTATTAATATTAATAAAATTAGTTTTAAAATCATTTCTTTCTTTAAATTGGTATAAGTAGAAGTAATAGACATGAATGAATTTTTATTCAAGTGGATTGGAATTTGAAATTAAATTTAAAATAAATGTTCTAAAATAAGTGGCATTTAAAATTATTAAGGTGTAATTTATATAGTGTAAATTTTTGGTTAAAAACAATTTTTCTTTCAGCACTGTATATGTATATACATATATACATAAATGAATAAAGAGGTGTGTTCATTTATAAAATAAATATGATTTTTTTTAAAACATCCTTTTGTCTTTGTAAAATCACAAAAGATAAACATATATAAGGAAGTAAAGGCAATCAACATGCATTTAGGTTCCATAATCATCTTTTTTTACAAATGGCATCAAGTATATTTAATTAAATGAAATAATGAAATTTAAAATTACAAGAAAACTTTTGAGCTCCCCCATATGAAATTATAATAAATTTTCAGCAAATCTGAAAAGTATACAGTAATAAAGATTGGAATCACAAACTACAATACTCAAGAGAAAGGAAAAAAATCAGAAAAGAAAAGAAAAAGAAAATTCTCAAATGTGAAACAAATTATTCAAGAGCAACATTGTCAAGCTGTAGTTTATGATTCTATACCTCAGGTGGATTTTATGCCTTATAGTTTAATGAATTTATGGTTTCAAGATCAAGTTTTAACATCAAACAAATTCAGAAAAATTTGCAGATTTGTTTTATAAAAAGAAACAAAGTGGAGCTTCAGTTTTCTAGTGAGCAAGATTCTCTGAGAATAAGTACATGCAAGTAAATTTCTTTTATGGATTTGAATTTAATGTTGTAATCAGTAAATAAAACAAAGATTTAAACAACTTTGTCAATCAAATTGCAGGAAAACAAATCAAGTGCAAGGCAAATTTGTTCTGTTTTCAAATGCAGGGAATTCCTCTTTAAAAATATAAGAATTTAAAACTGTAAGTAAAAATCAAAATTGTTGTTATTGTTGAAGTAAGTAAGTAAATACAATAGGGAATAAGCAAAGTTCTTCTTACAACTTGCAGATAAAAGCTCCAAAAATTAAAGAAAAAAATATACAGGCTTTCATCCTACATTTGAAACTATCAGGATCTTGTTCTCTATTTCCTGCTTCCTCTTTGTCTCTACTGCAACTCCAAGGTGAGAAAACTCCCTTACATCTGCCTATATCTTTGATATCGTGATTGATGCTTGAAGTATGATCTGTGATGTGCTTGAATGATTGTGTGGGTTTGCCTGGCATGTTGATGAAAATGAAGATATAATTGTGTATGTCTGTTTTCATCTCTCTGTCTATATTACAGACTACAAAATTTATCAAATGAGTTCACATCTTCTTATTATTACTAATTCCAGTTAAAATTCCTGAAAAGAAGATGTTTATAACATCATTAAGTCACTTTTAAAAATAATTTTCGAAGAAAATATTTAGTATTTAAGTCAAAAATAGAAAATGACAGAGATGTTCAAAACTTAAGTCCAAATTCTAATATCTGGATTTCAATTTCCAACCATAGTAATGAATTCGAATTTCAATTTCATGATTCTTGATAGTAAATTCTCGATTTTTAAGGAGGGGAAATCACACGCATTCACGGGATGAGTGGAAAATGCATTATTGGCAAATTCAGATGATCGGAATAATTTAGGGTCTCGTGATTGATATTGGAGCTTGGTTGGTGTTAGGAGACCATCAGAAAAATGTTCAATGATTTTATAATCCATCGTGTTGATCGTTCGTAGTCAAATTAGTGTTTAAAGCTCATTTTTGTCTCAGATGAACCGCGTCGCCATCAAGATGATTCATACGATCGCGCCGACGGGAGAAGTTGCAGGAGTCATCGGGGGAGCTTTGGTCAAAGTAGAATGGTCGTTGGTGGCCTGGCGCGATGGTACGAGGTGGATTTAGGAATTGGGTTTTGGGTTCCAATTCATATCGACTGGTTCAATTTCGTTTGATCGATTTGATCGTTGTTCTGGGTATTCGAGGTGATTGGAAAGATGGTTGGCGACCTGTAGGCGAAAGCAGCGTTGGTCAGAATGATAACGTTGGCCGGTGCATGTGCACGTTCTTCACCGTGCACATTATCTTCTAGAAAATTGTGAAGGAAGGGGGAGATGGGAAGTAGCTCGGGATTTCGTTCGTACTGATTTGTGTTCGACTCAAAGTCAGCATCGATGGAAACATGTGATCGCTCGGGGTGCAACTCGAGTAAAATTCTAATTTATCGGGTAAGAAATACTTAGGAAAAAATTAAGATTGGAAGTTTGGCACTCCGGTTTATTCTCGACGAAACTTGAAGTAAACTGGCAATTTCCTCGGGGGTGCCTCGAAGCAGTCTCGGGTCTACCCTGTTATTGGTTTAAAATTAATTCAAACTTTTTAAACATTATAACTCATGTTTTCAAAATGATGATTTGATTATAGTTTGAACCAATTAAAGTTTTTAGTATGATACTTTTCAAAGAAATTAAAATTTATTAAATTTTGATACATTATTTTATAAAGTTAATTATATTAATTAAATAATACTAAAAGGGTAAGTAAGACAAAAAGTTATTTTAACTATCTTAACCTTTTCTTAAGCAACTAATATATGAGAGTGATGATTAAATAAGATTGGAAAAATATCTAAAGTGATTAATAAAGATAAAAAAAGATTTTTCTTTTAAGTTTATCAAATAATTAATGGTTTGTTAATATAATTACCAAAAGGGTAATTACTTAAATTTATTACTTAATATTAAAGATTTAAATAATTAAGGTAAATTGATGTAAAATTAATTATGAATTAATTAAGAAGTAATTAATCAATAAAAGTAATTATTGTTTAGTTAATTACAATTAAGGATTTATTAATTAAAGCAATTAACTAAAGAAATGATTAATTACTAAAGGTGATTAAGACAAAATCAATTGTAGCTAATGATAATTAACCGTTGATTAAAGATTACTAATGGAAGTAATTATGTGGGTAGTAAATTTAAAACCACATGATTTATTCATCTTGATTAAAGATGTTTGATTGTTATTGAATGTTGTGTGATGGATTGATATATTTGATATGTGATGCTATGTGATGCTTTGTGCTGAGCTGTTATGGATATACTGTTGTATGAATATGTAAACCCTTGACCCATAAAACGACATTTGGATTTCGATGCGACAGGGAGTCGGATTCCAATTGGTTATCCGAAACCCACATCGAATTGTAATGATAAATCTTTGTGATTGATAAATTTATTTTATCTATTAATATGTGAATAAAGATATGCGTTATAGATTATACCGCTTACCGATATGATTGAATCCGTGATGATTAATGTTATGCACTATTGTATTGAACCCCTGTACCACACTTATACACATACAAATATGGATTGCACGTGGAAATGGGTTAAGTCATAGATTTATGAACTTGTTTCAAAATTGAATTTTTGAATCCAAAATAGTTTTGGAATTAGAATTGAAAGCTTTTGAAAATGAATTTCAAAAATAAAAGTTATTTTAAATAACTTGATTGAGTTTTGAAATTTAAATAATTCGATTTAAATTTGAATTCAATATTTGAAATTGAATTCTATGATTTGAAAAATCTAGTTTAAAAGAGGTTATTCAACTTATAAATGTGTTTATATGGGTTTTTAAACCATTTTAAACGTGTTGTTTTGGGAATTTGAATTTAACCCAAAGATTTTAACTTGTGTAAATATAATTGGATTTTTTTGAAATGAAAACTATGTGTTTTCAAATAATAAAAGCTTTCACATAAGAAATAAATGTCCAATTTGTGTTAAAAGGATTTCAAGTCTAAAATGATGGTTTTCCAAGTTATGAATAAATCTTTGGAAATGTGTTTTGAAAGCTATAAATTAAATCTTTAATTTGAAGATTTAATGAGTTAATCCAATTGAAATGGAAATTATTTTTGGAAAACTATGAATGGATCTTTGTGAAACTGGGTGAACTTTGTGAAATGGATCTTTTTATTTAAAAGATTTGAAATGGTAATTTGTTTAACCATTTGAAAGAAAAGCTTTGGATTTTTAAGTTGTGACTTGACTGAAATCCCATATACATATATTTTTAAATATCGCGCTCACTATTCGGTTTAGCCGGGAGAGGACCTTGTGTCATATAACCCATTCCGAATAGTGATACGATGTAATGGATTGCATTTGAAGACTGGTGTTGAAGACCGGGTGTCTTCGAAACGTTAGGATAACCTATCGATTGTCTTTGCACCGAGTAGCTACGGTATAGAGATTCCCTATGTGATGGGAAGTCCGATCGGGATTGTGGATACCCGGATTTGCAAGGGCTTCTTCGGAAGTGCCTTCGGTTCTGTTCGAACCTGGAACAGACTTGTATGGTTGTATGTCCGACATTACACATTAATATATCAAACTGATTTCTATCAAATACATTTCTGCTTGGTGGCGGAGAATTTATTCTCTTAGCTTAACACCCTTCTCTGAGACGTACGAGCTCAGAGGTTATGTAGTTGATATTTATCAGTGATATATTCCCAATTTGGTAGTGTGGCATGCTGAGTGCTGCTATGTATCATTTGTTGATCAAAGCATGGCTTTTGTATAAAGCGTAGCTTTGTGGATAAGACTGCATCAGGACCTCATATCCCGGAAATGGTCGAAACTGGAAAGATGCGGCAAGGTTATGAGGGTCGCGCCCTTTAGGGTGTATCATTCCCTTCTAGAAAAGGGTGGTATCATGGTATGGAGCCCAGATACTTACTCATGTGGATACTGCAGATCTATTACTTTGTGATTGCTTTATGGTTTAGAGGCGCGTCAGATAAAGGTCCCAAAGGACCGGGGATGACATACTCGAGTAGTAGTTACCTAGTTACAAAGGTAACCCGGCCTTGTGTTGGCAGAGATCCGGTCAGGTTCTCGGGATGTCCGGCCAGAGGCATACCCATGCACAGTAGGAATTTCCTTAGCCTGACCATTTGTTGAAAATCCAAACAAAACAATACGAACCTCTTACGATTGCAATTGTATAACCTGCCACCTCAGGTGGTAGCTATAGTAGGCATAGTATCATGGTACCTATGCTGGCTAGGATTAATATTATACTTTCGAAAGGTTTTCCACTATGCACTAGTAATAATATCAAATAAATTTCCTCATATTAAGCATATTTGACTATCATAAGGAGAAATTTCCTCCAAGTCTGCGTTTGCATTGTGTGTGGCGGGAGGCCTTATGGTTGTTTCATTTTCTAAAAAGCATTGCAGATTTCAAATTTAAATCCTTTTGTTTGTTTTAAAGACCAAATGTTTTTGTTTGCTTATACCAGTCCCACGACTGACCTGGAGTTTATTGTTCCTTTCCTAAACTCTGGGTGCCCACAATTTTCCCACACGGGCAGTCTAGAGTTGGGTTTTTTAGATAGTCAGGTTTAGTAGATTATCTGGAGCTAGTTCAGTCTTTGGATCAGGACTGCACTTGCTTGTCTTAGTGCATCATTGTTGGGAGTTCGAGCTATTTCTAGATTGGTGCTTTAAAGATGGAGTTGCAGTTCTGGATTCTATTTCTTTTCCTCTCTTGAAGACCATATTAGAGATATTGTTCCGCTGCTGTCGTTATCTTTTCTTTCCACTGCTATTATCTTGTATCATATCTCTGATGTATATTCATTGTATCATTCAGTTGTATCATATTGTATCAATTGCTGTATATTTTTATATTCTATTTCTTCCGCTTTGTTGTACTTAATGTGTTATAAGCTCCGGCGAACCAGATTCGACGTTTGCATCTATGGCATTTGAATACGAGTGTCGTATTAGGTGCCGATTTTCGAAGGCCGAGTCAGGATCGCTATAGTATGTATATATATGTTTATGTGTATTAAACATATATGTACATATACATAATTATTAATTAGAACATTGTATAAAGTAGGTAAGATATAAATATATTTATATTAATTATGAGTTTGGTAAAATAATTATAAATCAAAATTACCGAATGCGGTTTACGTTAATTATTTAATTTTAAGCTAACTCTAAATATATACTATTTATTTATTTGACTTTTAAAAAAAATTAAATGACTATTAAAAATCCTTAAAAGGTAGTCATAATACCTAGAAATTCATAAAATATATATCATAAATTATGGCCAAATGGATAAAAATAATTTCAAAAGAGCAATATCAATCAAAGGTTGGGGCAGTAAGTGTCTGGGGAATGCTGGTTGTAGGATAGTCAAAACCCCCAATACTTTCGAGATAAGTTTTCCAGTCTGCGTATCCTTGATTTGTGCCCATCCAAAAAGAAATATACCAAGCAGTAGAGTAAGTTATAGAAGTAGGGTTGTTATACATATCGTTAAAAATGCTTGATTACAATCAGACCATAAGCTCCAAGATTGATTATATTAAGTCTAGAGTTTCCTTGGTCGATTGACGAAAGTTTAATCTAATGCTATTCTAGTAAAACTTAGGAGGAGGTACAGAGGAATCAATATTTACATTGAAAACCTCTAAAATCTTACCGATAACATATTTAAAGAAGTGACTGTCAGAAAACAAATGGGAAGTAGTCTCAAGAATCAAATTACAAAGGTAACAAGGGCGCATATTATAATTGGTGATAATTATTAAGTTAAGCCTCGTTATGGTGCTTAATTTGTCATGTAAAACAATCTGTGTGTGAAATTTAACTTTAGAAGGGGCAATGATTCTCCAGCAGGGTGTGAAGTGACTAATATCTTTTGTTCGTAAGAGAATTAATAAATTATACATCGATTTAGTGGTATAAACTCCCTTTTATCCTGATACCAAACTAGGCAATTAGGATTGTCCATGATATTATAATTTTTAATCATATGGATTAATCTTAGGTATTGTCCAAGTACATTCCCTACTAAGGTTTGATTAAATGAGATATCCCAACTAAAGGGTGATGGAGGTCTACAAACTTCTTTGATGAGGTCATTTTTATTGTTAGAGGCCAATAACAATTCAGTTAGTTTGTGTTTCAATGCGAAGGAAGATATACAAGGCTCATTCCAAAAGTGGTCTTATCTCCAGAGTTAACGTTGTATTTAGTTCCCATTTTAAATATATGACATAAATTGGAAATACTTTTCTCGGAGAAAGAAATTGTTTGGTTATTATGAAAGTTTAGATTTACAAATCAACTATAATAGAAGTTACTGATAATTTATTTCTAAGTGTAACTTTCGTCCCTTAGGAATTTCCAAATCCATTTACAGAGCATGGAGGTGTTTAAAGTTTTAAGTTGATGACACCCAATCCCCACCCCCCGGGTTTTGAGGTTGCAAAAAAGGCTCCAGTTAATGAGACAACTCAGATTAGATCTATCAACCCCTCCTTTCCATGAAGAATTCCTTAAACTTCTGTTTATTTTTTTAATTACTCAGTGAAGAAATTGATAGTAAGACACCTAGTAAACCGACATAATAGATATTACCGAGTTAATCAGTGCCGCCTTAATTTTATTGAAGTTAATGTTCCAATCCTCTTTTTTCGGTTTTGTATATCTAACTATTATACTTAAGCATTTAATATGGAGCTCGGACCTATGATCGAGGATAGTAGGTGGAGGAGAGATATGTCCACGGATATCAATCTAAGGGTGAATTTGATGGGTTGCTGCTAGGTTGCCGAGTTGATGAAGAGCGCATTTGCTCTGCTTGTGAAAAAATCTCCTAGAGTAAAAGCACAAGATCAGATCTTGGCATTCTACGGCATAACGGTTCTCATCACCGCATCAAAAGAGAAAATTTGGGTTGTGATTAACTCATTGGATTCAATGGCGGGGATGGACGAAGAATAATGTTGCGTCTTACAAGGTGGAATTAGGAACAAATTTGGAAGGTGGGCGAGTTGACTTGAGTACTTTAGCATACGTCTAGGGGATGGGGAGAAAGTGAATCTTGGTAGATCGTGATGGTTAAAGAAGGAGGTTGGATCTTGTGATAAATAATGGTTTATATATGAAAATCTATGGCTTTTGATGAAACTTAGGTGATAAGGAATAGGAAAGCATGAGCTTTTGATGATAAGGGATAGCTGTGGTTTTGGAAAGAGGCGAAGGGGGTTACTGCTCAAGATTCAGGGAGTTACATGCAAAAAAGGAGAAGAAGTTGCCATCAGTCATTAAAGAATAAAAATTTATCGCTATTATAGAGTTTTTAATTTATATGAACTATTTTTAATATTTTTGATAAATTTTGAACGTATTATTTCTTTAAAACTCCATCCCTATGATATTCAAATCAATCTCTTGGAATTGGATTTCAAAATGTTGCTTAAAATTTACTTATTTAATTAAGAAATTCATCATAATTGCATTTCTATCTCTATAGCTATAACACATCTAATGATATTATAAGTATAACTACCATGAGTCTCAATACGAAGCTTAAACACTTATGTACGAAACTTTAGAGCTATCATAAATTTAATATACAATGTTATGGCACTTATAACCTTAAAAAGCTATCGTAAGTATAAAACCATTACTATCGTTAATCAATGGTGATAACTATTATAACGACCTTGACTCGACCTTCGAAAATCGACACCCATACTTCACATGTACTCGAATGTCGTAGATTTAAATGCTGAATCTGGCTCGTCGGAGCTTATAACACATTAAGTACAACAACACAGCAGAAGAAAATGAATAATATATCATTGATACAACAATGAATACAATATCTATACAATATGATACAACAATATCGATACCAATATCAAAGACAAGATACATCATAGGAAAGAGATAACTTGAACTTGAACCACCAAGTTAGAACTTCAATATCTGCAACTCCATCTCCAAAGCTCCAATGCTCCAAACCAAATAGCTTAACCCAAAAGCTATGAGGACCCCAATCCAATAAGCTCACATCACCATCAAATTGAACCTAAGCAAATGCGATCCCGAATGCTGTTGCCAAAATCCAAAGGTTGAATGCTATCAAATCTATACCTACTATTTGATCATCTGAAAAACCCAACTCTAGACTGCCCGTGTAGAAAATTGTGGGCATCCAGAGTTTAGGAAGGGAAAAATAAACTCCAGGTCAGTCATGGGACTGGTATGAGCAAACGAAAGCAGTTTTAAACCAAAAAAAAAGAAATTAAAATTTTGAAATCCACAATGCTTTTTGGAAAATGAAACTACCATAAGGCCTCCCACCACACACACAATGCAAACGCAGAATATGAGGAGATTTCTCCTTATGATAACAAACCTGCTTGATACGCAAAATCCTTTTTGATATTATTATTAGTGCATAGTGCAGAAAACCTTTCGAAAGCATAATATTAATCTTATCCAGCATACAACCATTATTGTATGCCTACTATAGCTACCATGTTCTGCATTCCATGGCAGGTTATACAACTAAAACCGTACAGGGATCGTATTATTTTGTTTAGATTTCCAACAAATGGTCAGGCAAAGGAACTTCCCACACAAAATGGAATGCCTCTAGAGGGACGTCCCCAAGAACCTAACCGGATCTCTGCCAACACAAGGCCGGGTTACCTCTGTAACTAGGTAACTACTGACACGAGCATGCCATCCCCCGATCGTATGTGACCTTTATCCGAAGCGCTTCTCAACCAACAACCACAAAGCAATAAGTTTGCAACAGCCACAAATTTAAGTATCTGGGCTCCATACCATGATACCACTAACAATCCAAAAGGAAATGACATACCCTCAAGGGGCGCTACCCCCAAATAACCCTCCTGCAACGATTCCTATTTCGACCATTACCGGGTTGTGAGGCTCGACGAAGTCTCGTCCAAAAAGCTACACTATTCACAAAGTCAGGCTTTGATTAACAAAATATCAGCAGCACTTCATATTCCACATCAACAAAATGGGAATGTATCACTAGTAACCATCAACTACATAACCTCTGAGCTCGTACGTCTTAGAGAAGGGTGTTAATCTAAGAGAATAAATCTTCGCCACCAAACAAAAATGTATTTGATAGAAACCAGATTTACATCTCAAAGTGTAATGTCAGACACACATCCGCACAAGTCTGTTCCGGGTTCGAATAGAACCGAAGGCACTTCCAAAGAAGCCCTTACAATCCGGGTATTCATAATCCATATCGGACTCCCTATCACATATGGAGATCTCTATACCAGTGCGACTCAGTGCAGAGACAATCGATGGGTTATCCTTTCGTTCTCGAAAATACCCGGTCTTTACCACCGGTCTTCAAATGCTATCTATAACATCGGATCATTATTCGGAATGGGTTATATGACACAAGGTCCTCTTCGGGCTAAACCGAATAATGAGCGCAATATTTTAAAAACATATGGATATTGGGATTTTAGTTAAGTCACAGCTTAAAACCAAAAACTTTTCTTTAAATGGTTTAAACAAATTACCATTTCAAATCTTTAAACAAAAAGATTTATTTCACAAAGTTCACCTATTTTTCACAAAGGTCCATTCACATTCTTTCAAAACAATTCCCCTTTCAAATTGGATTAACTCATCCAATCTTTAAATCAAAGATTTAATTCATAACTTTCAAACTATTTTTTGAAGATTCATTCATAACTTGGAAAACTATTTTCATTTCAAACTTGAAATCCTTTCAATACAAATTGGAAACTCTTTCCTTATATGAAAGCTATTATTATTTGAAAACAAATAGTTTTTGTTTCGGAAGGATCCGATTTCATTCGTACAAGTTTAAGCCCTTGGGTTAAATTCAAATTCTCAAAACAATACCTTTAAAATGCTTTAAACCCATATAAACACTTTTATAACTTGTATAGCCTTTTTAAATCATAATTCCTAAACATAGAATTTATTTTCAAATCTTGAATTTTAATTCAAATCAGATTATTTAAATTTCAAAACTTTATCAAGTTATTCAAAATAACTTTTATCTTCAAAACAACTTTTCAAAAGCTTTTCACACTTAACCCAATTCCATTTCCAAAACCATTTGAATTCAAAATTAAATTTTTAAAACCATTTCGAATAGAATTAAATCCAAATATTTGTGACTTAATCGATTTCCCGTGAAATCCATATTTGTGTGTGTATGGTGTAGTCCAGGGGTTTTACACAATAGTTCAACAACATCAATCATCACAGATTCAATCATATCAATATCGATAATCGTTATATTCCTATAACGCTTACCTTTATTCATAGATTCACAGATAAATGTATCACAGATAAAATGAATAAATAAATAAATTACACACAGCTCAATTCACATAACAGAATATTACAATCCAGAGATAACCATCAATTCAAGGCATTTCATACAATACAAGCATTCATAAGCAATCCAAGCATACAATAATCGTTTATAAGCAGGATTAATTAATTATTTAATCCTAAATTAATTCAATTTATTTTTTTATATTTATTTACTAATGAATTAATTACTCAATCCTGATTAATTAATTACAAATCGTTTAGTATTAATTAATTAATTAATCCTTAGTTATCCATCTTAATTAATTACCCTCAACTAATTAATTAGTCCTTAATTAATCACATTAATTAAAATTAACCTTTAGGTTAATTACATAATTAATTAACCCTTAATTAATTATCCTTAATTGATTAAATTAATTAACCCTTAATTAATTAATCAATTAATTATCCCTTAATAATTTTTATTTATTAATTAAATTTTAATTAATTAATTATCCTTAAATTAATTACCTTAATTAATCACATAAATTAATTATCTTTTAGTCACTTCTAATAAGTCATTATCCTTAATCACTTCCTTTGATTACTAAATTACTAATTGCTTAAGATCTTAATTTATTTAAAAGATAAACCATTTTATCTTTATTAATCACTTTGATTATCTTTTAGATCTTATTAATAGCCTTTGGATTTAAATATTCATTACTAATTAACTTAGAAATTTTAAGTTAAATTAACTTTTGAAAAACATTTCCCTTCTTAATCATCCATTCAATTACAATATTAAGTTTATTTAAAACTCTTAAAATAAAGGTTATATAAATTTAAAAATACTTTAATTTAATAAGTTTGAAATAAATTTTTTAATTTTTTTAAAGTAATCTCAAACTTAATCCACCATCTATTATTTAAGAAATAAAAATGTTTAAAGAAAGTTCTTTGTGTAAAACTTAATTTGTTCAAAATTTCTAAAACTTGTATATATATATATATATATATATATATAGGTTAAAACCTGATAACTAAAGAAACCCGAGCCAAATTAATGAAATCACGAGCACGACTTCGAGTCCACTATGAAATTTTCCCAAGCTACCATATTTTTTTTTCAAAAACTTGTTTTGATTAAATCTTTAAAATCCCGTTTCAAACAAACTCGCGTACCATCTTTTTCTTCGAGTCACTCACATCATCAACTCGAGTACGAATCCGAGAATGCACCTTCTTCCCCAAAACTGTAACCACCCAGATACTCCAATGCCCATGTGCACATGCATAGTTCATCTAAGCAACGGCGATCGGCGCTGCCATCCTCCACAGGTCAACGACTACTCATGCAACCACCATGATCGCCCAGAATCTCGAGCAAATGCGAGAATCGAATTTGAGTCACTCGATCCAAATACTGGAACCACCCCCATTAGAAAATCACCACATGCCAACTCTCCTGACCACCAGAGAACTCGCCATCCATACCAGAGATGCATCACAGCCTCTTCGCCACCTTCCCCCACCTGCGATCGCCTGAATCGCGTCGATGATGACAAATTTCCTTTTAAACGTTATCAACCATACTAGGTTGTTAAACCCTACATCTTCGCCTTATCATCATCACCGTGAATAATAAATTCACCTATGATTTTTCCAACAACCACTGATCCTACAACAGCCTCAATTAGAATCCCAAAGATGCTCGACGATGCAATCATTATAAATCGAGCAAATGTTCGAATCTGATCAACTTCCAATATCTTGTAATTTTCTTAGTTAAAAATCCTGATATTTATTCCAAAAATCATGGTTTTTGATGTTGAACACGGTGATGTAGATGAATCAAAAGAATGTGATACTTGAATTTCGACATGTTTTCTGAATTTCACTGTAAATTTCATTCCAGACAAATTGTTCTCATTTTTAGAACTTAAAAATATGTTTTAAATTTAAATTATAATGTTACAAACAATTTTCATTCAGACATCATGATTTAAATCTCATTATTCGAAGAGATAAAAATTTTCTTTCTCTGGTGGTTTTGGATTTGTGGATATACAGATTTTATACATATACATACAGGCATGCATCATACATAAATATACATACATATTTATAATCATACCAGAAATTTCCACAATATCAACATCAAGCATTCATCACAACATCAGAAGATATCAAAAAAATTAGGCCTTAAAAAGATAGTTTGCTCACCTTTTTGAAGAAACAGAGAACTGGATCCTGATATATTTTTGATATTAAGATTGATATTGAATGAGAATCTGATCTGATTGTCTTGAGGTGATCCACAACTTCAAGTTTGAGTCGAACTTGCCTTATTCTTGATTAGGTTTGAGATGTCTGAGATTTTCTAGATTTTTATTTTTGTTTTGATCATTATTTCCTTAGGTTGAAAATAATGAAGTTAATTATGGTTTTAATTGCTTTAGATTTTGAATTTTAATTTTAATTATGGTTTTGCTTGAATTACCCAAGTTGATTATTCCAGGTTTTTAACCTCAGCCTTGCTTGATCTTCTCTCTAGTTTGTAGTTGCTCCCAAATTGAAGCTTTTAATTTTAACAAATATCCATTTTCTTTTCCAGGTTTTGGTTTTTTATACTTTTCTGGTTTGTTTATTTGATCTGGGATGATCATATTTTCTTGTTTTGATCTGTAGCTTTCAATTCTTTTCTTTGCTTCAGGTTTGAGAATAGCATGCTTTACAAATTTTCTTTCCTACATATTATTTGTGTAATTAAATTTTCAAAAGAAAATTTGATTCCTTTGTTACTTGTAAAATGGGATAACACTTGTTATTTTCTTATCTTCATGTTTAACACTCGTCTTAAACAAAGAAATCTATGTTTAGTCCTTTATTTTATTTATAAATTATTTCTAAATCCTTTTTCTTAATTAATTTAGACTTTGTGTTTTTATGTTTTGTACATTAATTCATGTATTATATTTTTACATATATACAAATCTTATTTAAATTTTAAATTCAAGTTACCAACCTTTTAACTAAATAAATATCTATCTTAATATTTTGAAAATGATTAACTTTGAAAACTGTTGTAAATATTATATTGAATTTAAACCACACTTTCCTATTTATTCTTATTTAAATTTTTAAAAATTATAGTTTAAATGAATGAATGTTTAAATCCTTAAGTTAAATTTATAAATTGGTTTTTCAAACCCTTATGTTAATAATTTTACAAATTTTGTTTTTAAACCTTTATGCTATTATAAATTATGCAATATAATTATATTTTCAAATTTATACTTTTTGTGTTTTGAATGTTATATGCTTTTATAACTATTCATATAACCTTTAGGAAAATGATTTTAAACTCAATTTACCAATAAAACATTTACTTTTAAATTCCACTATAATTTTCAAATTTCATACGTATATTGTTTACTAACTATATTTATTTTCAAATATATAAGAAAGCATTTAAATCTTAAATTAAATCTTACTTATATATTTACAAACCAATTTTATTCATATATATATATTTTAAAACTTTTATTACACCCTATTTTAATATCATATTATAAATACAAAATAAATTCTTTTCTTTTATCAAAATATAGATTTTTATTTTCAAATTACTTTCAAAATATAGATATACATGTATTATAATTCCAAAATAAATTTTTATTAATTTTATATTATAGATTTTTTCAAACTCAAATTTATTTTTCAAAGGTTTTTATTATTATTTTTGAATTCACAAATCAAAATTTCTATTCATAATCTATTGGATTTCAATTCAATTCCCTTATTTACAATCTTTTGATATATATTTATTCAAATCTTCAAACTAATTCACAATTAAATTCAAAAAATTAAATTAATTTCCAATTTAAAATTGATTTAAAAACGGGAATGTTACAACTATTGTAAGTCTAAAATATATATAGCTATCGTGAATCAAAAGTTATAGCTATCATAAGTTTAAAATACATATAGATCATAAATCAAGTGGCATTACTTTAAACATTCAAAAAACCTATTTATTTCCTTTTAAATTAATAACTTTCCACCAAATCATACATATGTTGATCAATAGTTAATCCAAATCTTTACAGAAGTCTTTTACAGAAATCAGAGATGTAATTTCTTTTGCACCTAAAAATATTATTTACCCCATAATTAATTCATTAATTACCATTTGTATTTGGCCTTTCCCCTGACTATATTATTCATATCAATTCGAAAATATATGATAAAATTCCCCAAAAATTCACTAGAATTTAGTTTTCTGCCTTTTAATACCTATAAAAATTTGGGGTTAAAATAGTTAATTTTCATATTAGATGATTAAATCATGAAATAAAGCATTCTCTCAACTTAGAAAAGCTATATAAAATCCAAATAATTTTGAAAAATTATGAAATCAAAAATTCATCTCCAAATTAATGTTTTAAGTGACATATCAAAATTTCAAAGCATTTGAAAGGGTTTAACCAACCTGTTACCCTAGGAAATGTAAAAAATCTTTACCGATTAATTTATAAAATTGAACAAAATCATTATATCATTATTAAAACATATTCATCAATATTTTAAGAATCAAAAGCACATATAATCTGAACCCAAATAGATTTTGAGGAAAACTTGGAAAGTGTTACTCACCTTCATTAATTACTTAATATCTCCTCTTTTCTTTTAATCAAAACTTTTAATCCCTTCTTTATATGATTTTTCTCTTCTCTTTCTCTCCTTTAACGATGACTGACATTGCAATTTTTTTTTCAATTTTCAAATGAAAGTCAGTGAGAAGAATGTTATGGTTGGGGAGTAGTAGGTTGGGCTTGGGGTTAATACCTCTTTCTAGCTTAGCCTCAATAACTTTTTAGTCACTTCATCATAACATTCACATTATATTTCTTCTATTAAATTTACTTAGTTATTATTTAATAAGTTTCTTTTATTGATTAATTTTCTCATATTATGGCACTTATAAATATAGGATGTTACACTTCTTACACCTCCCTATGTCTTAGTTTACAAGATAAATATTTTCCATGGAGTCAATCAACACCATGTATTAAGAAATCTATGGCTAAAGCGCTTTCTAGGGACCTCTTTCTTAACCCTAGTTTTATTTTTTCTTTTAGTTTCATTATGTTGTCGTTGTTTCTACTGTTACCATCATGCTTAACAACCTCATTGCTCTTTACCACACCGCTTGATTCTGCTAGACTACCAGCATTCACCCTCATCTCCATTTCTGCCTCTTCGAAGAATAGAATTTTGTTTGCTTTTTCTAGAAATCCTCTAAAGTAGTTGCTTTCTCACAATCAGCCATTTTCCAAAGTCAGAGTCATTGTCTGCTCCATTAACCAAAGTCGTTAATGCTAAGCTATCCTCCAAGTCTCTAACCTTAGTCAGTACTGCATTAGATCATTTCAGATAGCTTTCTGCTGATTATTCCTTTCATTGTTGAATTTTTTCCAATGAAAGTACACCTTTTGTTGTATAGAGTTCCAAACTAATTTAAAACTTATTTGCCAATGGATCATACGATTATATGGATCCTGGCTAAATCCCACAGAACAATATCATAGCTAATCCTTCCAAAAACAAAGGAAAACATCTACACTACACATAGTCATCTACTCACGCACCATCCGTGCATCGATCATACTTTAATAAATGTTTTAGAGGATCCTTGAACCTACTATACATTGTTATTGTTAGCATCACATACTTCCTTAGATATTCCATGGCACTAGTCTCTTCTGTAAACAGATTCCGACTAAAGGCAGTCTCTTATTTATCTTCTTGTTTTTCCTTTTGAAGCAATCCATGAATTACTTCATTAGTCATATCATCGGTTCTTTTATCTATTCCTCAATGACAGACATTAAGTGCATCATGTAGTTCCATAAATGATCACGATGGTCACCGCATGAATGGTCATGCTAACAACAATGCCTAGGTCACCTAGTCTCTAGAGAGTCTATGGGTTCTCCATTCACAACTTGACCATCATTCCTTCTTCTTTATGGATGGATACTGATCTGTGGTATATTATCACCAATTTATCTTGGAGCTTGAGTGTTGGCTCCACTCTAGTCCCTATCTTTTTTTGCATCTCCAACTCATTTCCTTTCTACTGTGCACCTTCCAATAATACTTCCTTCATCCGATGCAGTCGGAAATCTTCCCCTAACTCCTTGATCCTATACATGAGATCCAGGTAACAATCTAAAAATTTGACGATGTTAATATTAATTAGTTAAAAATGTTGTTTTACTTAAAAGGTGACCTGAGTATCGTGTTTATAACCGTTGTGAATGTCCTATCGAGCTAACCGGTTTGGTATATAATTTTCATGGATTGGGAGTCATAAGTTGTGAAATATAGGCTTATAGTGTTTAGATGTAGTATGCAGCTACTTTTAAGCCAAATAGTTACACATAACTAAACCTACCTCATTGTCTATACAAATGATGCTTAGAAACCCTAACGGCAGCCATCATATTAGTATCTCTTCCCTAATCTTGAAATTCCTCTTAATCCCATTTTAATAGAAGACAACTATCGCTAACTACAATTTTCTCTAAATTTTGAATTGCTGAAACACCAACAAATACTTTATCATTGTGAAGCACTCAAAGAATGGAGTAATGGGTAGTGTTCATTTTTTCTGACAGTGCTCAACTTGGCTAGAAAACCCAGTCAAACCCTTAATGGATCAAGTTTGATGGCAATGGCAGTGGTGGAATTGGATGGTGGCACCATAGGGGTTTTTCTCGGCATGAAATGTAATGGTTTTTTTTGGTGGTGGTGTTACTACGAAGGTCTTGGTGGTCATATTAATTCAATTAGTGTTTTTCCTAAACCAAAAATTGGTTGCAATGTCTAGTTCTTAGTTGAGGTTTCAATGGCTCAAAGGGGTGACGAAGGTCGAGGCGAGTTCGAGGAGGTGGCGAAGGGCTTATCTTGGAATGTAGTGGTATTGGTCGGGGTTTGAAGGTAGCTGTGCTAATGATGTCGAGGGGAGGAGTGTTATTATAGTGAGATGGTGATTTTGTAGATTAAACCCTATATTTTTATTTATTACGACTAAAACATGGATCTTCTAACCTCCATATTTTGACATATGAACTCTACGTGGTTTCTTCCATCAGACTCGTGATAAAATTTTGGATAATTCGAAGTTGAGTTTGCTAATTTTTGAGGTTGTTTGTAAAAGCATGTTGATATTGTTTTTTTATTTTAAATTATTGAAGTTTAAAAAGTACTAAATGTACCGTATTAACGAGAATCAATATTTACAAATATTAAATGATGATTGTTTTGTTAGTATTATGTTTTTAATGCGTCAATAGGAAAATATAGAGCTTTGATGTGGCTCATTGGGACTTAACTGATTTTTACGTGAAACTTAGGTGCTGTCTTGAGCTCCATCTTTATGCTTGGATGTGGTTGGGAAGTTGGAGGTAAATTAGGCAACCACTGATGGGTCGGCAATGTCCCATCATGGGTCGGTAAAGATCCATCACCATGGGTTGGTTAAGACCCATCACTATGTGATTTTTGACCTTGGAGTTTACTGAACTTATTCTCTCTTTACCTAGACATTCAAGTTGTACTTTGTTTTCAAGCTTTGTAGCTATCACTTCAGGCTTCCTGCCTTGATAACTTTTGATTTTGACTCATCACGTCTGTTTGGATACTGTAGGTCAAAAGGCTGGACAACACTTGACCCTTAAAGCACGTCTTGCGAATGAAAGGTATGCTTTATCCAAGAACAAATCCTAGACATTAATCTTCGATAGTTGAGCTTCCTGCTACTTCAACCTTGGTGAATCGCCACGTTCCTTTGGATTTTCTAGTAAATCAAAGGTCGTTACAACCTAAAACTCTAGACTCTAGTTAAGTGTAATCTATGCATTATCATCATTTCGATTACATTCAAAGTTATTACATCACGTATCAAAATCGTCCCGTGTTCACCTAAGATTTATCAGTTCTATTCTAGTTACATGGCATTCAAATTCATTTTATCGAATCTATATCTATTCTAAGGTGCGATCTATCTAGATCATTTTGCATTTAGCTCAAAGTGTGATCTCTTTGGATTGTTTAATGTTTAAGGTAAGGTGATGATTTCTCTAGATAGTTGACTGAAATCCGATCTCTCTAGATAGCTACTGGAATCTGCGGCAGTTCCGAGCCAAGGATTCGATCTTATTTAAAATCTTGATCTCTCCATATCGTTAATTAAATCCATGGCCACTTAAGGCCGATAATTAGGTCTAATACCTTTTGTGATCGTTAATTGAATTAATGGTTGTTCAAGGCTGATAGTTAAACCCACAAACTCTCTGGATTGTTGTTCGAAGTCACGGCCGTTCGAGGCCGGTAAGTATATCCATAGTCTCTCCAAACCATTACTCAAACCCATGGTCATTTAGGACCGACAACCAAGTCCTTGGCCGTTTAGGGCCGACAATCAAATCCATGGCAGTTGAGGGTCGATAATCAAATCTATGGCCATTCGGGGCCGATAATCAATTTTTGTCCTCTCTAAACCCTTAATGAGCCCAATCTGCTCGCTCTTCGGTGAGGGGACTCAATGACAAACAAGCCTATTCACTCACTCTGGCGAGGAACTTGCTTCCTGCACTTCAGTCCCTAATCTCTGGCTGGGATTTAAAGCAGTCAATATCGATCATCACAATTATGTAGACAAAAAAGCATTCATTTACAGGGTTCAAACATAAACACCAAATACACATCGCAACATCCATCAAGGTATTGCAGCCTTGCATCCAACTTTGAGCATGCTTAAGGATTAATCAGTATCCCATGCATTAATAAGTGGCTCAACTACCATACCATATTGTTTATTTGGAATGGAAAAAAAGAAAATCAAAGAAAATGAACCAGAGTCCATGCCATCTCAATCTGGACATGACTATCCTCGATCTTGATCCATGACCATTTCCATTCATTGCAGATGATGGCTGCTTCTATTCCACCATCATAGCTTGACTTTTCACATACTGCTATAATTGATTATTCCTAATTTATTCCTTGATGAAGTCAGACAAATGCCTATAGTCATTCTTGTTGTGCCCATCCAGCTCACGGAATATGCAGTACTTTCTTAATGCCCTTTCATGCTCTGTAGGCTCTCTCCTTGCCGTCTTTTGATAGAGGACCTATCCCCTAGTACCTAGGTAAATCTGTTCTGTGGTTTCATTCAAATCGACATAAAAAGAGAATTTCGGTTTCCTTCTTTGCCGCTTCGATCCTTCAAAGACAGCTTTCATCTTTAATTTTCCTTTGTCTTTGCTGGATCTTTCTCCTATAGTCCTCCACCATCCACAACATTAACTTCTTCCCCTTCAACTTCAGTGTCCTCCTAATGTAGGTATCTATAAGCTTTGTTAAAAAATTCTACGAGGTCCATCAGAGGATATCGCTTCAAAGAAACCTTAAAATCTATCTTACTAGCCATTCTAGAAACTGCTGCCATCAGAACCATTGATGGGTCCAGCTTATCGGCCATGGCACTCGTCACATTGAATCTTGTAAAAAACTTCTTACGGTCTCTCCAGCCCTCTGCTTCACACTCACTAGCGTCATTACATTTTTAGGTTGTGAGGTATAGACCCAAAATTTCTTCATGAATCTATTCGCCAACATAGCCCATGTGCTAATGGAATCATTCTCCAATTGTCTAAACCATGCACAGCTAAATCCATCAAGTAGATTACGAAGCACCATCCTATGACTTCCTTTGACACACCCAACAACCCTATGTGTATGTATCTCATTAAGTGAACTGTTGAATCCGTCTTTCCATCGTACGTCTCCAATGTCGGCAGCTTAATATCAAGTAGATTCCTAGTATGCCGAATGTTTGGAGTGAATGGACTCCTATTCAAATCCTCCAAGCTTCATTTAGGCAGTCCACCTCTCATGGATCATCTTACCATCTCCGCAAGTCTCTTATCATCATTCAAAAGAATCCTCAAGTTTGCATTCTCAGCTTTCCCCTTGATTCTATGAGGGAACACTGGCACGTACTCTTCTGATTCATATTCGCAGGCCTAGCATCGCTCTATGGATGTACTTTCTCCTCCTAGACTAGTTTCGGTCCTGCCCTCGAGTACCCATGGTTCGGTAGCTGATGGTCCTGATTCAGTACCGACTAATCCAGCTCTTTAGGGGAAATTACAACTCCTTTCATTCTATTTCTAGGTACGCTTACTCCTGCTTCAGGTCTTCGATTCTAGTTTCCAGCAACCCCAACTGTCCTTATTTACCTCATTTTTTTTGAGGAAATTCACCATTATCTCTTCTTGATGGGCTTTCATCTTCTCCTGCATCTTATTCATCATGTTTTCCATCTCATCTCTGGTTATGTAGATGAACGAACAGTTGCTCCTAAGGATGCATCCTAGTTGCCCCATGTTGATTTCCTTCTATAAGAGCATTCTTAGCAGATTATCTCATCATCTTAACTACCTCTAGATCTCAAATTAGCAAGTTCGAGTAACTTCTCCGTGAATGCATCAAAATGTTTGCATAAAAAATGACACAAACAATTAATCGATATATTAAGAGAAGTAAATTAAAGAAAAACAAATGAAAACTAGTAGAAAACAATTGACACAAGATTTATAGTGGTTTGGTGTACTCTAGCCTTAGTCCACTTCAAGGAATTTCTCTTTTATTACTGGATAGTACAAGTTATTATGGTTTCCCCCCGAATGGTTTGAAAACAGAAGAAATGTATAACAATAGTGATAGAGCCAAAAAGATCCTCGAAATGAAGCACCTCATGCTCTACTTATATGTGTAGGTTAGCGAGAAAGCCTCACACACGATCTTCCTCACGTTCTCTATGATTTCCCAACAGTTGCTGAAGAAGAAGAATTGGCCAGCTCAACAGTCTCTATGGGATGGTACCTAACCATAGCTATTTATTAGTACCGACCCATAAAACTTCACCAAAAAGGATTTGGACTTTTGGAGATTGGTCGTCTTACCATTAGCTTCATGGTTCCCTTGTTGTTTGAGCCATAATTTGCTTGTTTTTGAGCCCAATTGATGGGTATATGGAAGAATGAAGTTGTTGTTGAAGCGCTTGAGGAAACCGATGGGAGATGCCATGAAAATGGTGCTATAGAGCTTTGAATGGACTCTTGGTAATATGGCCAGTATATGGGTGTTGACTTAAGCCCATCTTTTAGCATTGTTGTGGTTGGGAAGTTGGAGGTAAGTTAGGTAACCACTGATGGGTTGGTGACGACCCAACATGGGTCGGTTAAGATCCATCATCATGGGTCAGTGAAGACCCATCACCATATGATTTTTGACCTTTGAATTTTTTGGAGTTATTCTCTCTCTGCATAGTCATTCTAGTTGTACTTGGTTTTCAGGCTTTGTAGATATCTCTTCAGGCTTTCTTCCTTGATAACTTTTGAGTTTTACTCGCTAAGTCTGTCTGATACTGTCTGATAAAAAGGCTGGATAACAACCTTAAATAGGATGATGCTATGATTAGGAGGTTGGCTTCCTGAAAGCTTCTAGGGAGAGCCATGAACTAGTGGAATGCTATTAGAATTGCTACACCTAAGGATCAGTTTACTTGGGACTATCCAAAACTTGATTTGAGGAGAAGTTCATTCTATTAGAAGTCGATACTATTTAGGAAGTTCGCTGATATGAAGCAATGTGACATGTCTGGTTCCGAGTATGTTGCTGAGTTCGATGCCTTGTCAAAGTATAAGATGTCCTTCATTGACACTCCGGTAAGGGATAAAAAGAAATTTCTTATGGGTTTGGATGATTATTTGAGGAAAAAGTTGGTGAGTCATATTGATGTACAATTTGAGAGACTTGTCAAGAAATCTCTTCACTAGGAAGGTTGTACCCCAAGTACAAATCAGCTGCTATGGCTATAGAAGAGCCAAAACTGGAACAAGGTTGTGGGGGAAAGAAGAAATGGAATGGCAAGAGAAAATAGTTGCAGGGCAAAGGTGGTCAAAAGGAGGACAAGTGGGAGTGTACTTGATACAAATGTGGAGAGAAGGGTCACCTTATTGAAGACTGTCAGGCATAAGGAAGGAAGTTCTACAACTATAATAAGATGGGGCATATTCTAAATAATATTTATTAATCTAGCGAAGCAAATATAGGTGGTGAAGGTGTATGCTTTGGATGTGGTCCTGACTTCGTCAAGTGCTCCCTTGACGAAAGAGAAATGGAAGAGCGTTATTCATGATATGATTTCTACTTATGATGTCCCTATGCGTGTTTTGTTCGATACCAGGGCTTCACATTTCTTTGTAAATTTAGTGATCTAGTAGATAGATTGGGATTGGATCCTAAAATAGTTGACAGACCATTAATTGTGATGAACCCTATTCGTGGCTACATTAACATATGAATGGTTTGTTGTGGTTTGGTTATATCGAGTCATGGATGCCCTTTTGTTTGAGATTGATTAGTTTTGAATTATGTTAGGTTCGAGATTATATTGGGGATAGATTATCTACAGAAAAACGGAGTAATGGTGGATTGTGAGAGGCTGTTGTTGAGAATAGGAATAAATGATGGGCGTAGGTTGGTGACAGGCTACCTGCCTGATGATGAGATGATGGTTATTTTTATGTACTCGCTTGAGATCCTGCGTGGCGAGTTGCCATTTGTGCCTGTAGCGAGGAAGTACTTGGACATATTTGAGTCGGCAATTGGATTACCACCACATTAAGAGATTGAGTTTCGTAAAGATTTATTAAAGGATGTCAGATCGATAGTTATGCCTTTGAGGTGTATGACACCATAGAGAAAAAGGAGTTGGAGGTGCAAATGAATGATCTATTTAAGCGAGGATTTATTCGTAGGAGCATAACTGAGTGAGGCATACATGTGTATTCACCACTAAGGAGAATGGCTCTCTGAGGTTGTGTATGGATTACTGCGAGCTGAATAAGGTAATGAGAAAGAACAAGTATCCACCGTTGCATATTGATGACTTATTTGATTAGCTCCAAACTACTAAGGTGTTCTGTCAATTGGATTTGGAGATAGGTTTTCACCAGCTAAGAGTAGCAAAGAAGAGTGTGACAATCACCGCGTTTCGTGCGCTTCTGGGTTTTATAAGTTGTTGGTTATGCCGTTCGGATGAACCAATACTCCGGCATACTTTGTTGATCTCATAAACCGTTTTTTTAAGGATCTGTTAGGCAAGTTTGTGCTTGTGTTTGTAGATGATATTCTAATTTACTCTAGTATAGAGGAGGAATACAAGACGCGCTTGAAGACTATGCTTGAGGTGTTGAGGAAGAATAAGTTGTAAGAAATTTTTTCAAATTGTCATTTTTGGAGGAGAGAAGTGAGATTACTAGGTCATATCTTCTCTTAACAGGGCATCATAGTAGATTCTGCCAAGGTAGCGACGGTTCAGGGTTGGAATCAACATAAGATTGCTATCAATGTAAGAAGCTTCTTAGGATTGGTGGAATATTATGGACATTTTATTAAGGACTTCTTGAAGGTAGCAGTGTAGTCGACTAATTTAACACGAAAGAATCAAACCTTTGTTTGGGATGCGAAGTGTGAGCATGCACTTGTAAGTCTAACGAAGAGGTTGATGAGTTCACCAGTATTTACTATTCCGAGCGGGGATGAGGGGCTGACAGTATACACAGACGCTTTTGGTACTGGACTAGGTGCGGTATTAATGCAAAGCGGAAAATTTGTCATCTATGCTAGTCGATAGTACACATAGAGTGGAAGTATCCCATTTATGATTGAGAGTAGCAGTGATAGTGTTTACTTTGAATATTTGAGGAATTATCTATTAAGAGAAAGTTTCCAGCTGTCCATGGACCATAAATTTTTTAAGTACCTTTTCTCCTAGAAAAATCTCAACCTTCATAGCATGATGGCTGGAATTCTTGATTTCGTACGACTTTAGTATTTCCTATACGCCCAATAAAGGAAATGCAGTCGTCGATGAATAGAGTAAAAGACAAGTCAGTTTGGGGTGATGTTCCTAAAATAAAAGCAGTTAGCGTACATTTATGGGTTAGAGCTGGAGATGTTGGCGAGTTTGACGATCATGTCTACTTTGATTGAGAGGCTCGGTACTAGTCAGAGGCGAGACACTACACTAGTTGAGATCATAGTGAAAACAAAATGAGTAATGTTTGAAGAGACGAAGCAATACAGACTCAACCGAGATGGTTGGCTCTATAAGGATGGGAGAATGTTTGTTCTCGATATATATGGATTACGAGATGAGGTATCATGAGAGAGCAATCATTTTAGGTTGACTATATATCCCGATGGTATAAAATGTACAATGATATGAAGCAGACTTATTATTGGGAAGGGATGAAGATGGATGTCGGGACATTCATCTCGAAGTGTATGAACTGCCAGTTAGTGAAGGCAGGCAGAAGAAGCCAAGTGGATTGCTATAACCACATGTAGTTTTCGAGTGGAAATGGGAAAGTGTTGATGATCTTTATTGATGAATTTTCAAGCACCAGAGTAGGGTATGATAACATTTGGATCATAATTGATAGATTGACGAACAATGCTCGATTCATACCCATTAAGTCAAGTAGAACGACATCCAAATTAGCTGAGTTGTATGTGAAATTGATAAGGTGATTCCATGGTGTGTCAAAGAGCTTTGTGAGTGATTGAGAACCTTTATTCACTAGTGTGTTTTGGAAAAGTTTACTAAAGGAGTTAGAGATCGAGCTTCATCTCAGTGTAGCTTATCATCTGCAGATAGATGGGCAGACCAAGAGAGTGAATCTAATATTGGAGGATCTCCTACAAGCATGCATACTCGATTTGGAAGGCTTGTGGGATGATCACTTTCATTTCATAAAATTCACATACAACAATACCAATCGGTCTAGTATCGTCATGGTCATACGAAGCATTACATGGCCGACCATGTAACGCTCCTTTATATTGGTGGGAAGCATGCGAGAAACTGATATTTCAGATAAATAAGATTAGAGAAACATTGGAGATTGATATCATTCGGTAATGAGTGAAAGCTAATCAAGATAGGCAAAAGAGTTGCACTGATAAGAAACATCAAGATTTCGAGTCCCTATCGGTGATGTGGTGTTTGTGAATTTTTCTCCGTTGAAGAATGTTATTTGATTCGATAATAAGGTGAAATTGGAACCAAGATTCATTTGTCCTTTTCAGATAGTACAGAGGATTAGGAACTAGCGTACAGGGTTGACTTACCTCAAAAGATGGCGGGCATGCACAATGCCTTTCATGTCTCTTATATGTGGAAGTTCGTGGATGACTCATGCATGATAATTGCACCAAATCAACTTGATGATATCGAGATTGAACCAAAAGCTTTCGAACCTCGTAGGCCGGTTTATATTGTCAGATGCAATACAAATAGCTTAGGACAAAGACCGTGGAGTTTATGAAGGTTCAACGGGTTAAAAATAAAGGCAATCGCACATAGGAAACCGAGGAGACCTTGAGGCTGTATATCCAGAGCTCTTTGCATAGTAAGGCCTATTTTTTTATTGCATTTTACTTTCGCTTTGATATCATATAGGATAGGTTAGTGCCACACATGCTAAGAATGGTTTATCTATACTATTGGATGTATGGCTATTTGCTTGGGATGTTTGATGGTTGCATACAATTATTAGGCATGTGGTTTAACTTTGGTTGACTATTTTTTGAAATGTTTAGGGATTGAGGGTGAAATTCCAATAGAGGCGGAGAGTTTAATGACCCGCATTTTGCATATCGAATGATCATAAAATAATTTTATTTAATTCATATGAGGTCGAATGACTCTAAAATTTTGAAAAATTACTCTTAGGGACCTTATCCACACCTCTGATATTTATCAAACTCTTATGTGACCATTTAGACTTTGAAAATCTTATATGGATAATAGATTTTGATAGGAACCATGTTAGGGTCCGAAATCACTTTCATTTCTTCCAGATGATGGTTTTCCATTTCGTAGATTGGTCATAATAGTAAAACATACTTACCATTTGAAATTATGGCTATTTAAAGTTTTATCCATTGCTAGCCAGAATTAGTGGCTAATTAATTAAGCCCAAACCTGAGCCCATTAACAAATTTTGGGATTTTCACTTAATTAGGGCTTATGGGACATCTCCAATCTTATTTCTTACTTCCCAATGCAATCCCAAAACCCTAATAATCCAAATTTCATCTAAAAGCTTGCCTTTTCTTATTAAACTTAGCCAATATCACCATTAGAGGGGTAATTAGCATAGAGGGACTGGAGATTATCATTTTCGGTTGATTTGAATTTGTTTTCCTTGTTGTGAATTTCAGATCTAGATATTATATTGGTAATTTGGATAATTGGTGAGTGGTTCTTGAACTCTCACTATCTTATGCATGGTGATATAGTTAAATTTGATGTTTTTACATTATTTTGATCTTAAAATGTTTTCTAAATTTAATCACACGTTTGTACACGTTTATAGCCAAAACTAAAATGATTGAAAATATTTTAGAATGATTTTACAAGCTCTTATGATCATATTATCATGCCAGTGTAAAAGTTGGATCTAGGCTAGAACTTGTATGTTGTCATATTTTGATGAATTGCATGTGTGTGGATGTATATGACTGATATTTTAGATTTCTATATTATGCTTTGATATAATGTTCTATTGTTTGTAGGTAGTTAGGAATGTGGTGGTCAAATTGGGAAAATCGAGGGCAAAAGTGAATAGAATTGGATGAAAGTTGGAGGTGGGGATCTAGAGCATTGGAGGAGCCCATGGTTCAAGTCGCATAAAATTCAGATTAGGGGATTCTCCTTGCAACTTGTATAATTATGGTCGATAGAAATTAGCTTGGTGGACGTAGGCTTTGAGTCGTGCTTCGAACTTGCTTAGGGAAAGACGCAGGAGTACTTTGAGTCGAGCCATGGATTAGCAAAGGAGAGGAGTTCCAAGGATCAGGTGCCAAATTTTGGCTAAGTAAAGGAATCAGTACTAATCACTTAACTCAATGCCGAGTACTTTTGTGGGCGATGGTCGGGGTCTAGTGACTGGGAGGTTGGAGCATTGTTGGAAAGAGGCTTCAGGGAAGTAGAGTGACTCAGATTTGGTTAAGTATTCCACTCAGGGCCGAATAGAATAGGTCGGTACCAACTTGTTGGTTTTGATCGAGTCGGGGTGAAACTTCTAGGAGGGAAAGTGTAGGCTCTATAGTTCGTTCTAAAGGCGTTTGTTGTTCACTTGAGGATTGAAGACGATGTAGTCGCATGACAATAGCTTTGAGATTGTGATGATGGTAAGTTGAGAGTGAATGGAGTTAGGTTCCAATGATAGATCTTTAATGATTGGAGCCAAAGTGATGACCCAAAGGATGGGTTCTATGAGGAGAGCTTGTGAGTGTAATTATTAATGTTTTCCACTATGGATAAGGATAGAATGGAATTATGACCGGGTTCTGTTATGAAAGCATGTGCAAAAGGGTCGTAGCCACTCGGAAGTTTCCTATGTGCTCTTGTAGAGAGGGGTACGTGGGGAAGCTCATCTATATTATGACTTCGTCTAAATTTTATTAAAATAGATTACTTTGAACCTTATGATTGTAGGTCCCTTTGCCGGCCTTACGAAATGGCATGGTTTGGGAACCATGAACCGAGATTTGACTAGGTATTTGGCTTATGATCGTTCCATACGAGTTGGCTTATATCTAATCATATTGAGTGATAGTGAGGATTTCTTGATGGATGTTATGTTTTCTTTGATTGTCTTCCTCATAGTCTATAGCCCTAGGGATATCACCTGATGTAAGTATTTAGGATGTGAATATCTAGACACCCGATGTTGTACTTAAGACGTAGTACATTTTGATGATGATAATAGAGAAGCAAATCATGGATGTTGTGTGCTAACTTTTTTGATGCAAAGATAGGTCAGGCATTACACTTATCCTTACTTTATTGATTCACTCAGGTATTATTCTTATTCCTTTTTTCCTTACTTTATCGATTCATATTATATTTTGAAATTCATTTACCGCTCACACCAGACTGTTGTCTGATTTGAGGTTTTATGCTTTATTTCTTATTATCTCAGGTACTCTTAGATTAATAGAATAGATAACAGTTCTAGGTTTAGGCAATAGCAGTGCAGAGGACAAGCAGGATGGAGCTTTCTCGTATTATATATGGATTTATGCATAGTCCTTTGTGCAAAACTATGGAGCCTAGGCAGTGTTTGCTTTACTGTTTTGAGAAAGTTTATTTGAGTTTATTTCCACTTTGTATAACTCTATTATTATTTGTATAACCATGTGGATATGTACTCTAATATTTGTTCACTTAGTTATTCTTATCGCTCCTATTTTATATCTATGATGATGTGTATTATATTTTATTCCATGCACTGTGAGATATACAGTAGGTTCTATGATGTCTTTTTTCTTTTACCTTTGATAGTCATTCTATATTGGCCGGGCATGGCAACATCGCACTATTTATTTATATTGGGAGCCGATGGTGTAGGGCGGTCATCACAACTTAGGTTCTGGATTCTTTAGGGATTAGGCGAATATTGAGATAATGTACATGCATTTTAAAATATTATTATCATATATAGATATAAGTGTAGCATAAACACTATTATATTCTAGCAATGCTTAACACTATATGTGGAACGTTGCTAATATTCCCATTTAGTGATAAGTGATTATGAACAATCAAACTGAAAATAGTTCTGATAAATCAGTTGAGGCTTCGGGTATTAATTTTCGTTCCTATATGGTTCAGCCGATATCTTTAAGTGATGGGTTGGACTGAACTCAACCACTATGGAGGGCCTTTGGTGCAAAGGCAAGGCATAGCCCTAGCCCCAATGGTTGCTTTCTGTTTCCTCAAACCGTGTTGGGATTTCCAAAGTTTTGGTGGAAAGAATTATTTTGGGACAGAATCATTTGTTGATATGCAGGAAGGACTAAGAAATTTTGATAGGATTTTGGCTACAATGGGCATGGAGAATGTAGTAAAGGGACAGGTAGCTTTGTGGCAATTGCAAGGAGAAGCCCTGAACTTGTGGGAGATAGTTATTGCGTAGATGGATGAGATTGGATTGCACTGATTCTGTAACGACCCACTTTTCCAAATAGTTTAAGCGGACAATAACCATACATAATCCACTCAAATTAAGTGATAAGGCAAATAATTGGGGAAAAGAAAGAAGACAAGAAAAACTAAACAACACAGAATCTCACAACGCATCGAATAATTTATAATATACAACAAATCTTTACACAAAAGCAAATTGTGATATATATATAAACAGCATCAATCAGAGTATACTAACCTATTTCAGCCTAGATAGTTATAACAACATGTCCTTACAAATAATGACAAGTAAAATAATGAACGCAACAGAAAAATAACCATATACGTGAATACTTCTCTAGGCCTCCAGCTCATCTCCTGATGCTCCAAAGAAACCAAACTAAATCTGTAATATGCTCGGTCTGACTCGAGCATTATAATAAAATAACACCCTAGTCGGTCGGGTAAACCAGCCTGAGAAAACATACCTCAATTGAATTTTAGTGTTTCAAAAATCTTTAAATATAAAAGTATCTTTTAAGTCCATACCATACATAAAAATAGATGGGTCTGTACCTTACGATAATCAAAGTATTTCATATGAAATTCTCTGATTATAATAGTGTCTAAGATGTAAATACTTATTAATCATAGCCGAAATTGTTACATTAATTAAATTCTAGCATAATAGGTATACAATTAAAACCACAAAGGCACGTATTAGAAAGTGGATTCCATACAATGATTGGGCTACTGGGGTATCATGTGTCAGGGTGTATCTCTGGACAAAATAACACCTAGGACCTCGCCAGGATCCCCTGCCAACACATGACCGGCCTACCACTTGACTAGTACTACCGAGTATGATCACCCCTTGTTTTTAGGCCTCGAAGCATACAAATGAGAGATAATATTGACTCTAGATGAGGATGATCATACCCTACTTAGGAGCGACTCACATAGCCCTGCTCCATCTCCCATATTTTAGTCATTCTTGGTTGATGAGTTTTAAGGCAACATTTTACCTTTTATATAACACATCCCACATAGAATGCTAACACTGCCCTCCAAGCAACAATGCAATGCTAGCTTCATCCATAGAAGTTCATTCTGCGACTGAACGAAACCGAAGGCACTACTACTACTACTACGACTATTTTAGAATCATCCAACATATTAGTAGAAAACATCCCTTGCATTTCAAAGAGCTCCCTCTCCAATTCCATCATCTTTAGGATGTCTTTACTTCGAACGCTTGAGTTGGATCGAAATGGTTTTTGGTTAACCTATCCGTTCCAGGTCTCTTCAAAGCAACCTTTCATAATTTCTGGTAAACTCAACCCCGATTCTTTAGGAAATAAACAGTCAAAGATAAGAGTGGCGATCACCTTCTATCCGTTAGTGGATGGATCTTCTTATCATTTGTCTTAGGAGAATAAAACGAGATTTATATGCACAGTACAACATCATTCGAGATGACTGTGCCATATAACTCACGTGTTTCTCCTAGATATCTCCAAAGTTACGTTTTAGGTCCATATTTGATAGTCGGTTATTGTAACGACCCGAAATTTTCGAAGCCGAAAATTCCAGATAATTAGAAAAAGAAGAAAGAGATAGAAGAAGAAGAACAGAAACACCAAACATCTCACATTCGCAGCAGATAAACTATAATAATAAATAATAACAGTTTACAAAAGAATACTATATCTGTCGATTACATTTAAAATACATCAGAGTTTCACATATATACAATCACTGAACATATACAATTAACATGTCTTAGATTAACAACAATATAAATACAGCGAAAATACTCTATACGCTCTTGCCATCCATCTCGCCTCCTGAGCTCCAGAACGTACCAACCTGGAAACCTGTAATACTCGGTCTGACCCGAGCATTACACAAAGTAACACCCGGGTCAGGCTGGAAACCAGCGTGAGTAAACTCGTCCGACATGGAATACAAAGCATAAAACTTATATATCCCGGGCAACTCAAATCAATTTACAAAGTCACATTTTGTTATAGAAATAACTTATTTTCAAAATAAGTTTTCTTTGTGCCAAAATTTAGGTTAAATAATCCGATTCATTTAAATCCATTCATTCCAACCTATCAATTTCTTATATCAATTTATAAGAAATTCGAAGTGGTTTCGGGTATCTCCCAATACCCGATTCCGGCCTCTTTGAGTCTCATGTCATCCTACTCAAGTTATTAAAATGAAATACACAACATTTTATATCAGAATTATCAACTCATTCAAAGCAATCCAAGACCATTCAGTCATCCTTAAGCAGATCTTGTTCGCTACCAATATTAATTAAATTAATTCTGATTGAATTTCTAACCTCAATCATTTAGAATTCTTTACTTGTCATTAATTAATTTCAAATCAATTAATCAATCTTACCTTCATTATTCATCTTTGTTAACCAACCTGGATTAATTATCTTTCAATTGCACCCAAGTAATTAGCTTTAATTAATTCCACGATATGAATTTTCTTAACCAGAATCAATAAATAATCTTAATTACTTCATGAATTAATTAACTGTTTTAATTTCATTAATCCTTAATTACTTATATTAATTAACTTCTCTTAAGTCACTTAATTCTGATTAATTCATCTTGATTAATCAATCTTTAATTACATCATTAATTTCATAAATTTAAGATTTCCATTTATATTTTAATTTATCCTAATCTAAATTAATTACTCAAACCACAATATTATTCATTCTCGATAAATCTCATCATGCAATTAACTATCATTTATTTACGTCATTAAACAAATTAATTACTCATTTTTTAATAGAAGCTTAAAGGAATTTAAAACCAAATTTATTTTTAAATTCAAGTCAATTTACAATTACACTTTAACATTCAAGTTGTTAAAACACTTAATATTTAAAACTTAATTTGTTAAATTTAACTTTGATTTAGAACTTGATTTAAATTTCTATTTTACAATTTAAACTTCAATTTTTAAATACCACTTTCATATCTTTCCAATTCATTCTTATTTTTATTCTATAATTATTTCACTTTCAAAATTCACCCTTGTATTTCTTTCAAAAATCCAATTTATATATTTCGTTAAATCAGGGTTTCGAAATATTCAAGCAAACCATAACATACAGCATTCCAATTACCAGAAATATTCATTACAGAATATCAATCATTCCAGTATATATTATATATTATTATATAATATAGCGCAACAATTCAATTTCAACCATTCAATCAATCATTTAAATTTAACCATTAAAATTTAAATAAAAATCGAGAGCCATGAGATTACTCACTTTTAATTCTGCCATTTGAAAATCCTTCCAAACTGGCTTATTTCCATGATTTTACATCTTGAATAAATATCATACAATTTCTTAATATTTAAATTAACCAAACAATTAATTTCCCCTTCAATAAATTTAAATTTGAACTCTCCATTACAAAATTTCTTGGTGACTGAAATAATTAAATGTATTAATTAACAAATTCATCACCATAAATCGTAAAATTTCCTATATAAAATTTAAATCAACAACCCCCATATTTTATTTCTATTTATTTTTATAAAAAATAAATAAATTTATAAACATTTTACTGTAATATTCTTTTGTCTTTCAGGATGTATATTCCGCTCAACGAGAATAAACCAAATAACAGAAAATACCACTCACCTCGATCGCACGACCTGTTGCTCGCAGTCTTCGGCACCCGGATTCGCTCAAAATCGACTCGACCTTGCTCCTTTATCACGCACCATTGCCGAAACCCACCTCATCGCCAGGCCTTTTGGATCTACGCTAAGCGGCTCCAAAACCTGACCGCCCCTATGCAGTTGCGGTCCAAGACCACCGCCCTTGCGAAATCGCGATTTCGAAGACCCAAAACCATGACTTCGGTCGCCAATCGCCTCTCATCTTCATGGTTGCTGCCTCGTACCCCTCGAGTGAGTCCATGATGTCAATCCTGATGTCGAACAGATCGCACATCACCACAGCCGCGATCGAAACCCACACGACCCCCCTTCGCGTTCGCACTCCTCTTTCATTTTTTTTCTTTTATTTTACGAATTGAATTCGTTCGAGTAAGAGGGAATAGATTTCGGTTTCACGAGAGCAGAGGGGAACGAGGGTTTTGAATGATTTCCTCTTCCCTTTTTTTTATTAAACGGCTTCGGCCATTATTTTCCTTTTTTTTTTTAAAATCGAGTTTGATTTCCTACTTGAGAATAGAGAGAGGGGAACGGGATTAAGGTATAGGGTTGGGGAAGCTTCTAGCGTACGCGTGAATATTAAATAATTGAATATTGAAAATATCTCGTTGCATACTCGAAATCCCGAAACCCGAATCAAACATGCCGACAGGCGTTTTCAGGTTTTACCCGCATTCCGAACACAATGGAACGTGTTTCGGAAGCTAATTCGATCATATGCGCGAGTTACGGAAGTAAACGATCAATTTTAAATTAAATCGATTAAAGTAGTTTTAAGCGTTTTGAGCTGCCAGGGTCAAACGACAACTCCGATTGCTACGAAAATTGAAATTCGATAATAACTAACTATTACGGATCCAATGGAACTAGTTTCATTGAATTCCGAGACTTTGCCTTAGAAGGCTATTTTAAATATCGATTTAAACGATATATTATTAAAATTGAACAAATGACCTTCAAATTAAACTTCAACCATTCTATTATCTTCATTATCATCATTATAAATTTTATAAGTCTTTAGATTATTTTTAATGTGCTTAAAATTCCATATTCAACATCTTACCCAATTTCAATTATTACATTCAATATTTAAGCTATATAATTCTATGATTATATTATCAAGTAAATATTGATGTCTTGAATTCAAGTTCAATTTAACTTTTAAATATTTTAAAAATAATTAACTATTCAAATTTAAATGGTTAGAAATTCCGGGTCGTCACATTCCTCCCCCTTAAAAGAATTTCGTCCTCGAAATTACTAGTTAGGAAGAATGGACCAATACCCGTTTACTTTTCCCAAAACTCACAATCCAACTTCCTATCAACTATCCTTTATTAAAGTCCCATTATCACCTTAACCTGCTTCCCAAACCTTTTATAATTTTCAAACAAAACCCTGTTTCTCAATCATTTAGATTTCAATTTAAAACCAAATTTTGAATTATCAAAATTTTCTCAAAACTTTTCCAACTCTCTAAATTTCTGAAAATTTTTGCCAGCATCTTCTTTGTGTGGCTAGCTCTGTACAACTACAAAAGGCCTCTACGGGCTCCCAAATTCCAAAAGAAAACAAAAGCCAAGTGGCTAGATCAAAAACCCAATCCAATTTCATACAGAAATTTAAGTACATACCTTTTGTCGGGCTATTCAAATTTATCCTTTGGAATCAAATCCAATTTTCTTTTCCCTTTTAATACCTGCATATCTTACTTAGCAACTATATTCAATCGCAACCTTTCATATCATTTTATGCATTTCCTTACATAGGTTTCATATCTATTTCAAATTAGTTTCCTATTTCCATATGATTTCATTGTCTTCCATTCTGAATGCTGAACTTTTTCTTCCATTTATAACTGATTCGTATCATTATTTTAAATTAGTTTCATCCACTAATTAATTTCATTTTCCCATTCGAAATTGTTTACCGCTAACAAATTTTTTTCCTAAAAATTTTCAGAAATTTTCTAACTCCCAAAATTTTGGAATTTTTTTGGCAGAGTCCCCTTTGTACGGAGGAGCTTTTGCAATTTGACAAGAGATATAAATATATATACATCGACCCACACGGTCGGAAAAAGAAAAAACAGTTCATATTTCCTATTTTTATTGCGTAGGCGTACCTTATTTAGCATTTTAAGCATGCGGCTTATTTATTTTAGCAATTAGTGCATCCGAATCTAGCCAAACGGCCTTCAGGTACTTGTACTTACTTAATTTAAATATGCAAGTGCCATATATAGAAAATCTATTAGCATTTCACTTATTTTCAATAGATAAACACATGTATTTCATAAGCAACAAGCACTATAACGCTTCCATAAGAGATTTATATAGCTTTTAAAGGTAATTCAATTGCTTCCAACCAATTCATAAGCCATTTTATTCAACTTTAATGGTTTGCACCTCAGTTTCTTGCATTCAATTGATTTCTAATCCAAACAAGCTCATATTCACTTCAATTAATTCTAAAACCAATTTATTTAATCTCTATCAACACATATAAATTTAATTACTTTTGTTTACGCCAAACGATAATTATTTTTATGCAATTTCGATGATATTCACTTAATAAAGTATCTATTTTAGTTTATAACTACTTCAAATTGATTTCAACACATTTTATATTTAATTCCATTTCATTTCTAATTTATTTACCAACTATACATTGCATTTCATTTCATTTCTACAATTATTCCATTCAAAAAAATTTATTAAGCTTGGCAGAATTAACCTATAAATTAATTACCATTTCCAATTTGATTTAACCCAGACTTTTATGATCTTTCGCTTTTGCTCGAAGCCAACTTCTATTAATTTTAAACTTAAGTTAATTTGCTTTCTTCAAATTATTTCAACTTCATAACTTAAGCTCACATCATTTGCAAATAAATTTTCTTTTTCATCTTAACTGGATTTTATTTCATTCAAATCTCATTTCAATCCACAAATTTATTTGATTAATTATTATAAATTAGATTCCCAAATTCCCTTCATTCACGACTCATTTAACTAATTACAAGGCCATTTTCAATTTATTCTACCCACCTGGGTTTTGTTTGCAATTCAAATCATTTCTATTATAATTCACTTTCATTTCATTCGACAACACTTCCATTATATCTAATTTACTTGCAAATTTCGTTAAATACTATTCATATCACTTGAATTTTATTTGTAATCTAAACCATCACTATTTCGATCCAACTCCATTTTATTTCTATTTTTATAGCATCTCCACTTATTTAATTCATTATCAAATCCAAGTCGAATTTTATTTACAATTCGAATTCATTTTCAAATCCATTATTAACCTACAATCCATTTGCTTAACCAAGTTAAATTTCACCAATATATTTTATCCGATAGTTTATTTAATTGATTAGCTTATTTCCAATTTTTAAATCAATGTTCGATTTTACTGCAAAAAAATCACTTCATTAAAGTTTCCTGAATTCAAACATTTTCATACTTCCAGTTTGGAATTCTTCCATTTCCCAAAATTCCAACATTTTATTTTAAAATTTTAGAAAAGCTTTTAAATTCACATAATACTATTAGAATAGCTTTTTATAAAAATACTTCTTATAACTCGATGTCTCAACTAGTCTACCCTTATTCTCACAGAAATTCAGTCATACGTTGATCAGGCGTAGGACTAAAAATCTATAAGTACTTGGTAAACCCGTTTTCAACATCCAGTGAAAATATTTGGAAAATAATTTTGTTAAAAATATAGGAAAGAGTTTTTTTTTTGAAAACAGAGAAAATATCTTTGGTGAAAATGCTCTGGAAATCATCACTCCCTCCATGGTCGCAGTTAACCTGATGGTTACATTGCTATCCCGACAAAATCCATAGATAACTGTAGGCCTCTGCGCCCCTCGATTACGCCATGGACCCCGCTACCGATCACAGCTACAACTAGGGTTACGTAGCTATCACAACAAAAACCCATATAACTGTAGGCATCAGCGCTTTAGAATTTCGCTGCCAAAAGAATGAAACTTCTCCACTCCACTTGACCATAGATCGCAGTCTACCGATATTGCGTTACCTTCTCGGCAAAATCAAGTGTAGACTGTTGGCACTCATCCTCCACATGATTTTCGCTATGGTCCCCACAGTAGATCGCAGTGACATCGAGTTACACTGTCGTCACAACATAACCCAAATGCCCCTGTAGGCATCAACGCCCTCGACTTTCGCTACCCAACAATCCTCAGGAACTAGTTTGTCCGGACTCCTCACATGATCAACTTTAGAACCCCTCCTTGAGGCTCAAGGCAGCACCACCCGGTGGCAGTCCTGAGAAGTTCATTTCAAGGAAGCGTCTTTTTCCCCAGAGCCATCATCAAAACACCTTACACTATTCATATAGTGTCTTTCAAATCATACACCTAGTATGATCTCATACAAGGCACCTTTACACAAAATCGATTATCCCAAAATCGATAATTCTCAAACTAGGCTTTTCAAATTTTTAATATTGATTTTACCCAAAAATCAAAAGCCTTTCCAAATCCAAAGGTTCCCAAAACCATTTTCAAAATCCTCATAAGATCCTTTATATATATATTCGGATATATATAAAAAATTTAAAAACTTTGGATCCTTTCAAATTTGTATAAGTCTCCTTTTATACTTCAAACACCTTCAAAAATCCTTTTCTTCCGGCAATAGATTTAACAAGGGGAGTTTCATCTTACATATAACAAAGATATATAACTTTGTTATTCAGAATCAAATATTCATATTTTATTATTCTTTTCAATATCAATTTCATTCCAATCCGTACTATGAACACATATAATTCGTACGCTATATCAATCTGATCGTCCACTCGATCACACAATTTCACTTCCAAACTAGTATCATCCATCCGACTTCCTAGTGTAGACACAGATCTGGTTTTCTGATTAGAAGCCGTCATTCTCCTTGCATAGCCATAATTATAATAGAGAATATCCAGAACCAATCAGCAATCCATATCTAGGTTCTCCGTCAAAAAATCGAGTGAAAAACCCCAACTCGGATCGATAAACTATCTCGAAATTTTATTTTTGAATCTGGATCAAATCACTATGCGAATAGAATAATATACGTACATCCCACGTATTTATTTTCATTGATTATCAGCCAAATCAATTCCCTTTCTATTCACATTTCCTAGAATTCCCGTTCACTTATTTACAATTGCCTTAATCCCCATTTGGATTATCACTTCAATTCTTATCTCGGTTGGGTATTAAATCAATAACAGTTTGAACTCTGACCAGTTTATTATTAGAAAATAGCTTGAAAATTTTAAAAATAGCTAAGTAGTTGAAAAATAATTATTAGTTTGCAAAATAGCTATAAAATAGGTAACTAATTGTAAAATAGTAATAAATTTGTGAAATAGTTGAAAAATAGTAATTAGTTTATAAAACAGTTGAAAAATTGTTAAATAGTTCCAAAAATAATGGTGAAACAAATATAAAATAAGCTAGCTTTAAAAAGAAAGGTTGTATATATTTAATAGCTTGGAAGAATAATAAAACAATTTATATTGAAAATAGTCCAGAGTCAAACTGTTCACTTTCCCAACAATTCAACTTAAATTTCCACTTCCATTTAATTGACTCAATTCTAACTTGAATAATTTCTATTTCTATTGAAATTTATTTAAACCCAATTCAAGTTGAATCAATCTTGATTCCCAATTTAAATCAAATTCCATTTGATTTTTATCCTGTTTAACTTTAATTATAATTTCAAATTATTCCAATCAATTTGAATTATTATCAATTGAACCCATTTCAAATTCAAATCATTTCAATATAATCCAATTCAATTTTCCATTCAAATTCTTAAACTTATACATCTTCAATCACCAATCCAATTAATTCAAACCAAATTCAATTTTGAACTAATTCAATTTCAATCTTGAATTTAAACTACCTCGAATTATATAAATTCGAGTAAAATTCTTAAAGGATGGTTTAACTTTTTAAACCAAATTGACTTTTATTCAAAGTTTTTAATCAATTAAATTTTTGAATCCAATTCTCAAAATTCCATTTTAAATTATCTTTACTTATGTATTTCAAGGTTCAAACAAGAGTTCAATAAAATTTTATTTTAAAATTTTAATTTATTATTAGATTTTATCTTCCAGTTTGAAGCCAGTTCTTAAACAATTTTAATTTACAATTTTAATTATTCAAACTTTCAGTTTAAAGTGATTCCATATCCTTAATTTCAAATTAAAGTTAGATTTCCCTTTTATCTCAATAATGGATATATTACCACACTTCATTTCTTACTCATTTAAACAAAATCCAATTCGCAATTTAAGGATTTTTAATAACAATAGGATGATATCATCCAATTTATCTTAAAACGTCCATCCATTTTCAATTTTCACATCTCAAACCCATTTTGAGATCACACAAACTACCAATTCAAATTAACCATTTAACTTTCCAAGTTAAATTTCAATTTCATCTTAAAATTTCCAATTCAAATTGTTCATTCAAACTTATTTAACTTTTCCCATGTTAAATTCGATTTACTTAATCCAATCAACCTCATTCAATCCTTAAACTTCACGATAATAATCTTCCCACTTAAAAACATATCACTTTGGGTATCACATCCCATTCCAAATTCTTAGTTGATTAACTTAACTTTAATTAATTAATTCATCTCTTAATTACTAAATTAATCAACCCATTGTTTGCAACAAGTCCCGATTATCCAAATAATTCTTATTTATTATTTTTCACTGCTTTGAAACAAATTTCCAAATTCTGGGACCAGATTTAGAATTTCATTTTCAAGTAATTTAAATTTAAATATGGTTTTATTTCCGTTTTTACTTAATTTAATTCCAATTCAAGACTTCAATTTGGTCGCATTAAATTACTTTTTAATTTTAATTTCAATAATTTAACAACCAATCGCTTTAATATTTATTAGAATGAAATGTTTCTTTATATATCAAAATATACTTTTATATAAAATCATTTAAAACCCTTATATAAGAAAATAACAAGTATGCTCTCATATATATATATATATATATATATATATATATATACACACACACACACACATACTCAACTCATTCTAGATTAGGACGGACCTATTTAATGAGTAATCCGCACCAGAGCCAAGGTTCTCGCTTAACCTCGCTCTGATACCAAATGTAACGACCCGAAATTTTCGAAGCCGAAAATTCCAGATAGTTATGAAAAAGAAGAAAGAGATAGAAGAAGAACAGAAACACCAAACATCTCACATTCGCAGTGGATAAAATATAATAATAAATAATAATAGTTTACAAAAGAATATTATATCTGTCGATTACATTTAATATACATCAGAGTTTCACTTATATACAGTCACTGAACATATACAATTATCATGTCTCGGATTAACAATAATATAAATACAGCGGAAATACTCTATATGCTCTTGCCATCCAGCTCGTCTCCTGAGCTCCAGAACGTACCTACCTGAAAACCTGTAATACTCGGTCTGACCCGAGCATTACACCAAAGTAACACCCGGGTCAAGCTGGAAACCAGCGTGAGTAAACTCGTCCAACATGGAATACAAAGCATACAACTTATATATCCCGGGTAACGCAAATCAATTTACAAAGTCACATTTTGTTATAGAAATAACTTATTTTCAAAATAAGTTTTCTTAGTGCCAAAATTACCAATTCATTTAAATCCATTCATTCCAACCTATCAATTTCTTATATCAATTTATAAGAAATTTGAAGTGGTTTCGGGTATCTCCCAATACCCCATTCCGGCCTCTTCGAGTCTCATGTCATCCTACTCAAGTTATTCAAATGAAATACACAACATTTCATATCAGAATTATCAACTCATTCAAAGCAATCCAAGATCATTCAGTCATCCTTAAGCAGATCTTGTTCGCTACCAATATTAATTAAATTAATTCTGATTGAATTTCTAACCTCAATCATTTAGAATTCTTTACCTGTCATTAATTAATTTCAAATCAATTAATCAATCTTACCTTCATTATTCATCTTTGTTAACCAACCTGGATTAATTATCTTTCAATTACACCCAAGTAATTAGCTTTAATTAATTTCACGATATAAATTTTCTTAACCAGAATCAATAAGTAATCTTAATTACTTCAAGAATTAATTAACTATTTTAATTTCATTAATCCTTAATTACTTATATTAATTAACTTCTCTTAAGTCACTTACTTCTGATTAATTCATCATAATTAATCAATCTTTAACTACATCATTAATTTAATAAATTTAAGACTTCCAATTATATTTTAATTTATCCTAATCTAAATTAATTACTTAAACCACAATATTAATCATTCTCGATAAATCTCATCATGCAATTAACTATCGTTTATTTACGTCATTAAATAAATTAATTACTCGTTTATAATAGAAACTTAAAGGAATTTAAAACCAAATTTATTTTTAAATTCAAGTCAATTTACAATTACACTTTAACATTCAAGTTGTTAAAACACTTAATATTTAAACTTAATTTGTTAAATTTAACTTTGATTTAGAACTTGATTTAAATCTCTATTTTACAATTTAAACTTCAGTTTTTAAATACCACTTTCATATCTTTCCAATTCATTCTTATTTTTATTCTATAATTATTTCACTTTCAAAATTCACCCTTGTATTTCTTTCAAAAATCAAATAATATATTTTGTTAACTCAGGGTTTTGAAATATTCAAGAAAACCATAACATACAACATTCTAATTACTAGAAATATTCATTACAGAATATCAATCATTCCAGTATATATTATATTTTACTATATAATATAGCGCAACAATTCAATTTCAACCATTCAACCAATCATTTAAATTTAACAATTTAAATTTAAATAAAAATCCAGAGGCGTGAGATTACTCACCTTTAATTCTGCCGTTTGAAAATCCTCCCAAACTGGCTTATTTCCTTGATTTTACACCTTGAATAAACATCATACAATTTCTTAATATTTAAATTAACCAAACAATTAATTTCCCATTCAATAAATTTAAATTTGAACTCTCCTTAAAATTTCCTATATAAAATTTAAATCAACAACCCCCATATTTTATTTCTATTTATTTTTATAAAACAAAAATAGATTTATAAACATTTTACTGTAACATTCTTTTGTCTTTGAGGATGTATGTTCTACTCAACGAGAATAAACCAAATAACAGGAAATACCACTCACCTTGATCGCACGACCTGTTGCTTGCAGTCTTCGGCACCCAGATTCGCTCAAAATCGACTCGACCTTGCTCCTTCATCACGCACCATTGCCGAAACCCACCTCATCGCCAGGCCTTTCGGATCTACCCTAAGCGGCTCCAAAACCCGACCGCCCCAATGCAGTTGCGGTCCAAGACCACCGCCCTCACGAAATCGCAGTTTCCAAGACCCAAAACCACGACTTCGTTCGCCAATCGCCTCTCATCTTCACGGTCGCCGCCTCGTACCCCTCGAGTGAGGCATGATGTCAATCCTGATGTCGAACAGATCGTGCATCACCACAGCCGCGATCGAAACCCACACGACCCCCTTCACGTTCACACTCCTCTTCCTTTTTTATTTTCTTTTATTTTACGAATTGAATTCGTTCGAGTAAGAGGGAATAGATTTCGGTTTCACGAGAACAGGGGGGAACGAGGGTTTTGAATGATTTCTTCTTCCCTTTTTTTTATTAAACGGCTTCGGCCATTATTTTCCTTTTTTTAAATCGAGTTCGATTTCCTGCTTGAGAATAGAGAGAGGGGAACGGGTATAAGGTATAGGGTTGGGGAAGCTGCTAGCGTACGTGTGAATATTAAATAATTGAATATTGAAAATATCTCGTTGCATAACTCGAAATCCCGAAACCCGAATCAAACATGCCGACAGACGTTTCAAGGTTTTACCCACATTTCGAACATAATGGAACGTGTTTCGGAAGCTAATTCGATCATATGTGTGAGTTACGGAATAAAACGATCAATTATAAATTAAATCGATTAAAATAGTTCTAAGCGTTTTGAGCTGCCAATGTCAAACGACAAATCCGATTGCTACGAAAATTGAAATCCGATAATAACTTACTATTACGGATCCAATGGAGCTAGTTCCATCGAATTCCGAGACTGTGCCTCGAAAGGCTCTTTTAAATATCGATTTAAACGATGTATTATTAAAATTGAACAAATCACCTTCAAATTAAACTTCAACCATTTTATTATCTTCATTATCATCATTATAAATTTTATAAGTCTTCAGATTATTTTTAATAGGCTTAAAATTCCATATTCAACATCTTACCCAATTTCAATTATTACATTTAATATTTAAACTATATAATTCTATGATTTTATTATCAAGTAAATATTGATATCTTGAATTCAAGTTCAATTTAACTTTTAAATATTTTAAAAACAATTAACTATTCAAATTTAAATGGTTAGAAATTCCGGGTCGTCACATTCCTCTAACCTTAAAAGAATTTCGTCCTCGAAATTACTAGTTAGGAAGAATGGACCAATACCCGTTTACTTTTCCCAAAACTCACAATTCAACTTCCTATCAACTATCCTTTATTAAAGTCCCATTATCACCTTAACCTACTTCCCAAACCTTTTATAGTTTTCAAACAAAACCCTGCTTCTCAATCATTTAGATTTCAATTTAAAACCAAATTTTGAATTATCAAAATTTTCTCAAAACTTTTCCAACTCTCTAAATTTCTGAAAAAAATTTCACTTCTGATTCATATTCGCAAGCCTAGCATCGCTCTATGGATGCATTTTCTCCTCCTAGACTAGTTTCGGTCCTGCCCTCGAGTACCCATGGTTCGGTACCCGACGGTCCTGGTTCAGTACCGACCAATCCAGCTCTTTAGGGGCAATTCCAACTCCTTTCATTCTATTTTTAGGTACGCTTACTCTAGCTTCAGGTCTTCGATTCTAGTTTCCAACAACCCCAACTGTCCCTATTTACCTCATTTTTTTGAGGAAATTCACCATTATCTCTTCTTGATGGGCTTTCATCTTCTCCTGCATCTTATTCATCATGTTTTCCATCTCCTCTTTGGTTATGTAGATGAACGAACAGTTGCTCCTAAGGATGCATCCTAGTTTCCCCATGTTGATTTCCTTCTATAAGAGCTTTCTTAGCAGATTATCTATTCATCTTAACTACCTCTAGATCTCAAATTAGCAAGTTCGAGTAACTTCTCCGTGAATGCATCAAAATGTTTGCATAAAAAATGACACAAACAATTAATAGATATATGAAGAGAAGTAAATTAAAGAAAAACAAATGAAAACTAGTAGAAAACAATTGACACAAGATTTATAATGGTTTGGTGTACTCTAGCCTTAGTCCACTTTAAGGAATTTCTCTTTTATTACTGGAAAGTACAAGTTATTATGGTTTCCCCCCGAATGGTTTGCAAACATAAGAAATGTATAACAATAGTGATAGAGCCAAAAAGATCCTCAAAATGACGCACCTCATGCTCTACTTTTATGTGTAGGTTAGCAGGAAAGCCTTATACACGATCTTCCTCGCGTTCTCTATGATTTCCCAGCAGTTGTTGAAGAAGAAGACTTGACCAGCTCAATAGTCTCTATGGGATGGTACCTAACCATAGCTATTCGTTAGTGCCGACCCATAAAACTTCACAAAAAGGATTTGGACTTTTGGAGATTGGTCGTCTTACCATTAGCTTCATGGTTCCCTTGTTGTTTGAGCCATAATTTGCTTGTTTTTGGGCCCTATTGATGGGTATATGGAAGAATGAAGTTGTTGATTTGAAGCACTTGAGGAAACCGATGGGAGACGATATGCAAATGGTGCTATAGAGCTTTGAATGGACTCTTGTAATATGGCCAGTATTTGGGTGTTGACTTAAGCCCATCCTTCAGCATTGTTGTGGTTGGGAAGTTGGAGGTAAGTTAGGTAACCATTGATGGGTTGGTGACGACCCAACATGGGTCGGTTAAGATCCATCATCATGGGTCAATGAAGACCCATCACCATATGATTTTTGACCTTTGAATTTTTTGGAGTTATTCTCTCTCTGCATAGTCATTCTAGTTGTACTTGGTTTTTAGTCTTTGTAGATATCTCTTCGGGCTTTCTTCCTTGATAACTTTTGAGTTTTACTCGCTAAGTCTGTGTGATACTGTCTGATAAAAAGGCTGGATAACAACCTTAAATAGGATGATGCTATGATGAGGAGGTTGGCTTCCTGAAAGCTTCAAGGGACAGCCATGAACTGGTGGAATGCTATTAGAGTTGCTACACCTAAGGATCAGTTTACTTGGGACTATTCAAAACTTGATTCGACGAGAATTTCATTCTATTAGAAGTCGATACTATTTAGGAAGTTCGCTGATATGAAGCAACGTGACATGCCTGGTTCCGAGTATGTTGCTGAGTTCGATGCCTTGTCAAAGTATGAGATGTTCTTCATTGACACTCCAGTAAGGGATAAAAAGAAATTTCTTATGGGTTTGGTTGATTATTTGAGGAAAAAGTGGGTGAGTCGTATTGATGTACAATTTGAGAGACTTGTCAAGAAATCTCTTCACTAGGAAGGTTGTACCCCAAGTACAAATCAGCTACTATGGCTATAGAAGAGCCAAACTGCAACAAGGTTGTGGAGGAAAGAAGAAATGGAATGGAAAGAGAAAATAGTTGCAGGGCAAAGGTAGTCAAAAGGAGGACAAGTGGGAGTGTACTTGATACAAATGTGGAGAGAAGGGTCACCTTATTGAAGACTGTCAGGCAGAAGGAAGGAAGTGCTACAACTATAATAAGATGGGGCATATTCTAAAGAATATTTCTTAATCTAGCGAAGCAAATATAGATGGTGAAGGTATATGCTTTGGATGTGGTCCTGACTTCGTCAAGTGCTCCCTCGACGAAAGAGAAATGGAAGAGCGTGATTCATGATATGATTTCCATTTATGATGTCCCTATACGTGTTTTGTTCGATACCAGGGCTTCACATTTCTTTGTAAATTTAGTGATCTGGTAGATAGATTGGGATTGGATCCTAAAATAGTTGACAGACCATTAATTGTGACGAACCCTATTCGTGGCTACATTAACATATGAATGGTTTGTTGTGGTTTGGTTATATCGAGTCATGGATGCCCTTTTGTTTGAGATTGCTTAGTTTTGAATTTTGTTAGGTTCGAGATTATATTGGGGATAGATTAGCTACAGAAAAACAGAGTAATGGTGGATTGTGAGAGGCTGTTGTTGAGAATAGGAATAGATGATGGGCGTAGGTTGGTGATAGGCTACCTGCCTGATGATGAGATGATGATTATTTTTATGTACTCGCTTGAGATCCTGCATGGCGAGTTTCCATTTGTGCCTGTAGCGAGGAAGTACTTGGACATATTTGAGTCGGCGATTGGATTACCACCACATAAAGAGATTGAGTTTTGTAAAGATTTATTAAAGGATATCAGATCGATAGTTATGCCTTTGAGGTGTATGACACCATAGAGAAAAAGGAGTTGGAGGTGCAAATGAATGATCTATTTAAGCGAGGATTTATTCGTAGGAGCATAACTGAGTGAGGCACACCTGTGTATTCACCACTAAGGAGAATGTCTCTCTGAGGTTGTGTGTGGATTATTGTGAGCTGAATAAGGTAATGAGAAAGAACAAGTATCCACTGCTGCATATTGATGACTTGTTTGATTAGCTCCAAACTAATAAGGTGTTCTGTCAATTGGATTTGGAGATAGGTTTTCACCAGCTAAGAGTAGCAAAGAAGAGTGTGACAATCACCGCTTTTCGTGCGCTATCTGGGTTTATAAGTTGTTGGTTATGCCGTTCGGATGAACCAATACTCCGGCATACTTTGTTGATCTCATAAACCGTTTTTTTAAGGATCAGTTAAGCAAGTTTGTTCTTGTGTTTGTAGATGATATTCTAATTTACTCTAGGATAGAGGAGGAATACAAGACGCGCTTGAAGACTATGCTTCAGGTGTTGAGGAAGAATAGGTTGTAAGAAATTTTTTCAAATTGTCATTTTTGGAGGAGAGAAGTGAGATTACTAGGTTATATCATCTCTTAACAGGGCATCATAGTAGATTCTGCCAAGGTAGCGACGGTTCAGGGTTGGAATCAACATAAGATTGCTTTCAATGTAAGAAGCTTCTTAGGATTCGTGGAATATTATAGACATTTTATTAAGGACTTCTTGAAGGTAGCAGTGTAGTTGACTAATTTAACACGAAAGAATCAAACCTTTGTTTGGGATGCGAAGTGTGAGCATGCACTTGTAAGTCTAACGAAGAGGTTGATGAGTTCACTAGTATTTACTATTTCGAGCGGGGATGAGGGGCTGACAGTATACACAGACGCTTTTGGTACTAGACTGGGTGCGATATTAATGCAGAGGGGAAAAGTTGTCATCTATGCTAGTCGATAGTACACATAGAGAGGAAGTATCCCATTTATGATTTAGAGTAGCAGTGATAGTGTTCACGTTGAATATTTGAGGAATTATCTATTAAGAGAAAGTTTCCAGCTGTCCATGGACTATAAATTCTTTAAGTACCTTTTCTCCTAGAAATATCTCAACCTTCATAGCATGATGGTTGGAATTCTTGACTTCGTACGACTTTAGTATCTCCTAAACGCCCAATAAAGGAAATGCAGTCGTCGATGAATAGAGTAAAAGACAAGTCGGTTTGGGGTGATGTTCCTAAAATAAAAGCAGTTAGAGTACATTTATGGGTTAGGGCTGGAGATGTTGGCGAGTTTGACGATCAGGTCTACTTTGATTTAGAGGATCGGTACTAGTCAGAGGCGAGACACTACACTAGTTGAGATCATGGTGAAAACAAAATGAGTAATGTTTGAAGAGACGAAGCAATACAGACTCGACCGAGATGGTTGGCTCTATAAGGATGGGAGAATGTTTGTTCTCGATATATATGGATTACGAGATGAGGTATCATGAGAGAGCAATCATTTTAGGTTGACTATATATCCCGATGGTATAAAATGTACGATGATATGAAGCAGACTTATTATTGGGAGGGGATGAAGATGGATGTCGGGACATTCATCTCGAAGTGTATGAACTTCCAGTTAGTGAAGGCAGGCGGAAGAAGCCAAGTGGATTTCTATAACCACATTAAGTTTTCGAGTGGAAATGGGAAAGTGTTGATGATCTTTATTGATGAATTATCAAGAAGCAGAGTAGGGTACGATAACATTTGGATCATAGTTGATAGATTGACGAAGAGTGCTCGATTCATACCCATTAAGTCTAGTAGAACGACATCCAAATTAGCTGAGTTGTATGTGAAATTGATAAGGTGATTCCATGGCGTGTCGAAGAGCTTTGTGAGTGATTGAGAACCTTTATTCACTAGTGTGTTTTGGAAAAGTTTACTAAAGGAGTTAGAGATTGAGCTTCATCTTAGTATAGCTTATCATCTGCAGATAGATGGGCAGACCAAGAGAGTAAATCTAATATTGGAGGATCTCCTACAAGCTTGCATACTCGATTTGGAAGTCTTGTGGGATGATCACTTTCATTTCATAGAATTCACATATAACAATACCAGTCGGTCTAGTATCGTTATGGTCATACGAAGCATTACATGGCCGACCATGTAACGCTCCTTTATATTGGTGGGAAGCATGCGAGAAACTGATATTTCAGATAAATAAGATTAGGGAAACATTGGAGATTGATATCATTCGGTAATGAATGAAAGCTACTAAAAGAGTTGCACTGATAAGAAACATCGAGATTTCGAGTCCCTATTGGTGATGTGGTGTTTGTGAAGGTTTCTCCGTTGAAGAATGTTATTTGATTCGATAACAAGGTGAAATTGGCACCAAGATTCATTTGTCCTTTTCAGATAGTACAGAGGATTAGGAACTAGCGTACAAGGTTGACTTACCTCAAAAGATGGCGGGCATGCACAACGTCTTTCATGTCTCTTATATGTTGAAGTTCGTGGATGACTCATGCATGATAATTGCACCAAATCAACTTGATGATATCGAGATTGAACCAAAAGCTTTCGAACCTCGTAGGCCGGTTTATATTGTCAGATGCAATACAAAATAGCTTAGGACAAAGATCATGGAGTTTATGAAGGTTCAACGGGCTAAAAGTAAAGGCAATTGCACATAGGAAATCGAGGAGACCTTGAGGCTGTAAATCCAGAGCTCTTTGCATAGTAAGGCCTATTTTTTTATTGCATTTTACTTTCGCTTTGACATCATATAGGATAGGTTAGTACCACACATGCTAAGAATGGTTTATCTATACTATTGGATGTATGGCTATTTGCTTGGGATGTTTGATGGTTGCATACAATTATTAGGCATGTGGTTTAACTTTGGTTGACTATTTTTGAAATGTTTAGGGATTGAGGGTGAAATTCCAATAGAGGCGGAGAGTTTAATGACCCGCATTTTGCATATCGAATGATCATAAAATAATTTTATTTAATTTATATGAGGTCGAATGACTCTAAAATTTTGAAAAATTACTCTTAGGGACCTTTTCCACACCTCTGATATTTACCAAACTCTTATATGACCATTTAGACTTTGAAAATATTATATGGATAATAGATTTTGATAGGAACCATGTTAGGGTCCGAAATCACTTCCATTTCTTCCAGTTGATGGTTTTCCATTTCGTAGATTGGTATAATAGTAAAACATACTTACCATTTGAAATTATGGCTATTTTAAGTTTTAGCTATTGCTAGCCAGAATTAGTGGGTAATTAATTACGCCCAAACCTGAGCCCATTAACTAATTTTGGGATTTTCACTTAATTAGGGCTTATGGGACATCTCCAATCTTATTTCTTACTTCCCAATGCAATCCCAAAACCCCATTAATCCAAATTTCATCTAAAAGCTTGCCTTTTCTTATTAACCTTAGCCAATATCACCATTAGAGGGGTAATTAGCATAGAGGGACTGGAGATTATCATTTTCGGTTGATTTGAATTTGTTTTCCATGCTGTGAATTTCAGATCTAGATATTATATTGGTAATTTGGATAATTGGTGAGTGGTTCTTGAACTCTCACTATCTTATGCATGGTGATATAGTTAAATTTGATGTTTTTACATTATTTTGATCTTAAAATGTTTTCTAACTTTAATCACACGTTTGTACACATTTATAGCCAAAATTAAAATGATTGAAAATATTTTCGAATGATTTTAAAAGCCCTTTTGATCATATTATCATGCCAGTGTAAAAGTTGGATCTAGGCTTGAACTTGTATGTTATCATATTTTGATGAATTGCATGTGTGTGGATGTATATGACTGATATTTTAGATTTCTATATTATGCTTTGATATAATGTTCTATTGTTTGTAGGTAGTTAGGAAAGTGGTGGTCGAATTGGGAAAATCGAAGGAAAAAGTGAATAAAATTGGATGAAAGTTGGAGGTGGGGATCTAGAGCATTGGAGGAGCCCATGGTTCAAGTCGCATAAAATTCAGATTAAGGGATTCTCCTCGCAACTAGTAGAATTATGGTCGACAGAAATTAGCTCGGTGGACGTAGGCTTTGAGTCATGCTTCGAACTTGCTTAGGGAAAGACGCAGGAGTGCTTTGAGTCGAGCCATGGATTAGCAAAGGAGACGAGTTCCAAGGATTAGGTGCCAAATTTTGGCTAAGTAAAGGAATCGGTACTAATCACTTAACTCAATGCCGAGTACTTTTGTGGGCGATGGTCGGGTTCTAGTGACTGGAAGGTTGGAGCATTGTTGGAAAGAGGCTTCAAGGAAGTAGAGTGACTCAGATTTGGTTAAGTATTCCACTCAGGGCCGAATAGAATAGGTCGGTACCAACTTGTTGATTTTGATCGAGTCGGGGTGAAACTTCTAGGAGGGAAAGTGTAGGCTCTATAGTTCGTTCTAAAGGCATTTGTTGTTCACTTGAGGATTGAAGACGATGTAGTCGCATGACAATAGCTTTGAGATTGTGATGATGGCAAGTTGAGAGTGAATGGAGTTAGGTTCCAATGATAGATCTTTAATGATTGGAGCCAAAGTGATGACCCAAAGGATGGGTTTTATGAGGAGAGCTTGTGAGTGTAATTATTAATGTTTTCCACTATGGATAAGGATAGAATGGAATTATGACCGGGTTCTGTTATGAAAGCATGTGCAAAAGGGTCGTAGCCACTCGGAAGTTTCCTATGTGCTCTTGTAGAGAGGGGTACGTAGAGAAGCTCACCTGTATTATGACTTTGTCTAAATTTTATTAAAATAGATTACTTTGAACCTTATGATTGTGGGTCTCTTTCCCGGCCTTACGAAATGGCATGGTTTGGGCACCATGAACCGAGATTTGATTAGGTATTTGGCTTATGGTGGTTCCATATGAGTTGGCTTATATCTAATCATATTGAGTGATAGTGAAGATTTCTTGATGGATGTTATGTTTTCTTTGGTTGTATTCCTCATAGTCTATAGCTCTAGGGATATCAGCTGATGTAAGTATTTAGGACGTGAATATCTATACACCCGATGCTACACTTAAGACGTAGTACATTTTGATGATGATAATAGAGTAGCATATCATGGATGTTGTGTGCTAACTTTTTTGATGCAAGGATAGGTCAGGCATTATTCTTATTCCTTTTTTCCTTACTTTATCGATTCATATTATATTTTGAAATTCATTTATCGCTCACACCAGACCATTGTCTGATTTGAGGTTTTATGCTTTATTTCTTATTATTTCAGGTACTCTTAGATTAGTAGAATAGATAACAGTTCTAGGTTTAGGCAATAGCAGTGCAGAGGACAAGCAGGATGGAGCTTTCTCGCATTATATATGGATTTATGCATAGTCCTTTGTGAAAAACTATGGAGCCTAGGCAGTGTTTGCTTTACTGTTATGAGAAAGTTTATTTGAGTTTATTTCCACTTTGTATAACTCTATTATTATGTTGTATAACTATGTGGATATGTACTCTAATATTTGTTCACTTAGTTATTATTATCGCTCCTATTTTATATATATGATGATGTGTATTATATTTTATTCCATGCACTGTGAGATATACAGTAGGTTCTATGATGTCTTATTTCTTTTACCTTTGATAGTCATTCTATATTGGTCGGGCATGGCAAAAATCGCACTATTTATTTATATTGGGAGCCGATGGTGTAGGGCGGTCATCACAACTTAGGTTCTGGATTCTTTAGGGATTAGGCGAAATATTGAGATAATGTACTTACGCATTTTAAAATGTTATTATTATTATTATATATAAATATAAGTGTAGCGTAAACACTATTATATTCCAACAATGCTTAACACTATATGTGGAACGTTGCTAATAATTCCCATTTAGTGATAAGTGATTATGAACAATCAAACTGAAAATAGTTCTGATAAAGCAGTTGAGGCTTCGGGTATTAATTTTCGTTCCTATATGGTTCAGCCGATATCTTTAAGTGATGGGTTGGACTGAACTCAACCACTATGGAGGGCCTTTGGTGCAAAGGCAAGGCATAGCCCTAGCCCCAATGCTTGCTTTCTATTTCCTCAAACCGTGTTGGGATTTCCAAAGTTTTGGTGGGAAGAATTATTTGGGGACAGAATCGTTTGTTGATATGCAGCCAAGACTGAGAAATTTTGATAGGATTTTTTCTACAATGTGCATGGAGAATGTAGTAAAGGGACAGCTAGCTTAGTGGCACTTACAAGGAGAAGCCTTGAACTTGTGGGAGATAGTTATTGCGGAGACAGATGAGATTGGGTTGCGCTGATTTGTAACGACCCACTTTTCCAAATAGTTTAAGCGGACAATAACCATACATAATCCACTCAAATTAAGTGATAAGGCAGATAATTGGGGAAAAGAAAGAAGACAAGAAAAAACTAAACAACAAAGAATCTCACAACGCATCGAATAATTTATAATATACAACAAATCTTTACACAAAAGCAAATTGTAATATATATATATAAAC